>CM064062.1:49901118-50621952 GCA_032594955.1 Panicum miliaceum
ATTTTTGAGTTGCAATATGAAAATTTGAGAAACACTGGAATTTGCAAACCAGCTCCTGCCTTTTCTTCTATTTCCACTGCAGACCCTTCTTTCTCCGCCCCGCCCGACCCTCCGACGCGCAGTCGCTGCAGACCCTTCTTCTCCGTTCCACCCGACCCTCCGCTCGCCTAACCCTCCGCTCGCCCGACCCTCCGCCCGCCGCGCAGTCGCCGCTGGCCACTTGGCCGGCGATGCCTGACCGGCGCTAGGCGCCAAGTCAATGCCTGGCCGCGCCCCGCTCACATGCGCTCCTCCCCACGCCGCGCTCCTCCCCAGACCGCGCACGCCGGCGACGCGCGCCTCTGCTCGCCGCCCGTCGCGCCCATTGGACAGTCTGCGCCGTGCCCGTGCCCCGCCGCGTCCAGCCAGTCGTTGCGCTCGCCGCCCGGCAAGCCAGCTACTGCAGCTCCTCGCCCAACCAGCGCGCCGCGTGATCTCCCCCTCCCCCACACCAACTCCCCAACGCCCAATCCCCTGCCCGCACCCGCCGCACACCGCGCCGGCTCTACTCGCCGCCCACTGCGACCAGTAACACGCGCCCGTCGTGCCACCCCTCCCCAGCGTTGCCCGGTCCTCTCCCTCCCTTCTGCAGCCTATAGAAGGTGACACAAGGCCACTCGCGCGCGCCTCAACCCACCAGAACGCCGCCGCCGCTGCCATTGCCGCTGTCGTGCACCACCCGCCCGTGGAGCCCCATCCTCCAGCCTCCCATAGCCCAAACCCATCACCCAGCGAGCTTGCCCTCCCTCCACTGAAGCTCACCGGCCTCTTCCCCGACCATCTCGACCGCCGGAGCACCGCCAGCGCCGCCCGCGCCGCCGCCGCTCCCCTGCTGCTCCGCGGACAGCCCACTCCGAAGCCCCTTCGTCCAAGCCAAGCCTCGAAACGGGTTCCCCTCGACGTCGCAAAGCTCATCGACCAGCCCACGCCTTCCCCTCCTCGCCGGAGCACCGTCGCTGACTCTCCGCACCGCCGCCGCCCCTCTGCTCCGCGCCGACGAGCTACCTCCGGCCACCCCCAACCCTGACCAAGGCCACCCCAAGGTAGCTCTCACCTCCCTGGATCTCCCCGACCCTTTTCCCCTCGCCGCCGATGAGCCCCCTCACCGGAATCTGGCCGGCCGCCATGCCAGCGCCGTCCAGGGACCCAATTGCAACGAGTCTGCATGGCAAGTTTCCAGAGGCATAACTGTAAACCTATGTTTAAACTTTGAATTCAAAAATAGCGAACTTGTAAAATTCATATAAAATTATAGAAAAATTGGAAAAATGCAAACTCAACTGTTCTGGAATTTTTAGAAGAAAATCTATAACTTTTGTTACATGCTTTTCTTTAGTTCCATGCTAAATCTTGCTCTAAACTAAATAGAAAGTTTAGTAGACTTTAATTGTACCCACTGTTGTAGACCAGTTCTGAATCTAATTTTTGGACAGTAGATTGGTTGCTTGATGTGTAAGCCAGTGTAAAAATATTAGGACCAGAACCCATCTCTAGCTAAACTTTTTGTTAAACTTTGTTCATGCCATGAAATAATAGAACTAATTTGTACCTGCTGTTATATTGTGATTCATGTTGTGAAACTTTTATAGAGTTGTTATAGTGATGCCTAAATACCACAGAAAAAGTTTAGAACCTTTTTCCTTTATGTAACCTATTTATATAATTTTATGGTAGAAAAAATGCACTAATTCAAATAATTAATGTCTGTGCTTGGAAAATGTTCAACTTTTTACTGTAGAACCTTTATAGTATCTCTTGCTGTATAAAAAGTTTCATATACAGAAACTCTGTTAAAAGTTTATTATGCTCTGTATCTTGCGCAATAAAATCTGAAAAATTTACAGTGACACACATATAGTTAGATTGACACCCTGTAAAATTTTTGGCATCAACACTTGCATGGTTCGTCCGGTATAAAAATAACTAGGATCTAGCAGTGGCTGTGTAATACATTTTTCATAATTATTCTACTGCATGAAAATGTCTAAAATTTTTATAGTAGTATTAGTATACTCAGCCTTGCTTGTGGCTTGTTTTCAGGTGATACTTTTGAGGACATGGTTGCTAATTTGACTTGGTTGTGTACTCTTCCTCCTGGTTGGTCGGTGGAATGGGATGCGTCCCCGACCAATGTGATAATGCCGAGTGATGTCTCGTACGGGCTTCATCGAGACATCATGCATCGTCGAGTAGTTTATCGTTGTTTTTCCGCTGCAATGAACTCTGAAGAACGCGTTTACTTTTAAACTCTGAAGTACTTGTTTTACGAATATGAACTTGGTCTGTAATACTAAGTTTATGTGGAACTCTGTAATGTAAAAGTTGTGGAATGTTGCATTCTCTGGGCTCATCTTCGTGTGAGTACTTTGTATGTGTTGTTTCGATCGGCAAACCCGTGGTTGTATCGGGAGGTTACCCGACAGACCAATGGATTAGTCCGTTTGAAGTGCAAGTTAGCCCGGTTTGCCCTCGTGGTGATGGTTAACGCACTTGAGCCAGATTAATTCAGGTGGTTTTGCCACAGTGCCTTAATGCTCTCTTTCGAGTAGTCGTAGCAGTGACTGGAACGGTGAGAGTACGTCAAGTGCTCTGCCTTATAGGTTGTACTAGATGTAAGTACTCGTGGCGGAGCCCCCGAGTATAAGTAGTCGAGGAAACATATAAACTCGTGGTGGGGCCCCCGAGTTTAATGTAGGCGAGAAAACATATAAACTCGTGGAGGAGCCCCCGAGTTTAATGTAGGAGAAAAAATGTAATAACTCATGGTGAAGCCCCCGAGTTAAAACATGCAGAAAGTAGTCAAATTACGGCAAAATCAACTCTTTATAAAAATGCTGACATGCAGCTGACAAATTGCTTTTACAACTTCTACTAGGCGTAGTGTTTCCGAAGATTCTCTATGTTCCAAGAGTTGGGAACTTCATGGCCATCAGGGTACTACAAGCGATATGACCCTAGTCTTGTGACTTACGACACGATGAAAGGACCTTCCCACTGTGAATTAAGCTTGTGTAGCCGAGTTTCACCCTGAATACGACGAAGGACCAAGTCAACGATATTGAATGACCGCTCTTGCAAATTGTGATCGTGATAGCACCGGATGCCTTGCAGATAACAGGCTGACTGAACGAGGGCGTTGCAACAGTATCTAGTTCCAGTTGCCGAGCTTCGTCCGCCTCCCCTTCGTCATACATCTCGACTCTGGGAGAGAGCCACATAAGATCTGCTGGGAGTATAGCTTCGAACTCGTACACAAGGAAAAAAGGGGTATGTCCTCTGGCTTTCCATGGTTGAGTTCGAAGCCCCTAGACAACATGAGGCAACTCATATATCAACTTGCCACCCTTTTTGTTGTTTTCATCGTAGAGTCTCTTCTTTAGGCCATCCAAAATCAAGTCGTTGGCCTGCTTGACCTGTCCATTGCCCCTTGGGTGTGCGACTGACACGTACTTCACTTCAATCGTGTTGTTTTTGCAGAATTCCCAGAACTAGTTTGCCGCGAAGTTTGAGCCTAGATCTGTGATGATGGTGTTAGGGTAGCCAAAACGGTACATAATATCTGAGAGGAAGTCGACTGCCCTATCTAGAGTGAGCTTGGTAATCGGTTTATACTCGATCCACTTAATAAACTTGTCGATGGCCACCAATACATGTGCAAAGCTTCCTGGAGCTATAGCCAGAGGTCCAATCATGTCGAGGCTCCAGCATGTGAAGGGCCATTAGGGCGGTATGGTGATGAGGTTGTACGCCGGGACGTGAAACTGTTTGCCAAAAAATTGGCACTTCTGGCACTTTCGTACGAGATTCTCGGAGTCAGAAACTGCTGCTGGCCACCAATATCCTGCCCTGTAGGCCTTCCTGACCAATGTCTTGGACGTTGCATGGTTTCCTCATGTACCCTCATGTATCTCGAGTAGTATATAGCGGCCCCATGCCCTAGGAACACACTTTATGAGTACTCCTGTGCTTGCTCCACGCTTGTAGAGCTTATATCCAACGATGACAAGCCCCTTGTTGTGCCTCATGATGCGTATTGCTTCTGGGCTTTCCTTTGTCACCCTAGGGGGTAGCTTATTTTCCTTGATGAAATCGATGAAATTCCCCCGCCAATCGATCTCCGACATCATCACCTCCCGGCTGGGGTTCGAGGATCCCAAACCAATGGTTGCTTGATTCGTGGTCTTGATCGACGGTTCTTTGAGTTCCTGGACAAATACTCCTGCCGGGTCCAACATCATGACCTCCCGGCTGGGGTCCGAGGATCTCCTTTGTGCAGTCCCACTCTTTGTTGACTGGTTGCACGACTAGCAGCGAGTCGCCGTACACAAGTAGTCGTTTGATACCTAGTGAGACTGCCAGGCGGAGACCGTGTAGTAGCGCTTCATACTCAGCCTCGTTGTTGGACACCTTCCAAAAGATTTGTAAGACGTACTTGAGTTGTTCACCCTTTGGAGAGATGAAAAGTACTCTTGCCCTGCCACCCTCAAGCTTGAGCGAGCCATCAAAGTACATTGTCCAATGCTCTGGGCGGCTGGCTGACTTGATTTTCCCACCACTCAGCCATCAAATTGACCAATGCTTGGGGTTTGATGGCTGTCCTTGGCTTGAAGTTGATTGAAAGAGCCTCTAGTTCTACTGCCCACTTGGATATGCGACCAGTGGCATCCTGATTGTGGAGTATATCCGCCAATGGGAAATCAATAACAACTGAGATCTTGTACTCGTCGAAGTAGTGGCGGAGCTTCCTTGATGTTATGAGTATTGTGTAGAGTAGTTTCTGAATTGAAGGATAGCGGACCTTTGATTTAGAGAGTACTTCGCTGATGAAATAGACTGGCCTCTGCACGCCAAATGTGTGGCCTTCCTCGTTTCGCTCCACCACAATTGTTGTGTTGATCACATGAGAAGTTGTTGCAATGTACCTCAACAGATTCTCCCCTGGACGTGGTGCTGTGAGAATAGGAGGTGACTGAGGTGTTCCTTGGGGTCCTGCAAAACCTGCTCAGCTTCCTCCGTCCAGTGGAACTTGTCTTTCTGCTTCAGCAGCTTGAAGAAGAGAAGGCCTCGTTCTCCAAGTCGTGAGATGAATCTGTTTAAGGCCGTCATGCACCCTGTTAGCTTTTGCACGTCCCTGATCGTTGCTGGAGCCTTCATGTCGGTGATGGCGGTAATCTTCTCCGGGTTAGCTTCAATTCCTCTATGACTTATGATGAACCCGAGTAGTTTCCCGGATGTTACGCCGAAAACGCACTTGGTCGAGTTGAATTTTCATTAGAACTTCCGGAGGATACTGAATGTTTCCTCCAGGTCCGCAATTAGGTCCTCGGTAATTCTGGTCTTGACGACCACGTCATCCACGTAGGCCTCGACATTGCGGTGTAGTTGGTATGCAAAGCACATTTGGATTGCCCGCTGGTACGTACCCCCGCGTTCTTCAGCCCAAAGGACATAGTCTCGTAGGCATAAGTCCCGAAGGGCGTGATGAAGGCAGTCTTGATTTGATCTTCTTCCTTGAGGGCAATCTAATGGTAGCCCGAGTAGCAGTCAAGAAAAAAGAGGAGTACACAGCTGGCAGTGGAGTCGATTACTTGATCAATGCGCGGTAGCCCAAATTGGTCCATCGGGCAGTGCTTGTTGAGATCGGTATAATCAATACACATTCTCTATTCATTATTCTCCGTCTTCTTTACAAGGACGGGGTTGGCAACCCACTCTGGGTGCTACACCTCTTTGATGAAACCAGCCGC
This sequence comes from Panicum miliaceum, assembly GCA_032594955.1. Lineage (NCBI taxonomy): Eukaryota > Viridiplantae > Streptophyta > Magnoliopsida > Poales > Poaceae > Panicum > Panicum miliaceum. Next base: position 49,906,905 of record CM064062.1, read on the forward strand.
GAGTAGTTTGGCCAACTCCTTTTTGATTGTTTCCCTCTTATCCTGAGCGAATCTACGGAGATGCTGCTTTTTTGGGGGTAGCATCAGGATCTACTTTCAAACTATGCTCGATCAGTTCCTTGGGCACCCCTGACATATCCGCTGGTTTCCACGCGAATATGCCTCGGTTGGCCCTAAGGAAACTGATGAGCGTGCTTCCCTATTTGGGGTCGAGTTGTGACCCGATCAGGGCTGTCTTGGACGAGTCTCCTTCCTGCAGCTGGATGGACTTTAAAGCGAGTTCTTTGGTGGGTTGCAGCTTCGAGTAGTTCGCCTTCTTTGTGGGAATTTCTAGCCTTGTTTCGGAGAGCTATTGCGCAACCGCGAGTACTTCACCTGAAGTATCTGATACACGCGTAGTCGAGGCGTACTCGATGGCCTTCTGGTCGCAGTCGTAGGAGTTCTCCAGGTCGCCGCGGAAGGTGAGTACCCCACTCTTTCCTGGCATCTTCAGGAATAAGTAAATGTAGTGCGGTACGACCATGAATTTGGCCATTGCAGGTCTGCTCACAATGGCGTTATAGGAGGTTTCAAAGTTGGCCACTTCGAACTTGATGTACTCAGTACGTTAGTTTTCCCTCATCCCAAAGGTGACGGGAAGCACCACCATGCCAAGCGGCGTAGCTGCATTCCCAGGTACGATGCCGTAGAAGGGAACCTTGTTGGGGGTAAGCATGTCGATGAAATTTGCCCCCATCTTCCTTAGGGTACTCGCAAAGATGATGTTGAGGCCGCTGCCTCCGTCGATGACTACTTTTGCGAGCCTGACATCCGAGACCACCGGATCTAGAACGAGCGGGATTTTGCCCGATTCAGAAAAGCTCGTCCACTGTTCAGCCCTGGAGAACGATTTGGGGACCTCCGACCACCGGAGGGGTCGTGGTATCGCCGGCTCGACGGACATGATCTTGCGGCGGTTCATCTTCTGAGTCCTTTTGAAGACAAATCCTGACTTGCCACCGAAGATGATGTTGACCACCTTGGATATGTCCGAGAATTCGCCGGCATCTGTCTTGTTCTCCGGGTCTTCTTCGTCCTTGTCCTTCTTCATCTTCTTGTTGCCCTTCTCCAAAGGCGGGGCGTTGAGCGACTTCCGGAGCTGGTAGCACTCGAAAGCAGTGTGCTTTGAGTGTGGGTGCCACGCGCATTGTTTCTACATGAGTTTGTCGAATTGCTCTTGCATATTGGATGGCTTCTTGCCTCACGGGGCGCGACTGATAGCCGCGACAAGATCGTCTGGCTTGCGCTTTCCGGAGGATCTCGATTAGTCCCGCTGGTTTCTGTCGTTGCGGTGGTCGTTGTTGCGCTTGCTGTAGTCGTTGCCGCGTTTTGAGAACCGATCATGCTCTTGCTCCTCTTGGTATGCCCAGGCGTGCACCATGTCGCGGAGGGCAGCAACAGTTTTGAGGCGGTTGCGGCCGAAGTCGCGGAATAGAGCCTAGTCGTTGAGGCCGTTGTGGAAGCAGTCGATGATGTTGCTTTCCGAGATGTTGGCGATCGTAGCTCGGGTGTCGAAGAAGCGGTGAGTGTACAAGCGTAGGAGCTCATTCCTTTCTTGCTTGCATTGGGACAGGTCGTGTCGAGTACCTGCCCGAGCAATCGCCCCTTGGAAGTTGTCGATGAAGACGTTCCGCAGTTGCTCCCAGGAGTCGATGGAGTTCTTGGTTAGGCTCTCCAGCGAAGTGATTGGGGCGGTCTCCAGGGCCACCGGGAAGTAGACGACCTTGGTGGTGTTGGTGCCGTCTGCGACTTTAATGGCGGTGGAGTAGCATCGTATCCACTGTTGAGGAGATTGCTTACCATCGTACTTGGTGATGCCGATGGGTTTGAATACCTCTGGGTACTTGTAGTTGTCGAAGCGGGAGGAGAAAGCGGGGAAGCGATCGTTGCCGTCCCGTGTAGTGTTTCCTTCGGCTCCGGCGCGTTCCTTCCTCCGATTATCGATGATGGAGCGAGCATCGTGCCCCATGTTGATCTTGTCGCGGAGGTCGCCCGTTGGAAGCTTTTCGAGCTCCGAGCGGCGGTAGTTGTGAACGGAGCCTTCCAGATGTGGTGCGTGGGTCGCTGGTCGGCTTCCGGCGGGGCGGCTTCCTTGCGGACCATGACTTCCATGTTGATTGTTGGTGGGAGCAGCTTGTCACCTAGGGCAGCCCCCTGGTGTTCTGCTGACCTGGCTTTCTCCCTTGCCCTCGCCCCTTCCACAGGAAACTGAGGGCATCGGGTTCTGCTGGTTGATCTGCAGCAATGCCTGCTGCGCCATGCGAACGTCGGTCTGGACTTGTGGGTCGGGGTTGCCAGCTAACACTGCGGTTATACTGGCAATGTTGGCGGCAGGAGTGTTGAACCCGGCGTCCTGTGCTGCTGCTAACTCAGCGTCGAGGTCGCGTTGAATCCGCACGCGCCGATCGTTGGCGTCCCTTCTGCGCTTGGCACGCTTCCTGTTGCGCAGCCTGCGGGCCTCACGGTCCTGAGCGGACTCGTTGGCGGCATCTGCAGTGTGCTCATCCTTAGATATCTGCTCAAGCCTTTCGTTGCGGTGTCTGTCGCTGTATTCGTCGGATTCTGCCATGAAGACGTGGCGTTGTGTGGATGGATCGTCGGAGCTGTAGTCTACGCGTACAGTTCCACCGGGGGTGGTCTCACCGAGTGGTCTGCCCTCTTGCAAAGGCAGGGAGTCAAGGTGAGCGACCAATCTTTCGTCGTCTCCGAGTAGTTCGGAGGGTTTCATGCCCTTCCAGTACACGAAGAGACCCTCCGGTGTGGAGGTTATAACCAAGCCCTGGCCACCCAAGTAGTGTTCGGCCTCGGGATCGGAGTTCGAGTCGCAGTCGTTGAAGATAGGGGCCTCCCGGCATGCGGTGGCGTCCTTGTCCCCAAACTCGAGTAGTTCATCCAGATCCTTCTCCAATGCGGAGTAGAATTCGGACTTCATGGCCTCCTAGTAAACAGTGGCCGTATTGCGTAAACCAAAGGGGAATCGGTCACGCTGCTCCTCAGATGGAGTAGAGTCCAATCCGAGGAAGCTTGATGCAGCACGAGTCGGAGTCGCGTCAAAAACGGACAGCTTCTCGATCTCCCTAGCGAGGTCAGGGAGCAGCATCTCGTCGAGGTTGTCCACGAACTCATCGAGAACGCTGCTTGGTGTTGCTGCAGATGCCTCCGTCTTGTTGTCGACGAGGTGCCGACGGAAGTCGCCTGTGCCATCAAAGACACAAACCCAGGAGCCGAAGATGAAAGTAGTGCCCGCAGGGGGCACGGCGCTGGTGAAGCTGAAAGTTGCCATCGAATTCGCCGGTGGATCTTCGTTGAGCACCCCTACCTGGCGCGCCAGTTGTCGGTGTTTTCCCGGCAAGCCTACCTAGGGATACCCTAAGGTAATAGACTTGTGGTCAGGGTGTCGTCGAGAACAGGAACTCGATGGTGCAAGGAACACAAGAGTTTAGACAGGTTCGGGCCGCAGTATGTGTAATACCCTACGTCTTGTATGGTTTGTATTGCCTTGGGGTTATGCGTTATGTTTTGGAGGGGTCCCTGCCCGCCCTTATATATCCTGGGGGACAGGGTTACATGGAAATCCTAGCCTGGTACGAGCTTAGGAGTCCTAACCGAGTACTTTCGGGTAGTTTCCTTCTATACCGACTAGTTGTACTTGTGTACGAGTACTTTACAGTATGGATAAGGTATGAGACATGTTCTACCCCTTACTCTAGAATGTTCTACGCCACGCGTGTAGTCCCGTTGCCCCGGGTCTGACACACTCCTTGCTAGCACTACCAGACCCTCGACGTGCCACCCGTTTCGCTCCAACGACGACGCCAAGGATAAGAAATTAGCCAAAAAACTAGCCAAATTTACTAATTTAGCTACTCTCAAAAATAAATTTAACAAATAAATAATAAAATCCTCCAACAGACTGTGTATTGATGACTAGTGAGGTAGTTTATCTAAAAATAGAGAGCGAATAACGTAGGACGAAAAGCCAGAGTCATTTACAAAGTTTGTTGGAGATATTTTTTTCTTAATAATAGTTAAATTTGTCTTTATAAAATAATTTGGATCTCTTGAAGATGCTCTAGGACCGGCGCAGACTAATCCACAAAGGAAGAAAACATCTGCAAATGCTCGGCGTGGAAGACAAAAACAAACGTTGCAACTTGGAAGAGTCTCCTGTGTTCCGTCGCGTGCATCATCACGAAAGCGACACCATCGCTTACATCGGCAGCCTCTCGTTTTCAGCACGTAAATTTACAAGCAAACGCTGCTACCGGCAGCAGTTCAGCGTGTCTCGACGAAGCAAGAACATCTGAATCCGGCGGCGGCGCTGCTGCTACAGAGGTCAGATGGACGGGGAGACGGAGGGAGACGAACGGTGGCGGAGGCGCTGCTCGTGGAGTCGTGGATTGGCAGAGAGAAGTAGATAAGGGCAAGGAGTATGTATGGTGGGCTGGGCCAGCTGAATCCGTTCAGCCCAGTCCCTTTCCCTTCTTTTTCTCCCCTTCTCCTTTTCTTTTTATTTTTATTTCCTCTAGTTCCTACTGCTATCGCTTACTTCCTTGATGGTATGGTGTCCGGAAGGAGTCAGGTCGCCTCGCCTCGCCTCGTCTTAGAGCAACTTTAAGAGTCTAGTATAATTTTAACTAAATATAGAGTATTAGGAGGACTTAAAAATAGAAAACCTTCTAAATAGTGGGAGAAGGAGAGACTGTTGGATCTAGATTTTACCTATAATTTTTTATTTTTATCTAACAAACTCTATTTAGGCTCGCTCTTACCGCCATTTTAAAACTAGTCCTGTTGCGTGCTCGGTGAGCGTGGACCGTAGACTCACTCCACCTTACAATGAATGCCAGTCCGTGTCATGATTGTTACATGGCCAAGTTGTCAATTTGTGATTTCCCTAAAGCTGTCTCTCGTTAAACAAATACATATAGCAAATCTTAGGAATTTCGTGGTGTTTATAGGAGATTTTCCACCTATCATTCCACATCGAGTTTTCACATGACATTTCAAGTAATGAACGCAGTGCAGAACCAAACCAAACTGACAAACAAAAACGAACTTTGCAAGCGTCTCTATCCAATAGTCCAGTGTTCGTCAGCAAGCTTTTAGTACATTGCCAAGAAAAAAGCACACCATCCCTTGTCAGGCAGCAGGTTTCCGTTTTCAGGACACAAATTTACAAGCAAATGCAGCTACTACTGACAGCAGTGCGGATCCGAAAGTCGTGGCAAAGCGAAAGCATTCGAAAAACTTGCTTGGAACTTGGATTACTGGGATATATCCTCCTCTCGGCGAACATGTTTGCTGTGCTTGGCACGGAGTTCAGCAACGTTCGCCTTGATGGTGGACTTGGCCAGCGTCGTGGGTTTCAGGACGCTCTTCGGGTTCAAGGCCTGCCGGATCTTGAACACGGCCCACGCCGCCCCGATGGCGTGCCCGGCGGCGTCCATCCCTTCGTTGGTTGCAGCGGCAGCTTTGTCCCCGTACCTGCGCAGCACAGTTTCAGACAGACTTAGATGTGCGTTCGATGCTGGATTGCAGAACATGGATTTGCAGAGGAGAACAGCACAGTACTTGTGAGATACAAGCCCAGTAGTCACAGTTGATGATGTGGACAGGACGTTCTTCCCAGACACTTCTACGGCATCACAAATCTTCCCTGTTCAACAACAGCACAGGAAATATCAGCTAACAGAGCAGCAGAAGAGCTAAACGAGCATGTGACGAAGGATGTCATGGGTTCAGTCAGGACTACATGGCTGAAACTTTTTGTGTTACAACCCGAACTAATATTTAGATTCATGGAACACAAAGATCAGGTGGAATCAACAACTCTTTCCTGAATTCGAAGTTACTATTATTATCGTATCATGAAGCATGGTGACAAGGAGAATACGGAGCACTCAAGAGTAAAATAGCCAACAAGGACAACAAGAACCACCACCTGACTTCCGAAATCAGGTTATCCTTACAACTAGTGCACTTCGTACCAGTGAGGCTTTTGTCCATAAAAACACACTGTGACCTAGAGAATATCGCTAAAGAGCATACATAACATATTTTTGTTCGTTAGTTATCAGAAGAAAGTAGTAATTAAGTTTCTGCTGCCATATGAGGCACACACTTTCTAAGTAAAATAGGCAATGTTTGGTTCAGAACAATGATAGTTTGTTAACTTATGCTAGGCTAGGCAGGTGTCTGTCTTTGCATCAGTATAAAATCGCCATGGACTTAATGATAACTGTCATGGAACTAGGGACACAAGTTTTGCTTTCTAGGTCGACCCAGATCTTATTTAGTTCCTGCCTGGTTCGTTTCAAAAAAAGATCTCATTTAGTTGAACTAATCCGGATTTCAAAAATGACCCAGAAGGCCAGAATTACCCATTGATATCACCACTTAGATCACTACATAGAACATTCAGTAGTGCAACAAAGACACATGACATTACTACAAATGTTAACACAGATACCATTGATATAGTAAACAACACATACCAAATCCTTCAAGCGAAGCAAGAACAATTTCTCCAGGCAACAGGTTGAAAAATTTCTTGCCAGCTTTTGAGTTGGCCAATGAGCTTGTGAAATATCCAGTGACCTTGACAACTCCGGACAAAATTCCAGTTGCCACTTTCTCAGATATTTGGGTCACCTTCTTCGCCCTGCGAGCAATTGTAAGCATAAATATTTTTAGGAAGAACGAAACTCAAATATTTGTATTTGTCTGAAATCATAGAGTTCAGGGAGATAATTCTCACATGATATGCCCAAATTAACGGTGTCCAATTTTTTAGAACATAATCTAAAAGATTGTAAATTAAACGAAGTAGTAAAGATATCCAGAAATGAGACAATATAGTACAATCAGCTAACAAAAGAAGTTTAACTCCCATACTAATCGGTTATACCATACACAAACACGTATCATGCTAACATCTGAATAATGTTTCAACACTACACTAGTCTGTCAAGCCATTATAAGTTCAGAAACAGCACTTCAATGAACAGAACCATTTTAACATCATATTGATCGCCAGTAATGTAATGCATTTGAAGAATCCATTTGAAACTACATATTGGTATGCCAATTTCGTTGGGCATCACTATAGAAATGTTTAAGAATTGACAGCCTCTTCTATATGCCAAAAACAAGGAATCATGCCACGGCTAGAATACACCATACCGAAATGCTGAATCAAGCCAACAAAGTTACTAGTATAATGCATCATGAACATTGCACAACTATGACTGAAGGACGTTTAGTATTAAAAAAATAATAGGAAGTAAAAGGGACAGGCATTACTACCTTTTAATCCGCCTGAGCATCTCGGGGCTGACCTCGGCGTTGGCGTCGCCAGGCTGCATCCTCTTCTTGAGGACCTCGTTTCCCCAATGAAGCCTGTCCACCGTGACCTCCCCGCACCATAGTATCCCCTTGGCCAGGTGCTCGGCGCCCGTGGCGATGGCCCTCGCCACCTTACCGCCGTACTCCTCCACATTCGGCGCCACCGCCGTCCAGTACGCGGCGGCCTCGACCTCGTCGCGCACCCTGTTCTCCAACTCCTTGGTCCCAACCACGGAATGGACGGAGAACCTGGTGTAGGTCGCGAGGATCCCGTCGAGGCGCGCGTCGGGGTGGGTGAGCGTGAGGCCGTAGTGGAGCGGGTCGGGGTTGGGGTCGTCGGCGGAGGCCGGCACGGTGAGGGAGAAGGAGTAGTGGCAGGGGTCGAGCTTGACCGCGGCGACGTCCCGCGCGAGCGGCCACTGGACCGGGTCGAGGAGCGCGATGGCGGCGAGGCTGGTGTCGCCGGAGCGTATGCGGAGGAGCGAGAGGTCCCCGGCGGCGAGCGGGTGGCTGCGGCTGCGGTCGATGAGGTGGAGCTGCGCGCGGGGGATCCGGAGGAGGACGTCCTCCGACGGCGGAGGCCCGGCGTCCTCGCCGGCGGTCGACGACGAGACGGGCCCTATATCGACGGGCGCGAGGTCGGCCATGGTGAGCGTCGGGTACAGCGGCGGCGCGGAGGGGGCGGGCCAAGGGTTGTTATTGCTATTGTTGTTGGAGGAGGGGGAGGAGGGGGAGCGGAAGCCGTGCGGTGACGCCATGGGATCGCGTCGGCGGGAGGGATTTATAGCTCGCCGTCGGAGGAGGAGGAAGAGCCGTGGGGAGCGCGGCGACGGCGAGTCGGCGGCGACGTGGCGCTTGTATAGGGGCGCCCCGGCCGCGTACGTGGCGACGGGGAGGAGGAGGAGGATGCGGGAAAGCGGTGTGGGGTCCACGCGGTTGAGAAGGGTGGGCCCAGGTTCCGCGGTTGGGGTGGTTAGCTAGTTATAATAAAGGGGGAAGGGAGCGCTCCGTGTGGCTGACTAGTTCCGGCGTTGTGGTGGGCCCACCTGTCGGTGAGTGGTTACCGGTAAGTTTCGTTTAAGAGTTGGGAGGCGTGCGCGGCAGGACCGCCCCACGTGGAGATCACGTCCTCCAATAGCGGTGGACTGTTTCCACCTGTCTGAGGAGTGGGCCGCGGTTGCAGTGTAACGCGTGACTCTCTGGTCGGCGGCGGCCGTACGGAGGTTTTCCTCCTCGAGGAAGCGACCTGGATGCCAAGAGCATCTTACTTACACCCATGGGCGAGGCCAAAGCTCAAGATGTTTGTTTCTCTTCTTTTCTTTGCCTCTTCCAAAAACGGCCATGGCCCCTGGAGGAGTCTCGCCTCCTGCTGCCATGGCCGCCGCGCACATGCAGCCTGCAGCCTGCCTGCCCTTGCGCCCCCGCGTGGCCAGGGATCGATTTGGGATTCTTTTTAGAGTCAGAGGCGGCATCGCCCAGCCCCATTCATTAAGAACAAAGCATAGTTTTGTTGTCATGGTTTACAGCCTAAATTTGTAGAAAGCTGAACAGCGGTGATAACCTTCAGCCATCAACAGCAGCCACCGCAGCACAGATTACGACTACAGCCACCAGGGACGCAACAAAAATCGATTCGGGATTTTGGGGAGGGAGGAGAGGGCTGACAGGCGCCGCAAGCCCGCAGCGAGTGCCGAGCCGAGCCCACCTCACACAACGCACACAATCTGATCTGGTGGTGGGTGGATCTCGCTTCACGGGCCCTCACAGTTGGGCCATGTTGCTAGGCCCATGAACTAACTTTCACGAACATGACGGTGGGCCATGACGAATCCCATCGACCCTTACGCTTCATGGGCCCTTACGCCATTGATGACAAAAGTAGATGGGCGGCAACGCGAACAAGCGATACACCATGGTTTTGCTCTTGTCGTTAACCTGATATATCAGGTGATGCGATCAAATAAACACCACACCATATTTTCCTTTAAAGCTGGCAAAACAGTCAGTATAGCCATTGACGAGTGACGCGCAGCACCGTGGCTTTTCTTTTCTTTCTGTATCGTAGAGTTAGGGGTGGTAACGGATCATGACCCTAGTGATCTCTTCATAATTCAACTTGGTCCTTATTAATTTTAGAGTCTGACCTTTTTAGGATCCGGCTCTTAAATTATCTAGATAAAAAATTAAGATCATTTACCACCCCTACATGGACTACATGGTCCTGGCTAGGTGACAAATGTCCCAAGTTCTGTGTATGGAGAGGACGCAGATTCCCAGACCATTTCGTCTCTCACAATAACATTCTGATTCTTCTTTCCCCCTTTTTTTTGGGCGACAAAACATTCTGATTCCTAGTCTTACACCTTGCATCCACCATCGCTCTCAACTTTCGCAGCATCGCAAACGTTTCCTTAGAAAACTAGTAAAACCAAACATCTTCTCCCGCCAAAAAACAGAGGAATTTAAAAATGAACAACTTTTACTAGAACCCATCTCGAATAACCAAAGCATGAGCGGCAGGGAGGAATATATGCCAGGTCAGTTGCATGGGCAACGAGCAACGACGCACCGAGATGTTCTCAAGAGATAGAGAGAGGGGAGAATAAAGACGAGAGAGCCCTGCGAGGTGTTCTTTGCTATCTCAGTCGGATTCGATTCCGCAGGGACGACGGCCTGGTAACCATCCACTGACGATTTTTTTGGGTATAAATCTAGATAGATTCGTTCGCCTTTTGAGATTCCGCCTCAAGTTTCGACGTAAAACGAGAAAAAGATGAAGTCGACAACGAATTAAATTGCAAAAAAAGGAGATAGCATATGTTAGATCATGGAGGAGATATTAATTTCAACTTCAACTTTACTATATGCACATATCCATTCGGCCATGCGATGGCCATTGACATCCATCTGCTGGTTGTTATTCTTCTACACATCCATCACGAGCACCAGGCAGAAACCCACCCCAAAATGAGTCAGAAGGCGTGGAGGTCGCTGGGCTGGGCCGCGGCGGAGCTGGAGAGCATGTGCACGACCTCGCGCATGGTGGGCCGGGCCGTGCTGGCCTCCTCCACGCACGCCATGGCCACCTTGTACAGGTCCACCACCAGCGCCACCGGCTCCGGGGCCAGCCGGCGGTCCGCCACCGCCAGCACCGCCGCGGCAGCGTCCGACGGGTCCGGGAGCTCCGCCGTCACTTTCCGGACCCAGTGCACGATGTCCACGCCGTCGCCGAAGCTGCCCACCGGGCGCCGGCCCGTGATCAGCTCCAGCAGCACCACGCCGAAGCTGTACACGTCGCTCTTCTCGTCCACGCGAAGGGTATACGCGTACTCTGCAAACCAGACAGAACAAGGATGATAGGATCAGCAACATCATTCAGAACATGTCAATAGCTGCTGGTTACAATTTTTTACCCATGTAATACGTGCACATTCAGACTTAAACCACTTAGAGCAAGTATTATGGTAGGCTGTAAGAAAGTTAAATGCTGAGGTAGAGGAGAGAGAAGAGGAGAGAGGGAAAAGGTTGAGCTGTAAGTTTGCAGCTATAGATTTCCAAATGGACCGGGCACGATGGGCGGCCCGAGGCACGACCCTAAAAAGCATGGCCCTAGCCCGACCCTAGACCCGACCAATGGTGCATCGGGCCGGCCCGGCCCAATAATAGGGGGTAAGTGCTTGGGCCGCCACCCCAGCCCATAGTGCCAGCCCGAAGCACGGCACGAAAATGGGCCGGCCCGATGTTAGCCCGAGACCTGCTATCCTCATTCTTCATCTCCCCACATATAAACTTATGAGACCCTAATTTCTATCCCCATTCTTCTCCCCCACCCCACCCCCCCCCCCCCCCCTCTCCTCCAGTGCTGCAGCACCACCACCCCCTGGCCGACGGTCGCGCCGGCCACCGCCCCCGACTAGCGCGCCCGCTACGGCCACGGCCACCCCCTGGCCGACGGCCACGCAACCCGACGCCGCCCCCTACCAACGCGCCGGCTCCGCCCACTGCCGCCGCCCCCCTTCGGCCCTCCCTCTCCCTCAACGCTCGCGGCGTCAAGACGCAGAGCCGCGCCGGCCTCCCGCACGTCGTGACGGCGCGCCGTGGAGGCGACGTGCCGGCTGTCACCGCGTCGTCCGTCTCGTGGGGGGCGTGGCGAGGATCCGCGCCGTCCGCCCTTGCCGGCGCCGCCGGGATAGTGTCGGGCCGGGTTGCGACGCATTGGGCCATCCTCGCCATTGTGCCGGCCCGGCACGAAAAGCAAGCCATAGGGCTGTGCCTGGGCCGACAGTTCGGCACAGCGCCCGACACAGCCCGGCACAAAGAAGTCATCGGGCCCGCATAGTGCCGGGCCGCGTCGGGCCGTGCCAGATCAGGCTAGTGTCGGGCTAGGGCCGGGCGGCCCATTTGAAAATCTGTATTTGCAGCCAACTTTGATACAACTTCGATACAAGAATCAAGAAACTTTATAAGAGACGTAAGTAGCCTATATATTTAATTTAATGATGAAAATCTAACCATCGTATAAGTGAGCTACAAAGTGGGCTGAAAAATTTTTACGGCAAGCAGCAGCCTTGCTCTTACTAAGCTACAGTTGCAAAAGGAAAATAAAAGTTATTACTGCAGTAGGAAGGACTGAATCTAGCTGCATGAGTGAAGCAGAAGCCGACAGATTTATGAGGTATCTGACAAGTCAAGACATGGGCAGATCTGCTCCAGGCAGGCATGGAGCTGCAATGGAGAGAAGCTCCTCATCTCTGTCGGATCAATTTGCCTAAAGGCCCCACAAGGCAATAACAAAAACAAATGAACAGCACAAGCACTGCACCAGAATGCCCACTCCTCTAAGGCCTCCTGGAGCGGCTACACCTAGTGATGGCGACCTCCCATCAACTTGGAGGAGAGAGTAGTAGCAGCAGTGCCTAGGTGCGTGTGCGTGTGAGGAGGGAGAGCGTTTTCGCTAGCGAGAAATGCAGCGCTAGCGAGTACTGTTTTCTACCTTCTACCGTTCATCGATTAGAAAAATAATTTTAGCCGGCCACGTCGCTCGCCGTTGGAGGAGGCCTAATCCAAAGGCAGGGTTTGTTCTATAGTTTAGTGTCCCCCATTGACCTCCCAGATGACAACAAGATCTGCTTCTAGGGACATGCCGGATCTATGCTAGAATCCAAGAAGCAGAGCTAGAACATGACGCCGATTATATTAATCACCGTCTGTCTATCGCCAGTGCTACAGTCTACAGCCATGCATTGCAATTGCAAATGTGACAACCAAAAAGTTACCGTTTGATTCTGATCCGGGGCACGCTGCTTTTGTCATCTCTCCAGTTGACTATGCAGAAAGCAACAGAATGCTAGTACAAACACTCTAGCAGACTCAGGTAGTAAAGCAAGAGTGGCAGTTACTATCAACAGATACTCTTTCTCCTAATTTTTGTTAATATATGTTGCTGAATTTTCCATTCACTCATCCACACAAAAAGATTGGAAATTCCCGTTAATACAACTATCAAACTCCAAAGCATTGATTTTTAGTGTTCTTTTTTGGGTAATCCGATCATGTTTTGATCCCTTGCGCAGTGCAAGTGCATGGTTTAGCAGATTTATTTGCAGCAAGTTCCAGGGACGGGCTGGTTACCTGGCGCGATGTAGCCGTAGGAGCCGGCGATGGCAGACATGCACTCCGAGGTTGCGCCGCCGCCTCCGCCGCCCAGGAACTTGGCGAGGCCGAAGTCGGCGACGTGCGCCTCGAACGCGGAGTCGAGCAGGATGTTGTTGGACTTGACGTCGCGGTGGATGATCCTCGGCGCGCAGTCGTGGTGCAGGTAGCAGAGCCCGCACGCCGCCTCCGCCGCGACGCGCGCCCTGGCCTCCCACCCGAGGTGGCCGCCCTTGCCGCCGTGCAGCATCTCGCCGAGGGACCCGTTGGGCATGTACTCGTAGAGCAGCAGGTTGGTCTCCCTGTTGGAGACGAAGCCGAGCAGGCGCACGATGTTGCGGTGGCGGATGCGCCCGAGCGTGGTCACCTCGGCCGTGAACCCGCGGTCGTGGTCGCCGCAGCCTCGGCCGACGAGGCGCTTGATCGCCAGCTCCGTGCCGCCGTGCGTCACGCCGTGGTACACGATCCCCGCGCCGCCCTTGCCGATGATGTTGTCCTCCTTGAGGCACTCCACCACGTCGTCCGCCGAGAAGTCCAGCTTCTGGAACGCCGTCATCTTCCACGCGCCCGACCGCCGCCGCGCCGCCTCACGCCACGCCTCGCACCCCTTCCTCGCGCCGAAGAACGTCATGACCAGGAGAGTGAACATGACGACGAGCCACACCAGCATCTTCTTGGAGTCCCGCCGCCGCAAGGAGAACGGCGAGCCCGAGCCGGCGGCCGGAGGGCAAGCGTCGGCGAAAGGCGCGCCGCACAGGCCGGGGTTGCCGGCGAACGAGCTCTCGTTGAACACCAAGAACTGTCCATGCATCGGCACGGGGCCGGACAGCTGGTTGTAGGAGACGTCCAGCGTGGTGAGGCTCGTCATGTTGGGCATCGCCTGCGGGAGCTCGCCGGACAGCCTGTTCCTGGACACGTTCAGCGTGCCCAGGATCTTGAGCGACGTGATGGTGACCGGTATCTCACCGGTGAGGTCGTTCCGGCTGAGGTCGATGACGCCGAGGGAGACGCAGCCCGTGAGCTCCTGCGGGATGTCTCCGGTGAGCGCGTTGCCGCTGACGTTGAGCCTGCTGAGGTTCCTGAGCTTGCCGATCTCCGGCGGCAATGGCCCAGAGAAGTTATTCGACTCCAGGGACAACGTCTGCAGCGCTTGGAGGTTGCCGATAGATGGAGGAATGCGGCCACCTATCCCATTGTTCCCTAGCATCAGCATGGTCATCTTGTCGCCGCCGATCAGGTCCGGGAGCTCGCCGGTGAGCAGGTTGTCGCTGAGCTCCACCATGTCCGCCTTGGGGAGGTAAAAGAGCCCAGCCGGCACGGGGCCGGTGAGGAAGTTCTTGCCAAGGCGAACGCGCTTGAGCGTCTTGCAGTCGCCGAGCGACTCGGGAATGTGGCCGAAGAAGCCGTTCTCCATGAGCACGAGCATCTCCAGCTTCCGCCCTAGGCAGAGGTCCGGCGGTATGGTCCCCGTGAGGTGGTTGCCGGTGACGTCCAAGTTCTTGAGGCGGCCGTTCCTCCCGAGCGCCGCCGGGAGGTGGCCCGTGAGGTTGTTGTCCCACACCTGCAGCACCTCGAGGTGCGGGAAGTCGCCGAGGAACTCCGGTATCTCGCCGCGGAGGTGGTTGCGGAAGAGGTTGAGGAGCTTGAGGCTGCTGGCGAGGTTGGCGAAGCTGGGGGGTATCTCGCCGGTGAGTTCGTTGATGGAGAGGTCGAGCGACTGGAGGTTGGCGAGGTCGCCGAGCTGCGGCGGTATCTCCCCGGTGAGCTGGTTGATGGAGAGGAAGAGCGTGTCGAGGTGGGTGAGGCGCGCGAGCTCTGGCGGGACGGGGCCCGTGAGGTTGCAGCTGCTCATGTCGAGGCGGACGAGCGAGCGGAGGTCGCCGAACTCGGGCGGGACGCCGCCGGTGTACTGGTTGAAGTAGCCGATGTACATCTCCCGCAGCCGCGCGAGGCGCGCGAGCACGGGCGGCACGCGTCCGGAGAGCCCGTTGCCATTGAGGCCCAGGTACTCGAGCGCGGCGAGGTCGCCGAAGGAGTCCGGGATGGAGCCGTTGAAGTAGTTCCCGCCGAGGTGGAGGTAGCGGAGGCGGGCGTGGGTCGCCCCGAACGGCGGCAGCGGGCCGGAGAGGTTGTTGTTGTACATGTCGATGAGCTCCAGCACGGGGAAGTAGAGTTCGCTGCTGACGACGCCGGCGGCGGGCGGCGGCGGGAAGGGCCCGGTGAGGTTGTTGTTGGAGAGGTTGAGGTGGCGCAGCGCGGGCATGGCCGCGAGCGCCGGCGGGACGCGGCCCGGCAGCGAGCAGGCGGCGACGGTGAGGTTGGCGAGCGCGTCGAGCAGCGCGACCTCGGGCGGGAGGGAGCCCCCGTGGAGCGGCACGGCCGTGAGGTTGATCGCGACGACGCGGGACGTGGCGGGGTCGCAGGCGACGCCCGAGAAGGCGCAGTGCGCGGGCGGGGACGCGGCCGGGTCCCAGTCCGCGAGCGCCGCGGGGGAGGAGGAGTTGGAGGCGGCGGGGACGAGCGCCGCCTTGAGGCGGGCCAGCGCGTAGGCGTCCCGCTCCGGCGAGGCGGAGGCGGCGGGGGGGAGGAGGAAGAGGAGGAGGAGGACGGGGTGGAGGGGAGGCATGGTGGCGGGTGCGGCGTGGTGGTGGCGAGCGGGACGTGGGGATAAAAGGTGGGAGGCGGTGGTGGAGGAGGGAATGAGCATATGGAATCCGTCCCGCTCCACCGGCGGCCGAGCTCCTCTCAGCCGGCGTGCCGCTGCCAGCTAGCGCCTCTGGCCATGCTATGAATGGATTGGCTTGGCTGCCGAAATCTTCCTTGGCAAAGGCTTGAGCTTCACGACGCCGGGTCAAAGGCCCGGGTGGGTGCTGCTCGGCGCACGGCAGGCTGACGCGTGCGGTGTCAGAGGGCGCGGGCAGTCTGGTTTTGTGGGCGGATGGGACGGGACGGGAAAGGATCCGGCGCCGGAGCCGGAGGGGACGTGACGCGCCGCATCAATTTCGCTTGGCTGCTCTCAGGTTTCGTAGCGTAGGTAGGCTGCCTCTGCCTCCATCAGATGCACAGGCTGCCAGCTTCCATGCGCCACTCTCGTCACGCTAATTTTGCCACTCTCGTCACGCTAATTTTCGACTGATTTCAGCTAATTCAACAGTATTATATGAGAGGAGAGAAGTTGAAAAGAAATTTTAAAAAAAACAAGCCGATTTGCACAAGCATAACAGTCGCGGCTTCATGCTAAACTGGATCTCCATTCTCAAGATGATCCCGAGCAGGTTCAAAGTGATTTTATTTTACCACGCGATCAACGGTTCACTTGACGTCCGGAATTGGAAATGGAAGAAGATGGATTCCCAGGAGAGCTTTTTTAGCACTGCTCCTCCTCCCACATCTGGAACCACATTTCTGGGGTTTTTTCAGAAAGGCTCCTGTAGGCAGGCAGGCAAGCCCTGGGGAAGTTTCAACGGGGGCCTTTTGTGGATTCGGGTACTTCGCGATGCCTTTTTTCTGTTACCTCGCGTGGGACACAACAGAACAGAACAGAAAGCTGTGGCTTTTGAGCCACCAAGGACTGTCCTCCTTTACCCCACTCCCTGCCTTCCTCTGCTTGCTCTGGTCCTCAAGCCTTATGCCCTGAAACTGAACGTGACCGAGCTCCTGCACCCTGGCCTCCTGTTCCTGGACTCTGGATCATGCAGTCAAAGTAACGTCCCTCCCTCCCACGTCAACAGCGGTGGCGGATCCAATTCAGCTCATCAGTCAAAAAAACATTTGTTTAGGTTCCTGAGTTTAGCAACGTATCACTGCAGAATCACGATCCGTTGTTGCCAAGCAGCCAAGGACATTTGGCACATGAGTGTGTGCATAGCTTGCCCATGCAGAGGATCCCGGAGCTGCTGCGCATACAGTAACTTCGAACATTTGTCCACTAATTAATATACTAAATATGGATAACTGATAAAATTTATTCCATAACCTCTTAATATAATTGCGAGACGAATTTTTAAGTCTATTTGAACTATGATTAGACAATATCATGCTACAGTAAACAATCTCTAATGACAGATTAATTAGATTTAATAGATTCGTCTCACAATTTTTCGTCCACCCATGTAATTAATTTTATAATTAAATTATATTTAGTCCTTCTAATTTTTGTTGAAAATTACTACAATAAATTTCGCTCAAAAATTTATAGGATCTAAACGCACATCCAAAACTTTTCCAATCTTAGTGCTGCCTTGTATGCATGTGTGCTACGGCCGGCGGGGCTCTACTCCCGCTGTTCCTACTCCTACACCATCTCTACTCTCTAGGTACTCCGTAGGCCATGAGATGAGAAACGGCAGACATGGCCATGGCCTGCCTGAGCTGAGCCAGCAGGCTGCTATGGCCCATGGCCTGGCTGCGTTGAGCACTAGCCTGCCCCCTGAGCTGAAGGCCTGCCTGCTGCCTCATCAACTGCTGTGCTCGGTCGTCGCGTAAAGCCAAAGCAAAGCAGAGCAAGGCCTGGCACCGGTTGACCTGGCAGCCAAACAAAACAATTGCAGTGGAGGGGAGGAGGGCCCAGAGTCCATCCATGCTCTTCACCTGGCTGCGACACTGTTGACTCTCAGGACTGTTTCCGTTCCAAAAACATTTTTTTAGAGTCATTGTTCTTTTGTGCAATCCCATAATCCGTGTCTTCCCTTTGCCAGGGTCATGCTAGGTCTTGATTCTTGTCGATTCGGTGGAGGAATGTCACTCGGACCTAACTGAAAAATTGCGAATTCGAATCCACACCCATGCGTATCCTCTGCGCATTAGCAGTTGAACGTTCAAAAGGCAAGGAAGTCTAATGCATCCATACTCACCCATGGGATGCAACAGACTACCACAAATGATTCATTGGTTCCAAAATATAATGTGTTATTTTATCCTAAGCAAAACTTTTTTTACTTTGATTAAGTCTACCGAAAAATTATATCAGCACATAAGATGTCAAACAAATGCAATATCAAGACACATTTCACGGTAGAATTAATAAAACCTATTGATGTTGCAGATGCCGGTCTATTTTCCTACAAAATTGGATAAATCTCGATAAATTTGTCTTAGAACAAATCTCAAACATTTTAAAATAGAAGTAGTAGTAAGCAACTTCAGAGTTACGTTAGGTCTAATCATGGCGATGAACACCTTCACACAAGAAATGCTACTCCCCTAGATACTGTACTTTTTTTAAAAAAAACATCATCAAGAACATTCCTCTCCCACTGCTTCCTGCTCTCCATTATTACCACTCTCTTTTCTATGTACTCCAATTAGCAACCAGTTACTAACTAATATTCTTCCAGTAGCATCTACACGCATGTCTCGCACGATCGATTAACTGGTGGTCATGGATGGAGAAAAAGGCTACGCTCATCGCATTGCTATCCATGTGCCGCTGCCTGCAGGGGCAAGCTCAAGCAGTTTTATCTGCAGCAAACAAAAGCCTCGCCACCTTTTGTTGCCCTCAAGTCTCCGGGATCAGCCGGTAACAGACAAGTCAAGCACAACAAATGCAGTTCTGGTAGAATCGAATCACACACACTAATGACTCCAAAGCCTGCTTAACAATCGCAAGAAAATGGTGTCCATCCATTGCGTTAGCAGGTTAGCAGGGGAAAGGGGAGGGGAGAGAAGAAACTGGCCGACCGGCCGATCGATTCGGCCTGGGCCATGGGTGGGAGAGAATAGATGCAGCAGCAGTTCAGCATGCAGCTGAAACTCAGTGAAGTGATGAGTGAGCACACACTTGCCTGGCCACCACTTTCACTTTGTTAGGCTGCCCTGCCCCTGAATGTTCTTTCAAAAGAAAAGGAGAAATAAAATATTATCTGCCCCTGAATCCATTGTGGGAGCTCAGGTCTCAGAGTGCGTTCGTGCAGTGCCGCGAACATGTTCCAAAGCAAGCGGAGGACCGAATCATGGCGAGTGGGTAAAACAAGTTGCAAGTGTGGTCGTCTCATTGTCAACTCAGGTTCTTTTCATGCCCTCAAAAAAAAAAACTCAGGTGGCTTGCTCCGCGGCCAGCGCCTACGGTTTGTAACTCCTGCTCCCAACAGTGCTCCTTCGTGCAGTCCCGTGCAGGTTGAGATTCTGCATTAGTAACCGGTTAGGATGGTGTGGTTTTTGCTTGGATTTTGGGTAGGCGGAGGCAAAATTTCCGAAAGATGCCTTTGCTACAAGGGAAAGTTTGGCAACTGAAGCTTTACCCTGTGTTCAGCTCTTGATGTAGGGCTAATTGCAATGCAAGTTGTAAGTAGTATCCATCCTCCGTATGCTGGAAGATGCCATGTGGTCGGTGATAGAAATTCGGAATCAACCTTTAGATTAACATGGCATCATACTAATAGCTGGAATTGTGTTGAGGTTCACGATTCAGTACAATTTTTGAAACGGATAGTGAGGAGATTTAGCTGTAGCTGACAAGATGAGAGATTTGCCGCGTTTTAAGCAGCTCAATGGATGTAGTACTTTATTTCTTTGCATCAGCAATGTTCTGTTATCAATAAGAGAAGCATGTATAGTTGTTAAGTTTCATTTACACATAGCACCTAGATAAGTTTCCAAGCACCACTATTCAGCTTCGATTATTTCATTTCACCGCCTAGTGTATAATTCATGTTTAACTCGTTATGACATGTACTTCACGCAGTATGATACTTTTATGCTTTATTCTCGCTTGATATGATCCCTCGTGTCATTTATCGTCCATTGGCTTTGATCCACCATATCTAACATTGTTTTTTGACCTCTTTGCTGTCCAATTTTTGCCTGCAGAACTGTAGTGATGGAAGGCCAAGCAAACGCTGCAAAGGCTAGTCTTGGTCCAAGAGTGAAGGCTAACCTGGTTCTTGGAGCAGAGTCATTTGCTATCAGCTCCGAGTCAGGTATCCTTTCCGAGCAACTGGCCACAATGAAGGAGAAGAGCATGGTGATTCTCAAGGAATACATCACCAAGCATAATGCTCCAAATGATGTCCCTGATGAGTCCATTGAGGGTGAATCCGATGACGAGGGTGAAGCACTAGTCAAGAACCCCCCAAAGAAATCTAAGAAGCACCATCCTGAGTTCATCTGATTCATCGCTAGGGACGGCTATACCTTTAGCTACGCTTTTGACAGGGAAAGACCAGATCATTGTTTGGCACAGCTTGCTTTTGTAATAATAAATAGTTGTCAGTTACAACCTGCAAGTGTAAAAACTTGGTGCTCATGTCATGAAATTCAGCAGGAATTCTACCTCTCTCTGTTATAATTTCATGTTTTCTTGCACTGGACTGGACAATGGCGACGGTGCCCCTTCTCTTTTGTCTGTGTGCTGCATAGATGTGTAGCAACTGAAGCACAAGAATGTATGTCACTAGAAACTCTCTGAACTCTGAAGTTTGAATTCAGTCAAACGCATAACTATGGCATCTGCATTTTCATAGAAAACATGGCACATATCAGCACATATGGATCGATCTTGGTTCCCCTTCTCTGACAACCGCTGCAAAATGGATTGATCTTGATGTGCTGCCTTGTATGACCACCGATCCAAAATGGTCCGTGTACTGTGTACTCTAGTTTTTCTTCTCTTGTTTTTTTTTCTCTGCTGTAAACCCTGTCAACTATCACTATAGGGCTGTTTTGGCTCCTCAAAGAGCCCGTTATATGAATCAGGTGGGGGATTCCCCCCGGCCCTAAGAAAAAAAGATATCCTTTGTATTACAGAAATTCAGATTGTGAACTCTTCTAAATTCTGAAGACAGGATACAGGACTAGAGGAATAGCAAGGTGTCTGACTTGTCTGTATAGTCTCGACTCTGGAATGTGCTGATCATCCAGACAGAGGCTCCATGTTTTTAGAAAGCCCTGGCAACTAATCTTGTTCTTTGCAGCATTGTTTTCACACGATTAAAAATTCATGAGCCACCACTAGAAAATGAAGCGTATATTTCTTCTCGGCTTTCTTGTTCCGCCTCATCTTCTTCCTTTTGAAGATGCTGCTGCTACTGCTTCTTTTGATCAGAGATGCTGCCTCTTCTTGGAGTAACTGAACTGTGAAATTTCTAAGAAAGAGCGGGAGAGCCCCCACCAGCCTCCGAATCCCTGACGACGACGACGACCTTCTCGGTTCTCGCCGGACAGGTAGCGTCTCAGCACCATCGACGGCCGCAGCACCTGTCAGATGCAATGCAAATGTCGTGGCCACTTCCGTGCTTCTGCTTCCCATTCAATTACCTTGGCACCAGCTTGAGCTTGAAGAGAGCGGGCTGACGACGGACCCGTACATCGGAGCCGACGAATGAAAAGCTGGTGCTGGGGTTTGAGGATGGAAGCTGGATGGTTGTAAGGGCCTTGCGCTTGCGCCGGACGGAAGGTGCGGCAGTCGTCGACGCCGGTGGCCTGTCCGGAGGAGGGGGATGAGCAGCGATCTTATGGCGCTGGGCTTATTCGTAAAATTCTTAAGGATCCAAATAAGGGGGTATTTTGAAAAATATTTTTCATAAATCCCCCTGAATCGGATCGCGACTATGGATTGCGATCCAAATAAGGGGGTATTTTGAAACATATTTTTCACAAAACCCCCTGGTTTGGGCTCTCTGCAAAATAGACACGGCGACTGACGAGAACGCGGGGGCGCCGCCACCGGCAACCGTCGCCGCACATCTCGCATCACCGCCCATCAATAGCCTGTTCAATTGGCCGCGACGGCATCCCCACGAGCGCCGCTGCCTCTGCCCGAGTCAGCGCACGGCGCTGTCGCCGCCATGGCCACCACGGACAAGATTGAGGGGAAGACGACGGCACGGCATGCATGACGAATCAACGGGAGGGAGACAAGCAGGCAATATCTATTCGTGAGTCGTGACCGAGCAGACGTCTTCAGCCATTGTCCTTGTGTTCTGCATCGATCGTTGGCAACAATGCTCAAACGCTGCTCGTCGCCAATTGCCTGTCAAGTTTTTGTCTGCAGGCCGACGGCGATGGAGGAGATGCAGGATCCTGCAAAGGCCGTCCCTGATGAGTCTGTCGAGGGCCAAACTCTCGCCAACAACCCAACGAATAAATCTAAGCAGGAGAAGTGATCATCCTGAATTGAACAGCTTGCAGTAGTCTCTCTGCAGCTGGACTGCTGAGATGAACATGCTGTTGTGCATGCAGGTTACAATTGCTGCTTATACAAGTGCAGACGATGTTGCTCATGTACGTTATTTTCGTATACCTAGACACTGCAAATTATCCTTCCATTTGTTCATTTGCTTGAAGCGTGCTAACTTATGCACAAGAAATTGTGAACAAATTTGAGATGTTTTCGCTATCCATGCCGAGTACTTGTCCATACATTGTGGCCGCTGCAAATCATCCCCATTATATTCTGGAAGATTCACCATCGTAGTCTTCCTGTACATTTCAGAACTGCAGTATGACTGCATCATAGAGCATTTTCAAAACAGACCACTGAAACACCTATTTTGGACAAACAGAGCTGTAGCCACATCAGTGAGGCAAGTATGCCAACAAGCACAGGGTTGGAAGGAGAGAAAAAAATCAATCCACTCAGCAACTCTGTAACTATTTTCTTTGTACAATTTACATAATGGAAATCAATCATGGTGAGCAACGGATAGCTACAGACTACACAGGATCGCGCAGCTAAATGCTTTAGAAGTTATATGCTAATTTTTGGCTACCACCATCTGCCACAAAAAAAATAAGAAACTTAAATAAACGTTCCATGTAGAGAGCTAAAACCCTATTTCTAGGTCTTCAAAAAAAGAAACGTTCAAGATTTCCATGCTTTTGTTCAACATCCACAGTGTTTCTTTCATCTCCCCCCTGGAGGAGTTCAAAAGCTCGTGGCCTACTGCAGTTTAACCCCTGAATCAGTCAGTGACAGCCTCACCGCGGAGGCGCGGACAAAGCTCTGATAAAGCAGACCTTAGACAAGACATATTACAGGCTAAATATCGCTGCCCAGCTCACTTTGCATTGGCACAGAATTGCTATAGCACAACACCATCACCATTTTAGTCACCAGATGTTACATGTCGCAATTCACCAAGTACCTCAGTAAAATCTTCTGGTGGGGGGCATGAGAATTCAAGGATCTTTCCTGAATGTGGATGCTTGAATCTGGGGAAAGAACAACAATCATATTCCAAACTGTAGAAAAACACAAGATGCATAGTGTAGAATACCTACCCAAGCAATGCAGCATGAAGGCATGGCCTGTCTACTTTAGATATCAGATCCGAAAGTGCACTATGATATTTTGAAAGAGTTCTTGGTCTCAAAAGTGACAATGCCATACTTTTGGTACCGCCATACGTTTCATCACCAAGAAGTGGGATCCCTAGATACTTCGCATGCGCACGGATCTGATAATTGGCAGGTGCAAGATCAGCAATGAAAATAAGTGAAACACCCATGTTTAAGGGAGTATTTCTCAAGCTGTTCCATGCAATACAAAATGATATACACTATTATTACCTGGTGAGTGCGTCCTGTCTCCAGTCTCCACTCTACTAGCGCAGATCCACCACCAGCAAAGACCTCTCTTACTTTGTACCTGTAGGATTTTTTGACATTCCCAAGTGAGCTTACATATGAAGCCATGAAGCTTAAATCAGGTTTTAAATTGTGGAAAATACTTTGCATTTGTGTTTTTTTTTGCTTAACTTGTTAACTTTTGTAGATGAAAGTTTTAAATTTTTATTAACTTTCACACAGCCATGACAACCTACCAGTGCAAACATAAATTCATTTGTTATGATTGGATTCAACTAACCAGACTATTTTGACCTGGGCACTTCCAGGTCATAATTACGAAGTTGAAACAGACTGGATGCAGTGAATTTTGCACATAACCTAAGAGGGAAAAGGGAAAGTAACTTTATGCTACAAAAGTATCATTATACCAGAGGGAGGATTATTTCTATTCAAGTGAAATAACATTGGGGAGGCAACATCATATGTGGAAACAAAAGAAAAGGGCATAAGTAACACGCATGAATCACCTACTAGCAGCATTACGTGCATATCTGTGGCCTGATCCAGCAATAGCAACCATACGAATCCTATTGTTAGGATCACGTGCAATAGATGCTTCAATCCTGCCAGAATTTGGATGAGGTACGCCACAAGTAAGACTGAAGTACACTCTACGAATTGTGTGCAGCTTGAACTGTTCAGCTAATTGAGCATGAGAATGCTCATCCTGTCCAAAAAAGGGGAGAGTTCAGTATAAGTCTCAAAATAATAATTTAACATAGTAACATGCAGAAATTACGGGCATGTTCAAGTTCCATCAGACTTTTTCAAGTACCAGTTTTTTTTTTCTCTTTTACATTTTGGCGTCATGATTGATGATTCGATACCTTGGCAACAACAAGAAGTCCACTTGTCCCCTTATCAAGCCTGTGCACAATACCAGGGCGCACAAGAGCATCCCGCACTTCCGAACTAACATCTTCCGTAGTAAATTGATCAACATCAAATACATCAACATCATCATCTGAAGAATTTGGGCAATCATCACCAGTTGAATTGCGTGCTAAACATGTAAACGTGGAAATCCTGCAGTGGTGAAGTATAGCATTGACCAAGGTGCCATTTGCATTTCCTGGCGCAGGGTGAACAACCATATGAGCTGGTTTGTTCACAACAAGAACATGGTCATCTTCGTAAACAATGTCTAGCGGAATATCCTCCGCCTCTGCCCTCAGTGGCTGTAGCTCCGACACCGTGCAACTGACCAGATCCCCACCCTTCACCATATGTGAAACCTACTATGCGCAAAGAGAAGAATTGCAAACTAAGACAAAGCCAAAACACTACAGCTAGACAAATAAAGACCCACACAACAAAGTAACATGTAATTGCAGTTACTAACTGCGTTGATTATGTGCTTGGAGCCTCGGACTACTACCAGGATGCTAATACAACTACTGTTGCACGAACTCATATGACTCGTGGGTTATTCAGTATGCCAATCTCTCCAATAAGAATTAATTAAGAAGTTCTGCTTTTCCTCGGGGAAAAAATTGAGAGAAGTTCTACTTTAAGCTACAAATGTAAGCTACTATTTTTAAGCAGCACTATTTCACTGTCCTACTAACACAACGATCAAACTTTGTAGGAATTAAGCACGGTTAGACCGTTAGTGAGAGGAGAACCATGTCACCTTGGAGACCGGGCGGCCATTGACGGCGACGAGTCCCGCGCGGATGCTGGCCTGCACGCGCGCGCGGCTCACGCCCCCTCCGCCCAACCGCGCCGATATCCAGGCGTCGATCCGTGAGCGCCCCTCCCCGGCGGGCACGGCCTCCTCCAGGCGCGTCCCGCCGAGGCCTCCACTCCGGCTCTCCGGCTCCGCCGCCTCGACTCTCGCGTGGGAGGCGACGCATCTCGCGTCGAAAGTTCGAAGTCTGAAGCTACGGACGCCCTGGCGGCGTAGGAGCGCCGAGAACGTGGCGGCGATCGCCGGCGGGGGCGGCGCCGTCGCAGCTGACATTGGGCTGGCGAGGAGGAGGTGAACTGGTGAGAAGAGGGGAGGGGATAACGTTTGGGTAGCTGGGCCTATAAACTGGGCCAAAATTACATGGAGTGTCTGTGCTTTTAGGCAGGCCCTGCTTTGAAACACTGAAACTGGTTGTTGTAAAATTCTTGCGAATTTGATGAGCTTTTAGCTGATTGTTCTTTACCAACCATGGCAGCTCTGGATTCTGACCAGCAACGGTCCACGGAGCATCTCAATCCACCACGTCCGCGGACTCATGTTTCTCTACAAGTTTGAGGCCAGCTCAATTTGTCAAACGGAGTTGAGTTTGTATCATCTGAAATCTCAATCGGAACTGCTGTTGAACAAAACGCATGCGTCGTGGAACCAACCGACCGATCAAAAACGTGGGGCTTGACGTGGCACCGATTTCCACGGCGATCATCATCACTCATCATGCAGGGAGGGGGCTCCAAATTCAATTCTTGAAAGGGCCGAATCAATGCGGTGGGCCCCCGGCGTCACGGCCGCGGCCCACCACCATTAACTCTGCTGCCGCAGTTGTACTTGGGAAATTTTGGATTTGGCACTGTGGCCTGGTCCGCGCTAGCTTTTTTTTCCTTTGCCCTGCTCTACTCACGGACAAGAGACAACAGTGAACACGTCGCCCAAACGAACATCTTCTTCTCTTCTCTCCTCCCATTTTGATTGGCAAATCAGAAAACGGTAGGTCAAACTAATCCTTCTGATTAACCAAGTTTTTTTTTTAAAAAAAAAGTGAGATGGAAAGGGTATTTTTTTAAAAAAATTGTCTGGGTACTTTTTGTAGATGAAAGTATTTTTTTAAAAAAAATATTATTGCACGTGACATTATTTCACGTTTTTATCTTTTGCACGAGCGCGCAGATAGCATGTGATTTCCTTAATTGCCTACGTGTGACTACTCGCTCACGCGTCACTGGTACAAGCAGCGACTGCTTTATTTGGGCTCACGGGTGGATGGATGGGCTGTTCTAGTCATGCTGCTTCTCATTGATCCCCAGCAAAAGAGAAGCATTTATTCGTAAAGTCAAGTAGGGTTGATCAAAGGACGACAGACATGTGTTAGTTGATTTAATTGCATTTCTTTTTCAATAGCTCCAAAATAAAAATCCTCAGATACGGATCGAGAGCGAATAAAGTAGCTTTGGATAGATGTCCTTTCTGAAGTAGCATAGCATCGATCTACATATATTTCTTAATTGCTGTGATGAAGCTGGAATTAACTTAGATATTTGATGAGGCTGGAGTTAGTATTTGTTGCCGATCAGTCCTTTTCAACTTTTATCCAAGGCTCAGTTTCATCCCTCATATTTCGAAAAGTCCAATTAAATTCCTCAACTTTTGATTCTTAGATCAATCCACTCCTTGATCCTACATAGCTTCCATGTAGGCATGCCAAATCAGCCAAAATTCCACATGGATTCCACCGTTCCACTGTAGGCCAATCTTTCACTTAGCATTTGATGACGAGGGATTAAAAATTGAAGGACTTAATTGGTCCATTTGATAGGTGAGGGATGAAATTGAACCTGCGACCAAAGTTGAAGGACCAAATCGACTGTTTCACCAAAAACTACTATCTTAGTAATTACCTAGCAAAAGAAGCCTAGACCGGACCGTAGCCCAATCACAGAGCTGAATATATAGCTGATGGGCAATGGGCATGAACAGCAAGCTGCTACAACTGCCACGGATAGATCCCTATTTGAGTTAGCGGGTTGTCAGTCAGCAAAGAGGCAGTGCAAGAGATACCTCGACCTGTTCTTATAGAGATATTTTCAGGAGGAGTTGAGGTCTTTTTTTTTTTGTCTCTCCCGATCCACTTCTCCTATCCTGCAGTAAGGACGACGAAGGAAGTGAGAGGTGGTCCTTTCTCTAACTATTACTATATATTTCGTACCACGTAGCTAGCTAACTTTGCAAGCAAATCACAACTCCGGATATACTCCTATATGACTTTTACCTGCTGCCAGATGGTTCTAGAGTTTTCTTAACTAAAAAAAAGCAAGAACAGCATGCAAGGTGAAGCAAGAATGTACTACTGTCATCTTAGGAATATCATTGACTTGCTGTTAGGTGCGAGGCCATTGACGCTGGAGCAGTGAATTATTAACCTGAATCTGAATGCATGCATGGCAGTAGCTCTCGAATCGACCTCTGACTGACGGAGCGAGCGCCCTAGCTGAGCCATGTGAATTGTGAAAGAAAATCTAGTGAAGGCCCACAGAGCACAGCAAGGACCTTGCCGGGATGGTAGATCCGATCACATGGATCGATCCAGTGCTTTGCTGCCCCCCGCGCAGGTGTGCGTTTTGCATGCACTGCACGTACCCCGCGGACCTCAGACGCCTGCACTGTGTTCAACGCTTCAGTTTCTAAACCCCTGCTGCTCGTTGTGTCCAGAAACCCGGCCAGGATATATTAATTAAATAAATATATATATATGTGCAGGTTTCAGGTCCATGTATTTGTAAGGTTTACTGTCCCGGTTTCTTACCACAGGTGAAAGTAGCCATACCAAACATGAACATCTTTCTTTTTTTTTGAGAAAAAAAATGAACATCGTTTAGAGAGAAGCAAATATCTACCAAACGTTTTTTTTTAGTTTCAGAGACGAGGTAGGCACGCTCCTCAGTTTTCTCTTATTTATATATGAAAATATTTTTTAAAAATGAATCTAGTATTGTATGTTCATAGTTTAATTAAGGCGAAAGAGCTTGCCTTGCTTGTAGGATTTCTTCATCATATACTCGCAAAAAAAAAGGATTTCTTCATCATATCTTGTGTGTTAGTTTGCGAGTAATTTTATATGTATCGTGCTTGCTCAGTCTCAAGTTCTGGAGACATGCATGTCCTTATCTGTTTTTCATCACCGTACCTTTTCTACTTGTAAAATTCTGGTTCTCCAAACAGTTTATACACCGATGCAAAATCCTCGGAGAGGAGGACCTTAGCTAGGACGTACTAGTCATCACCAACTCGTTGGCCCACAGCACAGGTATATGCGATGTGCAGATGCCCCTTTTGCATAGCTTGATTACTATTACACGTACGTGTGTTCCCTTTGCGTTAGATCACCGATTATTAGCTGCTCTTTTCCATTCAAATTGTAGATTATTTTAACAAATTTAGCGTATATTTTTTTTATAGTATCTAGCTATAATAATATTTATCTGGATGCATAATAAAATTAATATATGTCAAAACGACGGAACGGAGCCATCGTATACCAAGGTGATGGCAGCGCTGGATGATCAGCTATCATTTCGCAGATTAACCGCTGGGTAATAATCTATGTTATCCCGGGTCACATCACCGCTAAGACGACGACTAGCACTAATCAAGATATACAGTATTTTTTTACCGATAGAGCTAAGACTGTCCACACCGGGACCTGTAACTCGTCCGCTACCCCCATCCTCCGTGGTCCGTTTCCCCTTCGATTCCGGCGCCGCTTATGCCGGAACACGGCCGCGCCGTCGCTTGCCCGTCGCGGGCCACGCGTGCGGGTGCCTGCGTTGTGCCACCGCGAGCTCCGCCTGGCCCCGCACCCCGAGCTGCTTGGCAGTCGCCGCCACGTTCCGGCCCGCGCCGAGGAGGGAGGCCCGCCGCGGCGTCTCCATCCTCCGCCTTCTACCCGCCCGGGCTCCCCCGCGCCGGCGGCGGTCTCCTCCGCGGCTGGCGCGCCCTCGACGAGCGCCCCGGCCGCGTGCTCCTCCGTCGGGACCCCGACCGCGTGCTTCCTCTGCTCGCCGCGGCCGCTGCAGCTCCGCCCCGCCCCGCCGCTGACCCGAGCCGAGGCCGCCGCCCCTCGCCCGAGCTGCTCCCCGTGCGCCACGCCGCGGCCGCCGCGAGTGGAGGAAGCAGGGGCCGCGCCTGGCCCTGCTCGCCACGCCGCCGCGAGTGCGGAAAGTCTAAAGCAAGGCTGCTGTTGGAAGTTAAATGCTCAAGTCACCGACAATTTTTACAAGTTGCAACAGTGAACAATGGACTGTGCTGGGCATTCATCAAATGGCCGACAGTAACCTTATTATTTCAAATGGGCTACAGTATGGGCCAAATACGATTTCCGATCCGACAACTATATATACATATCGCTGCCGGGAAATCATGCATATTACTATATCGCTCGAGTATATGACACATCCTCGCCCAATCCTCAAAAAAAAAAAAAAGAACATCATCGCCAAAATACAATTTCTATTTTTAACAACAACAACAACAATAATAAAAAAATTATTCGCCGCTGATGAATACCTGGATCCATTTGGAATCGCGTCACGTCGTTTTCGAAGCTGGCTGGCGATATTGAGTGCTCGAGACCTGCATGGATCATATCCAAGACCAAGAGGAGGAAGGAAGTTAGTTTTGGTGACAGCAATCGGGCAGTGGGGCCGACTGATCGATCGATCGAGATTAGCCCTATTGCTAACGGCGATGACGCTCTGTTCAACACTGGGAATTGAATTTTGTGCTACCTTTCAGTTACGGGTAGCGATCCATGCATCCATCTCTGACCTGGACTCCTCGCCATTCCCCTTTTTCAGCCATCTCGATCGTGGAGCGTACGCTGCTGCGTTCGTGGCTCATCAGGTAGCTCATCTGTTTTGACTCAGGGATTACGATCTTTTGTAGTTTTTTTTTTAATTTTAGTTTCCTCTCCCCCACGCCCGGTCGATCACCTGTTTCTCTCTATCCATCGATGGCACAAGAACTGAACTCACCTTTTTTTTTAAAAAAAAGAAGAACTGAATTCAAATTTGTTCAGAGGGACAATTAGCCGGCGAATTCGGATTTGTTTGGAGGGAGGTCAGAGAGCTCGAGCTGGTTGGCGCCATAAATTCGTGCGTCTACCGCGGCGTAATTGACGGATTCAAATCAATTGTTTTTTTTTACCCACCCGTAGCCTCGTAGGAGGATACGGTACGGACCCGGTATCCTCCGACTCTGATGCCATGGTGAACCTGGGAAGAAGAGGAACAGCCTGCTGCTGCCTGCCTGGGCAAGAGGGAGGTAACTCCGGTGAAGTACGGGGCCTAACTGCGGTGGGCCCCGCGCACGCATGTGCACGCGCCCGGCCGGCAAACCGCCCCAAAAATATCTATTCCTACTACGGCGTACGGTCTACGGCGGCGACGCACGCGGCAGGAGCGAGCAAAACCGCCCGGCAATGGCAGGTGAGCTGAGGCGAGGTGGGCCATGAACGCCGAGCGCGGCCACCAGTAGCAGTATTCACCGACCTGACGACCACCGTAGCACGACCTACTTGCAGCAGTGGCGATCGATCGGTAGACGACGAGAGGGGGAGGACACGATCGGAGATGATGAGTCGATCCGATCGATCGAGATCACTGGATCGGATCGGAGGAGCGGAGCGCAAGCCAAGCAGGCAGGCAGACCGCGTTGGTTGGTCTGGCGTGTGCGTGGCCGCCGCCCTCGCGTCTCGTCGCGCCATAAATGCAGCGGCGACGGGGTGGTTGGCGCCATAAAAGCCACCACCCCCTCTACCTGCTACGACTCCCCATCCCATCCCCTTTGCATCGCTCCCACCACCCTCACCTCGCCTCCTCCTGCTGCTGCGTCGCCGCCAATTAATTCCCCCTCTCGTTTCGGCTCGGCTCGTCGTCACCGGCCTCGTCTCCCCAACCGCACCCGCCGGCGCGTCGCCTCCTGCGATCGGAAGGATTCACTGACTGACTGGAGGAGCGCGCAAGAGCCTTGAGCTGGTCGGTCTACGGGCAAGCCATGGATCCGTCGGGCGCGTTCCTGCAGCCGCAGCAGGTGGGCTCCTTCTCCTTCCCCCGGAGCTCCAGCAACGTGTCGCTGTCGTCGCTGGCCAGGAGCGGCAGCGGCGGGAGCGCCGGGCGCGGGAGGGGCGCCACCAGGGGCAGGAGGATGATGCGCAGGGTCTGCCGCGGAGTCATCACCTTCATCTTCGCCATCGGTACGGTGCTACGACGCCCTCCCGCAACGCGCTTTCGCCTCTCCTGCTTGCTGCTCACCCTCTTCTTCTCTTCACTCCTTCATTAAAGCAACTTTGCTTGATTTGAAGCCGCCCGTCTCTGATCTCGTCAAGTTGGGTGTCCGATTTGGGCGTGTGCCATCTCGTCTACAGTTCTGGATTTTATTTAATTTTTGGGGTTTCTGTCCCATCTTTTAGCCTAATTCGGCGCAAAAAAAAAATCGGCTTTTGATTCATCGGCCTCTGAAGTTTCAGTTGATTCTGGCAGCCTGTCTTTTTCCCCCAATTTCCTTCTTCATGATTTAACTCAGGTTCCAACTTTCAACTGTTAGTACAAGATCATTGGATTGGTTACAATCTCCCAACTTCACAACCACCTCCTTTTCGCTGACACCACCACAAACAGCCTCTCATGATCCCTGAAACAAGAACTGTTGCACAATAAGCATTGTCTGAAACATATTGAGAGCCATGTTCTTCCCCACCACTTAAACTAGCAGATTTTTGGCCTGAAGCATACGAATTGATGCTCCGATTTATGCTTAATTTGGCGCAGTAATTCCATAGACCAATCATCTTTCTTTATACTTAGCAACTTGATTTCTGCATGTTGATGCTGCAAATTAATTCGGAAGCACTGAATAATTAAGTAAGCTCAATCGATGCATGCATGCAGCTGGTCTGTTCCTGGGAGCGGTGACCGGCGGCCTGATCGGGCTGGCCACGGAGAGCGGCCTGTTCCGCGGCACCGGCATCGGCGCCATCACCGGCGCGCTCGTCTCCATCGAGGTCGTCGACTCCTCCATCCGGCTGTGGCAGGCCCGCCGCTCCGGGATCTGGAGCATCCTCTATGTGGTAAGCACCCGAGCTCCAAGCACTGAACACTCAGTATGGATCGGTGATTAGCTAGCTGACGATAGTCTGATTTGAAGACACTTTTTTTGAGAAAAAATTGTAAGATACTAGCAGGCACAAGCACAAGAAGCATGTAGTGCTAGCCAAGCACAAGAGGCATGCAGTAGCTGGGAGTAGGACAGCAACTCGTAACTGCACACCTGATTGCTTGCGT
This sequence comes from Panicum miliaceum, assembly GCA_032594955.1. Lineage (NCBI taxonomy): Eukaryota > Viridiplantae > Streptophyta > Magnoliopsida > Poales > Poaceae > Panicum > Panicum miliaceum. The sequence continues at coordinate 49,939,530 of CM064062.1, forward strand.
GCGCTTGCTTGTTTCTGTGTGCATGTCGGCATGTGTTGCTGATTAGTTGTTAGTTTATAAGCATGGATTGTGTTGACGGTGTGGCCCTCTTCCAGTGGCTAATGACGTCTTCAAGCCTGCAATTCAAGATCTGTTTGTTTTTTTGGAGATCCCTGAACAATTCCTGCCTGCACAAATTCTTGTGGAATTACTATAGTGTTGCTGCTCAAGAGTCAGGCTGAGCTTTTTCTACCTTACCAGCTAGTAGGAATGTAGGATATTTGTTGCAAAGCAGTCTCTGCATTCTTTGTAGCCTACATGGCTAGACATGATCTATACATCTGCTCATCTTGATCATGGCAAGAGCCTTGTGTGATCTGTAGGCTCATGAAAAATGAACGTGGTCCTGAGGCATCATCTCTGAACTGATGAACATCTCCTGTGCTGTTGAATTGGTGTCATTTCTGAATTCTGACGAACCTAACGCGTGCAAATGTGGTGGCCTTTGTGATGCAGCTGAACGTGATCTACAGCCTCCTGACTGGCAGGCTCGTCCGCGAGAAGGTCGACCCGGCGGTGCAGCGGGTGGTCCGGAGCCAGGTCGGTTGATCACACCATGCCATGCATCATGTGCTTCGCTGAATCAACACAATCGTGCAATGCTTTGGTTCCATGCCTGACAGTGCCTGCCATTGCAGATGAACGCGGTGGACTCGTCGCCGTTCAGGGAGTCGCCTGACCTGTTTGAGGTGGAGTTCACCAACGGCATGCCGCGGGCATCCATCGACAAGCTCCCCGAGTCCTGGATCACCGAGGAGTACAAGCGTGACGCTGTCGGCGACCTCTCCGGCTGCTCGGTCTGCCTCCAGGTCCGGAGAACTCTGAACATCTGTGCTCTTAACACATTACCTTACTATCACATTCAGACATTAAAAATAAACTGCTTGTTGTTGGTTCGTGCAGGATTTCCAGGTCGGGGAGAAGGTGCGGAGCCTGCCGGACTGCTGGCACGTGTTCCACGTGCCGTGCATCGACGGCTGGCTGATCAAGCACGGGTCCTGCCCGCTCTGCAGGAGGAAGCTCTAGACGCTCCGACGCCATGGATGCACGCATGCTTGCTTGCTGCGAGTCGATCGTTGTGCCCTGTGCCCCACTGCTGCCTAGGATGAGGAGAGGAGCTGGAGGAGGAGGAAGAGACTGACATCTATAGAACCTTAATTTATAGAGAGCTTTTGTTTTTTTGCTTCTGCTTCTGCTTGTACGTGTTCTACCTTTTCTTTTCTTTTCTTTTTTCGCATCTTTTTTGATCTATAATGTCTTCCTCTCTCGTACGTTCTCTCCTGATCATGTAGTATACTACGTCTGCTGCTGCTGCTGCTGAAAACGGAAAACCCTTGGGCCAGCCAGCTTGTGCTTCGATCTGCATGCTGTAATATATTACTTCTAGTTTGTATATCATCGCTCTTGGATATCTTTGCTGTGCTTGGGTTCTTGTGACATTATTATCTCGTCGTTTCAGTTTCGTCAGGGTTAGTTTGGCAAATTCAACGATGAACAGAAACACTGACTCGAGTGTTTGATAGACAGACAGACCCCTTGGACGGGTTTCACTCAAAACTGCGCAGCTCCAACCGAAATTGTTCGAGTTCATTCAAAAGCTCGTGACTGGAAGCAGGATTTGATCCCCGTTTCGCTCTCGGCTGGTTGGCGCGCCGACACAGGGCCGGCAGCAGGGGGCACCGTGGGCTGGATTGGTTAGGCTGTTAGGTCAGATAATTCATTCATGGCGTTCTCCTTCTCCATGAGGAGGATATCATATATATTATCATTATCATTATGTCCGAATCTGGCTGGGCACAACGCTACGCACGCGGGCTTGCATATGCGTTGCAGCTGAGCCAAGCCAATAAATTCGGATCTGAATAATGATCCGACGAGCCCGAAACAAGATGAGCTGCTGCCCCGGTGTGGCCGGACACCTGCAGCCTCATCAGCGCCGCGCCATGGTCATGCGATGCAGTGGGCGGACATGGAGGCATGGCGGTGAGACGAGCGCCCGCGGTGGGTGAGAATTAGGTGAGTGGGGGGATGACGCCCCTCATCATCACTCGTCAGCCATCACACATCTGCCGGGCGAAAACCAGGGTGAAACCAGCGGCGCATGCAGCTGTTAAAGCTTCTCCATCTATCCTATCTTCAGATTAACGCAATATCGTTTTGGTATATATATACTAGCCTTGACCATCATCAACATCTCTTTAAATGTTTGAAATTTTAATTTTGAAAATGGCACAGGCCCGTCTTCAAAACTAGTTTTTGCAAATGTTGCATGTTTACTACTACCTCGGTTCCAAATTACAATTCGCTTTGACTTTTGTAGATGGGACGGAGGGACTACCTTTTAATGGTTTAATACTATATGGTCAAAATAGTGTCTCGGCCATGTCACCATCTGAAACAACAGTTACTTGAAGTGTAAAAGATCAATCCAGTCCCAACACAATCAATGAGATCCAGTTCCAGTTTTACAAGCATAAGCACTTCATAGCAAGGAGCAGCAAACCTTCAAATGAACCAGTCTAAACATCATTAATAGGAAAATAGCCAGACATCAAGATGACAACAGCATTTCGGTTCAGCAGTGGTCAACAGACAAAAGTTTAGATTCAGCGAGTCAATACAGTATACATACAAAGCATACATACACTTGGAACCATCTGTTAAACAAGTTACTCCTCTCCTTTAGGCTGCTTATTATTATTCATATATAATATATGCACTAGGTTAATTCCACCACTGGAATGAACACACACCTGCCTTTCCAGGTGGAAGATTTCGCGCTTTCCACGGAGCATCATCAGAACAACTGAGAACCTATTGAACTGAGTCAACCTTGACACATACACTACTGTGATGGGATTAAGGGACACCGGGCTAGGAGCTTATGTACGTCTCGTGTTTCTTTACACCATTGAGGGGATGGGTGGTCTTGGTCGATACATATATAACACATTCAACACATGGAAAAATAACCTTCTTCAGAAAGGTGCGTCATCTCCGCCCCTCTAGTTACGTTGGTGTGAGCGTGTTGCTGTGCATGCTTGCGCCCACACCTCGCAGGGAAAGAGCGGGACCTCGGTTCATGCTTGCCCTACTTACGAGGCTGGAGTCAAGGAACACTACTATGACTGTTATGTCGTCGTGGAAGTGGCGGCGAACACCCCGATCAATCTTCTTGAGGTCCGAGTACCTCATCTCTCTTTTCTTGGCTGCTGCTTGCAGTGCCGCTCTTATCAACTTCCTAGCGCAGCCCTGAAAGATCAAATATAGACATGAATCATCACATGATGCAATTATCACTCCACTTAGCGGTCGGCTACCTTAATATATTTAAGCCATCTTCTGTTTGGCTAAGAGCACTATGTACATGTACTGAGCTTTTCTTACAATAATATACATAAAGAAACGCTCTTGAGATAGATTTATTCATTTAGGAGTTAAAAGAAAATCAGACTTTGCTGCACCATCATTTGCAGAGCCTTTCTAAGAATATTTAAGCGCATATACATTTTCCATCGGCTAAAACAAGGTAAAAATTTTAAAAAAATGATTCTATGCTTCCAGGATAGGAACGAGAACTTCAACCCACTATTTTGATTTTCTGCCATGCATGCAACAGTTGTGGATCATTATTTTGTGAATAGCATGATCCCTATGTTTTATTTATATGCAATTCCAAACAAATGAAAAGGTACACATGCAAAGTGCCCAGAAACCATTTTTTTTTATTATTGTAAATCAATGATATTTGCAGGTTACTCCCTCATTCCTTTTCAAGGATGCAATACTGCAATAGTGTAAGCCAATTCTGCACTTGGCAAATTCACCATGTGATGAGCATGTGCTCCATGTCACAACAGTGGAAGGTAGTAATAGGTTAATATGTTGAGTTTGTAAGAACATAAATACACATGTTTAGATTTTTTTTTAATTCATGATCAGAAGAACTAGATCTGAAATAGCAGACCCATAAGGTTGCACATGCTAGCAGTAGAATGTCAAGTACTGTATGTTTGTGATATTAGCTCATACACACAGAAAAGAGTAACTTACATTGCGAGGGCTACTGCAAACAATATCAACAGCCTCTTGGTTGGTTAGGTGCTCCCAAAGACCATCAGATGCAAATATGAGAAACTGATCATGTGGTTGTAGTGGTTGCACACTGATTGACGGTTCAGAACTTAGTATAGGCTTGTTAAAAGGTTCACGGAGGCGAAATTTTGTATATAGAGGTTCCCTATTGAACTCTTGCTTTTTCAGATAAGCATCACCGATTGATCTGCAGACCTGCAACATACGATAGAGAGTCAACAATTGACGAATATGACAATGTTGGAAGTATTGTCAAATCTGTTGTTACTCATACAAAAAAGCTAATCATATATCTGAGCATCTTAGCATAGTAAGACTGTGTGGGTATGTCAAAGGATGGGTTGGGGATTAGACTCAAGCCCTTCAGACAGCAGATTGGCAGGCCATTAAACTCCAACCCAAACAAGTGCGGAGAGTGGAGGTTAAGGGGGACTAATATAAAAACATTTTTTCAGTAATAAAAAGTTAAGCTATCCAATGAATAAACCTAAATGAAAATGTTATTCGCTACGATACTTAAGTAGTAATACTAACTAGTGAGGAAAAACTTAATGATCTTTGCATTCCATGCTTCAGGCACTAACAATGCATAAAACAAACCCAGCATAAATCCAATTCTTAAGCTCCCCACTAATGAGGAATAGGAATGGTGCCGCAATCTTTCATAACAAAAGCAGTATCTTGCATAAATGAGTATAAAATTATTTCTGTTCCATTGTTAGTTCCACGTATAACTACTTGCTTTTGCCATCCAAAGACGTACAGGAATGGTCTCATTTAGTAAACAGCATTAACTGATAAGGAGAATGGCTATAGTTCAGGAAGAAACTCTAAATATATGGCACTGAAGCCATATGGGCTTGAACGCAGGTTGGCATGGGCGCAGCTAGCGCACTTACCAACAAGGCCACAAAAACTACCGGTGCAATTATTGCCAGTATGAAATGAGCAACCGTAATGAAATCTGAAAGCCACAAATGTTTCAGTTACAGAGAACACACCTGAATTAGTCCTTTTACACGCCAAACATTGTGCTTGAGAACAACAATATGCCTATCATCCGGGTGCATTGACTGCAGTTCCTTTCTCACTGACTCAATACTTACATTATGCTCTGCTGACAGTTGGACAGCCAAAACTTCTCCAGTGGCCTTAACATGTCTTCCTAAAACAACACGGGAATCCCCAACGTTGGCAACATAAAGCATGCCACCACAGATTACACCGACAAGGCAGCATGAGCCCACAGCTGCTATCTGAGGCTTTACAGGCCACTGTTTGGTAACAACAGAGAAGAATCCATCTTCTGTAGCTTCATATGCTTTCTTCAGGACATCAGCAGACATTGAATTCTGCTCAGATGCAAACCCTGCAACAGAACCCATGAAAGAGTGGATTAATCACTCGATTGCTCACTTCAATTGGGAAATGAAAACAAAGTGCTGATATAAAGTGAAGAAATGAAAATAGTGCTAAGGCATGGTATTACAAGGTTAGCAAGTTACTTTTCAGATTCTGGAAGAGATGATCGTTGATGTAGCAAGCCGTCTCTGGACCACCATGTCCATCGTAAACGCCAACGAAAGTGCCATATGGTCCAGAATCTAGAAAGCTCAATGGACCTGACTCAATCTGACACTGGTCCTCAAGTAAGTTATTGGCTTGCACAACAGCCATGGAGAACTCCCCATTGACATGCTGCCCGGTATCCTTGTACCATAGAAGTCCATCCTGCCTACCGGCAACATCTGAGCCTGTTCGGGCATGCCGGTTCGATGACGGTCGCCAGCACGCCCGCAACAAGTTCATCAATGTCACTAGCATCCCTCATCAGTCATCTCTTTCACATACGCCTTCGAGTCCGCTTCATCTGTGGTCCAAGAAAAGTGCTGTTGGACTTCTCAGCACGCCAGTGCTGTTCTTCCCTCTGTCCTGGAACAAAAACAGCTAGAAATGAGCCAAACATAGCTATGGATTAAGACAATTCTCAGAAGCCCATTGACTTGAAACCTCTGCATAGGTTCAAGGATTACAGCACCTTTGATCACTGTTTCTTTTCTTTCATATCAGTTAGCAATAACATTACAGATATCATATCAGTGTTGGCATAGCTGCTCACCAGAAACTCTCGGGGTTCAGAAATCTCCTTCTTAGTATTACTACACTAGAAGTGGAAATAAACATCACGTGCCCTCTGAACAACTGTTCAAAGTTAGTACTAGTCTAGGCTTATAAACACTGAAATCTAGCGACAAATGCAGAATTTTTTAGTACTACTGCTAACGGATGAACCAAACAAATGACAGGCATGTAGTAAATGACAATCAAAACCAATCCCCAGAAAATTTAACTACGCGACGCCTCATCTCCTCGGATAATTGCAAAGCTTTCTCGGGCCTCATTTATACCAATACGCAGATCAACGGTATCATCAGCAGGGAGCTACGGAGACACCATAATCTGCACATTAATTTCCCCGAAAATCCTCTATCCCTCAGTCTAATTGCGCAGGCGCTTCCCACATAGGACAGGCAACCCATCAATCCTCGAAAGCACGCAATTTCCTAGCCCGAACAAACTTTTTTCGCGAACGTGGCTGAGCACGTATTTCATCAAGAGGGTGCTAGCCCGAACAAACAAACACAAAAAATGGAACAGCACCCAAACACTCAAACGCCGAGAAACAACTGGCTAAACTCGCCGATTCGGATGAAGCAAGGCCCCAATCCAGGGGCACGCGAGACTCCAAGAGGGGCGCGCGGGTAAGAAAAAGTGGCCGGAAAAAAAATCGCACCTCTGCGTGGGCGGGGCGTGCCCAATTGGCGGGCTCGGGCTGGGATTCAGCAAGTAGGGGCGAAGGGTCTCGATCGAATTGCTCGATTCGGGCGTCGCGATGCTGCTGCTCCTCCCCCTCTTTCTCTCCCGTCTCACCCTCTATGGGTCTGGACCAAGGGGGAGAGGAAATAGCAGTCGCGAGAGACAAAAGGGGAAAAGAAGCTGGAGCAGCCGCCCAAACGGGTCGGGTGGCTCCCTCCAGCCCGACCCGACCCACGAGGCGACGCGCGGGGGGGGGGGGGGGGGGGGGAGGGACCGCGCTGCGCGACCGACCGGAACCGGAGCCGGGGACGACGGGCGGGGAAGGCTAACGGGCGGAGCAACCGCGGCGGCCGCGGATCACCGGCGGCAGGTGGGGCTTCGTGGCGGCGGGCGATGGATGCAGCGAGTGGCGGCGGAGCGGTGGGAGTGGCGCGAAGGCGAGGTGTGTGGTGTGGCCCGTTGCAACAGACAGGGTAGATGACGTGTGATGAGTAGACAGAAAAGAAAAGGTAGAGGGATTTGAGGCTGGCAACCCTGGTGAGATTCTAAATTGCGGATCAGTCCCTACGGAAAACATATACCAGCTGAAAATATCTGACCAACCAAATTCATTCATCTCAGTTGTTCTTTCTCTGAAAACAATACAAAATCCGTTACACCCGATGTCGAATTCGTTACTTCGCGAAACATCCAGAAGATTCCTCTCTCGGTGCTATCTCTTTGATCCCAAGAGGAATAAGAAACTTGTTATCTGACCACCGGATTTGTAAATGTGTTCACATGTGGATGCAGTTGGTCTGGCCACACTTGGCTGATGACTCTGGCCGGCAGCTTCACCTACCTGTCCAAAGGTCATCCTCGGCTTCTACGGCTCGATCGAAAAGCCGCAAACTTTTTACAGGATCCAGCTCCTGGATTTTGACCAACTACGTAACTCACTGTCAAACTGAATATCCACTGTTCAGTTCTCAACCGGCCGGAATTCTGAATCTTTGCGTCTGAACTCTGAAAATTCAGCAGCTGGAAAGAGAAGACGACGACCGGTATCAGCACAGTAGTGTGGGATTCGTCTCTTTATCTGCCGAACACAAGCGTGTGTCCACATCCATCTTTTTAAGCCGCTGCTAAGCACAGATAACTACATGATCAGAATGTGGTGCACGAGCTGAGAGCCTGCACCAGCAAACACCCAAAAACGTGTGACACCAACCCGGTACCTTTGTGTCCACTGTAGCCATGATGCACATAGATAGTCCTTCACTGCATGGCTTTGATGCGGGCGTTCACACTGACCATGACCGGATCATGTGCTTCGCTGCCTTGTTCATGTGTTTTTCAACCCCTTAAAAAGGTACTCAAGATTTTTATGGCCAATCTATGTAAGCGTTGTACTTAAAATAAGTGTCAGATAATATTTAAGGGGAGTAACTATGTGACATCTCTTCCTGTTGGGAGACAATGCAAAGGTTTGCCTATTTTTTACGATTCAGTCCAAGTTCCCATTCTGGCGAGATTTGAAGGAGAACGGTCATCAGGATGACCGGCATTGAAGGGCAAGTAGAAGAAAATGAACACACATCGCTGTACCTACTGTTTTCTGCTTGTGCATGAAACTTGAAATGTGTACTTGTGGTAGTAAAATGTCTAAGCCTCTCAAATGTCAATGTTAATGGAAATTTGGGAGCTGCTCTCTCCCTCCACTTTTAAATATATGACGTTTAGGACAAGCTAATTAGGTTAGACAATTCTAAAGCATCATATTTGAAAAGGGAGGAAGTATCTCTCAATCTTCACCGTATATATTACAAATTCAGACATATGCTCCGCATTACTACATGAAAAAACAGATACGCCTTGGCCGTTGGCCGATGTTGTGTAGTCTTGTGCATAATTGATAAAGTCTTGTACAATTCAGACATACGCTCCGCATTACTACATGAAAAAAAAAGATTAAGGGGAGTGAGCATGTGCAGGCCTTTCTCTTTAGGATACCGTACCAAAGATTCGTTTTTTGGGCGGTTCAGTAAAGTCTTGGTTCTGACGAGAAGTTTCCAGGAGAATTGTGGTCGTCCAGCAAGAGCAAGTACAGAAATTCTCATTGTTGGCCTGGAACTTCTTTGTGCATGATTCTCAGTAGTGAAAATGGTTCAGAGTAATAACCTTCTTTGCCAAAGTCCTGGTATATATCAAGCGTACGAACGAAGGTTTGAAACGGAGAAGATTGAGTGATAAAAGAAAAACTGTCGTTGAGACAGCACCGTTGCTGTCAGTCTGAATCTCCGTCACAATCTCAGCGGGCAGCGCATTACTGGAGAAGTGACAACCAATAATTCATATTAGACGAGATGAGTTATCCGGAGCGGCTTAGAACATAGTATAGTCAGGCCTAACACGTAATCCGATATTCAGAATGGTTTCATCATCATTGGGTTCTTACGATTCTCCTGCTTATTTGGTACTTGATGAGCAATTTGTTATACCGGTGTTTGATTTTGCTCTTAGAAATGGTTTTATCATCATTGGGTTCTTAAGATTCTCCTGCTTATTTGGTTTCAGAAGGGTGTAGAAAATGGTTTGAATAAAGTGTTTGTGGGGACATCTGTGGTAGAGACTAGAGAGAGAATTGTTTTGTACAGGCAGCTTCCGTGCAGGGGCGAGGTACGGAGGAGGTAGCAGAAAGACTTGGACAGATAGATAGATTGGCGATGGGATCACGCATGTCCCCTTCAAAATCTTTGAGCGGCCCACTTAGCTTGAATGAATCATACATCATGCACGCAGAGGAAGTGATCGAACTGAACTAGGTGCATGCATCTGCTGCTAACCCCAACCTACCTGCCAGAGCAAACTGAAGCACACTACACCAAAAAAGAAGCTCTCTGCCACACCCTTGTTTGTTGTTTCTTACACCTCTCTACTTATTGACTTATCCTTTTTTTTTCAGTCTGAACTTAAGCTAACACAGGAGTATACTACAGTAGAAACGAAACGACGTGTTTAAGACAGAGCAGATCTACGTGTTTAAGACAAGGAGCAGCAAGCAAGTCGTAGCCGGAAGAAGCACTGCCACTGCCAGTGTGTGCCTCCTCCCTCCGTCTGAATGATCAGTCGGCGATACGGGACAAATAAATCACACACGCGGCGGCGGCAGGCGCGTGGTGACTTAGACTTGGATTTGGATCAAGACGTGCAGTGCAGGCCCACCTGCTTATCCGCGGAAAATGGGCCTCCCCTCCTTGGGCCGTATTCATTCTCCCGTCCCACTAAATGATGGGCCACCGACATATTTGGGGTTATCGCTCGGGCCTTCTGAGCATCTAACAGGAATGCAGAGGCCCATTATCTGTTTCGGACTGCGCAGCCGAACAGTGAACAAAAAAAGTTTACCTAGGGTTATCGCTTACAATGGCTCGCAAACCATCACGCGAAGGGCCTGTTTCCGCGCAAGGCGCGTTTTGGGCCGTATTTGAGGCCATTAGCTCGCGCGAGAATATCTGGGCCGTTCTCGGACTGAACCATGAAGATTCTCTACATGCAAAAGACAATAAGTATGATAACATCACCCCCGTGCACGTAGATTGAAGAAAAAAAACTTTAAATATTAAACTGAGCATCCAAATTAAATTTATATTGCACCATTATCTTTAAGATCTTCAAAATAAGACCACACTTGCCTATATTTGCATATTTTTTTAAAAAAGTATTTTTTAATACTTAATAATAAATTTCGATTCCTGGGAATAAATATTGTAATAACATAAATAAATGATTATTTTTTAGAATAAAAATTTAAACGTAACGAACAAATAATAATGTACGGCGAACAAAATATTACACATCGCGAAAATTTTAGAAATAAATATCGTGAACAAATAAGTCAACATCACGGAATAATTTAATCTACGAAGCGAACAAATAATTTAATATTGCAAAAAAATTAGTCACATGCAGAAAAATAATTTTACATGAATATAAATACACCTACACCTTAAAAATATTTTTATAAGCATATATACACGTGCTAAAATAAGAAAGATAAAAGAAATAGAAAATAAACAAAAAATACAATGAATAAGAAAAGCAAGGTAAAAAATGACACATGCTTTTACTTGGAGAAGGAATACCTACATGTAAAATGAAAAAAATAATAGAATCGAATACGGTAGAAAAATAAAAGAAAGGAAAAGAATTGCAATTTTGCATGTGCCTATGCATGCAGGGAAGATAGTCTGTGTCGCGAAGAGAGTCCGTGCCCGCTAGCGCTGGTTAGAATTCAACGACATCAGCACTTGCTAAAAGAAGTAAAGAGAACATGCGATATAAGATTTTATGGGTTATTAATCTTTAATTGGGCCAAATAATCTTACGCTGGCCCATTTATAGATCTTCAGACGATGGAAAACCATTCATCACCGTAAGCGACATATAGCCGCCGCGGGTTTGCATGACCCTAGGGTTCAGGCGACTCCGTTGGTGACTCGTCTCCGTCGAAGGATCTTCGCCCTGGATGCCCACTTGGACCCTCTTCGACTGCTCGGGCTGACTCAGGGGCTGACATTGCGTTCGGCTTCCCGGCCTTGGCAGGATGGAGTAGAGGATTCCGGGGTTTTCTCAGGTTGCTTTCGAGAAGATGGCGGCGGGTGCTTCGAACCCGGAGCCGAAGAATGGAATTGTGGACGTGGACGAGCTGCTCAGGAAGTTGAACCTGAGTGAGGCGGAACGTGAAGGCGTGGCGCTGGCAAAGGAGGATAGGAAGAGCCTGCCGGAGGTGAAGTGGATGGCGGCTGCGAAGCTTTTGACTGCAAAACAGTTCAGTGAACAATCCTTGTTCTCGACAATGCGAGCAGCATGGAATACGGCGAGGGAGGTCTCTTTCCGCTCGATTGGAAGAAATCTCTTTGTGGTGCAGGCTTTCTGTTTGGGTGACTGGAAACTTATAATGGAGGATGGCCCGTGGATTTTCCGCGGCTATGCGCTGATGCTTGAAGAGTTCGATGGAGCAACTCCAATTCCATCAATTATCGCGAGCAAAGTGCAAGCATGGGTGCAGATTCACAAGATTCCCCCGCTGTACCGCACCGAAGCAATCTTATCTCAGTTAGCAGGAAGAGTTGGGGAAGTAACAGAGGTGGATATGAAGGCAGTGCCAGGTGGTACTGGTGACTTCCATCGGGCCAGGATCAGGATTGAATCTTCAAAACCTTTGGCTCGAGTGGTTATCTTGTCCCCGGAGGGGTGTGAGAGCATGATGCTGCAAGTGAAGTATGAAAAGCTTCCGCGTTTCTGTGCACACTGCGGACTTATGGGACATACACACCTAGAGCGTGGTTCAGGGGAGCACGTGGAGGAGGAATTACAATTTGGAAGTTGGATGATTGCAGAAGTCGACACATGGAGGATGGGCACCCCTCGCTTTCGGGGTACTTTCATGCCTGAGCAGCATATACCGAGAGGAGGGCGTGGACCTATGGGCGTCCGGGGTGGGCGTGCAGGCGGCCGTTCAGCTCGCGGCGGTCGGACCAGGAGTGGTGGCCGATGGGAGGCGAGGGATGGTGTTTGGAAGGAGAAGGCCCAGGCCTCGGACAATCATGGCTCAAGGAAGAGAGCATCAGTGGAGGCTGGCATGGATGGGAAGAATGACGACGACGACCTCCGGGGTACCGCTACTAGCCCAATCAAGGTGTTTTCTGGAAAGGGTGGTGCTCTGTCTAATCCGGGAGCTAGGAAACAATTAGTCGTTCAAGCTCCAGAGGAGGACGCTGCCGGGAAGGGGATCCCACCTCCCCCACCCAGATACATCTCGCCGAGGGAGGAGAAGCGGCAGAAGAAGGGGCTAGCGACGGTGGAGGGAGAAAACAAGAAAAAGGAGGCGGGCTCTCTCGAGGAGCACCGTCAGGCGTAATGAGTTGCTTAAGTTGGAACTGCCGCGGCCTGAGCAACGCCGCGACATCAAGGAGCTTCGTGATCTCACGAAGAAATTTGCCCTCACGGTGCTGTGCTTCCTCGAAACTCAAGTTCACGGAACCCGAGTGGAAGGACTAAAGAGCACATTAGGTTTTGATAATTCTTTTGCTGTAAGCAGTACAGGCCGCAGTGGTAGTCTGGGTATTTTCTGGAACAATGAAATAAAAGTTGAAATTTTACCTTACTCGCAATACCACATTGATACAATTATCACAGAAGCTGATGGATGTTCGTGGAGGTTGACACGTGTGTATGGCGAGGCACAAACCGAGGAGCGATTTAAGACCTGGGACATGCTCGAGTTCATTAAGTCCTCCTCTCACCTGCCATGGGTGTGCGTGGGTGATTTTATTGAGGTTCTACGTCAATCGGGACATGTTGGAGTGCAAGCTCGCAGCTACAACCAGATAGCGGGTTTCCGCGAGATGGCCGATGTGTGCGGCCTTTTCGACCTTGGCTACGATGGTCGGAGCTGGACTCTCGAGAAACGGGTCGCGGGCGGGACCTATTGCAGAGTGCGCCGGAGCACTCGTTTCCCGTCGGCATTGGTGAAACATCTAACGGCGGCGACATGGGATCACGATCCCATCTTGCTGGGATGGAGGCACCATGACGGTCCTAGCCGGAAGAGAAGTAAAAGAATATTCAGGTACGAATTAATGTGGGAATCACATGTAGACTTTTCTCCTATGGTGAAACAGGAGTGGGAGAATGCAGGCAAGGCAGGTACGGTGCAGGACCTGCAGCAGAAGCTCTCGGCTCTCTCAGGCAAATTGGAAGGATGGGGTCTCACTACATTTGGCCACGTCCGCTTGGAGCTGAGGAAATTGAAGGAGGAGCTCGAACGCTTGCGTGGGGACCCGGCTCGCTTGGGACCATCGCATGCAGAAATCAAAATCACGGACCGCATTATCGAGCTGAGTCACCGCGAGGAGGTCATGTGGAAGCAACGATCCCGGAATTCGGTGGTTGACAGCAGGGGATAAGAACACAAATTTCTTCCACATGCGAGCGAGCCAACGAAGAAGGAAAAATCAGATTCACAAATTGAAGCGACATGATGGTAACTTTACAGAGTGCCCGCAAGAGCTGGGCAATCTAACCACATCCTTTTACAAGGAGTTGTACCGATCAGAGGGGCTTGAGAATATGGCAGAGGTCCTTGCAACAGTTCCAGTGAAGGTAACAGAAGAGATGAATTCTCAGTTAATTGCCCCGTTTGAGGAGAAGAAGGTTAAGGAAGCCTGTTTCAGATGTTTCCAACTAAAGCACCGGGCCCCGACGGATTCCCAGCGCATTTTTTCCAGCGGCACTGGGATATTTGTGGCGAAGAAGTGACCTCAGTGGCGCTGAGGGTGTTGAGAGGTGAAGATGACCCAGCTATTATAAACAAGACATTTATTGTGCTTACTCCGAAGGTTGCTAACCCTGAGGAGCTGGGTCAGTTCCGGCCAATAAGTCTGTGCAGTGTCATTTACAAGGTAGCATCCAAGGTAATGGCTAACAGGCTCAGGGTAATTCTTCCTGATATTATTGCAGAGGAACAATCAGCCTTTGTACCGGGCCGCTTAATTACTGATAATATTATCACTACTTACGAGTGTTTGCACTTCATGAAGAAGAAAAGGGCCCAGGATCAAAGATGTTGTGTGTTGAAACTTGATATGGGGAAGGCCTATGATCGCGTGGAGTGGGATTATCTACGTGCTATTATGCTCCGGCTAGGCTTCCACAGACTTTGGGTGGAATCAATTATGCGATTGGTTACTACAGTCTCTTTCTCGGTTCTGTTGAATGGTGATTGACTCGAAAAATTTTGTGCCTTCAAGACATATTCGCCGGGGTGATCCCGTCTCTCCTTACCTGTTTTTGTTGGCAGCAGAGGGCCTTTCGTGCCTGTTAAAAGCCAAAACACAGTCATCGATTCTTAAGGGAATTAAAGTGGATCCACGGGCTCCGATGATTAGTCACTTACTTTTTGCGGATGACAGCGTGCTGTTTTTCAGAGCTAATAGGGAGAATGCACTGGAGGTGAATGATGTCTTGGGGAGATATTGCAGGTCTTATGGACAACAAGTAAATATGGATAAATCGTCGATACATTTTGCAAAAGGTTGTAGCCAGGCAGTCCGGAATGATATTATGGATTTGCTACAGGTTCATAATCAGTCCCTCAGCGAAAAGTATCTGGGGATGCCTACCGATGTTGGTTCTTCCGTTAATGGAGCTTTCAAATATCTGAAGGATTGTGTTTGGAAAAGGGTTCAAGGATGGATGGAGCAATCATTGTTGGCAGGAGGGAAGGAAGTCTTGATCAAAGTTGTTGCACAAGCGATTCCGACATACTCCATGTCGTGTTTCAAACTTCCTCGGGGGTTATGCCATCATATTAATAATCTGCTTCGCAATTTTTGGCATCCAGCACGCCGAGGCCGCCGCCGCCGCCGCCGCAAGAGACCGTGCAGGCGCACGCCCACGCCACGCGCCACGTCACGCCCGGTCCGTGTCCGAGCTACCGCTCGAGGCGGCGGCGCACGCGCGGGCGTGGAAGTGGTGGGGCATCCCGGAGAGGCCGGCGGCGATTTTCTCAGCCGCCAGCGACTCGCACCGCAACCTGTCCAAGGGGCTCAGAAAGCCGCCGAGCTATGTGTGCAAGGGCGGCGGCGCCGGCGACCAGCAGCCTTTCCCGGCGCCCCAGCCCACGCGGTGGTGGGAACGGGAAGCCCATGAGCAAGGGGTGGGCCGTCTGCTCCCCGTCGACGTCCCCTTGGTCGACCGAGCGAGCCTGGAGGGGCACTGGTTCCTCATGACGCGCGCGGTTGGCATCTCCCGGGTGAGCCTTGTGTTTGATGATAAAAATATACAATGAGATATGGGAAAAGAAAATATATACGATGAGATTGCATAAATTTTGGTTGAGCCCATGACATGTGGGCCCCACTTCTTCATGTTTCTAGAAGAGCTAGTCTTAATTCTTGCGTAGCTGCTTAAGGTGAGTACCAAGTTTTAAGCTTTAATTATTGATTAAAGATATAGCTTCTAGAAGGGCAAAGAAAAGAAAAGAAAAGAAAAGAAAGCTCATGTACGTGTGCTATCACGAATTGAAGTGCATTTGTCTAGGAGCTGGCCCGCCTGTCAGTGTCCATTCAAGTGCACGAGAGATTAAAGTCCAACCTCCTGGAGGTAATTTTGTTCAACTGATAGATTAATCCGGACTCCTCTATCGCTTGCGGATAAAGATAGGAGTCCGTTTGTTACGGAATCCAGGCTGGTAACTACCTGGAGATAAGTATCTTGGTTGATTTAAATTGCTGGTACGTGAGCTGTTGTCCTTCCGAATAGAGATAAGGCTCCTTAGAGATAGAATTTCGCTGGTTTGTTTAACTTTTTTTTACTTGGCCGAGGGTCAAAGCTCTGCCCTCTGGTGCCTATATAAAGCACCCACGCCCCCAGGCTGTAAGGGGGCACGCCCATACGCCGCAGCACAGCCGAGGAATCCATACACTGCAGAGACGCCGCACGCCAGACGCACGTCCGCACGCCGCCGCACGCTTCACCTGAAAACCACGCCGTCGACGAGGAGACCTGCACGTCCGGCCGCCGCCGTAAGCTGCACCTTGCCGCCGTCGAGCAACCAAGAGCTGCGCCAACAACCAGCGGCACCTCGCCGTCGTCAGCCAGCAGCAGCCACCGGCAACTCGTTCAATCTCAACGCGATGTTGACCTTCTCGTCAGCCACGACTCTTGGTGAGCAACGCCAATAAGAAATATGTAAACTCTTTTCCATCTGTTCCATCTATGGCAGCACCATGATGTTCGACGGCTATATCAATCTTAACATCGACAGTGTCCTCGGGTGCAGATGGCTACGGTTCGTAGCGACAGTGTCCCCGCATCGAGACGGCTATATCAATCTTAATAGCGACAGTGTCCTCGGGTGTAGATGGCTACCGTTTTGTAGCGACCGTGTCCCCGGATTGAGACGGCTATATACATAATTTTTCATAGCGACAGTATTTCCGAGTCGAGACATCTATATTATTCTATGGAGGAATACAATTACGTTGGGCTTCATTGAATTATTTTCTCGTTAATGGCGAGCGACAACTGGCTGCTACTCTTATGAGAGAAAGAGCGAGATGCAACTAAGCAATCCGCACAAACTTCCAATGGTTGGCGTGCTATGTCTTGCATGCTAGAGGCAAATAAAATAAGTTTTCCTGTTGCAAGGCCGTGCATGTACATGCATGACATTAGACCACGTGCTGAGGGCAATTAATTGCTATGTTAATACTTTCGACTAAGGATAAAACTGATCTGGAAGAAAAGAGAATTTGATGTGCTAAAAGGCTGTCAAATCATCTTGCGAGCATTGCGAGCATGGTCCAAACATGATCCACACCGCAATTGCGGTTGATTTCTACATGTCTAATACCAACGAGGCTAGACGAATTTTTAGCTAAGTGCCGACAAGGCGAGGCTACGATTCCATCGACACGTCCCAAATAACGGGATTTGATACTATTTTGCCGGATACCGACAAGACGAAGGCAACACATATCCATGTTGAATGAAGCTGGGCCATATGACTGGGCACCAATGAGGCGAATGTCACCCCCTTCATCAACATTTTCCGTTTACTACCGATGTGGCGACAATACTGTCGTGACTGAGTTTTTTCGAAACAAAGCCACCCATACTTATTCTACGCTCTGTACATCGTATGTGGACGATGAACAGATGATTTAATGACGACCATAAAAACGTAGCTTAATCGGAGGTTTTCCGCAAACTCGTTCTACGGATGTAATTAACCGGATGCGCCTAATTGGCTCCAGAAATCAGCGAACTACGCAATCTCTACAAGTTAGATCTCTCCTTAAGCATCGACGCAGAAGTCAGAAGAAGACAAGCTGTCGCGAGTCATGTATTCATGAATTTTGTAAAAGATCGAAATTAATGAAATATGTGTTCCTTGTGTACAAGTTTATTATTCCTCTTCCTCGATTTTGTTTTTGCGAACAAAAGAACACCTTGATTGCTCTGCTTTCAGGTGGTGGTTCGAGCCACAGGGTGTCGTTGCTCACTGGCTGACCTTCGTGCTTGCACTGCGCTTGTGAGCATGAAGGAACTAGCGATCAAGCCCTGCCTCGCAGCCTGCCTGCCTGCCCAGGGCGGCGGCGGCAAGGCAGCGAGAAAGGCACGTCACGCCTGTTAACAATCTAAAGAGTAAAATAGTCAATTCACATGTCAAATATATAAAAAAATTAGGAAAGAGAGAAAATACACCTAATAGCAATAGAATCAAGTTGCAGATATTTGGAGTCCTAATTTTGCGAAGTCGATGTTACTAATAGCAAAACTAGGAAGTGCTATGTTTGGAATCCTAAATATACAATTTCTCTTCGCTAATATCCGCTGACCTTACTGTTTCTTTTCATAAACAAAAGGAACAAGTATGGGCCAATAGGAAAAGAATACAAATCCAAGTTTTCTTTAGTTCTGTGGCAGTAGCAGAGTAGCGAGAACAGGATGTTGCGTGCAACCACGACACAGGAAAAACCAGCTCAGGCCTCAGGCGTTCCAGACTTCCAGTAGGTATGCTGTATGCACACAAGCATAGAAATTATAAACATCGAACACGACTGGTGCTCACACCGGTTTCAAATTTCAACGAAGAAACTACACAGCAAAACTTCTTCATCATTGCAGGAAGAGGACTCAGAAACTGCAGCCCCACGATAAAGAAATCATATATGTATCTACGTGTACGCTCAGTCGGTTTGTAAGATCACCTAATCGAACAAACTGAACATACTTCACGAAGCTAACACTAGGATGGTTAAAAATGACCTGTAAATTGTCAAGATTAAATCAGGATAAACTCAAAGGTAGATAAAGTAACAATGGGTGATAAGGTGGATAGTAGTAATGGGTGATAAGGTGGATAGTAGTATGGGAAACTGATATAGCCACATAACGTTTATGTCGCACGTGTCCTGGAGGAGGTGGGAGGAGGGGTAGATCCATAGAAATTGTGAGTTTTTCTAACCGGATGGTTCACTTACCCGCTGTGCATACCCGCTCGCCATATATATCGCCACCATTTTCTTTACCCGCTCATCAAATCGCAGCAATCGGCGCTGACCCATCCCCGGCGGTGGCTGTTCATAGCACGGGGGTTCCGGCGGCATGAGGGCCGCATCGAGATGGGGTGGCTGTGCGGGGCTCCAACGGCGTGAGGACAAGGCGCTGGAGGAGACCACGCAGGGGATGACGAGCAGAGGCGGCTCGCGTCGAGCTCTTTTTCATTCTAACCCCAAGTTTTGCCTGTTTTGCGAGCACAATCTTATTGACCAAGCATCTATGTTTTGTTGTAGTGTCATGATACTTGAATCTTGTGTTCTATAAATATAACACATGCGATCAGTAGTTTTTTTAAAACACGTGCGGCACGTCTCTGCTAGTAAAAAACAAACAAACAAACGAGTCAACAGTAGCAGTACAACACTATTTATTTTTTCCATGAGCGATCTCATATAAGAAAGAAATAAAACAAAAGATCTTTTCTCAAAAATAGAGCAAATCGCCATGATTCAAAATTCCAATTTTCCTCGATTCACTTTATCTACAGATAACTAGTAGTACTATTAGGAGATGTGTTTTGCCTAGTCCTGCCAAAACAGAGATCTCCTGCGTAGGGGCAAAGATTCTCGCTTTTGTCTGCACCCAAGCAAGAGGCATTTTTTACTATCAAGTCCAAATAGGATTATGTGCCGATACTACATGTTAACATCATGGCTCGTATATACGGGTGCCAAACTTTCTCCGTCGTTTCCCGCGTTCTTTCGCTCTCTTCACTCCTCCACCGTGGACAAGACGGCAATAATAATACTATTGCATTGGGGGAAGTCAGTCAAAGAGTGCGGTAGTACTGTAGCTTGCAACGAAATTCCACACCAGCTTCTTGAGATCAACTAACTGGTCTTGAAGCTAAGGCGGTAAGAGTGCGTGCCTGAGTGAATCATCGCATGTTCTTCTTCGTCGGCTTGGGGTACACATAGTGAGACGAGACGATTTCTTTATTAGCTTTGTTGAGATGACCTGGATGTATATGTACTTATGTAGTTGCAACAGAAGGATCATCATCCGTACATAGACATGCATGTTGGTGGCGACAAACAACACAGTTGACAAAGCTACCAAGTGCCAAGTTCAACTGCTACTACTTAAAAAAAAAGGAAATTACATTGTCTTCGATTGCATGCAACCTTAGTGCAGAGACCGCCTCCATTGAAAATTAAAGATACTGTCCTAGATTGTAATAAGGCCAGCCCATCAGGCCGGCACGACGAACAGAACAATTCTTTTATTTACTAGTGGAGATGCACGTGCCACATGAACGTGTTATAAAAGAATTATATTTAAAAATAATTTGATTATATAAATTATATTTAGATATAGTCTTGTTACGCGAAACAACCACTATAGAAATTAACCTTCTTTATTGATATTGTAGCAGTTCATTCTAATCTAAACTAAACACACTCTCGTACAAACACTCTTCGGTTTATATATTCCTATAAAAGACTCGAGCCGCTGGTCATGTACGCATACACATATTTCACCGTATAATTTTGACCAACAGAATTTGAGTGTGGTACATCATAAAATTTTTTTGGATGCTCAGCTTGAGCCGCAACCGCAAATTTGATGCCATCATGCAACATAAGGTTTGCGCGTATGTCAATTCTAACATCTGCAATAAAAAAGTAATCCGAGCAGATATCAATCAACATTGATAGCAAATGTGATTGATAATTGTAACGGAAAGTGTACCAGTATTGATAAAGAAATAATACAAATGGAAAGTGGAAAGCAGTCACGATTGGAGCCATCGTAGAGGAAAAAAAACAGAAGTACTAACCAAAATGATCATTGCTTGTCTTGTGATAATCATCTTGACTCAATTGTACCTCTCACACTCTTCTCCAAATAGTAGCTCTCCCAATGATATTGCACCCACATTCAGAAACAAAACCACATAAATGAAAAAAAAATTAAACTTGGCACATCTGACAAAATTGACACTGCTTCATCAAACCAGTAGGATCTTGACACATCACTAAAAAACCAG
The DNA here is from genome assembly GCA_032594955.1 of Panicum miliaceum. Classification (NCBI taxonomy): domain Eukaryota; kingdom Viridiplantae; phylum Streptophyta; class Magnoliopsida; order Poales; family Poaceae; genus Panicum; species Panicum miliaceum. The sequence goes on from CM064062.1 coordinate 49,960,582, forward strand.
AACCTTTTTACCTTCCTTTCTCTCCTATGATATGATCTATGCTTGCAAGGCCTCCCCTTGCTAGTTCAACAGGCTAGTGAGCAAATGAATTATCAACAACCCATGGAAGGTTGCCCACATAGACCTTATTGGCAAGACACATTTATTCTACAAGAAATCAACAAAAGAATGCAACAGAGAAAAGAACGAAGCAAGCAGTCAGGATATGTTTGTGTTCAAGATTTCAGAAGACAACTATAACATGGGATTCAACAGAAATAATTTTATAATACCTATGGTTTAAGAAAATGGGAAAACAATTGCTACCTTGCTGCTTTTCTCACCTACCTGCCTAGCAACATGATTAGGATTTTTTTCTCATCTCTCTACAGGAATGAAAGGAAGGGAATCCATTAGTATTCATAAGAGCTACAACTAAATATAGCGTATAAAACTCATAATGTCAAGAATAAATCTACAACTTAAACGATGGTGTGGCCATATGGTCTTGTATTTATAGTTGTTAAATATTTTCCTAGGCAGAGATTAGTAAACTCTTTTCCCATTCAAAATTTAGCAGCGCTTCTCCTACAAAAGGTTAGAGAACCTCAGCCCCTAGAAGCCAGCACATAAATCCAGCAGGAAAGGATCTCAAACAGGTAATATAGTTAGCATGACTAATATGACTTGAATGAAACCCTAATATGATATGTCTAGAATCAGAATCAAAATTTGGATGTAAAAATGTTGGAGACCATAGCCTTTTGCACTTGCAGCTTGTGCATGGTGATGACCAGAGGGTGCTTGCAAAAATATTGAAGGCTCTCATAGATACATGCTAGGAATTATTTTTTATGTATATATGTCCAAAGGCATACACAAGTTATCCACATATATTCATGCAGTTCACCTAAACACAAAAAAAGAAAAGTAAAGAGGGTGAAAGTACCTATTCTCAAATGTTCAAAATTTCAAAACCCGTGGCTTTCAAATATGAGGTTGAAAAATAAAAATACTTAGATTTAATAATTCACCATATTTCTCAAATAACTGAACAAATTACATTATAAATGAATTGGCAACCAAATCACATGAGGGAGGAAGGGCCAAACCAGGGGATGGGATCTTACATATTGGTTAGAGCTACCAATCGGATCCGTTGTTGCTTTGTAGCCACAAATCAACACCTTTAATTCCACTATTGCGAACTGATAACCTGTAGCAATCAATTAAACTATTGAACTGATAACATCGATATGTGGAATGTACTATTGAAAAAAAGAATTATGATGAAAATTATGAAAGATTAAACAAGATTAACATCATATATCAAGGTACTAGGATGAAACATCCAATCTACAGCACCGTGTCATATCTACATCAAAATTTTAAGTTATGGAAAATCCAAGATTGAAGGCCGCCTTATGAAGGCATGTATCTATTTCTAGGAAGAGCATGTATCTGTGTTGTGTGTTTCAACAAAATCATAGATCAAATGGCATAGTGCGTCATAATTTAGAGCTGTAAGATTAAAATTGCATAATAATTATGCTTAAAATTGAGATTTCAAGCTATGATTCAAACATGTAGTGTCATTTGGAAATAGATCAACTGGGGATCGATAGTCACCGAGATGAAGGCTGGGTCGAAGACTGAGGATGTTCGCAGCAGTGGCATGCACACTTGGGAGGCGCTTCATGGCCTTCTCCACAGAACCTGCACACGCAACACATGTCAGCCCGGTCACCGGAACACCACCACCGTCTCTAGCTCCGTAGCCCCGAACAACGCTGTACATTCTCCTCCTCCTCCGTCACTTTGCGGAATCACAGCCTCTAGGTCGCAGCCGCTTCCTTCGCCTTCTCCTGTTTTGCCGCCCTAGGGCATTGTGGTATGGACAGGTACTGTGGCCGCAACAGGAGATTGCAGCTCACCTCGGTGCCACCGCTGCCTCATCCGCTCGGTAATGGGGCCACGCCCACCGGAGCCACCGTCAACATCTTCCATGGAATCGCCGGAGCTTCCATCTCCATTAGGGATCATAGGACTGGCCAACAAGGGGAAGAGAGGGGCGGCGCAAATGAACCGGAGTGCAAGGCCGCGACAGGGCATGAATGCAGAGGCAAGGCTAATGGAGTTTTGGAGAAGCCGAGCGGGGATAAAAGGTTGACGGGAATTTGGGAGATCACGCAGGGCGTTCAGGGGCGCTGGTGGCAAGGTGCATTGTTTGGAGGGGTGGGAGATCGGAAGCTGCATGATTTTTCTGGAAGGTAATCTCCCTAGCCAAATGTTAGGAGCCATTGTTTCTTTTCCTTCCAAACAAACAACGATGTTAGCTAATTTTCTTCCAACAAAGATTGACGTAAAAGGAAAATAACACGCGGTGATTTAATTTTCTCCCAAACAGCGCAAGTAACATTGAAAAGTAAATTGTGTGTCAAAAGGAAAGTTAATCAACGCACAAAAGGAGAGATAATCAGATCACAAACAAAAGGAAAGAAAAGGAGATATTTTAGATTTTAGGATGTCAACCAACGCATGGTAACTTGTCTTACCAAAAATTATGGTTGTCTGGTTTACAAACAATGAAAAGTAATTAGTGGGTACAAATGTGGGTAAACAAAAGTGATTGGTGTAAAAAGTATTAGAATTTTGGTGGAAATATTTTACTTCTATCAATTTCGTGGGTCTCCATCCTCTTTCATCAAACCTTTGAGCTGACATGTGGGACCTCCGTGAGGGATACGGTGAGCCTAATCTTAGTGAGAAATAGTTTCAACTTTTATAGTATAGATTCACTTATTTAATCATGTATGGAGAGCAATCTAAGGCTAAATGGTTCGTTGAACAACCTCCTATAGATTGGATTGGATTCCAGGATTAGAGCTCCTCAGGACGTCGTCACATGTGCTATCTAGCTGATGTTGTGCGTAGGACACACTTCCAACGACCACGAATAATCAACGCTCCCAACTGACAGACAGATGACTAGCTAGATGAGTGAAAAAGTCCAACTCCCAACTTAGCATACAAGTCCCTCCCATCCTAAAATATCAGCCATTTCATTTTCTTTGCCGTGTGATGACCGATTGAAGGACTTATCATAAATTGTAGAAAAGGTAAGGACCAAATGGTCAAATGTCTACCTGTGGGTGAGTGGTGACAATGACTAGCGCGACGGAGTCGTACGCGGACACGACCAGACCTGCCCGCCACCCCCCTCGTCGTCGTCGCCGTCCTCCACACGCCGGCCAACTGGCCAAGCCACTCCGCTCACCGTTTCTCTCCGTCCCCATCTCCGCTCCTCACCGTTGACGAAAGCAACACGCGGGAGGAGAGACTTTGACTCCTCCTCCCTCCGGTCCTCCCCCGCCTCCTCCCGGCCTGCTCTACGGCTGCTCCATCTGAAGATAGATGCCGGGTAAGCTTCAACCCACCAACCTTGATCAGCTCACTACCTCATCTTGCCGCCTCTGCACGTCTCCGCGTCCTCCATCCACCTCATGGCTCGATCCAACCGCTACCGCCAGGACCTGTTCGTCGCCGTCGCCGTCGCGGCGTGTCTTGCCGTCGGGGAGGCGTCCTGCGTCGGCTTCGACCTCCACCACCGCACCTCCCCGGTGGTCCGGCGGTGGGCGGAGGCGCGGGGCCACCACGCCCTCGCCGCGGAGTGGCCAGCTAAAGGCTCGCCGGAGTACTACTCCGAGCAATCCCGCCATGACCGCGCCCTCCTCGCCCGCCGCGGCCTCGCCGGCGCCGCCGATGAACTCCTCACCTTCGCTGCTGGCAACGCAACCATCCAAAACCTCGGATTGTGAGTCTCGTCTGAATGCAAATGCTACGGGTCATCACAAATTGGAAATCAGTCCACCAAGAACACGAACCGATGATCAAATTCCACTTGCAACTTGTACTACGCGGAGGTTGCGCTGGGCACACCGAACGCGACGTTCCTGGTGGCGATGGACACCGGCAGCGACCTCTTCTGGGTGCCCTGCGACTGCAAGCAGTGCGCGCCGCTGTCCAACAACGCCACGGCGGGGGGCGGGCCGCAGCTCCGCGAGTACAGCCCGCGGCTGTCGTCGACGAGCGCGCCGGTGACGTGCGACAGCCCGCTCTGCGACCGGCCCAACGCCTGCAGCGCCGCCACCAACGGCAGCTGCCCGTACGGCGTCCGCTACGTGTCCGCCAACACCTCCTCCTCCGGGGTGCTCGTCCAGGACGTGCTCCACCTCACCAGGAGGGCTCCGGCCCCGGCGCCGCCGCGGAGCCCCTGCAGGCCCCCGTCGTGTTCGGGTGTGGGAAGTTGCAGACGGGCGCGTTCCTGGACGGCGCCGGCTTCGACGGCCTGCTGGGCCTCGGGATGGACAGGGTGTCCGTGCCCAGCGTGCTCGCCAGCCGCGGCCTCGTCGCGTCCAACAGCTTCTCCATGTGCTTCAGCGACGACGGCGTCGGCCGGATCAACTTCGGCGACGCCGGCAGCCGCAGCCAGGCCGAGACGCCCTTCATCCCCAGGAGCACACAGTCAGTTGCTTGCTGCTGCTCTGTCACGTTAGTTCACCTTACTATTGCGTCATAACCACTTGCAGCTGATTGATTGATCCTGTCGGCAGCCCGACGTACAACGTGAGCTTCACGACGATCAACGTCGGCAGCGAGTCGGCGCCGGTGGAGTTCGCCGCCATCATGGACTCCGGCACGTCCTTCACGTACCTCAACGACCCGGAGTACACGGCGCTCGCCACCAATGTAAGTTTTCCAGGAGGATTTTGTGCTCATCCAATGTTCTTCGTTCGCGTCGATTGGCATCTGAAACCATGGAATCTCTGTTGGATTGCAGTTCAACTCTCAGATTCGCGAGAGGAGGGCTAATTTCAGCAGCGGATCTGCAGGCCGTTTCCCCTTCGAGTACTGCTACAGACTCAGGTAACCACCATCGCCTTCACACTCCGACGGCCTCTGCTCCGCGACCGTCTCTCTCATCTGCGGTTGCTGTGCAGCCCTGAGCAGACGGAGGTGGAGCTCCCGGTGGTGAGCCTGACGACCCGATCATCGTGTTCTACGACAGGGCCAGCGGCCGTGCCATCGGCTACTGCCTGGCCATCCTCAAGAACGACATCGCATCAACATCGTCGGCCGTAAGCTCTCCCTTCTTCGCTGCTCCTCCATTTCCAGCAGTGTGAACAGTGAACTGACACTGATCGACCTGATTGGCGTGGATGCAGAGAACTTCATGACCGGGCTCAAAGTGGTGTTCGACAGGGAGAGGTCCGTCCTGGGCTGGCAGAAATTCGACTGTAAGATCGATCACGCACCACCCATAGCATCACCAGACTGAATGAAATCCACCGTCCTGTCTGGAATTCTGAATGTAAACTTGATCTGAATCTGATCGCCCTGACACGAAAATCGCCTGCAGGTTACAAGAACACCAGAGTGGCAGACGGACCGGGCGGGAGCCCCAGCCCCGCGCCGGCGCCGACGACGACGCTCACGCCGCGGCAGAACGACGCGAGCAACAGGTACCCCGGCGCGGCGCCCGTGCCGCGCCCGCTGTCGGCCGGCTCGCGCCACGCCGCCGGCGCGCTCCCCTTGCTGCTCCCTCTGCTGCTGGTTGCTGCAGCCCTTGTCTGACGCCCGCCAGCGGCTTCTTCTCCTCCTCCTTCCAGCCGGCTGCTGTGGACTGTGGTTGTGTACATATACACATATAGATACTGCTCGACTCCGATTCAGAGTTCAGATTCAGGAATTAGGATAAGTTTTGCAGGTTGGCGTGTATATTGGAGACGAAAATTCTTGGTGGTGACTGATGAGGGGCATTTCGTGATCATATATTATTCATGTTCGTATACGATTAAACGTATAGTTGATTCCTTCTTAAGATACCCCGTTGCAACAGTATGCAGAGTTTCAAGACTTGTCGTCCATTGCAAGCATCATTCTCTGAATCCACTAAGGGCCCGTTTAGTTGCCAAAAATTTTTGACAACATTTTCAACACTAATTACGAGTATTAAATATAGATTAATTATAAACCTAGTTACACGGATGGACGGGAAATCGTGGGATGAATCTACTAAGACTAATTAATCCGTCAGTAGAGCTTGTTTACTGTAGCACGACATTGTCCAATCATGGTTCAAATAGACTTAAAAGATTGGTCTCGCAATTTCACCCGGGGTTATGAAATGAGTTTTATCAATTATCCATATCTAATACTATTAATTAGTGGTTAAAAGTTCGAAGTTAGTGTAGCGCTGAAAATTTTTTGGAACTAAACAGGGCCTAATAATAATGTGCTCTGAATTCACTCTAACATGTCAGAGTGGAGGAAGCGGTTCCTCTGCAGTATCACCGACAACGACGATGGCGATCCAAGCATTGTGCCCAGGCCCCCCGCTCCATGCTTAGTCCTCAAATCAGCGATCCAAACGTTCGCCAAAATTTCTACAAAAATGGACATAAACGAAGAATGTAGGGGCGCATCTCTTCACGAAATTTCGAACCCAAATAAATTCTGCAGGGGAAGAACTGAAAAAGAGAAATGTCCGTCGGGGTGGACGCACCCCCATTCTATACTGGGCTTCACGTTGGTGATCCAAATCTTCACTAAAAATTCCACAAAAATGTACGGAGTTCGAGGATGTAAGTCCGCATGTCTCCAAGAAATTTCGCGGCCAAATAAATTCTATATACGAAGAACAAAAAAGAGCAATTTCCGTGGGGTGGACGGTATTAGCGCAAATCACACCCGTCATGTCGACACCTCCACCAAAAGATGGGGAACACTGTGCGCGAGGTGGTGGCCGGCGAAGCAGCTGGCTCGGCAGGGACGTCGCGGCGCCGTGACCTAGAGCAGAGCTAGCGCCCCGACGGCGACGGCGAGGCCGGCTGGCTGCCACCGCAGACCGCAGGCAGGCGTGACCGTGTGAGGCGTTCTGGCATCTGCAGTTCTGCACACAGGCGAGCTGGTGCGCAGATGATGGCATGCTTGGGGACGGGAAGGCGACGCGCGCCGGCATAGCCGTGGCTCGTCGGAACGCGGCGGCGGATGCGGGTCGGGCACTGGCAGGCCGTGATGGTGAGGCAACATGGGAACCCGGCCGTGCGGAAGTCTTCAGACTTGCTACCTTGACGCAGTCTTCAGCCTTACCCCGTTCTTCTTTCTGAATCGGCATCGCTTGCTTCAGCTCCCTTCCGTTCAATGTTTCAGGAGTGTTTGACCATAGCTACACCGTCGAACTGAAAGGCGAATTACGTGCTAAAGCTAAACAATGCGACGGACAAAACAAGGATCTGAGGCTACTAAGCTTGCCATGCAACCAACAGCAACAACAACCAACAGCAATGTTCGGGCGGGTTCAGACTTCAGAGTCCTTTTCTGCACCGCCCAACTTCATTCCAACACCCGGCATTTCTGATCCTGACTGAATCGCAAATTAGAATAGGAGGCTCGTCCGGAGTGGGCAAAAGGTTTTCTGCGACTTTGCTTTATTGTCATGCAACAGTGTACTAGGATTTTTTTTTTCTGAAGAAATTGTCATGCTGCGAACAACCCCCTGTCCATCATGCCCTGTTTCTTCAGCATTTGGGCATGTTGGGAGGAGGCCGCATCATCTTGGCTTCAGGGGCCTTGCCGTCTTTCACGATGAACACGGTGTCCATTCCCCACACGACGTGCCGATCGAAGTGGCAATGCATGAACCACACCCCTGAACGAACAAGCAAAAGCAGCACAAAAACTCACTCCCTCCGTTTCACTATGCAAGTCCATGGCACAAAATTCAGAGAAATGGTCACTCACCGGGGTTTGTCACGCGGAAGCGGATCGCCGCCCACCCGCCTTTGGGCACGGCCACCGTGTTCTGCCGCGGCGGGTCGACCAGGTTCTAGCCGGCGGGGTCCCTTCCCTCGTCGAAGTTGCCGAGCCCTCGCCCCACCACGTAGAAGCTGACCCCGTGCAGGTGCATGGGGTGGCTCTCCGTGCCCAGCACCGCCGTGTCCTGGAACACCACCTCCACGGCGGCGCCGTGCTCCAGCACCTTCACCCTGGTGCCCCGCTCCGTGAACGGGCCGACCAGCCCCGCCGCCGGGATCCCCGGGTCGGTGAAGTTGAAGAGGGACGGCGGGCCGTGGGGGAAGTCCCCGTCGTACACGCCGCGGGCGGGGCCGCCGCGGTAGTAGGCGCCGAGGATGTCGACGGCGGCGGGGTTCTGGAAGCTCACGTTGTTGAGGCTCGCCGCGGGGGCCGGTGCACGCCGCGTTCGGCGCGACGCAGGGGATCAGGTTCACGGCCATCGTCACGAGCAGGCGCTCGTCGGCGCGCGCCGGCAAGTCCACCGGGTGGGCCTCGCTGGCCAGGGACCGGAGCCGCGCCGTGTACGCCTCGGCCGCGGCCGCGTCGTCGACGGCTGGCAGGGTAGCGGGGAACACCGGCGGCCCGCGGCGCGCGTCCGCGTACTCTAGGATGGCCGTGGCGGTGCTGTTGTTGAAGTCGACGTTGGTGTTGGAGGCGAACGTCCGCGCGGCCATGTAGTACCGCCCGCCGTCACCGGCGGCGCGGTCGGCGCGGAGGAGCGCATCGACGGTCTGGCCCGACGCGACCATGAGGTAGTCGGCGGCGAACGGCTTGGCGTAGCGGGCGTCGGTGGCGACCACGGTGAGGCGGTGCCCGGCGACGGCGAAGAACATGTCGTTGGTGAGCCCGGCGTTGATCACCCGGAGCAGGTACGTCTTGCCGCGCTCGACGCGCACCCTGAAGGTCCCGGGCTTGGAGGACGGGAACAGGTCGCCGGGCTCGCCGTTGATGGTGGTGGCGTCCGAAGGCTTGACGTCGCGGCCGGTCCGCACCGCGTCCTCCAGGAGCTGGTTCGCGTCGTCGTTCCGCCACCACTGGCCTGCAGTGCATGCAGATTGGAGATTGTTGAGATCAATCAGAACAACGCATTGGACTGCAGATTGGAGATTGTTGAGATCAATCAGAACAACGCATTGGACTGCAGATTGCACGACCAATCGTGGACTGCACCGAGGATGATCGGTGGCATCTCCTCCATTGCAGATTGCGCGAAGGGGAAGGCGGCGCCGTGGTTGGGGAGGATGACGATGGCGCCGTGCACGGTGGCGCGGTCGAAGCCGGTGTGGGCGTGCCACCAGAGCGTGCCCTCTTCCTGGGAGAGGATGACGCGGTAGGCGAAGGCGGCGCCGGGCTGGATGGGGCACTGCGTGACGTACTCCGGCCCGTCGGACCACGGGTTCCGCGGCTGGTCCACGCCGTGCCTGCACGGTCAGTCGATCAGCATCAGGTTCGTGCACGGGCGTAGGCGCCATGAAGGATTGAAGGATCATCGACTGCATGCTAGCTTGCTTATCTCTGGAAGTACCAGTGGATGGTGATGTTCTTGTCGCCATGGTTGCGGACGTTGACGACGACGACGTCGCCCCTGCGCGCGCGGATGGTCGGCCCGGGGAACTGCCCGTTCACGGTCAGGATGCTCCTCTGCCGGCACAGCCTGGTGACGTCAACCTTCCCTATCTGCCAAGCAAAAGACAGCCCGGTGATGTTGGAACTTTTTTTGTTGGTCAAAAAGGCCGAAAATGAAAAAGAAGAAACGGATAAGTTAAAGACCGTTATGCGCTTTGATCAGAGGCCCAAGCCCACTAGTGGTTGTGGCCCTAGGTCGTTCAGCGTCATATTAAATAATGGGATCCGATATTTTATAATAACCTAATAATTAAGAAACCCTAACTGCCCACTACAGCCGTCCCGATCTGCGGCGGCTCTGGAGCTACATGAAGGCCACCGCCTCCGCCTGCCGTCCAGCACCGGGCAGTGCCGGTACAAGCCGGAAGGACGACGGTACCCGACCAGATCGACTACTTCGTCTACGTCGGGAACGACTATGGACGCACCATCTTCGTCCCCGACACCAACCACCGCCGAGATGTCGTACTCAGCTGCTCCTACGATGACTGGCGGTCGAGATCTAAACTTTCTCTTATTATGCGTTGTTCTATAGGTCGTGCTCATGTATTAGGTGTTAGATCCTGTCAAGTTTAAGTTCTAAGCCATGTTTTAACTAACATTTGGTATCTTTCGCCTAAACACCTAACCGTGAGCCTTAAGAACCTATAGATCTAGTCAACTTTTAGATCTTTGTTGGTTTGTTTCAAGTTTTAGTTATCGGTTTAGATTAAGTTCTCGGTTCTTTCATGTTTTAGTGTAAATCCATAAGTCCTAAGTGTAGATCTCGCACGAAAAGAGTAAGATCCGAGAGAGAGTATAAGAAATAAGTAGATCCAAAGCAATCCCACCCGTTAAAACCCCTCAAATCCTCAGCATAAGCATAGGAAACCCCACGGCGGTGCCCGTTTTTCCGCTAGAGTTCAACGTACTTCTCGGGCGCTCGCGTGGCGGCGTTTGCATAAGGCCGGCGGGGCACTAAGGCTCCCACTAAAAAAAAACTAAGTACTAAGAGGCGCGGCGGTGGCGGACCGTGGAAGCGGGCCGCCTCCATGGCCGCTGTGAAGGCGCCGAAGATGGCACGCCGCCGCGACCCCCCAAGGCGGCACTCCGACACGAGGTGGCGGTTGTGCACCGCGCGCCAAGCCGGCACCCACACGCACGAGCGGCGGGCCATGCACCACCACCGGCCGATGAGGTGGCGGCGCAAAGAGACAACAAAGGCGGCCGTAATCCCTGGGCGCCATAAGATCCGGCGGAGCCGCTTGACGCCGGCCGGCGGCGGCACTCCGGCTGCCATGCACCCGCGGTGGCGGGCCATGAGCGGCGGCCGTGGAGTGCCGCCACCGAACGGCGAGAAGGCGGCGGCGCCATGACGCGAGGCGGCGCTAGGGCCGGCGGCCAGCTCTGGCCAACAGTGGCGACGGCGAGCTGGCGCATGAGGAGAGGCACCGACGGCTGCCACAAAGAGAGGAGAGGAAGAAAATGAATTAGGGTTAGGGTTTTCAGCCTCCCAATGAGTATTTATACCTCCGAAATCAACTTCCCACCGTCCGATCTAGGTTTTCCGAATCCAACGGCCGAGATGAGACAAGGGGAAAGAGGGGAGGTGGAGGGGCGCCGGTTGGGCCGGATTGGCAGCCCAGCCATTGGCTGTTGGGCTGCCAGCCCACGCAGGTGGAAGAATGGGGCGCGCGCGGCTGGGCCAGATTGGCGGCCCGCCCGTTGGTTTTCGGGCTTTTGGCCAAATTAGCTTTAAGACCCTTTTCAATTTTCCGTTTTCTTTAGTTTTATTCTTTTTATAAGTCATTTTTCAGTGTATTTTTGTTATGAGCACTAAGTAAATTTTATTTTGAGCATTATTACACTGAAAATTATGAGCTGTCATTCTGAGTAGATGAAACCAACGTGAATTTTATTCAGAATTGTTTAGTTTATTTTGAGCATTTAATTAATTTCTGACCAACATTGATTTAATTAATTGCAATTAAGATGCTTAGTTTTATTTATGTTATTTTGCTTCTACCCAACGGTGATGCAAACTTAAGTTTTTCGCTGCGTTAATTACGCTAAGTTATTAAGTTTATTTTGTTTCTTCCCAACAGTGATGCAAAACTAATTCATGAAATCATAAGTTTATTTGCTTATGCCCAACAGTGATGCAAAATTATTTATTCAAGATTATTGAATATTTTAATCTTGCCAACGCTGATTACATTCATTATTTTGTTGTCGTTACTGATTCAATTTTATTTTATGAATAGAAGCCACCCCCTCTAGCATCATGAGTTATATCAATGATGTTTCTCAGTTGGGAGGGGACAACTTCGTCAAATGGAAGACTGAGATTGGCTTCATTCTGCTGACGATGGATAAGGATCATTCCCTGAGGATGCCCGCTCCTGTTGCACCAGTGTCACAAGGGATTGAGGACACTACCCTTGGTGCACGCACTGCTGCTTACGAGAAAGAAAAAGAGTGCTGGGAGCATTCTGACAGAGTGGCCCTAAGTCTTATGAACATGACTATTAACCCTTCTATCAGGGGAGCTCTTGACAAAGAGCCTAACAATGCTAAGGACTTCATGAATAAGATTGAGAGTTACTTTAAGGGGTCTGACAAGGCCAATGCTAGCACTCTCTTATCTCAGCTCGTGAAGGCTAAGTATAATGGGCAAGGCAGTGTTAGAGAGCATATTATGGGCATGGTCAACATGAGGGATAAGCGTCAAGACCTCGTCTGTCCCTTAATGATGCAGCGCTGCTTCACCACGTCATGATGTCACTTCCATCAGTCTTTGAGACATTTAAGATAAATTACAATGCAATCGATCAGAAGTGGGACATCACCACGCTTGTGTCCAAGTGTGGTTAAGAGGAAAAAAGGCTACGCTCTCAGAACCCCGACTTTGCCAACGTCGTAAGACATGAGGGACATCGGGGAGGAAACAAGAGGGTATCCCGCCCCAATAAGCCAAAGAAGGGTAACAAACCTTATGAAGCCCCTCAGCTGAATGATCCATCTGGTCCTAAGAAGCTTCTCTGCTACCACTGCGACAATGAGGGCCATGAGAGGAAAGACTGCCCAAAATTTAAGGCGTGGTGTGAGAGAAAAGGTAATAACGACATCATTTCTATAGTCGATGAGTCCTTTTACGCATATTTCCCATTAAGTACTTGGTGTATTGATTCTGGTGCCACCATTCATGTTACAAATTCCTCACAGGGATTGTCTGGCATGCGGACTATAAGAAAGGGGACTCGAAGGTTAAGAGTCGCAAATGGCGTTGAAGCCGACGTGGAGGCCATTGGAGCTCTCCAATTAGAACTTCGTGACGGCTTTATTCTTCACTTAGTTGATGTCCTTTATGTTCCGTCTATTGAGAGAAACTTAATTTCCGTTTCTAAATTAGATCTTGATGGTTATTCATGCACTTTTGGTGACAACAAATGTGTAATAAATTTGAATGGTGAAATTATTTATCGAGCACCTTTACACAATGATCTTTACTTACTGTCCTATAATAATGTCTCTGTGATGAATGTAAGCGAAGTCAGTCACAAACGCAAGAGAGGTAATGAGACTTATCGAAATTGTGGCATTCTCGTTTAGGCCACATTTCGAAGGGGAGAATGGAGTGTCTCATTAGAGAAGAGATACTTCCAAGATTAGACTTCTCTGACTTAGACCAATGCATTGATTGTATTATGGGAAAATTTGCAAAACAAATTAAGAAGTATGGAGCTAAGCGCAGTTCAGAAATATTGGAATTAATTCACACTGACATCTGCAGTCCCATTAATGTTAAGTCGGTGGATGGTTTTAGTTACTTTATTACATTCACTGATGATTACTCCGGTTATGGATACATTTACCCCATAAGAGAAAAATCCGAGGCACTTGATAAGTTCAAAATCTTTAAAGCTAAAGTAGAAAATCAGCATCAGTCAAAGATTAAAGTGGTACGATCAGATAGAGGTGGTGAATATTATGGGAGACATGCCACATATGGACAAATCCCAGGCCCTTTTGCTAGATTCCTTCAAGAAAATGGAATAGTAGCTCAGTACTCAACTCCTGGTGAACCTCAGCAAAATGGTGTAGCAGAAAGAAGAAATCGCACTCTAATGAACATGGTGCGCAGTATGCTAAGCAACTCTACACTGCCAGTGAGTTTATGGATGGAAGCACTGAAAACTGCCGCGCATATAAGTAATCGCGTTCATAGTAAGTCAGTCCCTATGACGCCTTATGAGCTTTGGACTGGTAGGAAACCCAGCATTAATTATTTTCATGTCTGGGGTTGTGCAGCTAAGGCGAAGTTATTTAATCCGTCCCTTGAAAAATTAGACCCTAAGACAGAAAGCTGCTATTTCATTGGATACCCAGACAGATCAAAAGGATATCGGTTTTATTGTCCTAAGGGTACTACTAAGTTTGTTGAGACAAGACATGCAATATTCTTAGAGGAAAATGGATGCACTAAGACTAGGGAAATCGATCTCGAGGAAATGCGAACTTATGATACTACACCGCTGACTCGTGATTATTATGTGCCTATTTTGCCTAATTTTCATAATACAGCACCAGCTTAGACAGTTGATTCCCCAGAAGTGAATGTGGAGCAAGCACCTATTATAAATGAGCATGAGAATGTGCCTAATGAGCATCAAAATGAAATTGTGGAAGAACCTGTTGGGGAAGCACAGGATCAGACCGCCGCTGGGGCGCTAGAAGCACAGCAAGAAGTCGCTGCTAAGCCCGTTCCAGTGGAGGAGCCACAGCCTCTAAGAAGATCAACGCGAGAGAGGAAAACTACTATCTCCAATCATTACGTGTACATGAGTGAAGAAGGACACGATATGGGGAAGGTTGATGATCCAAACTCGTTCAAGGAAACTATGAGTAGTGAGGACTCCCACAAGTGGATTGAGGCTATGGAAGAAGAGCTGAAATCTATGAGTATAAATAAGGTATGAGACTTAGTAGAGATTCCTGATGGAGCTAAAAAGGTGGGCTGTAAATGAGTCTACAAAACTAAGTATGACTCCAAAGGGAAGATTGAACGTTTCAAAGCAAGGCTTGTGGCTAAGGGCTTCACACAGAGAGAGGGAATTGATTATACTGAGACCTTCTCGCATGTCTCGAAGAAATACTCGTTCAGAATCGTTATGGCTCTAGTAGCTCATTCGATCTCGAGCTGCATCAGATGGACGTTAAGACTGCGTTCTTAAACGGTGATTTGCATGAGAATGTATACACGGCGCAACCAGAAGGGTTCGTTGTGGAAGGCAAATAACAGTTGGGATGCAGACTAAAGAAATCCATTTATGGATTGAAACAGGCGTCCAGACAGTGGTACCTTAACTTTGATGAAATAGTTAAGAAATTGGGCTTCATTGAAAATATAGTGGACAATTGTATATATATTAAGATCAAGGGGAGCTCTTTCATCATCCTGATTTTATACGTGGATGGCATCCTATTAGCAAGCAGCGATAAGAACTTGTTGCATGAGATAAAAGATTTTCTCTCATCGAATTTTGATATGAAGGATCTCGGTGATGCCTCTTATGTACTGGGCATTGAGATACACCGAAACAGATCCAATGGTGCATTAGGACTCTCTCAAAAGGCTTATATAGAGAAGGTTCTTAAAAGATATAATATGCATCGATGTTCAGGCACAGCTGCTCCAGTGGTTAAGGGCAATAAGTTTGGGCAATTTCAAGGTCCCAAGAATCAATTAGAAATTGATTAAATGAGTTCGATTCCATATGCTTCAGCTGTTGGAAGCATTATGTACGCACAAGTATGTACACGTCCTGACTTAGCTTTCATTACCGAGATGCTTAGTGGATATCAGTCTAATCCAGGAATGGATCACTGGAAAGCGGTCAAGAAGGTCTTGCGTTATTTGCAGGGCACTAAGGATAACATGCTCACATATAAGAAAACTGAGAATTTAGAAGTAGTTGGCTATTCAGACGCCGACTTCGCAGGCTGTGTTGACACTAAAAATTCGACATCAGGTTATGTCTTCACGCTTGCGAATGGAGCAATATCATGGAAAAGCTCCAAACAATCACTTACTACGGCATCAACCATGCAGGCTGAGTTTGTGGCATGTTATAAAGCTGTGGGGCAAGCTGTGTGGCTTAAAGGATTTATACCCAGATTAAGAGTAGTAGACAGCATAAGCAAACCACTAAAGTTATACTGCGATAATAAAGCCGCAGTTTTCTATGCTAGTAATAGAAGTCAAGTGGTGGTGCCAAGCACATTGACATTAAGTTTTATATTGTGAAAGATAAAGTCCAAGATCGTACTATTGAGTTAGAGCATATAAGTACTAAGAAAATGCTCGAGGATCCATTAACGAAAGGCTTACCTCCCAATCAATTTCGTGAGCTAATTGCCGGTATGGGACTATTGGATAGCCTGTGATCTTGGAATTAAAAGGGTCATAAGTCAACCACCTCCCATTATGATAAGTGGTTTAATGCATTGTGGATAATTGTGTCGCGATAGGATTATACACTGTTGTGATACATTGTTTCCTTACATAACTCCACTTTAAGAATGGCATCAGTTTTAGGCCTTTAGACGAAAGGGGAGAATGTTGGAACTTTTTTCGGCGGTCAAAAAGGCCGAAAATGAAAAAGAAGAAACGGATAAGTCAAAGCCCGTTACGCGCCTAGATCGGAGGCCAAGCCCACTAGTAGTTGTGGCCCTAGGTTGTTCAGCGCCATATTAAATAGTGGGGCCTGGCATTTTGTGATTAACCTAATCATTAAGAAACCCTAGCCGCCCACTACAGCCGTTCCGATCTGCGGCAGCGCTGGAGCTACCTGAAGGCCACCGCCTCCGCCTGCCGTCCAGCACCGGGCAGTGCCGGTACAGGCCGGAAGGACGACGGTACCCGACGAGATTGACTACTTCGTCTACGTCGGGAACATCTACGGGAACGACTACGGACGCACCGTCTTCGTCCCCGACACCAACCACTGCCGAGATGTCGTCCTCAGCTGCTCCTACGATGACTGGCGGTCGAGATCTAAACTTTCTCTTGTTCGTGCTCATGTTTAGGTGTTAGATTCTGTCAAGTTTAAGTTGTAAGCCATATTTTAACTAACAGGTAATACTTAACCACGTAAGCCCACCATTGCTAGAGACACCTAGTACGCGTCTTTCTTAACAGAAAAAATCTAGCAGATCAAATACCATTTACTGCCAAATTAATGATTTGCATTTCCGTGTAGCGCACACAGGGCGTTCATGATGAAATGCTCGACAATATGAATACGAATCTATGTTATAATTTCGCACTGTAAGAATTCAAATAATTGGATAAATATTTAGTTAAATTCATAATGATTTGACTAATCTACACAGCAACAGCTGAAACCATCGATGAGCCGACGAGGAGGACTGAACAGAACCTGATCCTGACGGCCGAAAACACCAGCAGAAATGCAGGATAGGAACTAGAACTTGACGGACTTACGATGAACCCTGGAGCCCTGCGCGGTTGGGGAAAGTGAAGCAGCTCCAAAGGCGAAGAACACGCCTAGCTGAAGGAACCGGAGCAGCACGGCAGGGGGCACAGCTGCAGCACCCATCGCCAGGGTCGCCGGATTTGGTGTTCCACGGGGACGAAATGGGGTAATCGATCTCTGATTTTTTTTCCTGTTCATATATGTACTACTATGAAACTATGAATGCTGCCAAGCAAATTTGGGAAGCATTTAATGGGAGATCTTTTTACTATACTCGGGAGGATCTTAGACAGAATATTGAGGGGTTTTTTTTTCCAAAATACAGTTGTAGACACGTGCTCACACTTGTGAATGCATCAAAGCACACCATACGCGTAGGAGTGCATACGTAAGGCTGGATTGTCAGATCTTGAGATCGTACACTCACCAGTCACCAGTCACCACGGATGTCTATTGTCAAGAGATACGTTACTTACACCTCATGTTATGACTGGAGAGAGCGAATAATCACTTCACTAACAATCTAAGATATTGCTTGGTTCTTAAGTTTTAGAAGTATTTAACTAGAGCAATTATTCGCTCCGTCTAGTTATAAATAAGTGACATTTTGAAGTTGTCTCAAGTCAGCTGTTCTAAAATTTAGTTGTATGTGTGAGTTTTGAGCACTAATGATGGTCACCCTTGGATGATGAGTGGTTAACAACGTTGTGTGGATTTGATGTATCTATTAGCTCGTGATGTGCAGACGTAGACGTAGGATACGACGTGGCGGCCGAGGGTGGTGAATTGTGAGCTCCAACTTGGGTGAGATGGACCATGCGGTAATGACGGGCGAGCAAGAGGTTTGGCGCCGATGTATCATGCGGTGGTGAAGATAAGTGGAGGCTTGGCGTCAAGGGACCTGAGGAGCCCGAGCGGAGTTATGGGCGGTCTACATAGATGCAATGAAGACGGTATTGGCCAAGTTATGGAGGAAGACGATGACGAGTTCGAGTAGGCTGCCCGTATGGTGGGAGTGCGAAAAACTTAAGGCGTGGTGACGCTTGACGGTTGATTTGTGTCTCCCTGCGTTTTTCTTTTTAGGCTATTTTTCGGGTATCTTTCGTGCGATTTTCGATTCGCGAGTTTTACTTTATCTCTTCGCAAACTTCTTTGTGGATCTGTTAGAACTAGCAGTTGCGGATCTATGGCTCGAGGTTTGCTTCGATTCGTTGAGTATTGAGAGATTAATTTGGGTTTGAAGCGTGGTCCTCGCGGCAGCAGGAGGGCCCTCGTGAGGGCACGCGCGGCGGCGTGCGGACGCACGCGACGCGGCGGGTGCAGGGCGCACAGCCAGCGCCAGCAGGCGCGGCGGCGGCGCCAGCGCTAGCGAGCGAGCGAGCGACGCTCGCTCCAGCGCACGAGCGTGCGTGGCCAGCAGGCCAGGCGGGCCGGCGCAGCAGCCCATCGCGAGGCAGGCGGCCCAGCAGCGAGGACGTGTGGACACACGCAGCAGCCCACTAGCCCAGGCTGCAGCGTGGCAAGCGGGCCAGGCCGAGCGAGCAGCCCAGGTGGGGTGCTGCAGCAGGAGCAGGCCGACAGGCGACAGCAGTGAGCCTTCTTCTTTTTTCTTCTTCTCACATTTGTTTACTTCTTATTTCCTATTTTAGCTATTTAAATAGGGTTTGTTGTTACTAATGTTTAGAGATAATTTGTATGTTTAGATAGACTCTCTTTGCATGCTTTAACTAGTTTTAATTAGTTTTTATTCTTGCTAAATCAGGTTAGACTTTGCATGCTTAGTTAGCTTTGTTAATTAGTTTTTGTTTTTGCTAATCTATTTTGATGAGTTGCATGCCTAGTTAGTTTGAGTTAATTAATGCTTGATCTTGCTAGTTGCTTCTGGATCTTTGGAAGCTTAGTAGAGAGAGCTTTAGTTCTTTTGTGAGTCTTTTTGAAAATGCTTTTTTGGCATCTTGATGAATCGTTGCTTTGGCATTTTGATGGACCTTTGCTTCCGTCTGTTTTGAGCTTTTCCTAACCGTTCTTAGGGTGAGCTAGTCATGAATTGGCTTGTGTCACCTTGACGGTTAGAAGAGAGGAGGTGTGTCGAGTTGAATTCGGAACATAGACCTTGGTTCTTATTGAGGAGAATTTTTTAAAGGTTCACCCCTCCCTCTCTAGTCGTCCATTCCGGTCCCACAAGTTTAGAAATCATACAGGTATATTTATCTTCAAATGTATAGTTTTATAGAAATAATTTTGCTATTATTTATAAACATATGTATAACAATAAGTACAAGTCAACGTTGTATTTTCAAGATTGTGTTAATATATATCCCAAACGCCACTTATTTCTGACAAGATAAGAGTAGTTTAGTCTTTGACGTGCGTATTTACCAAGTGCGCATCTCAATTTAAGGTGACTTAGGGCAAATGCGTTAGTACATGCGAACTATTCTCATGGGTCGATATAGGAATTTTACAGATGAAGGAGGCGAGCGAGATTAAGGTTTCGCGAAACAACGGTCTCGTGAGCTAAATTTGAAGGAGACTTACACCATTGTGTAAGTTGAAACTCACAACGTTTCTTTGTTGATGCACAAATTAAACATGCGATGAGAGAGGGACATTTGTTCCAACAATTATGGAATAATTTGGCTAGCCCACCGCTAGCCATGGTGCTCGTCCTCTTCTTACCCAAGCAACATCGTCCTTAACCTTTGAACAGATAGATGGTCCAGATCAACCCCACTCTCACCGCCTCTCCTTTTAAATTTTAAGGTGACTTTCATTTTCTGCTTTTTGTCCAAATCATGTTATATGGAAGACATTGAAGGATATAAAATGTTTTACGCGAAAGAAAAACTTAAGAAAGAGATAAATACAATCCTAAATACTTTCTCGGATCACAAATATAAGAATACTCACTAAGGTTAGCTCAAACAAATGCAAGCATTGCGAAGAAAAATGATACGTGTAGTGGACTTGAACCAACTAAGTAGCAACCAAAGTCAGCGCAGGGCTTGAAGTACAATAGGTACGGTACGGTTGAAGAAAAAAACTGGTTGACTTAACTAGAAATCACTGAAGGAATGAACAGCATGAGCTCACTAGCTTAGGTGACGGTCTATCTGCTGGCCCAAGTCACCTCCCTGTGATTGGCGTGCTAAGCCTAGGCGCCGCAATTTCTAAGCCGCAAGCCTAGTCACTCCATAACTGTTCACACTTCGGCTGATTCCCTCGCAGGATTATTCTGGTAATCTTGTGCAGAGCTTGGAATACGTTTCCAGTTTATAAATATAAAAACCCAACTGCGACTTGAGCTGCATAAAATTGGCCACTCACATGAACAAAAAAAAACATTGTAGTTCTTTTGTTCTTCTGAGATTCAGTGAGGTTCCACTGAAGAATTTGGTCCTGATCGATGTGGGACAATTTGTCAGTCTGATACTTGGTTAGAGAACCTGTAGAGTACATCCAAACCATTCACTGAAAAGCTAGGATCCAGGAGCCCCAAATGTGAAATGGGATAACTTGGCGGCTGCATTTCCATGCATGTGCCTCAGCGCCCTCATTTCTCATCGGTACTCATTTCTCGTTGTAGGAAATAGGATAAAACACTAAACACAGACCATGAGTTTGTTTGGACTCGAGTAGGCATATACAAAACTTGATAAGGTAATCTTATCTGAACATGCCAAAAGCTGCATCTCACTCAACCTGTTTCGTTTGGGTACCAGATTAATCCAGCACGTAGCGGCGCCGTGCAATCATTGTGCGTGGATCGACCAAGCTGCATTGCTTAGGCAACGGGCATGCATATGCAGTGGAA
The DNA here is from genome assembly GCA_032594955.1 of Panicum miliaceum. Classification (NCBI taxonomy): domain Eukaryota; kingdom Viridiplantae; phylum Streptophyta; class Magnoliopsida; order Poales; family Poaceae; genus Panicum; species Panicum miliaceum. The sequence continues at coordinate 49,981,336 of CM064062.1, forward strand.
ATCAGTTGCCGTCTCGACATTGAATTTGTTGTGTCATCTCAGGTCAAATGTTACTAGTGCAGTGAAGTCAATCGCAAAAGCCCGAACCTCACTCGACCCGAAGCCTTACCTCGTCAAGCAAAGCAAGGAAGAAGACGGGGTTTTTCTTTTTTTGATACAGTATTTCAGACATTTTCAGCAATCACAAAATCAGGCCAATTCCTGTCAGTAAACAAAGATGACTGAACAGTCAACAACCAGCCTTCACTGCAACTGAAAGTCTGAATCAACCACACCAATTCAATCTCTGCTTCTGCATGCGGATCGGAAGGGAAGGCATTTCATTTCACCAGAAAAAGGAACGAAATTGTTAGAGTAGTGAATGCAATCCGCCAACCGACCGATCTTGTTTGGAGCTTGTCGAATTGCGGTGGCTGCAGGGGGCGCAGAGCTCCGGATGTGGGGGTCCATGTGCGCCGCTCCCGCTCCATGGTCAGGTTCAGGTTCACGTCTATCCCATGCTCGTCTCGTCTCGGATTGGCCATGTGCTTCGCCTCCCTTCCCTTCTGTGTCCTGCTCCACAGGCCACTCCATGCTGCTGCTGCTGCTGCACGGCCTCTAGTGGTTTCGTGGCAGGCGCAGAGCGGTGGCTGTGAACCCCAGCCTGAACACGACCACGCCAGAGCAGAGCAGAGAGCAGAGCAGGGGAGGCACGGTCGGCGCAGGCATGGCTTTTCCGGCGAAGACGACACCTCACGGATCCCCTGTTCTCCGGCGAGCAGAACATGGGGTGGACGGGCCGACGGAGGCGACCGTCGGCCACGCCCACCCTTGATGCACACGTCCCAGCTCCGTCCATTGCCTTACCGCTCTACTCTACTCTACTCTTGGGTCTTGGCATGGCATGGCATCAGAGCCGAAGAAGGCGAGACGACGCAGGGGCACGCACATGCCGTAGCTTCCTCCGTACACGCTGTCCTTAGCTTTGCCGCCGCGCAAGTCACGGTGCGGAACCTCGCACAGTTGCAGCTCGCAGCCACATCACATGCACGTGCCGCCCATCCCGCGTGCACGCTTCGTGCCCCAGCAATATAAGCACGGCCGGCCGGCCGCGGCAGAGCCCGCATGCTCGTGCTCATCAGCTGTTGCACGGCTCACCTTCACCTCTAGAGCTTTTAGCTTCATTGCCGGCCGACGCCGCCGTGCAAGTACTGCCGGCGTACGGACAGAGCAGAGCACCGTCGCGACAGGATTTGATAACGATGGCCCGCGGCTGCTACAAGCGCCTCGCCGCCTCGGCCGTCGCGGCGGCGGTGGTCGCCTGCGCGCTCGCCGCCGCCTCGACGGCCGGTGCGCTCGAGCCGTCCGGCTGGAGCAAGGGCACCGCCACGTTCTACGGCGGCAGCGACGCCTCCGGCACGATGGGTACGTACGTTCGGTTCGGTCGCCTTCAATTTCACCCATCTTTTTTTCTTCTCCACCGTGATTCGTGACATGGACGCGGCGGTGCAGGCGGCGCGTGCGGGTACGGGAACCTGTACACGCAGGGCTACGGGACGCGGAACGCGGCGCTGAGCACGGCGCTGTTCAACGACGGCGCGTCGTGCGGGCGGTGCTTCAAGCTGACCTGCGACGCCCGCGCGGACCCGCAGTGGTGCCGCCGCGGGACCTCCATCACCATCACGGCGACCAACTTCTGCCCGCCCAACTACGCGCTTCCCTCCGACGACGGCGGGTGGTGCAACCCGCCGCGGCAGCACTTCGACATGGCGCAGCCGGCGTGGGAGAGGATCGGCATCTACCGCGGCGGGATCGTGCCGGTGCTCTTCCAGCGCGTGCCCTGCCGGCGCCACGGCGGGGTGCGGTTCACGGTGGCGGGGCGGGACTACTTCCAGCTGGTGCTGCCGACCAACGTGGCGGCCGCGGGCGCGGTGCGGGCCATGGAGGTGCGGGGCACGCGCACGGCCGGGTGGCTGACCATGTCGCGGAACTGGGGCGCCAACTGGCAGTCGCTGGCGTACCTCAACGGGCAGGGGCTCTCGTTCCGGGTGACCACCGACGACGGGCAGACCATCGAGTTCGCCGACGTCGTGCCGCCGTCGTGGACGTTCGGGCAGACGTACGCGAGCAGGCTGCAGTTCAAGTAGATGTATAGATTACAAGCTGATGATGCGATGGGCCCAGCTTTTATAGGTCGGCAGTGGCGTGCTTTCTGGTGGTCAGTTAGCTGCCCGCCCACGCGTACATGCTCTCGGCCCGGCCAGCATCTCTCTGCTTGTAATGTCAGCGTCGTCGGCCTTTTTTGTTCTTGAACAAGCCAAGCCGCTTTCGCCTTCTCGTGTGTAATCTTGCGTATCCTTGGTAATGAACTTGAGAGTATTTATGTGTGTGTGTGTTCCCTTGAGGTGACAGAATTGCTGATCAAATACTTGGGCTGGGCATTTCCACAGTTAATATACAAGCTCGTTTCCTAAACTGTTGTAATCTCGTTGCTCTTGAGTAATGAAATTCGGGCGTAGCCCTTGGTGGAAAAAATATACAAGCTCGTTGATAGGCTCCGGTCCCCACCTAAAAAGTAGATCTACTCAACCTGGGTGGTCGCATGACACTAGCAAAGATCAACCTCACGCCGATGACGACCTTTTCGATGTCACTCTCTTTGTCTAAGACTCTAAGTGATGCCATTGAGGAATGACATTATTGGATCATGACAGGAATATTGATTTGTAGCATTTTGTTTTATCAAATGGCTAGTTTTATTGTATCCTTGGTACTAGGACATTCTTTCTATTTCCTTCCAATATATCATTCTTGGTGTTTCATGTGAGGTTGTGTTGTAAAAAGTCTTGCTCCTTCTTAATGAAAGGCCTACCTAGGTAAGTTCTTAAAAAGTATTTATATATACACAAGAATTTCTGAAGAAAAATTTGCCCTCATGAATGAAGTTGGGTAAAAATAGATGAATAATTTTCACACCACAAAAGGGGATGTAGCTCAGATGGTAGAGCGCTCGCTTAGCATGCGAGAGGTACGGGGATCGATACCCCGCATCTCCATTTTTACTTCTTTTTTATTTTCGCTTCTTCCTGAATCCGCGTGTTTTTCCAACTCTCGCTGCAGCAGGTCGCAGCAATTCAGTTGCTCATTGGAGTTCCTTTTTGCTTTTATGCAAACTGCAGTGTCACACCTAACTTCAGTTAGATACAAATGTTCACGCTTGAAATTTCAAAAACCATGCAAGATGCAACTGCAATTCAGATTTCTAACCATATGCTTTGCTATGCCGTCAGAACAAGTTCAGAAAGCAGATACAAGGAAAACTATTTCCCTTTGTATATATATGATCGAGGTAGTTGTTTGTACTCTACATACACAACTGCCACGAAAAAAACTCGTGCGCTACTGTACATACAAAAGAATCAATCACTCTGAATTGTTATTCACATCTCTACTCTACAATCGTATGAACAGTGATCACATAGTTAACAGATCAATCTACAGACTAATAGTCTGTTTCTTTTTCTCTCTCTCAAGTCTCAACACCAGGTTAGTTTTGGGACGGCGTCGCCTCCAGCGACGGCAAGCCTCCCGTCATCTCGTGCGCCACCATCCTCCTGCTCCGGTTGATGGTGACGAGGCAGAGGCAGACGTGCTCCTCCAGCTCCTCCAGCTGCGCCCTCAGGTCCTCCTCGCACTCCGCCTCCTCCCTCGCCACCTCCTGCAGCAGCGGCCGCTCGCCGAGCCCGCGCACCGCGATGCGCGCCACGTCCCGCCCGTGCTCCAGCTCGTCGTGCGCGCGCCGCACCATGCGGCTCACCGTGTCCAGGTCCCGCCCCACGATGTACGCGCCGCGCGCCGCCGCGTCCACCGCCGCCCCCGCGCGCGCGTAGTGCCGCTCGCTCACCCGCTCCGCCGCCCACCGCACGGCCGTGGCCGGGCTCGCGCCGACGGCCGCCGCCGCCGCGCCCACGCCCACCACGGCGTGCGCCGCGAACACCGCCGCGGCCACCACGGCGCCCGCGCACGCCGCCACCAGCGCCGCCGCGGCCGTGCCCCGCGCCACGCGCATCGCCCGGGCGAGCCTCCGGAGCCGGCGCTGCGCCGCGGCCAGGCGCTTGGCGAGCGGGCCGCACCGCTCGTGCACCTCGTGGAACCCGGTCAGGCACCCCGGCGAGAGCGGGTTGTCGAGGCGGACGTGCTCCGCGATCGCGTCCCTCGCGGCAGAGACGTCGCCGCCGCCGTCCAGCCGCGCGAGCAGACGGCGGAGCGTGAGGTGGTGGCGCCGCGCAGCGCCGATGGCGGCGAGCAGCGCGGAGAATGCCTCGCAGGCCTCCTGCGTCACGTCGAAGTACTCGATCAGCAGGGTCTCCACGCGGCGGCGCCGTCGCCGCAGCTGGCGACCGCCCCGTCCCCGCCCCGGCACGAGCACCTCGGGGCTCGGCTCCAACACGAAGTCATCAAGAACGGTGTACGAGCAGGACTGCTCCAAGGCCGCCGCTGTGTCGATCTCGTCGTCGTCGTGGCGCGGGTAGTCTTTGGCGCTGGACTTGAACGATGACTGCTTGAAGGAGAAGGTCTGGCTGAGGTGGCGGTGCGCGTGCGACCAGAGGTCGAGGAAAGACTTGGACTTGAAGGCGCTGTCGTACTCCTCGTCGACGTCGAGGGGGCTGCGCGGCGGCAGCCTCGCCGGAGTGCTGGAAGGGGTGGAGCTGCTCCTCTCCAATGGCGTCATCAGCTGCGTTGCATCAATCGAGTCCGAGTAGGAGGTGAGATATGAGAGCAACAATGCAAGCACGTCGTCACAAGCAACGCAATGAGGCAAAGCAAAGCAACGCGTGTGGTATATACGGACAGCAAGAGAAGGCGTCAAGAAATGGTTTTGAGACCTCGTTTTTTTTTAGCAAAGAATGGCGTTGCTTTACATGCAAGCAGGAGTAGTAGCAAGCTACTGTAGATGGCTATTATGACATTGACATCAAATTTTGCATATGGGACTCAACAAGGAAAACATGCTTCAAACTCTTTGGCAAATTACAGAATATTTCACCAGTTCGCACAGCATTTGATTCGATTATTTTTTTTTTTCTGATCTTGCATAAAAAGCTAGCTAGCTTGACTATTCATGGACCATGCATTTTCGAAAATTAATTGAACATATACACTTAGTGTTTTATTAGCTTGAAGTATATTTAGTCGATTGCTTGATGCAAACATCGTAATAAGGCCGAGCTTATCAATATAATAAGATGTGCATCAAGAAAAACATCCCTTCAAAGGGTAGAGACTAAATATTAGCTATCACAAAACATGCTAGAAATTAAACCGTTCTACAGTTCATAGCCAATGTGTGCAATTGCTATATAGTTTGGTAAAGGAAAAAACAACATCGCTAAGGGAACAATCAACTTCCTAAAAAAGAACAAATAAAGTTTGCAAGCTTGTAACATATAAGAATATTGCAAGACATATATGGTCATATAGAAACTTACTAGTTTCGATCCTAAAAATGGATTTAGGCGACGATGAAGGTGACGGCGATGACCTCATTTTGAGGTACTCACTCAAATAGAACAAAACTTCTGCCAGTCTAACCTCTCAATAATTCAACATAGCTCACAAACAAGTATGATTGTGAAAGCACCAAGAATAATCCTGATGACTTTGAATAGGGAACTTGAAATTTTCATATGGCATTGTGGTCTTCCTCTTATATAGATAGGGATGAGTCCATGAATGTAGTGAGAGAGAGAGAAACAGGAGCTCTTGCAAGGCAAGAAACAAAACCCACAAGCGACCAATAGAGAGGTGGCTTCTTTCTGGAACGGACTCAAGGAAAACGATAGAGCAACACGGCACAAGAGACACGGAAGCACATAACATTCCCACCAGGCCACCCACATGTGGCTAATACTCCACCATGCCTTGTGTATATATCTCCTGAGCAATTGACAAACGTAAATAACAGTAAATTAGTGTGCGAATACGCTAAAAAAGAACACAAAATACGCGGATGGATAAATGAAGATTGAGTAGTATTTTCCCTTTTGCCCTCTTACCTCTCGTTCACGACAAGAAACAAATGTATATGCGGGCATACAAACAAGCGGCATCGGTTGAGTAGACGCAAGATGACAGTCTAAAATGTCCTAACTCGTGGACTCAAAAGGGAAACTAAGTTGCGTGGCAGTGGTCATGTTTACCTGTTCTGCGATCATAACTTATCGATAAACATTATGCACGCACACGCGACTGCTAGCGAATGAACAGCTTGCGGCTGTATACAGACTATGAAACCGTATATACAAACATTCCAGGTTTGGAATGAAAACATGTAAAGTAGGCGGGTACAAGCCCTGGCATTGCCTGTAACGATGGACCTGTACTTTACTCCTAGATATTTTGTTAGCTCGATGGCTAGGACTATATGCCATTAAACCTGCTTGTTGATATATTAGAGAGGTTTAATTTGAGTATATGGCCGAAATCCGTATTAATCGCTATACATACAAACTAAGTTTTTTATTATATAGCTCATTAATTGTTTATGAATGTAAGAGTATATAACATCTAGAGCGGTCATTGTTATAGCTGGAGCTGCGCATTAAGGTCCTTGTTGAGCGGTCGGGGAAGCCGTGTTGGGTGAACCTAAGAATAAAGGCATGGGACGCGTGAGAACCGGATGGGCCAGCGCTGTCAGGTGGAGCCAGGATCTATCTGATCTTCTCACGGAGGAAGGCGCTGCCCTCCTCCTGGTTTCCTTCCGGCATTGGCGGGCGTCGAGAGGATGTTGGCCGGCCGAGGTGGGCGGAGGATCATATCATATGATATCGCCGGATACCGTGTCCGGCTCCTTGCTGCCGCGCAAACTGGTGGCTCAGGTGCCTGCATCGTCGTCGTCCAGCCCAGTCCAGTCCAGCGCCATTGTTGGAAAGCGAGCATGGCAAGCACCGCACGCCCACGCAACCGTGGCTGCTGCCGGCCTGCCTACTGGAGTGCTTAATTACCCTAATTAATGCAACTGCCTAGCTTCTTGCATTGCATATTTGCATTGACCGCCAACTTGTTTATAGCTCGTTAGCCCGTGACTGATGCTGCTGTACTGTGGTTCATCGCACCGGCCGGCGTGCGCGTCTTAAACCAGTTAGTAATATAATTACCACACGATTTTTCTCCAAGAAGTCACATGGCAGGCCGCCTATGCCCTCAAGGCAAGAAAAATACTGGCAGGTTACATCATGTACGGATGTACCTGCAAGCGAGATCGGGGAGTTGATGGTGCTAGCAGTTTTTTTTTTAGAAACATGCAAAATAAGACTTTTTTCAATCTGCCACTGCGTGTTTTTACCCTATCTCTATCTACTTATACTCCTAAAAAAACTAATTGGGAGACCGGTGTTACGTGCGACCAAAGCGTACGACCAACCATCGTCCTGCCATCGGTTGATTGCAGCCGTCCGCTAATTAGCCCAGACCCACGCATCTGATTTTTACCGTAGATCTTGTTTTACCCTCGGCGCCCGCGAGGATGGCGGCCATCCTGCAATTTGGGCCGTCCGCGGTCTATCGGCTGCCGTCGAGCAGAATTAGGTTAGGGTGCCGTAGGTTTGAGACGCCACACCCTTTCTGCCGGCGCCGAAGTCCCGCCCGTCCTCACCTCCAACAGGCTCTCCCGCGCCTCGCTCCGGCGTCACCACGACGATCCCCTCGACGAGACGAATCCATTTTGCCGCTTCCCGTCGCCTGCCGCCCGCCGGAACGCCGCCGCCACGAGCATCTTCTAAACCGGCCGCCGACGGCCGGATTCCGTCCGTGATCCGTCTCCCTTCTGCTCCGCCGTGGGTGTGCACTGCCGCGAGTTCCCTTCGCCCCGGTCTTCCTTTCCCCCACCTCACCCAAGACAGGAACGCATCGGATCGTTGACGAGCAGAGCGGGCCGGCGGCGTCTTGCACACCACGACGATCCCCGCGACGAGACGAATCCGTTTTGCCGCTCCACGTCGCCTGCCGTTCGCCAGAACGCCGCCGCCACGAGCATCTCCTAAATCGGCCGCCAACGGCCGGATTCCGGCCGTCTCTGTTCTGCTCCGCCGCGGGTGAGCACTGCTGCGAGTTCCCTTCACCCTGTTCTTCCTTTCCCCCATCTCACCCAAGACAGGAGCGCAAAGGATCGTCGACGAGCAGGGCGGGCCGGCGGCGTCTTGCATTGATCGTGAAGGCGGCAGTGATCCAGTTCTCCATCCTGGACGCCCTTGTCGAAATCCAACGTAAGAGATTCAATCCATGAAAATACATCAAGTTGTATTCATTAAACTACTTTGTTGTTCTTAGTTTAACCAATACGTCGTTCATTACTAGGTTAGTACTTGCGTGTGGTTCTTAGTCCAAGCAGTTTGAGGGGTATTCATGCACTCTGCTTTGCTTCAGTTTGTTTATTCAATAAACCATAGCCTGATATTTTTTATGGAGGAATCGGCATTCGACGGCAGTTGTAAATATCTTTCCCTTAATCATAAGCTCATATGTACAGGAGAAACAATGCATGATTCAGCTTTTCGTTTTTTTCTGTCTAAGGCTGGTTATGCCACGGCATGCAGGTAAACTAAAAATACATACAATTCAAGACTTTTTGGAAGAAAGTGATAGTATGTAGTATTTTGGTGGAACCCCTAAGGTCTGCTTAGACTGTGTGCCAATGCACTTGTAGTTCTGGCAAACTCAGTGTTTCAGATAGTTTCTGATAGTCCAAGGTCATGTGAAGTTTCTGATCAGTGTAGGATACACGCCATGCCTTTATTTTTGAAACTGAAAGTTCAAGGTTTCTATTTATTTAGCTTCTCCTATTGTGCTATATATATGTAGTCCAACAGATCATGTGAATTTTCTAGCAGTAGAGACAAAATATATTTTTTAGGGTCCTTTCTGCGCATGTTAGAACAGCATGCTACCTAAATTTTTTTAGGGTCTGTATTAGCTTCTTTCTACGCATGTTAGATACATAAAACCCTACAGTAATCAATCAACTATGTATTTATTCAGACTTGTTTTCTGATGGAGCCATGATCTGTTGCAAAATGTCAGATGTCAGAATTAGTTCTTCCATCATTTCTACTTCGAAAAAAATTATTAGGGCAATGTGGACTACTAATTATTTCCAGTACTTTCCATATATAATCAATTTTTTGCAACAACACCGATTATGAATTCAGACAAGACGAAACGTGTGGCAAGGGAATAACTCGCTGATTTGACGAACACACATCAAGCTGGTAACTAACATAACCCATATTAATGGTTGGATGGCTGTGGTGTTATTCGTGGTTCTAACAGTTCCCTCTTATGACTATAGATGTAGATTCAAAAGAGTTTAAGAGACAAAGGGAATGGGCATGATCTACTTCGTTAACAGAAGAGCAGAAAAATGAAAGTAACGGGAAACGACGTGAAGATTACAGGAGGAAAAAGGAGCTTGCTAAAGAGAAATAGAAGGACTCTAAATTTGGTGAAATTGAACACTCTCCGGACCAGACTATTCAACTTACTGGTGTGTTCCTCATTTTATTACGTCTTTGTTCCTTGAAAACAAAGCACATTCTAAATTGTTAATTTTATTTCCTCATAAGGACCGAGCCATGAAGATGATGACCAAGATTCAGAATGGCTACACAGGAGTGATAGCTTCATTAGAAATCCATATGTTGGGCAAGGTACATGTTTCATTATACAATATTAATGTTGGCCCATAAATTGGTTACTTTTAACTTTGCTTGGTGCGTAATTGGTTTGCCGGCTAATTCGAAGATGTTAATGAACCAATGGAAGCCACCGAGGAATTGGACTGTGGCAACACCAATTTTAATTCAGGTTGCAATCAGGAAACACTTGATAGCCATTTCTGATTGTACTAAAGTGGAATCATCCATCTGCCCGAGCATGAATCGAAATAATCAAAACTAATGTTTGTTCGTGCAGAAATCATATCACCGGAGAGTGGGAAATATTTGAGTCCAAATGATATCAGTATCATACAAGAAGGTAATACTATTGGTTGTTGTTTCCATTGGCAAAATAAGCAGCATTACATTTAATGATTACTGTATTGTCCAATTTGATATTGGAATGGTTATATGCATTGATTCTGATATATTTGGGTTGCTTAATCACTATAACCTGAATGAAAAAGCAAAATATCGTGTTACTGTACCCTAGGTTATTCTGATATGTCCATTCCATGGAGAGTCGATGAATAACTTGACTTATGATTCTATATATATTGTTTAAGTTTATATATTGTTCTAAATATATAAATACAAATAGGTGTACCAGACACGGTTGTGTCAAGTAGTACAAAAGCAGCTGACCCAAAGGAACGTGAGAAAGAAAGGGTCAGATCTTGGAGGGCATCACATTCAACGGAACAAAGAGCACTAATCAACCAGCGCCGTCGCAAAGCATATCATGCAAAGAAGATGCAGCAGACGGGATAATAGATTGATCGGGAGAGGCAGAGGAACCGGACGCCTGCACGGAGGAAGTCCAAACGGGAATATAGACGTAGAATGAAAGAGGAACGAGCCAACGTCCTGCATCCTGAGTCCCTCGCCATGGAAAACCCTCAATTCGTGCCTGAGATTATATTCCCAGTAACCCCAGTACCCATACCAAGTGCACATGAGTGGGCTATTCCTGATATAAGCCATCTTCCAGTTTATATTGAATCATCGGTCAAGCAGGAGACGGTTGCTGAGAACACATAAATTCATTACAGCTCTAAATCGCTTAGAAACTTTGTGCCTCATGGTGAGCGAAACACACTTTGAAAACGTAGAAACACGGAGTTTCAAGCAGCTGGTGTGAAAAAAACGCGTAATTGCTGATGGCGTGGACAACAGTGGCGTAGGTACATATTTACCACCACCAACATATACATACTTAATTCATGGCATGATGTGTGTCGTTTGAATTAACTATGTGTTATTCTATCGTGTGGAACTAGACAATGATAGGAATATCGTGGAAGGCTTGAAGTGTACTCAAGTGCCGGATGTTATTGATATTGGTAACTAGACAACTCTTCCACAATATATTAACATACCATGAATTCAAAGCTAACATACATGTTCTCATTGTAAGCAGGCAGTTCTGCTCCTAAATACAGTGTTGGGCCAGTGTCACAATCACAACCAAGCACAACCGGAAAGAACTCAAATAACCAAGAACTAGAAACAACAACATCCATGGTCGAGGACAGTAATATATTTGGATTTTCATTTACTCCAAATCATGTCATAAGCGAGTATTAAAACATGTTGTAAATAACTCTGCCCCATTACGCCGCAGATGGTGACGAGGATGTCATTTTTGAGGAGGATGAAGAGGAGGATGAGGGTTTTCTATTTGCTGGACAAGGTATGTTTGTAATTTGCGCTGAATTCGGGCTGCCATGCTATATATTCATGTCAAATGCATGGCTACATTACAGATGATGAAGCCGATGATGATGTTGATATGTCCCTAAGTGATAATGATACCACCGTTCCGGATGTAGTTGATCCGTACGGCAAGGTGTATGAAAATGTCCCATCGGAGACTCATATGCTCCAGCCTGTGGAGAATTGTGAGCATTGCAACGCAAAGAAATTTGAGTCTGAGCCACCTGGATTTTATTGCCGCAGTGGACAGATACATCTTTCAACCCCTGACACTCCACCCGAACTAATGAGGTTGTGGTCATGCTCGGACGCTAATGCTAGGCACTTCTGTGCAAATATCAGGTTTTTCAATGGCCATTTCTCATTCACATCACTATTCTGCCACCTGGACCGTATGACAACCAACATGAGGAATGGTGGTGTCTACACGTTTCGCGCGCATGGCCAGATTTATCATAATGTTCGCTCTTTTGGCAAGGAAGATGGACTCCAACCTAGACACCTAGAACTTTACTTTTACGATGATGATCCTACTCTTCAGCACCGGTATGACAGGTGCCGTGAAGATTGCTTGAAAAATGACAAGGACGTTATAGCCATGTTGGCTGGAATACTTCATGGTAACCCGTACTCTGAACATCTTAGGAGTATGGGTCACATGGAGGATATTGAAGATTGCCACATTGCATTGAACCTTGACCAACGGCTGGATCAAAGGACATACAATGTTCCATGCACATCAGAGGTGTTTGACGTATGGATTGAAGGGAGTGAACTACTAGGCCAGTTCAAACATAGTGTTATGCTTCATGGGAAGGATAGATCTGTTCATGGAATCCGGTCTTACCATGCTTGTTATGATGCACTGTCTTACCCGCTTTTCTTCCCTAAGGGAGAGCTTCGATGGCATAACCTCATCCAAACGGTCGGTATCACTATGGAAGAAGCCAAGGTTGCCCGTGAAATTAGAAGAGCCCGCACTAACAATGGTGGAGATGACGATGAAGGTATATCATTTGGATATTATAGTGAATTTGTTATTTTTATATATCATTATTTTATAATATTATTCACGTTAGTATTTTTAAATTTGTATAGGTTATGCCGGCAACAAATGTGTCTCGGTACGGGACTATTATTGCTACAAACTCCAAATGCAGCCAGGGATATTTAACCCAATACTCTTCAGTAAACGTCTATTTCAACAGTTTGCCGTGGACACCTACATCAAAATAGAGAGCTCGCGGCTAGATTTTATTCGGAACAACCAGCAGGAGTTGAGGGCCGATCTATATCAAGGGCTTGTTGATAGTTTGAATGCTGGTGAGGGCCGTGCTGATGCTGTTGGGAAGCGTACAGTACTGTCAACGACATTCATTGGTGGACCCCGGGACATGAGGCGTCGCTACATGGATGCCATGGCATTGGTGCGCAAGTACGGGAAACCAGATATATTCCTCACTATGACATGCAACCCAAATTGGGATGAGATCAAAAGTGAGTTGTTTTCTGGCCAGACAGCACAAGATCGTCTGGACCTTGTAACACGGGTCTTCAGAGCAAAACTTGAGGAGTTGAAGAGAAAATTGATGGATAAGGACATCCTTGGTAAAGTTCAGTCGTATGTTTATGTCGTAGAGTTCCAAAAGAAGAGTTTACCACATGCTCACTTCCTACTTATCATGAAAAGAAAGTACAAGCTGACATGTCCGGAACAATATGACTGTCTTATCTCAGCGGAGTTTCTAGACAAGAAGAATTATCCTGAGTTGTACAAGATGGTCGTAAAGCATATGATGCATGACCCGTGTGGACCTCTAAATCCAAACTGTCCATGCACAAAGGGACGCACTTCTTGTAAGAATTACTACCCACGTGCTTTTTGCGAGTCCACCTCGCAGGGCAAGGATTCGTACCCTGTATACAGGCGACAGAATGACGGCCGTAAGGAGAAGGCTAGAGGTTATGAGCTGGACAATCGATGGATGGTCCCGTACAACCCGTATCTCCTACGCGCGTTCAATTGTCATATTAACGTGTCAATTGTCATATTAACGTGGAGGCATGCAACAGCATCAAATCTGTTAAGTATTTATTCAAATACATATACAAGGGGCATGACCGTGCATCTGTCGCGGTTAGAGAAGGTGACAAGGAAGATAGCAACGGAAACGTTGATGAGATAAAGCAGTATAGGGATGCTCGATGGGTGACACCTCCGAAAGCTATGTGGAGGATATATGCTTTCGATCTGAGTAAGAACTATCCACCCGTACAACAACTACAACTTCATCTCCTGGACATGCATATGGTGTCTTTTCATCAGTGAGACAAGATTGAAAACATAGTCAAACGTCCAGGTGTTGAGGAGTCAATGTTGACAGCATATTTTGCTCAAAATAGAACTGATCCCTTCGCACAACGACTCTTGTATCAAGACTTCCCAGAGTTCTATACTTGGCACCCTAATGGCAAATTCTGGAAGAAACGGGTCTATGATACGGGTGGACAGGTGGGCAGGATTATTTCAGCCCACCCAGCGGAGGGGGAACGCTACTACCTCCGCGTGCTTCTTAACCATGTTACCAGAGCTACATCCTACCAGGATCTTATGACCGTAAATGGTGTCCAATATGCAACCTTCCGTGAAGCTGCTTAGAGTAGGGATCTTATTGAAGAAAATGACACACTGGATGAGTGTCTTACAGAAGCATCTACGTTCCAAATGTCTTCATCTTTGCGGAGGCTTTTTGCCACCATATTGGTGTTTTGTGAACCAAGCGATGTGTTTGGACTTTGGGAAAACATTTTGACGCTATGTCAGAGGATTATCGACGGGATAATCCATCACCTGAACTGGCCACGCAGATGGTTCTAATTGATAGAAGAAATATGTTGCAGTCAATGGGGATGGACATAACAACATTTCCTCTACCAGACATTGTTGAGGCGTATGATGATGCAAACGTTGTTCCTCGTGAGATTTTTGAGGAGGCAAGCGTTGAGGTGGGTATCGATGATGTCGCAATGGTTCGGTTACTTAACAAGGAGCAGAGGAATGCATTTGACGAGATCATGTCAACCATTGATGCTTGTAAGAGCGGACATTAGGTTTCTCGCTATACCACCTAATGTTGTTGAAGAGGAAGAGGAGTCTAAAAGGAGAAGAAAAAGAATAAAAGGAAGAATGGCAAGAAAAACATAAAAAGTAAGGAGAAAAAGTTTATTCCATTGGAAAATGGTACATGGACAAAGAATATTGTTTACAAGGAGGTTCTAACTCCGTAGAAATAAGGTAACAATCATAGTGATTTTTTGTCTACTCTTATATGTCACTATTTTATATCATTATCACTAAATGTGTATTATGCTGCTTTACAGTTCTAATTTGAGCAGGTTCAATTATGGAGGAATTATATCAATTTTCGGATGCATGTTGGAGTCAACAAGGGTGGAAAATGCACTTTACCTGTCTTGTTAAAGCATATTGATCTTATATTTTATAGGAAACTTCCCATGTGTGTGAGCTGTCATATATGGAAGCATATTGATTTGGCCGTGAATTTCTTGTAAAACGACAGACAGTACATATGCTGGTACCTGAAGTTATGCTATTATTTTTTTCTGGTCATTAGCCAAAATGATGGACTTAGGATGTGTTCGGTTTCTGCTTATTTTGTTGATCTTATTTGCCTATGAATTAGATAGTATATATGCTAGTACCTGAAGTTGATCTTATTAGCTAAAATGCTGGTCTTGGACTTGGTTCAGTTTCTTTATATATTGTTGAGTTTGTTCGCCCATGAATTAGAATATGCGAAAATGCAATGTCCATGCTTTATTTATGTTCATTCGTGTGTTACAATTTTTGATACAGTGATGTGCATGCTCTATTTATGTAGATACACTGAAACTAATTAGTCCAAGTAGAGAGATGGTAAATTAGTTTAACATCTGAAATAGTTGCAGAACTACTATCCTAAGTTCAGCATCTTTCAAAATTATTTGGTGATATGCATCTTTCTGGTATCTCAGGCATAAACAGAAACTTGCATACTATCCATGGTTATTTACTCTAATAACTAAGCTAATTATTTTCGTGTGATTTGAGTTGAAATGGTTTCTCAATTTTTACTATAAGCATTATCGTTGAATTATATAGATCATATCTGTATGTGTGCTTGTATTTTTATCTTGCTAAAGTACTACTATTTTCATTTGACATGTTTGTTCTAATTTTCATAATACTAATATCTTGTTGAATACTTTATTTATTACACTATAAATCTTTTATTGCCTGTAGCAACGTACGGGCACGAACCTAGTCGGCGAATCGTTTGTACGGAACGTTGACTTTTGTTCCGTCGTTAGTCACCGATAGGTGGACCCAATGGTTCAGTCACGCAGACCACCACGCGAGCTGTCCTGCGCTCGCACACGCAGACCCCGTGCGCGACCGCCGGCCTTTGCGCGGCTTCGTTCCCCCTCCCGTTCTCGTGCTCGCACGCGCAGATCCCTGGCCTCTCGCGGCTTCGTTCCCCCTCCGCCCGTCCTCCTGCTCGCACGCGCAGATCGCCGCCTGCCGGCCTCCTGCATCTTCTGCGAAATCGGCAATCAGCAGCGGCGGCCATGGTTCCGGCCTCCCCTTCATGTCGTCGGCGGCAGCAGGTGCAGCCCCTACTCATCCTCCCAGCGCCTACCCCCACCCTTGCGTTTTGTGCGGCGGCAGCAAGTAGCGGCGGCGGCGACCTGTGGCCTCCTATCCGAATTGGAAGCGAGTCGCCAGTGCCTTCAGGTAATGAAATCTTTACTTTCGTTGCCGCAATGCGTGGCGGATGTACTTGCGGCGATCTGGCTGTGGCGGCGTTTGGTGGCATGGTTCCTTTCCTGGTCTTGATAATCGCGCAGCAGGTGTGGTGACGGCCGTCGCGTTGCAGCCTGGAAGATGGCTGGCGGTGGCCAGGATCACCGGTCAGGCCTAGGCTCTCCCGCTCTCTAGGACGAGGGGATCAGTACAGCCAACGCCGGAGCAGAGGTAGAGACCCCAGTTCTGATATTTCACGGTTGCTAGCCGCTGATCACATGTTCTTCTTCCGTGTGTGTAGAAACACATGCTTTTCTTTTGGTTCAAGAGTGTGGATACCCCTGAAAATTTGTGTAGCATCGTTCTCCATTGCTGACCTCTATACATGCCTTGTGCACGCCATGTGTTCGGTGAAATGCATCAGTGAAATAGCTAAGTTGTGTACTTGTGTATCAATCATCCATTCATCCCTATCCAAAACAATCTGTGCAGAAAAAACAGATTATCCCTGCCTTGCTCTGATTCCTCTCTCCTGCTGGTTCATTGTTATTAATTGGTATATGATCAGATTAGTTAGAGTAAAAGAGAGCAGACAGGAGGTTGATCAGCTAGCAAGGAACTCTTATTTGATTCAAAGGTACACTGCAGAATTCTTCCTTCTTGTATTATGTTGGTGACCATGGTTACGTTGTTACACTGAATCCTCTGTTCAGTTTGCTATGATCATTTGTAATTATTTCATATAGCCTCTAATCATATATGTGTCTCTGAATGTAATGTGATGCCAATTTTTTTGATGTCAAATGTAATAGTCTGAATGTAATGTGACGCCAATATATTTGGTGTCAAATGGTATAGTTAAAACAAGTCAACATACTTTTTTTTCCTCTCTATATGATATGAACTGCAAAGCATCAGTTTTGGGGAAGGGCACGTTACTAACAGTATGGTGGTATGTTTGATTGTGTTTCTAACCCTAAGTATGTGGTCTTTGAATCATGTGCGTGTCATTTTTTTATCAATAAAATACAGGTTAATTATGATTATTTTTGTCTTCTTTTCTATGTGCTTCAATGCATGTATTTAGAAATATAGAACAGTAGTATTCCGAAAATCCAAATAGTAGAGACTTCGTGTGGTAGTACGTGAGTGTTCTTGCATGATCTAGAGCAGCTACTCATGTGCTGTGTATACAGGTGCTCCTGGGTTATAGTGTTAGGTGGTGCTGAATTGATGAGTAGATGAATGCTAAATCACTATGGTTGAATCAGTGCTTGTGAATCTCAATGCCGCCCAAATTAGCATGTTACTAAGATCAAATTAGATTGTGTTTGAATTTTTTTAATCCCGTGGCAACGCACGTGCATTTTGCTAGTTTCTAATAAAGCACGCAACGTTTCGATTAGAAATTTTAGTTTGGTCCAACACATGTCCCCGATAGGTGGACCCGAAGCGTATGAGAATCAAACAACTATTTGTAATCTAAACGGATTTGAATATGAATACAATATAAAGAACGTGAAAATGCAATAAAATCCGTGTCGAATAAAACTCATCACGGAGCGCGTGAGAGAAGCCCCTCCCATGGGTTAGCTCTGGCGACTAGCCAGGCGAAGCCCGCCCGCTCCGGCAGCTCGCCGGAGCTGGCCCTGGCCTCCCTGACTTTCCCCTCCCCGACGTCTTCTTGCCCGCACTCCTCTGATGCACCCCACCAAAATCCAACCACAATCCCATTCCCCAACACAATCAGCCACCAAATCCCCGCCCTCAAATCTAGATGTAGCTCACCAGTTGGAGTTTGCTCTTGTTGAAGAGTGGAAGATGAGGACCGACCGAGGTCTACTTCGACATCCATGGCGAAGTGCTGATGGCCATGGATACGGAGGCACCACCTCAAGCTGCCTCCCCACAGCCGGATCCAGGACGCAGGGTGCCTTGTAGGCTCCGATCGATTGTGGTTGCTCCAAGTGTCAAGTCTCAAGAAAGGCAGCTAGCTGGTAGTTGCCCGGACACGGCGAGCTGGACGAA
Organism: Panicum miliaceum; assembly: GCA_032594955.1. Classification (NCBI taxonomy): domain Eukaryota; kingdom Viridiplantae; phylum Streptophyta; class Magnoliopsida; order Poales; family Poaceae; genus Panicum; species Panicum miliaceum. The sequence continues at coordinate 49,999,576 of CM064062.1, forward strand.
GGTGAAGTCGAGATCCAGCCAGCACCATGCTTCGTCCACTGCGTCGCGACTTCCTCGACGGTCGCAACTCTGTTCCTCCACCGCATTTCTGAACCGCATGCGCGGCCGTTGCTTCCGGTGCCTTGCTAGCGACCACAAGGTTGCTGTGTGCCGTGACCCGCCGAAGTGCTTCTATTGCAGCCGCAGCGGGCACTTGTACAAGACTTTCCCAGCTAGGCGCAAGCTCCATGCCCGTCGGCCGGCCATGGAAAGGTTGCGGTCAAACTTCGTCGACCGCCGCCCGGTCCATGAGCGGCGTCGCTTCCTCGACGAGTTCCCGCCTCTTGCTGCACCAACCATGCTGCGGCAACCCATCCACGAGCGCCTTGGCCCGCGTCCTTATGAGGCCGTTGATGATCGGGATCTGCATCTTCGTCGTGATGGCTGCAACCCTATGACAACACGACCGCAATGCTACTTCCCAGGATCACCACCAACACTGCGCCATTTGCAGATGCTGTTGTGTCGCGCAAATGCAGAGCCGTCGTGGAAGGCGCTCGCCGTCCCCTGAGGCGGAGCGTCGGCAAAGCACGTCGGCAAAGCTGGACCTGGTTGACCTTGGCGAACCAACTGGTGACGAGGCTATAGAGGCCTACTTGAAGACGCAGAAGAAGCCGCTCACTCCGACGTCTCGATAGATATATATATATATATATATATCCATCGCATATATGCTAGCTGCATGCATGTGGATATTCATTCATAAACCCTGCAATGCATGCTTCACACTGTATGCATACATGTGAATATCCGAGTCTACGTACGCGAATCTCTTGCAATTTCCTTTTGGGATGGTGACGACGAGCTAAGCTAGCACTAGTAGCATGCGTTTCAGTTGCCGTGGGGGCATATATATGGACACGTGGACCTAGCAGCTAGCTAAATGGCCAGGTCGCCAAGGCACGCCAGCCACGAGTACAGCGTTTATCATTTGAACATCGAAATCATTTTTTAATAAAATATCGTGTTTGAGGATAATGACCAAGTGTTATTAGTGTATTCTACCCTCCATGAAAGATGTACAAGTTTCTACTCCTTGCGTACGTACAGAGTCTACAGACGCAAGAAAGACTACGAAAGAAAAAACAAATCAGAGACCATCAGAGAGAACGGCAGGCGGTTGGGCTTCAGCCGGCCGGCCCACGATGCAAGGCCGGCCGGCATGCATGCAGTTGATCCACCAACACCACGTGTCTTGCACCGCTGACTTCTCCGACTCTGTCCTCCGTCGCCGTCGGCTGTCGCGCTCGGTGCGGCCGGCCACCAAATGCAAGCTGGTGGAGGAGCTGACGCGCGCCACCATCCCCCCTCGCTGAACCAGTCAGCCTGTCCAGCGCATCGAAGCGTCCGCCGCCAGCGTCAGTGTCGTCGTCGGGCAGCAACCAAACAAAAAGGGCAGGCATGGCGACGATGAGCAATCCTATCGATCCCCAACCATCACGAGGAGGCCAGCTAGCTAGCTAACCCCTCGCAATAATAATCGCGCTGCGTGCACGCAAGCATGCCCGGAATATCGATGGGCCGCGGCACGGTGGCGCGCGCCCTCGCCGCCGTGCTGCTTCTGTGGCGGTGGCAGCGCGCCGGCGCGGGCGAGTACGTGGTCGGCGACGTCGCCTTCGGCTGGGACTCCTGGGCGCGGGAGCACGCCTTCGCTGTCGGCGATGTCCTAGGTCAGCAACCGCCTGCTCGCTCCTGCTCGAATGCTCACGTATGAGAATGCATCCCTGTACGACGTGACCCAGCTGGCATATATATGAACACTTGTCGAATTTGGGCTCTTGACACACACACAAAAAAAAAATCTTGTCCAATTTTACAGTTTTCCAGTACGTGAGCTCCCAGCACAACGTGTACGAGGTGAGCGAGGGCACGTACTGGTCCTGCGACACCGGCGGCGGCGGCGTGCGCGTCAAGTACACCAGCGGCTACTACAGGGTGGTGCTCGCCGAGGCCAGGACCTACTGGTTCATCTGCGACCTCCCCGGCCACTGCCTCGGAGGCATGAAGGTCGCCGTCAACGTCTCGACCGCCGCCGGCGGACGGTAGTAACAGCAATAATGCAGCGCAGCTGGCCGGAGAAGGGCGCCGGGGTTGTTGGGTGGCCTGGGGTCTGCCTCTCGGTGTTGCCGTGTTGATGAATTCACTTATCGACCCTCTTTGATTTTGCTGCTTGGCAATGGCCACTGCAGGACGGAAACAGTATGATCATGCGTTGTCTGATACACATACACGTGGCACGATAGATGTTCCTTTTACGAAAAACATACTCGATTTGAGTACGTACGTACGAGCTAGAATGTCAGCTGTTTAATTGTTTCTGAATCTAATTCTTCCTTCTTACTAAATGTCAGCTGTTTTGTTATGACATTAGCCTAGTTGTTAAAAAAAAGCATTGATGTCATTAGCAACATTATATGGCTATGGTTGGTCAATGCAGAATTGTCAACTGTGCACTTAATAAACCAGGGCTGCGGGTTGAACTGGAATTGCAGGCCCCTGTTCTCAAGCAACTACAATATGTGTCATTACATTTGCAACACAGAAGCAGCCCAATCCAACAACTTAGCCAAGAAGATCAGTAGACAAAAACTGACGAAACCAAAACTCCTCAAAACTAACCTGCAGGTAAGGCGTTCATAGAATTAACTAGCAAGTGTGCACTTTTATACAACTAATAAGGTTACCTACAAAAGCATCACAAATGAAACAGAATAGTAGACATTTTTAGTATACAATGAAATTAAATTACTTTCCACATGGATTGCTAGAAAACCTAACATATCCAAAGCTGCCCTAATATCTTTTTGCCTACTGCTGAATTCTTAAATGCAAAAGCTACGAAACTGTTCACCCTTGCAAATATAACCTGTTGTGCCTACATGCAATTTTAGGATAATCCCATTTTTACTATACATATCACTTTCAATATTTGTAAAATAATTGTTCTGTACCTGGCATCATCATTGATCCACATTTTATCCATCAACCTTTATACCCAGGCTCAATGGACTATCAAAATGAACTAACAGATAAAATAACAGATTATAAACCATAAAATAGTTGTATAATTTGGCAATTCCCACGTTGATGTCCAGCTATCTAAAAAATTATTGCAGTTTAACGTAACTTACCTCTCTGAATAAACAAATGCTCAGGCTTCAAAAAGCTGATATCTTAAAACGAAAAGCTGGAGAAAGAGAACCCTACCAATACACACTTGGAAAGCTGCTGCCAATATATATTCTTCATATGCCTCCAAGATATACCTGATCATGGGTTGCCCGACCCGATAAACCCGATCTAATCCACCCAAAAAAACCCAATCCGATCAATGTGTGGGCTGGGCTCGGGTTGGAATTTTTGACCTGACACAAAAATCGGACAAGGCACGGTCCGAATTTTTCGATCCAAAACCCGACCCAACCTGAATTTTGTGCAAAAAAAAAATGGGATTTGACCTGACCCAACCTGACCACGTGTTGGGTTGGGCTGGGCTCGAGCTGAAAAATCAGCCCAGTGGTTGGGACGGCAGGGTTTAGGCTGAAGAAAAAATGATCGAGTTTCTTTTTTTTTTTTGATCCAACCCGACCCGACCCGGTAAATGATCAGGTCTACTCTAAGGTGTGCATGTTGGCTCCAGGACAAGCTACAGGCTCCTGTGCAACTTTAGGTTTAGTAGCTACAGTGATAATATGCATGAGATCAAATCAGTGTATATAGTGGCGGACCCAAAAATATATGACTTCGCTCAGAATAACACTCTCTCTTGTCATCTTCGACTTGAATGGAAATTGAATATAGCCTCTAACAACAATTGTGCCGCTGCAAGTGGAGCTAGGGCAGGTGCCCACGGGCCCTAGGTCCGCCCATGTATATACGAATGCTCACATATATCTCTCTTCAAAAGGTTAAGATTGCATATATTAAAAATATCAGCTATAATATCTCATAATCAACTCACTAACTTTACTGAGCCAAAGTTGGATACAAATAATCACAACACTTGCAGATCCTCGGTCTGCAGATGAGGTGCCAATAAAATTATCCTGAATGTTTAAAAAGCTCAGAAATTCTGTAGCTAAATTGTTATGGGTGTCAAAATGTTTAAACAGCTCATGAAGTAAAGTAACATTATGTATGACATTGAAAAAAGGGTAGCTACGCTAACTGAAATTATATGCACTGCGATGCATTCTATCGACTCAAGCATGACTTGGAGAGAAAGAATGGAAAAAAATATCAATTAACTTTGTTTAGCACTGCATCCTAGCAGTATCCCTGTTAGATGGTTATATGGGAAGAAAAAGGACAGCATATATTACCTGTGCTAAACAATTATTCTTCTGTTAGTTGAACTATTGTTTCAGAATTGCAAGGTGAGAATTTAGTAGATCAGAGAATAGCCTGGGAAATAAAGCATAACAGTGAAATGGCAAGATTGGGTGAGGAAGTAGGCGGAATATTGGGCTCAGTTTCCCAAATGGCCCCTAGGAACATTTTGCACGCGAGTGGGCCAGTTCAGCACGCAAGTGGGCTGCTCCATACATACCAACTGATAGTTCGTCAACCTGAATCACAGCGCGACCCCGGGAAGGAAAAACCCACAAGGATAAATCCCCCTGCACCGCAGGGAAGTGCGGGCCCTTCCCCATCGCTGTTTGGAAGAGGTCGGTCTGTCCTGTACGAGTTTTGTATAGCGAACATATGTAAACTGCAAACTGGCATAATTTCCTTTTCTGTGATTGCAAACTGTCCACTGTCGAATATGTGTTTCAGGAATCAGACTATACATAAAAGCAGAAAAACAGAACTGCAGTCACAGAAAACTGAAACACGGATCAATATATTTAATTCGCAACTAGCTACTGCAAAATGCAACACAGATCAATGCTAATCTATTTTTGTATGACCATTCTAGAATGATTCATGTCAGTATGGTGAACTGTCACAATTTACAAATGCATTTTGCATGTCCAAATGTGTCACAACATGGCACACTCTGTCCAGGATGTAATGCACATGGTCTGACCTTTAGACGATACAAATGGTAGAACAACATATATTACAAACAACTTTATGTAAGGGACAAGTGATCGACACATGTAACTGATGGATCGACCAAACAAGCACCAATACGCCTCCATCACCACCAGTATTTTAAAGGCGTTGCCTAGGCGTCCAGGCGGACCCAGCTCGCCTTGGATTACAGCCCGCCTTGTCGCCTAGGCGTCCAGGCGTACCCAGCTCGCCTCGCCTTACCGCCTTTAAAGCACTGATCACCACAAATTTCAGGCACAGGAGAACATTTTTGGCCCATACCTTCGGTCAAACAGAGAAGAAAGAAGCATGTTAGCCTTCCCCTTTAGCCCCCATAGATCTTCTGTTCCTGAATCGCCATCCTCAAGAACCTATGCGCCCTCCAGAGATTTTGTGCCTTAACCGAGATCCCTATCTCTGCTTTCAGACTCCTCACCATGTGAGAAGAAATGGAGGACAGGGGGCAACATCTCCCATGCACATCTAATGGTATTTTGGTCTTGTGGTATAGTGTGGATATTTTATTATTATTTAAATAATAAATAATCTAGATATTTTGTTAATATCTCTTTTATTCTTTCCAGACACTTCGCAACTGCTATCCCCTAAATATGTACCCTCTATACATGTAAAATGGATGAATTATTATATCAAATACTAAACAATCAGACACTAAAAAATATTTTAAGCGATGTTTATGAATTATGTATGCATTTTTATTTTATCTCTGTTAATTAGTTCTAATAATATAAATAGAATATATATGGATACGTGATATATATCCACGTATCCCTGTATTAGTGTTTTTGGAAAAATGGTGTATCAGAGTATCGCCGTATCACGTATCCATATCCGTATCGCACTATCTAGGTAGCATAGGTCTACACATCACATGAACAGGTCTTAACATCATCAAAAAAATCTAAAAATGCATATAAAAGCATACAAAAAATAAGAACGTACGGACCGTTTTTGTGCATATGACAAGATTCCTCAAACTTACTTTCCCCAATCATTTCTATCTCGCTTACATCTTTTATCATTTTGAAGTGTACCCTCGCATGGTGAGAGAAATGTCGCTGTAATATGTAAAAATTCCATCATTTGTATTTTCATAGGGATCAGTAACACCTTCTGTTGCCTCAAAATGAAACCAATAGACCTTATAGAAGATAATACTTGACTCCCTAGGAATACGACTCCTCCAGTCTTTATAGGAAGAATGTGTTCCTTTCAACAAGGCACATATTGCAGAGTATGCAACACAGAAATCTTGGCACGTCTGGTGTACCCCATCTATGAAGTTACATCAAAATGTTGACGGCCTCAGAGCTGGGTGTCCTAAAATATATTCTCTGAACCAATCTTTCTACTTCACCCTCACTAGTTTTTCTAAGATATTCAGCCAGCACCGTGAAATACAAAGCCATTTTACCATTGTGGATGAACATAGGCATGAAAATTGAGCCTAGCTTGTGCAAATCATGTGCTTGCTGGGCAGGCTTCCCTGGCTTAGGTGTCTTTGTAATCCTGACTTCCTCATCATTAATTACCACCATATCTGTAATGTCAAAATCCCGTCCCATGTAAGATCTTTTCTATGGGCACGAAACACCTCCGCATAGAGCACTGAACAATCATGATTCCTATATCACGAGCTACGCACTCACTGATAGTACCTGCTAAAGTGACAGATGTAGCTAGTGTTCCTCCACCTTCTCTAATGAATTTTGAAACTTTCTTAATGTTGCATACATAATAGCAAAATAAATGCATTGCTTATTTTAGAACAGGTTAAGGAAGGACAACAAAATAAACTCATAATATCATGTTGCTTGAGGTCAACTTACCTTCTAGGCATGGAGAAAAAGGTTACATGTAACTTTCCCACAATTTGATCTCTGTCATCCACAAGCTTTTCATTAATTAGGAATCTGCACACGACTGGATGTGCAAATTGGTGAACCCTACATGAACATAATATGCACAACTGAGAAAATTACTACTGTTCTAGCAATCAACACAACAAAGATAATGGTCTAACAGTAGTCAAATACAAACATAACTAATGTTCTAACAACCACAGTCAACATTACCAGTTCACCACCATAACGCATACATCAATTCTAAGCAAGTTGGAGTAGAAAAACATAAAATCTATAAATCCAGCAAGAGCCACACAAACAAATAGAAACAAAACCGGTAATACAGAAAGAATCTCAGTTTATAGACCATGGTTATGGCACTGGTTAGTAACTGAGATTGGGATGTCGTAAGCTCCTGCTCTGCTCAATTCACACAATTGACACAAAGAACACTGGAATTTGGTGCTCCAACAATGCAGCTTTTCCAAAAAAAAAAGGACAACAAACTCTAGTGACTGTCTAACTCTAACAGACCCTAACTGATTCAATTGACTTGACTCACCACACAGCACAGCAAGGATTACTTCCAACACATATTTCATCTCTAGGCTAACCTAAATTGGGAATTAAGGGTCTATTTGGTTCGCCACTAAATTTGCCACGCTTAACCTTAGCTACTAGCCACAATTGTGGTTTGCTCAACTCTGGTGAAACCAAGCTGTTTGGTTAGTAGCCACACCTAATTTTAGTTGTGGCAAATTTTATGTGGGAAGTGTTCGGATTACTACCAGAAATATCTGGCAAAAAGCTTTGGTGAGTGTTTGGTTTGCTATCGAAGGCGACTAAAATTAGTCACACTAAAAAAAATAGTGAGATTACCCCCTTCATGCTATATTGTTTTTCTTGAATGCAGATGTCCTTTGAAGGGGAACCTATTAACTGAAATAAGAGGAACAAACAATCACATTTGAACGTATACTGCTATATAAAGAAAAAAATGAAAGTACATTGAGCTCGCACGATGCAAACAAACAAAATGTGTGCAGGTTATATAATCAGCAAAAACCTTGAACATAAGAATAGTAGTTAGCACATACATAACAACAACTAATATAATTACATGTACATTCAGGCCACAAGGTTCAGAATTGGACTTGTAGAGGCAGCAAGACAGACAATGGGCCAGAGCGGTGACCTTTAACCAAGACAAGCAGGGAACCTTTATTTGTTGCAGCAATCCATAAAGTGTGATGCTCTTTTATGCCGTTACACTTGCGGCGAAATATACTACAGCAGAGCCTCTAAACTCGCATAAGAATTTAGAGGCTGCAACAATCCATGAATTCCAATTCTTTGTCGTATTCAAGAAGGTGTTCAAACTGTATTCCCATCTTGAAATTTCCTTCAATTCTCATTGCAGAAACCTGGGCCTTGTAGTAGGGAGATTTTGCTGAAGCAGCAGTGAACGTGAAAGAATCATTACAATTACTCAACTCTGGATGGTGATCTGCATTTTGTTAGCAGTTAACAGTAAAGGCAGAGATTGTGGATGCAAGAAACAACTAAAACACGAGAAGTGCTTACCTGTTGAGGAAATCAAACAGCTGTTGGTGCAGCTTCTCAATGGCGGAGCCAGGAATTTGTGGCTGGGTATGCCACATAAAAAAAATTCGAAGCAAACACGAAATATAATGGATGATAAGTTATAATGGTCATAACAAATCCATAATAATAACCAAAGCACAAGTTCTAAACATGAATAATTAAAGAATAGTTCAAAACAATAAAGACTACTATAATAATATAACCCTATGATCCCCTTGTTGGAAGAGATTGATGATATTCCTATCTTTCACTTGACTGAAAGATTGATGATATCCCCATCTTTCTCTCTTGCTGGGCTAGTGGGCTTTGTTCCTTTGTGGGCTGAATGTATAATATAAGTATAAATATGTATAGTTATTAACTTTTTCTCTCAAATCATGGGTATGCCAAGGCATACAGGGGCATACCCCTGCCGCTGCCCAGTTCTCATCATCCGTCTTCCGAGGATTTTCGAACAGACACACAAATAATTTCGTTGAAGTGCTTGAAGCCGTACTTCCACCGCTGCTCGGAACGTGTGCTGCTCCCGAGGAGGAGGAGGAACCAGTGGGAGATGGTGTGCACACATCCCGAGGAAGGGAGCCATTCTCCGAGGACGGCGGGCTGGCCCTGCGATTCGGCGCCAACTTGGGGTGAGGAGGGGCATCCTTACGAGGCGCCGGTGCTGAAGGGGGAGGCGGGATGCCCCTGCGAGCAGACGGAGGAGAGGGTGGAGGGTCCGACGTAGGAGTAGGCGGGGAAGCCGTGCGCACCGACGACGATGAAGGGGTAGTTGTACGACTGTCGTTGGCCTACGAGGCACCCTCGGTGGCGATGCCGGTGAAAGGGGGGGAATCCTTCTTCGGGCGCCAGAGGCGAGGGTGGCGAGGCTCGCGGGAGGCCGCCACCGAGACATGTGGTTGGGGAGGCGGTGGAGACTGATGCTGCCGGTCCGATGATGGTGGTGGCGGGTCGGTGGGAGCCCGCCCCGCGCGGTGGTCAGGCTCGATGTTGGCGGTGCCTGCAGCGGCGTCGAGAACGGAGCGCCGATGATAGACCCGGCGGGGCGCATCCAGGTCCTCCACAGATGAGCTCCCCCTCTTCTACCGCTGCTGCGACCGCGGCCACATGATTGCGCCGCTGCGGAACGGCGGAACCCCAATGGGGATGGCGGAGGAGCGTGCGTGCCGCGTGCGTTTGTGTCGGTGGGGCAGGAAAGTGGGGTTTGAGCTGGGGTTTTGAGTTGCCTTGGGACCCGTGTTGCGGTGCGTCGGCTGGGGAGGGGCGCTCGGTTCGGTTGCGTTCCTCGCCGCGTCGCCTGAATTTCACCGGCTCAATTGGGAATTTTTTTCCCCTTTTGATGAATCCACCCAACTTCTTTCGGAAAAAACTGAGCTGGTTTTCGTTTTGCTTCTGTTCTGTGTGGGCAAAAGCAATGGTTGTTGCTCAACAACATCTTAAGGTGGGACCATAAACAGTTGGATATAGCTATGATCAGCTTCACAATACTTGGAATAAAAAAGCATCTACCTACAACTGCTCACTATTCTAGTAGATTGTGTGAGAGCAAAGAGAAGAGAAATTATTTTTTATTCGCTATGGCTTGACCTTAAGCTTAAGATGCACCATAGGAATCTTTTGGCTATTGCTAATTTGAACAATATATAAGGTGCACCATAAAATTGCATTTATTGTTTAAGGTCACTTTTTAAGTACATTGGCTGCCTTACTGTTGCCAAGCCCTTCGTTCGGAGCAAAGCACCAGCAATATGTTTACAGGTCTGTTATACGGTGTTCACGTACCAATTATTTTACAGCGAACTGACACATCAAGAGCATGGTCCTCCATTGACATCAAGGTTGATCCAGTGGTTCATGCTTTCTTTGAGGCTTCCATAACAATGAAAGTGGGTAATGGCAACCACACAAAATTTTGGACAGATTTCTGGATTGATGGGAGTGCAATTCAGAACCTCGCTCCGTTGGTTTGGGGTGTTGTGCCCAAGCGTTTCAAGTCTGCTTGAACAGTGGCTCAAGCTCTATCAGATTTGCGTTGGACAGGAGATATTACTAGACCTTTGTCGCTGCATGCGATGGAACAGTACAATGTCTTGTGGGATCAGTTATCCGATTTCCCTTTGGTTCCTAACCGTGATGATGAGCTCTCTTGAAAATGGACTGCAAGCGGTATTTATACGGCCAGCTCTGCTTATCTTGCATTGCACAAAGGTGGAACTCAGCTCAGCGGGGCAGATCGCATCTAGAAGACTTGGGCACCCCTTCGTGTCAAGTTCTTCCTTTGGTTCGCTGTCAAACATCAGCATTGGACTGCAGACCAACGCCTTCGACATGGACTGTCTGCTGATCCTATCTGTCGCCTATGCGACCAGGAGAATGAGACGTCGGACCACATCATTTTCAGATGCTCATACTCCTTGCAAGTCTGGTGGGTGTTCCTTGCTCCTTTGCAGTTTCAGGACATTACACCACAAGATATGGAGTCTCTGCAAGACTAGTGGGCGCGGCTTCGAGCTCTCCTGCCTCCAACCAAGAGAAAAGGGTTCGACTCATTGTTCTCACTGATTGCGTGGGAGCTGTGGAAAGAGAGAAACGCTAGAGTGTTTCGCAATGCTGCTGCTCCGGTTTCACAACTGGTCCAGACCATCAGGCACTTCGGTGAGCAGTGGGTCTTAGCGGGTGCGAAGAAGCTTAGTTGTCTGTTTAGTGAGTAATAGCTTCAGTCTTACCTGGGTTCCTGTCCCAAGCTGCCGGTTGTTGCTCTGTGTAATTAGCTAGCAATAGTGTTGGGAGCGCCTACAGTCCGTATGGCGCGTTGTGTTTGTATTCTAAACTTCAAAATTCTTCTTCTTAATACAAAGATGTGCAGCTATCCTGCGTATTCGAGAAAAAAAACGTACCAATTATTAAACCCATGGACGGATGAACCGAGGGAGATGCTGTCCTACTAAGATTCACTACAGAAAGGACACCAAAGCATGGGTGTTTGCTATCGACGCGAAGAAGATACGGCAAGGAGTTGCCGAGTTTGATGCACAAAGAACTCTCGGCATGAGTTGATCACATATATCTGCAGCAGCATATCTCAACATCTGCACATGGCTCAGCCAGATGATTATCCTTTACCAGCAAATCTCTGATTGTGTGATTACTTGAAAAGAATTGTCCATGCACATGTTGCCTGTAACCCGTATGTATCTAGCTACTGTCTTATTTAATCGTGCAGATGTTTGCCATCGTGCTTGTGTTTTTCTTTTTAATAATGTTAGTTCCTACTGAATGATGGGGCTTTTCAACTGATGTTTGAGGACAAATATATAAGATTTGGGTAATGCTTGAATTGGATGCAATTCACTGACAAAAGTTTTGAGATTTAGTTCTAATTCAGATTAATACTAAAACATTCCAAAAATGATACACCTCTCTACCAAAAAGCCCTCTAAAGCTGTTCTCAAGATAAGGGGCATGCAGGGATCCCAGAATAATTGCAGATTCCGTTAGAAGATGTGATTGTACTACTAATTTGTGATTTAATCCAACTTAGCTGATTCACATATTGTATAGGCAGGACTAAACCCTGTACAGTGCTGGTATATATAAAATTTAATAAAATACTCAGGAAGGTAACCATGGATATGAATAGTGCAAATTAAAATAACAATGACGTGCTTTGACAGAAATAGATCATCCCTGTGTGTTATCACCTTCTAGAACTCGAGCTGGTTGATAGTTTCTCTTCATAGCATTAGCGGTGATTTTGGTTGGTAGGGCATGGGATGTGCATATGCTAGTTGATTGTTTCTGAATCTAATTCTTCCTTCTTACTAAATGTCAGCTGTTTTGTTATGTGCAGCTACACATTGTCACCTGAAACGACCAGGTATGCTGATGTGGCAACCCTCTCTCAAGAAGCAGGTTGGAACCGTGGATATCCTAGCCTGGGATAGTGAACAGAAGCACCAGGAATCTGAGGTGGGAGGAACTAGTTTGAGATCTCTAGATCAGGACAATATGGACTTAGATAAGTAGGAGATGGATAGATTTGTTTATGGTTTGTAAGAGTCTTGTTTATTAAGTTTAGGTTAAGTTTATGGGTCGGTTGCCAAGGCGGTTGTTAAGTGAGACTATTTAAACTAAGTTATAGTAAATTAATAATGCTGTTTGACCTCTTTTTAGCGTAGTCTAATGCATTGTTTTATCGGTTGTATGCTGATTATTCAAGATATTCCACATGTGTGGTGTGGTTTATCAGAAAATGTATTTTTTTTCTTTTTTCACGGTGTGATGTTGATGCGGCACTTTGAGATGCACAGCGTGAGTTTCACCTATCTGTGCGGCAGGACATGGACATGGCTGGCTCTAGGTACGAAGGACAACCTGAAACGAACGATCAGGGATGCCGGGAAGTACGATTTGTTCAGTCGAAACACAGCTTCATTTGCAGCTCAAGAAATTAAAAGACGTTCATCTTTGCAGAGATCTAGCGTCAATTAATGGTACAGATCATTGCATATCCATCTATCTCCCCTCCCCTACGGCACACAAACACACACTAACACATGTACACACAAGTAGTCCAATCATCCCTTCTCTTAATTTTGTACTGCCCAATAAAATGTGTTCATGTTTCTTGGTCCCTTCAGAATTGCGTCGATGATGTTCTTCGCAGCGAGCTCTTGGTAGGGAGGACCAGTGCAGCCACTTCCAGTTTAAGCTGCAAAAGAAGGCGAATAAGAGTGTTCATAAGTAACATACTGATGCTCAGAAAGTCAGAAGTAAACAAGGCATCGGCCATGCATGTTTCTTTCAGTACCTCTTTGCACTGCTTCTTGAGCTTCAAGTTCTCATCCACCAGCCGGCGAACCTCTTTCTCCAGATTCTCAACGTATGCCTGCACACGAACAACAAACCACGTGGTAAATATTCAGCTAATAATCAACTTGTGGAATCAGAATGTGCAGGGCTTTCATTTTCAGGTGTACTGATTGCGCACTGTTTTGCTCTGAAAAAGTGTGATTTTTCAGTTAAAAGGTGTACTCCGGTCATTGTCAAATAATATATATAGGTGGATCGAGATGCTGTTTTTCATTGACCTCCGTTCTGACCAAATTATATGCATCTTTAATAACTATTTTATTTCAACGACATAAGCATTACCATGAGAGACTGGATTCAATCTATAGAGTCTTGTACATCTCCTAAGCCTAAGAAGACATAAACTATTCTATGAGTGGTTATTTTTTGAAGCAAATTTTAGTAGTGGTTAGTTTGATGTAATCTCTAAGCTTTTAATTATCTATATTCAAGATTCATGGTAAAATAACTATCACTAGTAAGACACATATTTTCTTCTTGCAACTTGGACAATTCAAGTATTTTTGGGTCTCTAGTACAACCAATCAGCCACTTCTACCTAAAAGGCTAAAACACATCCAGAAACGTTATGCAAAAGGTCAAAACCTAGTAATCACAAGCTTCCAATTGGACAGGGGATGCAGATGCCATGATTACCATCAGGAATCTTGTAGAGTATTCTGCAGAACTGTAGACGTGCCGTGCTGTGAATCCTTGGCGGCTGGTCCTTACATTTTTCAACTCTTCTTTTTTTTTAGAATTTCATTCGTGCTTAGATTTGGGTCTTGTTCAGATTCCGTCCGTAAATCGCGAGATGAATCTAATGAGTCTAATTAGTTCGTCATTAGCGTATATTTACTGTAGCAATACTGTAGCAATTTATTGTCTAATCACGGCCTAATTAGGTTCATTAAATTCGTCTCACGATTTACAGTCCATTTGTGTAATACGATTTCTTTTTTGACTACATTTAATACACTATGCATGTATCCAAACATTGATGCGATTGATGTGTAAAAATTTTGACAAGGAAATAAAGGAGTAGGTACAACTGAACTTAGTACTAGCTTCTTTTGAGGGAATTTTGTACTGAGATGATAGAGTGCTAACTGTCCAACTTGGTCTAGAAATTAAGTAAAATCGATTTGGCGGCGGCACTCGAAGAAGAGATATACATGTTTAGTTCATACTACCGACTAAGAAACCATCGGCAGGAACTCAATGCTTGATGCAAGAGCAACCACATTCAATTACTTAATCTTGTAAACACTTTTAACCCGCTCACTAGTCACTAGTGACCGCCACTCCAAAGTTTCACTGTCGCATGCTACTTGTATATGTATTCAGACCGTATAAACTTGTATATCTTCTGATGAGGACGAAGCAAGCTGTAATGCGGTATCTCATTACTTTATTTATTTCCTGATAGGGACCAAATACTTTATTTTAAGCTTGGAAAAGTGTTTCACCGAAACACAGAGGGTTGCAATCACAATGACAGATTTATTTTCAAGCATGACTTATATGGATTAATTTCGTTTAGTAATTAACATATGAGTTGAGTTTCATTGGTATGCGCTTTATTCAGAAAATTAAACTTGGTAGATTTGAACTTTCAGATAGTATATGATGTTGTTATATGAACTTTGTAGAAACTCTGAGAAAATGCAACTGTTGTATGCGCATCATCAATACATGATATAGATCATAGATGCATGGTTGTATACTGACCCTCTTCCTGGCCCTGGACCGGAGCGCGGACTCCCGGTTCCTCATCATCCTGATGGACCTCCGGTCGTCGCCGCTGCCGCCGCTGATCTGCTGCACCTCCATGTCGACCTCGTCGCCGGCGAACCCGGCGAGCGAGACGGGCGTGGAGGGCAGCGCGTGGCCGGCGATGACGACGCCGCCGCCGTCGTCGTCCTGCAGCGTGGAGATGGAGAAGAGGGAGCTGCAGCCGCTCATGAAGCTCAGCTGCGGGCTGTCCGGCTCCCTCCACGCCGCCGCCGCGGCGGCGTGCACGGCCATCTGGTAGTGGTGGTAGTTGGCCGCCATGATCGGTCGACGGGATCGAACGAATTGAACTGGATAAGGAGAAAAGACAGCACCAACAAGCACTAACACCACCACCAAGCTGCGTATTCGCTAATGCTCTCAACTTTTTGGCTGCTGCTCTTGCTTGGTTGGATACTCGATCGGGTGCAGCTCAGCTAGCTTTAGCAGCACTACAGCTACTGAGCTAACAACTTTGCAGCCAGTGAGATATTTCATTCATGGCCCTGCTGTAGGACTTATATATAGACACACACACAGATAGATAGAGATGCAGGCTACTAGCTAGCTGCAGCAAGTGGTGATAGATAGATGCTGATTCAGGCTGTGTCGTATGCCACCATGCTTAGCTAATATAATCATCTTTTGGAGGCAGTTGACTAAACCCACAACTTCGATCGGCACAAGGCAGATAGATAAATATTTACAGTGCATGCCTGGTTTTTAATTGCATTATTTGAGTTTATGACTAAGATGGTCCTGAATGCTGGGATATACTATATATCAAGCTTTTGTACCCAGGAGCTGCTGCTGATGCGCCGCCGCAAATGAATTCTTTGGCTTGGCAGATTGGCCGGCCATAGAGTTCAAAGAGAAACCAACAGCCTTTCAGACCCTGAAACATATATACAGGGTACCTAATTGCTGTGGATTCTCCAATCTTACACATATGTTCATCATCATGTCCCTGCTTGTTGGCTGTAGTCATTCGCACGTGAATGATCAAGGTCGGAACAATTTCATAATCTAAAAAAATGTTCATCATCAAGGCCATTAGCTTGGATATATTGTGCATGCTTCCAAGCTCACCATGTTGTTTACTTCACGAATCTATGCCTGCTCCTATCCTTGCATATTGGAGAAAGCGAGCAGGGTTTGTCCGCGTCAGGTCGATCGATTTTACGAGTGAACTGTAATCTAGTTAGAGCGTCCTTTTCCAGTAGCCTTATCTCTGGTGGACCGTTTTCATTTCCTTTAATTTCTTTCCCAAGATCCATCGCCTTCGGCACATCGTCTTGTAGCTGGTACTAGGAGCCACTACTTTCTGTACTACTCATTCAGAGTTCTACAACTCAACTCATCATTTTCTGTTCTCTGAGATATGATAGATATATAGATGAGTTGATACTATCTGCGTTGGAACTTTAAGCTTGAGTTGCTGTCTGATAACCGTCCAAATGCCGTCTGCAAGCCAACCATGAACTACTCTGAAACTACTGCACGACAGTAATAGAAACATAATGAACTTTACTATTTATTCCCATCTCAGCATCAGCAACACATTGACCCAACCAAACCGATCACATTAGCTATCTTAATCTCTGCAATCCATGGAGAGATATTTCGCAGAAAGTAAATTTACTTACCGCACGCAGCGTCGCCCGATTCAGTATTCAGAGCATGGCGTAACCGCAATGCAATGCAAATAATTGAAATAGATATATACAAGAGATGATGAGTCAAAAGCGTAGCTGGCACTTGAGGATTTGCACAGGACCGGGTACTGTGTAGTGGTTGCCTTGATAGAACCTGCATATTCTTATATCTCATTTCTTTAGCCCTGTGTGATGTCTGAAACTTTGGCCTCATCCTTGTGCTCTGCTTGTACTAGATATTTTCACCTATCTATCCCAGAACCTAAATTCACCTTTGTCCTGACCCGTCCATCTCCCATCTATCTGTTTCAGAAACCAAAACTAATGCTTGTTCTGATCCCCAATCATCTGCCAATCCAAGCCAGGCCAAACCGAGGCGAGCATTCTAGATGCGAATTTATTAACGTCGTTTTCAGGAAAGTTTGATGCCAATGTCGTCACCTGATAAAGAAACATCTTGGGCTTTTGACCCTGCCATGCATTTCTTCTGATTTATATTTTATAGGCTAAAAAAGGCCTGAATGCATTCTAAATTTCTATTGAATAGTGGGAAGATATGTTTGTATTTGCCAACCTTTGGAGTACTACTTGTAAAGAAGCATTAGCCATACATCACTACTCTCAGCCCCTATGGAAAGTGACAAACATGTACATCATCGACTGTACAGTGCGCAACATATTCATGAGAAAAATATTGCAACTGTAGAAAGTGATCCAGCGCTAGCTGCTTGTGTTATTATTCTGAAAACATCAAGACCTTTCAGTAAAGCAACAACTTGATAATCTTCAGAGTTCAGACTTCAACAAGATTCATACCAACAATTCCAAAGCTACTTTCCCCCCCCCCCCCCAAGAACATGATATGCACATGTTTCATGAAGGAGAGCAATTTACTAAATTGAATCACCAAGCCTTCAATATAATAACGCATAGGCTAACTAATCCTTCTCTAAATAAGTTGAGTAGGTCGCAAGCCTCACATAATAATTTCTGTATATATATATATAAGCTACCCCAGATGTTTGTTCTAATGCCCCGATGCCCGTGGTTCGTCATTTCTTTCTCTTTCTGATTGGACAGTGTTCATCTTGTCATGCGCTGACGTAAGATCAAGAGCGCCAATGCCAATTACCAGATTTTTCTAACCATGATAACTACCGGCTAGTTTAATATGTTGTCACTTGCTCAATCAAGAAACCAACTCCCCCTCACCCACTGTGCAAGTTGCCTCTTTCGGCAAGCACGGTGAAAGTCGGTTCCATGCACTTGGACAGGGTTGTGCTGAACTTGCTCGATGTCATTCCTCATCAGCCTTGTCTGGAGCTCAGAGCTTGTTTTGACTTGCGATTGCCTAGAAATCTCTATCAAAGCTGTGTTGCCTTCACTGTCAATTGAATAGGAGTTAATCCTGGTGCAAGTCAATGCCAAAAATGAAAATAATGTCCTCTTCTCTTTTTACCCAGACCAACACTTTCATTTCTAGTACCTTTTCTTGTCGATTCTAGATATGTAAGCCCACTGGCCAGCCTGTTGCAGTTTGCGCGTTGTGGTTGCAGAGAAGGTGACAGAAAATCATGGCAATGTGTTGTGGTTGCGGTTTGTGTGCTGGGTGAGCAAATGGAATTTGCAGCTTGCCGTGCTGATGGTCTAGAAAGAAGATGGTGATGGGTTGGGGGATTGGTAATTTCAGTATGTAGTGGAGTGCATTTCTACTTGAGGTGGTGATTTTACTCTAATGCAATCCTTGATCCAATCACTTCATCAGCCTGAAACTCAGTTCAGTTGGTTGGGCTTTCTAATGCTAATCAGAAATGAGAAAGAGGACCAATCAATCCTTGACCCAATCAATTCCAACCCATCATTCTCACTCACATGAAACACAATCATTCTCACATGCACATTGGCTGGGGGCTAAAACTTTTCAATTCACACCCTGCAGGCAAGTTTCTCACAGGGAGAAGGCCCTTATTAAAAAATAATTCCAAATCCAGGGACCATTTTGCAAAACGCGCCACCTCCTACCGGTCGTCGCTGGCCGCTCGCCCGTCGTCTCCTCCTTCCTCCTCTCCTTCCCACGAGACCAGCTCGCCGACCTCGCCTCCGACGCCTCGCCCGCTCCCCGATCCGAACCCTAGCCCTAGCTTCCTCTCGCCGGCGATGCATCCCTCCGGAGCGGGGGATTATGCCCCCTACTACCCCCCTTACCCCTCCCCCGCGGCGCCGCCTCCCGCCACCTACCCGTCGGTGCCCGCCCCGGCTTCCGCGCCCCCGTACTCGCCGTACCCCACCGACTTCGCCCCCGCGCCGTCGTACCCCGCGTACCCGCCGGCCCAGCCCGTCGACATCCCCCACTACGCGCCTCCGGCCGCCGCGCCGCCGCCCCCGCAGCCGTACTACCCCTACGAGCCGCCGCCGCTCCCTCCATCCCCGCACAACCCGGTGCCGTCGCCGTACCCGTTGCTGGATCGGGCGGGGAGTTACGGTTACGGATCCGGCTCGGGGTCCGGGTACGGCCAGGAGCTGTACCCGCCAAAGCCGGCGGGCGGGGCCGGGTGGTCCGACGACGGGGTCTACGCGTACGACGGTGGCGTCGCGCCGGAGCCGTACGGCGCCAGGGGGACCGCGCCGAGGTCGGGGTCGGGGTCGGGATCGGGATCCGCGCTGTTTGATGACTACGGGAGGTCAATTGGCTCAGCGACGGATAGGGGTGGGCGCGGGGGTAGCGCGGCGAGCGCCAAGGTGGTAAGGGCCGTGCCCAAGGCGGAGACGACGGAGGACGTCAGGGGTGGGGTGCAGAAGTTCCGGGTGAAGCTGCTGCCCGAGGGGGCTGGGAGCCCAATGGATGTGCTTTGCCAGGTAGTCTGCTTGTTCTGATGCTGTGGAATGAGATGAATTTTGCAAACATTGTCATGGATGAGCTTCCAGGTTTTAGAACAAATCTGAATGCAGAACGTTAGCTCATTCTAGAGGCTGTTAACCATACAATTGATCCTTTTAGTGTGCGAATAGATTGCATTAGATTGTAGTGCGTGAATAAGCATAAGATGTTCAGAGCTGCCTTCAATTTACTTGGAAATTTGCAGTAGACAGAAGGGGTGACTAGTAGATGAACTTGGTAACCAGTAGTGGTGCATTTAGGGGGGAAATTGAATATTCACCAAATTGGCACCAGGGACATGTTTCTGAACCTGGTATTCACAACATTTTGCTGAGGCTAAATATGAAATGAACGGACTTTTGCGGAATTCTGGCCCAAGTCAACCTGTTTGGTTTACTTATAATCAACTGCAAGATATACTGGGAAAGTTCCTGGCATCGTCTTCTTGCAAAGTTTATATGTAGCTACTGCAGTATAAAAAGCAACTGCTGTTTTTTTTCCTGAATTTCAACAACAATGACATTGTGGCTGGATACTAATGTTGATGTTTTGATCTACAGTATATAATTATATATTGCGAATGAACTGGTAGATGCCTCCTTTATATTTGAGGGGAGAAAAATACCAATCGGTTTCTGAGTACATTCCTAGTGTAGTTAGTATTTCCAAGTCAGATGAAAATTATAAATTATATTTCATCTCATAGCTTTGCAGGCTAAAAAGATGAAAAATGAAGAAAACCGAAGAGCTCTATTATTGACATCTATGGAAGCTGACCTAAAATGCACATGCTAACAGTTGGTTGTGAATTTGCATGGACCTGAAAAGGAACAGGCCAGAACAAGAACGTTCTTGCCAAAATAGTCACATTTAAATTTACTAATAATAATGGTTTAAAAACCTGTAAACTTCTGCATTGAGCTGTTGTAGGAATGGATGTTTATAATTGGCATGACATAACTTGCTATGATCCAGCAGGCATTAACCAATACTTCTCTGCTTGTGCCTTATGCAGGTTGGTTTGGATGGAATCCGGATGCTTGATCCCAACACTAGTAGGACTTTAAGAATATATCCCCTTGAAACTGTAACTAGATGGGATGTAAGTAAATTGTGTTCTTGTGGCACCTTTGTAAGAAAGTAATTGTTGTTAGTATTTATTTTGTTGATCTTATGATTTCTGTATCAGGTATTAGATTCTTCTATCTTTGCCTTTTGGTCCAAGAGTTCAGTGGATGTTGAAGCAAAAAGAATAAGGCTGAAATCAAACAGCTATACATCCAACACCATTCTAGACACTGTAACAGCTGCGACTGTGCAGGTTTGGCATTTACCTTATCGACATAATTTTGTTCATCTGACAGCTCTTTATAATTTGTTTTGTTGCACTATACATGTTTTGCCCAAAATGATTGATGGTCATTGCTTTCTTTGGACTGCAGTTCAAGGAGATGGGTGGAAGCAGCATTTCAAGAAGTAGAGCAATTGCTGATGCAGCCAAGCCTTCTGAGCAGCAAAATGAGAGGAGGAGAATTTTCCCTGATTTGAGGAATTTAATGAAGCCTATGAATGAGGAGAAAGATCACTGGGTAATTGATCTCTCTTTATCTGTGTTTTGCAATCATTTCAAACTTGTAATTCCTGCATAATCTGCAAAGCTAGATTCAAAGTTAGCTCTGTTGCCAAATTGCTATTAGTTTGATTTATGGCTTATCCTATAGCTCTGCATTATGTATTGTTGGTTTTATGTTATTTCTGTTTGATAATATCATAGTAGTGCCTGTCTCGCATACTATTGTCTGCATTCTACTTATGGGTTCGTACTTGTTATGTCACATGTAAATGTGTTTGCTCATTTCTTTGTATAGTTCCTTTTTCGTAATTCTTATTTTATTCATTAACCTCACCTTTGCTAATCCCATTACATGTTCTCTCCAAACTTTCTTTTAGGTCCCAGATGAAGCTGTCACCAAGTGCACAGCATGTGCAGCAGATTTCAGTGCTTTCAACCGCAGGGTAAAGAACAGTTAAATATTGATCCGCTGATGATGTCATCTGAATATCTTTTAATGTGGCAAACCTATTATATTTTCAGCATCACTGTCGAAACTGTGGTGATATTTTCTGTGACAAGTGCACCCAGGGAAGGACTCCTCTAACTACAGATGCTGATGCTCAACCAGTCCGAGTTTGTGACAGATGCATGGTAGTTGTTTTTTCAATCCTTTTCCTGTTTTCCATTGCATTATCTGCTCTTATTTATGTTATGCTAGTTATTTAACTCGGTTTAGTGTTTTCTTCTCCTTAGAGGACTCAGGACATAAATATTACAAAACAAATCTTGCCACTTTAACATCATAACCTGTACCATTTTATAATTTATAAGCTAGGCCCAAGATATTGTATAACTACTAGATATTTGATTTGAGGCTTTATTGTTCATACCTTTCTTTTCTCAACAAGAAGCTTTTTTTCTCGAACATTCTCAACAAGAAGCTACTGTGTTCTTTGTACTGCTCTGTGTGTGTGTGTGTGGGGGGGGGGGGGGGGGGGGGGGGGGGGGATGAGGGAGTTAGTTTACACAAATAGTGTATTTTCTTGTCTAAGAAAACGGATGATTCAGACCAATTTGTGGGTTTCTTTTCAGCCAATAGAAACTGTAGTTTTGTCAACAGTGTCTGTAATGTTTAACATGCCTATTTGGAGTGGCCCATGAACGTACATTTCCTATGAGCTATACTAATTTCATATCATACCTTCCTGTTCTCATAGGCTGAAGTAACACAAAGACTTGCCAATGCAAGGGAAGCGGCAAATCGACCAATTGTTCATAGCCATGAGGATCTTGCCAAAAAACTTCAGGTATGTTTGTTAGCTCCTCTGTTTCTTTTGAGCCCCGTTATCTTGTACAGTTCTACTGAACCAATAGAGCTTTCTAGTTCACTTTCAAGGGATAATATTTTACTTTGTTGCGACCGCCCATCATTTTATTTTTATTAAGCGCATGAGACCAGATTTACCCCGTAGTGCTAATATATGAAAATGAAAATGTCAAAATGTTTCACACCAGCTTTACTGAAAATACTTTTAGCCTATTGTATACCACTGTAAGTGACAAGTGGAGGCAGACATCACACTCTTGTTTGCCAATGGTGAATCCCAGTGGATACATATCTTACTTTTCAAATTTGAACGTGCTGACTGAGGATAATCTGTTGTTTTCAACAGGAAGCCATGGATATAAATAAAAGGTCATCTTCAGGTGAGTGGATTCATCTCTGTAACCCATACCAGATATGCCTCCACTGTGCCGATTACAATGTATAGATGTTTTATCCCTTGACAGGGACGAGGTCTTCAGATGCTTCTGGCAAGCGAATGCGGGAAGTTGCATGCCCTATCTGCACGGTCCATCTTCAGGTATATGGTTGCTACAATTATTTTAAAATCCATAGTCTAGTGTTTGCCTGAGAATCAACATCTGAACATGGCACAACAAATTTACCTTGCTCCAGGTCCAAGTTCCAACTTCTGGTTCAGAGACGATCGAGTGCGGCGTATGTCAGCATCCTTTCCTCGTCAGCGCCCGTTGAGGCAGCCGTCATGCAGGGGTGTCTTCTAGGATTTACGAACGGAAAGTCTCGTCCAATTGAGCTTGCTGCTTAACTCAGGCGATCCACCATGTCTGCATGGAGTCCTTTGCGGCGTTCTGTATATGAATTTATGAATCCTGTGCAAATTTAGTACAGTTATGTCGTGGAGTAAGCAAGGGTGAATAAAGAGTGAGTGTGCCGTCGGGTTCAACTTTGCTGCAGTTACTTGAGAAATCTGTGTAGCGTCAACTGGTATGCCATGTGTCGGATGTGATTTGGTACCGGGTTACGTGCAGTTTGCCTTTCACAATACATACACTTCTCTTCTCAGCGTTCTTGTCAGTAATATGCCAGAGTGAAGTTGAATTCATCTCAAATCTTAAGTAATTTGACTCCCAGTTTCTTCCCCTGCGGCTGCGCTCTCAACCGCAGAGGTACATCGGACGGGAACACGAATAGTAAATCGAATCCAACGGTGGAGAGTCCTCCGACAAGAGGCGATTTCGAATTCCATCCAGATTCCAGAGCCATCTCCATTCTCCCTGCTGGCGCTGCTGCCTTGCCGCCTCCTCGAAGCATCCATCCATCCTACTCGTGCAACGTTGCCTCAGAGAGAAGAAAGCGTGGAATCATCGAGGGGGAAGAGAGGGAGGATGGAGGCGGCGTGGGCGTGCGCGGTCGATCGAGCCGTCGACATTGCCGACTCCGCCAGGCGCTTCTTCTTCTCCTTCCGCCGCCCTCAGCAGCAGCCGCAGCCGCCGCCGCCGCCTCCGAGCCCCAATCCCGTAAGCGAACTCACACCCTTCTCTTTACGCAGTTTAAATCGACGTCGTAGGGGTAGGACACTGCCTCGTCTTTGCATCTGCAAAGGCCTAAGCTGGAACTTTCCCTTTTTCGTGGAAGCTGATGCATTTATGTGGTCCCGTTAAATGTGGGGTTTCTTTTGCCAGATGAATTAGGGGCGCAAAATGGTAGTCATGGTCCATGAAGTGCGCCGCTTCGTCTGTTGTGTTCTAGAGAGTTAGTTTGCTATCTGAAGGGGGCGGTGAAGGGATCCATACTTCATGTTTGGAACGGCTGCCTTGAGTGCCAGTTTACACATCATAGATGCAGTTTAATCGAGTTCTGAATTTTGATTGTACTCCCCTTAACAATGAGGCTGCATAGCTGCCTTAGGTGACCTGTGATACAAATGATTTTTGCGGGCAATTCATGTTTTCTTCAATCAGAAGTTCCACAAGGACACACGCACAATTTGGTGTTTGCTGTTGTTTTCATAAAATAACTGTATTGCATCAGTAAGAAGAAGGCAAGAAGCGACACCTTTCTTCTGATGCACTCTTAATACCTGTTCTAATTCTGACATTCAGTTGCCAGCTTTTGGATCAGGGGTGAACTTGATGTTCAATTGTGGGCTCTGCTTTTGTTTTTGATTGACATGTCCTTTGCAATCTCCTATTCATATGCCTTCCATTCTTTCTTTACTTCAGGCAGTAGATATCTTGAAGCGTTTGCAGAGACAAGCATTCTATGACATCATGCAGCTGAGGGAGAGACAAGAGAAAGTTGAGAGAGTGCTTTCGTTGTTCAAAGCTTCCAAAGTTGGTCCATTTGCAGAAGAAAGCACTCAGGTCAAGGGCGTTATCAATGTCGCGGGATCACTGTCAAGAGATAGTCCAGAAGCAGAATCTGGTATTAGTTCGCGGTTTGTGTTTCAGACCACTGTTCGGAAGAAGGATTCCCTCTTTGCAGAGCTCGTCACTGATCATAGATACATGTCTCAAGAAAATGATCAAATTGGGAGCCCTATTGTATTGTCAAAGGTGATGTACTTGTCAAACATCAATGACTCTTTATCTGTTGCTGCTGTACCAATAGGTGCGAGGTGTGATGATTTTTCAGACGATCCAAATCTCCGAGAGGTAATTTCTTCAGACAAGCAGTGATGCCTTCAGTGCTATCCTTTTGCCTGCTAATGTATAAGGTAACAGTTTGCTTGACAGGAACATTGGCTGGCCAGCTTGCGTTCTTCGTTGAAGCCACCTTTGCTGATTAAAAGTCACAAATATGCTGGTGGCCTAATACTAAGATCGAAGAATGTTGCTGTTTCTCTTGCTGAGTTAATTTCAGTAGCTGGGAAGCCACTAAGTGCTGGTGAAGCTAGCAGAGTTTTCACAGAATTTGGGCAATTTTCATATCAGATACCTGATGACATAAAATTGACCTTGTCTGCTGCCTGGCATGGACCAAGTGTATTTCCTCGGAAGAGGAAACAGACTGCTGGAGGTTGCATTGATGTTGAGCTGAAAATCGATGAGAACTCCAGGATCGGGGCTTGGATTGAGATCAACAGGAAGTTGAACACACGGTTACTGAGATGGGCTCTCACACTATCAGATACACCAGAGGATGACCTAGGATGGGGTTTGATATTGCGTAAAGGGACTGAAGCCAAACCACAACGGTTTCAGGTGGAGGGTTTTCTGAATTTGCATCTGGGCAAGAAGGCCGCTGTGCAACCTGGTATCGTGTTCAACGTGGACGGGAGGAGTTGCGCTCCTGCTCTTGTATTCCACTCAAGTTGGTCCTTGTGATTCTGGTGTAGGAACTTTTGGTAGATCAGAGAATGCAGAAGGAATTGTTTGCATCATGTGGAAGACAAACAATTCATTTGCAAGTGTATGATGCATTGCAGTGACTATTATGAAGTGTTATTAATTATCTTACAATTGTTGTTTTGATATCCCTCTACCTTTGCGTAGAGCGTTCCAGTCTTCCAGATCTGACGGACCATGATTCTTTTATTTGTAAGCCATATTTCTGTCACCTGTGTTAAATCACAATATGAAATACGAAACAGTGGTGATTGACCGTACGATTTCACCAGCAACACAAATCTGATCTGTTACATTCCACGGTTCTTTTACAAGTGTGATCGTATGAATTTGCACAGAACTGGAAGCAGCAAAACTCCAAGCATTAACCTACAGAACTTCCTATGTTCAGCCGCAACAGAATCTACAGAAAATTACAGGATCTCATCTGAATCTGATTAAACAAGAGAGAAGAAAAATCAGTGTTCCACTTTGTACAACCACAAAAGAATCGAAGACTGCATATTTTTCCAGCCTAGCCTGCCGGTGAAGTCCTTTCTACAGCAGGGAGTTCTACAGAGCTGAGGTCTGCAGGATATGGAGTCCACAGCCCTAATCCTCCTCTACTCTCCTTCAATCCCTTCTTCACAATCTCATCAATTGTTTTGGCCCATTCGACTTTTGACGAGTGCTCTCTTGTGTGTCTGTGCAAGATGAACAGCGAATTGTACTCACAGTTGGGGAACATGTAGAACTTAAGAGCATCCCCGAGCCTATGCACCACGTAACCAAAGCTGATCTGATCTCGTGGTGTGAAAAGATTGACCTCGTTGAACCAGAGGCAGCTGAACAGATCAGTCATTGTCGTGTGCTCCCGGATCAGCACCGCACCCTCTGGCACATCTGCAAGTTATATATGGTCTTATCAGCACTGAAAGCGGTAGGTAGAACAATGAACCAGTTTTTCAGAAACTACTCAAATTTAGCTTAAGCAACGAGAATAGTTTCAAGACTATCATACAAGACCAATGTAAAGAACTCCGTAGGCATATGTGATTTTTCACTCACCACTAGGTATCTTTTTCTTTGGGCTCCATGGCTCCATCCCCTCATAATAGTACATCTTCATCTGAAGATCAACCAAAGGACGTGCATATCGCTTTCTTCGTTTTATTGCATCACCCTCTTCATAGATGCTCCTATGATGCTTATGGACAGCTACTGCAAATGTGTATTTTCCACGCCAGAGATATCTGCAAATATTTTCTATTTCAGATCATCAACCAAGCAATATGATGTGGCTGAGGTTATAAAAAGCTGACCTCTCGAGAATAAGCAGCGGATCAACTATGAGCTCCATTTTCCCATCAATCCAAATGCTATACCAAGCTTGAGGAAATAGTCTGTGTGTTAAAATCTTTGGAATTTTTCCATTCCTTCTAGGTTCATCAAATGGGAGGCGGTGAACAGTTATAAGTCGCCATATACCAACCCATTTTCCTCCAGCACTGTCAATCTTGACAGTCGTGTTCTTTTCAATAAAATCAAGAGATACTTCATCTACCACCATCAGGAAGCAGAACAACTTCTGAGACCGACGACTAATATTCGATGGCTGATGGGGAATGTCATAACCATCAAAAATACCAGAGGCAACCACAAATTTGCATTTCTGTATGTATTTGACATCGACACTATCCATATCCGCACCACTATTTTTCATAAATCCACAGTGCACCTGAGCATACACCACAAACCAAACACATGTAGCAGAGGATTCAGAAGATGAGGGGAAAAAAGAAAAGGTTGTAATAAGCTATCATTAAGAGGAAATGCGCGCTACTCTTTTGAAAGAATGGTGAAATGCATGTCATATTTTATAATATATGCCCAAGCAGGCAAGCACTTGAAAATTACACTAACTGGCCACCAACATTCCGACTTCATTTAGGTTCTATTAGTGAATGATTTTCATCATCTGTGGATCTAGGAAAATATTACGTTGATGATTGGCTCATTGCATTAGCAAGCAATTCTGTGAATGAAATAGAGTAAGTAAGGTTCAGGTAATTTTGATCTCAAGGATATTTCCAAGAAGTTCACACATTGTGTGTACCTCATCAGTGTAGTTTTCGAGAGACCATGAATGCAAAACAACAAATGCGTGGTGAAAGCATCGAAACACAAGAA
Source organism: Panicum miliaceum (assembly GCA_032594955.1). Lineage (NCBI taxonomy): Eukaryota > Viridiplantae > Streptophyta > Magnoliopsida > Poales > Poaceae > Panicum > Panicum miliaceum. The sequence goes on from CM064062.1 coordinate 50,027,656, forward strand.
TGCACATGTAGTTTTTTCCATGGTGCAAATAAACTTTCTCAGTGAAGTATAGTCCTAACAAAGGGGTTATTACTTTATTTGTCTTATGTGTCCTTTGATACCAGACCTATTCAGCATTCAACAAAATATGCAAATGCTTAGTGCCAGATGCCCTCATATACGGAGTAGAAGGAGAATGCAGCTGATATTTCTACTATTATGCATTTAGCCACTTATTGCCACTTTCATGAAACAGTATAGCTTAGACATTAAGAACCAAGCTTACAAGGAAGCATATACGGTTTACACTTGTACAAAAGGCAAGTAGCTACCTTCATGGTAGAATTAAGTTTAAAGCTTCCCTCCCTCTGTTTCCAGCTTTGACGTCCTCCAAACAGCGGTGAAGGATCTTTATCCTGTTTGTCAACAGTAATATATGATAACTTCTTTACGATTGTGTTGGGAGTCCTCTTTGGAATGGCAACAGCATTTGGATCATCTGCAACAGGTATTGGGCAGCCTGCAGATTGAAGTAAAAGTGAGGCTATGAAGCAGTCACAATTTAGTGCCGATAGAATTTTTGGTGGCACAAGTCTTACGGTGGAGTGGTTTCGATGAGAGCCCCATCGAGTCAAACAAACTGAGAACTTTACTGTCCTTTTTACAAAGAGCTGCAGTGCAAGACATAGGAATAAATGTCACAGTAATGATAGGCAGTCAATGGAAGACCATAATGCAGTGTGAAGAAAAAAGAGAAGAAGATGTAGCATTAAAACTGCATCATATATTCATATTAGAGATTCGTGTAGTAGAAGAACATATAATCATAGTGTACATGAACAGGTAACAGTTTTGAACATTATCTGTAAATTGGGAAGCAAGAAGCCTCAGATCATTATTGTTAACGTGAATTTAAAAGGAACTAATTGTCAGATGCAGCATCACGAAAAAAAATTAAAACAAAAGGGGTTGTCCCGGTACTATTCGAGTTAGTTCCGAACCAACGGAAGCAAACAGCAATGCTATAACGATGTATCATCAAGCTCAAGACGTAAGCGGCTAAGCGCATTGCACACACGAAGCTGAGCAGCTACGGTATACTGGTACAGAACAGCTATGGGCACTGCTCGACGCCCTAGGAGAAGCGAGGGAAGCCGCGGGGGGCCTTGCTTGGGCTGACCTGAGAGGAATGCGACGGAGGAGCTGCAGGACCAGAGGTGGAAGGCTAGGGCGAGGAGCACGAGCATGGCCCAGGCGATGGCCGACACGAGCACCAGCCGCACGACGCCCCTGCGCCACACCAACCGCATCGCCGCCGCCTCCGCCTTCAGCGCCGCCGCCGCGCTGCCGCCGCCTGCGACCGAACCCTCAGATCCGAACAGGGAGACGATCGCTGCGCCAGATTGGCTGGGTCGGGTCGGTTCAGTGCCTACCTCTGCTTCGCCTAGCCATTGCTCCGCCGCCTCCGCAGCAGCCGCTCCCGTGCGAGGCGAGGGAGATTTAGGGTTTGGGTGGCGCCAGGATCGATCACCTGTGCGGATTGGGCGTAGGAGACGCCAAGCGAGGACGAGGGAGCGCGCAAACTAACCCCACTGGAACGGAGTGTTGTGTTGCAGTCTGCGCGAAGCGAAGGTGTCACGAGGAAGAAAGAGCAGGTTCCCTTTCATCTGACTTGTAATCTTTGTTTCTCAAAATTTCAATCTAACTCATCAAAACCGGCAAAAATCCAGACGAAATTCATCACATGATTCAGCCCAGGATATCAACGGAAAATACGTCAGGGTATTGTTCTTTAGAGCGTCGTGGATTCTTTTCGTAGACATCAAACAAAATAGTTTTTTTTTACATAATAATCTTGTACTGAATAATATTCAACATTTCTCGGTGAGTTTCAGCGAGTTTGAACACAATTTACCCTTCAGTACACACATATGCTAGACTACTGCTCCAATTCAACACAAACACTTGGAAGGCACCACTCAGTTCCCAGAACCTGAAAACAACTACCTCCAATCACACCACAGACCACTGCCAAATAATTCAGACACCATAGAACGGAAGGCCAAACGCATAAACTTCCATAGCTATTCCATTATCTACTACCTGTATAAATTTTGCAGCACAAGGTGTGCACTAGTTAAGTACAAACAATTATATACACCTGTATAATATTACAAGTTCAGGAAGGTTCATCTGCTTATAAGCTTATTACATACAGCTACACGAGCAAATTGGAACAACACCATACACTGGAAAATAAGGGAGAGGGTTTAGAGAGGGAAGATAGTATCGCCATCCTCGTTATTGTCAAAGTAGTTGAATGGAGCATCCCCTTCGTAGCGGAAGTCTGGACCAACGTAGCACTTCATCTCATGAAACAGGTTCAGGTTATCGACCAACTTATGGAATACATTGCAACCACAGCACTGCAACAATAGACCAAAATTCAGCAAATATGGAGAAATATGAAAGCAGACAACTAGGTAGACAAGACAATGGAGGACCAGGGAAAGAAAACGAGAACATCGAAATGTGAAAAAGAACACGTTGCAAAAATCGCACATAGTTGGAATCTAATTATATATGAGAAATCTAGATTCAGAGTTCGTCAAGATAATAAAAAAAACTCAATGACAGCTAACCACAAACCTAACCGAGGACAGTGACAGATCACAATCTGGGGAAGTTTGAGCTTGTACAACAAAAATAGCAACATAGCAAATACAGATATTGCATAGCTAACAGACATCTTGGTTGATATTGGAATGGACTAAAATTATTTAAGCAATTGGCTCAACTCTTTCTCTCTGATGTATCAACTCCCTCTCTTTTTGCGAAAATTCAAAAGCTTTGCGTATCAATTCTATAAGGACCAAAAATATAGGTCAGAACAGTACAAGCGTCTTAAGCCTAGCACAGTGGCCTCACTTGGTTGGTTTTATGCAAATGGTTCAGCACACTACATAACTAGTACAGTATCAAGTGATCCTCATCTGTGATATCTACGATAACCAAGTTCTTCAAACTCAAACTGTACTGATACCTGATTTTGAGGAAGAACATATAGTCCACGGTATGATGGTAATAATGAACTAATTATTTGACACAATTAGTCATTTCTTCAATATTCACAAGCCTACCTGAACTGTGTGCAATGAAATAATAACATACCACAGGTTAGAAAATTGTACACAGAACCAACCACCACAAATGCATCGTATGCACTTAGCCAAGCCAGAACAAGGATCAGCTCAACTTGGACTCTTATTAACACATCAGTTACACATATCACAGAGTTCATACCTGAACAAACACAGTTCCATCGGTGTAGGCATGAGGATTGATGGCCCTGGTTGTACGCTGCCCACACACGTTGCAGGTGAAGGCCACCCGCATCCGCCGCCGTGGCGATTTTGTGAAGAGCGACCAAGGGAGCGTCGACACCTCCGGCCTGTCCGCTCCACCGGCTCTGCTCGCCGTTGGCGGGCCCTCCATACCCGATCCCGTCGTCCAGCCGCTCCCCGTGGCAGCGCTCACCACTATCCCCATGGCCGCGTCCTGCAGATGCCACACAGGAACCAGGTCAGCCGACATCAGCCTCAATCAGCTTGATCCGACCATCTGCGGACGGCATGGAACCGAATCGAAGCAAGAAATTGCACGAGATCTCTCGAATCTGCTAGCACAAAACAAGCCTGAACGCATCGAATTTGATCGGGATGCTACAAACGGACGAAACAAAAAAAAAAAGCACCACGAAACGTCCAGAAACAGCATGAAACCGAACGAATCAGGCCAGGGTGCTATCGGACTGGCACGACTGCGCCAAGGATCGGGGGTTACGGGGTTAACCGCCGTCCGTACCTTGGAGAGCGGCGAGATGGAGAGCCCGTACGGCGCAAGGCCGGTGGGCTCGCGCCCGGGGCCGTTCGCGACCTCCTTGTCGTCGTCGTCGCGATCTGTATGTAGTGCATGGATGAGGGTTACGCCACCAGAGAGGTCGAAATGAGACGCGCATGGAGGGGAAGGGGAGGGGAGAGAGGAGCACGTACGCTTGGAGGCGGCGACGGGGAGGAAGGCGGAACGGCGCCGGCGGTGGAGCGGCGTAGAGGAGAAGGGGAGCGGGAGGGATCGGGAGGTGGTGGCGATCGCGGCGGCCGCGACGGACTCCATGGACGGCGACGGCGACGGCGACGGCGAGAGGTCAGAGATGGGGTGAAGCAGGCGTGAGATTTTTTGTCCTTCTTCGGCTGGAGAATTTCATTTTGGTTTTTTGAAGGAGCGGGTGAGGATTAATGGAGGTTGGCCCCCACTTGCACACTTGGTCGGTTTCAGGATTTTCCTTTTGTGGATATTTAAGAGACATAATTCAGCTTACATAAAAATAGATAATAGTGCTTCTCCAAACATGGATCTTATAAAAAGAAAGATAAAATCTGGTTCAGATTCAAAATATTTGGTTGTTTTAAGTCGCGCACGAAGATTATGAAAGTGATCGGATCACTTATACCACATTCGGAAGAGGATTTAATTTATTTGTGATGATGGTAGCGTTTGTTTAGAAAGGGCAAGAAACAAAGGAGGAAAAATGCCTAAAAATAAAGGATTGAATGTGTTTTTGGAAGGAATGGAGAAGACGAAACAAAGTTTTTCTGAATCAGAGGGATTATGCACTATGGAGCACAACACTACTAAGCTGCTCTAAACAAAGAAAAACATTTCAGGAATCGAATCGTTTTATGTAATGATCCTCCAGACTAGTATAAAATTTGCACGTTGTGCTGATTTCAATGCGTGCATTCTGAGGATCCATGGGAGCATATATCAAGACCAAACACTGTTTCATGAACTCTCATATGAGTGGATGAAAATTTAATGCTATATCCAATATCATGATGCCCAAAGCTGCTCTTATACTAGTCTCCCACTGGATAATCTCTTTCACGAGACATTTACATCACGATGCTAGACTATCTCAATTCTGAAGAAAATATATACAGGTGAAACACAGAAGAGTGAAAAGGATGCACCAAACAATAACCTAGCAGGCATCATGCGGAGACTCTTGAGAATCCTAACAATGCCGTTGGAAGCCTGGCTCCTCCCGAGATCACCTTACACGAACCTAGCAGCAGCTGCTCTTGAACTAATAGCTGAACAAAATCTTCCTCACCTGTTATATCATTGTCAACCATCGCTTACATCTTCGGCACTGTTTTCACCATCAGCACCTTCTTCTCCTGCGGCACTGTTGTCACCATCGTCGTCTTCTTTGGCACTGTTATCACCACCATCATCTTCCTCTGATGATGTATCTTCATCTTCCTCAGATGAATGTTCATCACCATTTCCATATACATAGATATCATCCAAGTCCATTGCATATTCCAAATCGTCGTTGTAAAAAAAGCCATCAGAATCACTGCTGCTGGAGAGCCACATATCTTCGTCGACCTTCAAATGTAAATTTCATATATATCAAGATTCTAAAATCATTCACAAACCAGTAGCAACACACAAATCGAAAGTACAAAATTTTTGCAACTCTATTCAAACTCGAAAGTAGGGCAGCAGCAAACAATATCTCCCACAGTAATAATGGACCAAAAGAAAAGCAACGTTCGGAGGATCATGCAACTGCTACAATGTCAAAATAAAAATAAGTTAACTTTGCATGGGCAACGAGAAATTAGATTGCACATCCTTTTTATTTTTCACTGAAACAATTTTCCTATTAAAAAGCTTAAACTACAATTTGATCAGTATCTTTTAGTTTTATGAATAATATGAACAACAGGGCAAAAATTGCTGAAAATTTTATGGACATAATCAACAGTACTCGGACTTCTATAATTTTGGATTCTGGTGTGACTTCAACAACAAGAGACATCATTCTTACACCCAATCTACCTTCTAATGTGAAACTGGTCCTCTGTGGTCCTTTTCCTTTTACAGTGAAAATACACAGATTACACTGGATACATCAGATGCAAATGAACTCGTCTATTTCATTTTTCCCATGAGAAAAATAAAACAAAAGAAGGGTACTCCTGGTTCATTTTGAATAGATCTCAAGCAAACTAATTCGCCACGCAAATGCTGTTATTTGAATATTTAGCCATGCCACTGCCTGCCCAATACAATATGGCATTTATGACAGTTTTTTTTTCTTGAACAAAGAACATAAGGCATTTATGATGAGTTGTGCATACAAAGAACATAACGGATAACAAGGCAGGAGAAGTATAAGACATTCAAGTACAACAATTTACATACCTTGTCAACAGGAGCGATGGAGGGGTTTTCACCTTCACCAGGTTCCCAAATCTTAATATCGTTATCAATGCCACTGCTTGCAACAACAATCCCTGAAGGGTGCTGTTCGACACAGTTTACAATGTTTTTATCTCCAGTCATCACTCTGATCAGCTCCCCATCCTTCTTTCTCCAAATAAATATACGGCCACAGTCTGACCCGGAGGTAACATAATCACAGTTGGGCCCAAGGAAGTTAACCCCCTTAATAGTGTGTTGGTTCTGGTGTCCCTTGAATGTCTTAGGTATAGGCAACTCATCCCTAGAACAAGATAAGGGGTTGGTCCCATCCATCAGGAGTTGTTCATCTACCTCAATATTGTTGAAGTGTAAACCATGCTCTCTTGAGAAAAGATAGATATTGTCATGACTATAGGATGCTAATAGCTCACTGGTCTGTGAGTAAGCCAAACCAGTTATTCCATCTTTGTTTTCACCAATCAAATGTGGAGGGCAGAAGTGCTCCGTTGGTTGACCGAAAATAGAATTGCCATCCAGACGAATCTTGCGGGTATCATATATCCTTACATACTCATCTGATCCAGCCACTGCAAAACAACAGGGCTTCCTTGGGTCTATGGCAATAGCAAAGAGTTCGGTGGCATCAGCAGTGAAATGGTCTGCAGCCCTACATTTAAAGAGTTCCACGGCATTTTTCCCCCTGAGGTCAAACTGGAGAGAAAACAAAGTTAGCAACAGAAGGATCCAGCCGGGATAAAAGGAAGCCAAGGAACTCAACAACATACGAGCCACACGGAGCTATCTTCACAGCAGCAGTAGAATGTGTATGGACTGCCTGGCTCAACAGCCAACCTGTGTATCGCAAACTCCAACTCAACAAGTTTGTCTGTAGTTGTGCGACCCCCTTCCCGTATCTGTGAATGCCTCACCTGTTTCGGTTCATAATCGAGGAACATAGCACAAATGGTTGAGTGACCAAAGGGAGCATGATTAACATTGGATCATCGAATTTGTCATTGCCAGGATAACATCATCTATGCATACCTCGCCATCAGCAGCACACGTGACAACGCTCCGGTCATCTGAGAAGGGCATGAACTGCGCGTGGAGAACGTTGTTACTGTGCCCGGTGTGGAAGGATACCGTTGGCACTGCCTCCACCCAGTTCCACAGCACGACAGTCCGATCATCCGCCCCGGAGAGGAGCAATCTCCCGTCCGCGTTGAAGCTTATCGTGTTGACGCAGCCCCTGTGCTTCCGTAGCCTCTTTTGTATGCTGAGAGATTGCACGAAGTCCTGCGCACAGTCAAACTGGTCACAACCTGCTCTCACCCTCCCTGAAATCTCAGCTAGCGCGCAGATGCAGCAACACGAAACCCAACCGGATTCACAAATTTCTCATTCCTATACCCTAATATCTTTCGAATTCAAGGATCGTTGGTACAGACAGAATTGTGAGCTAATCAGAGTAGTACGTGATAAGAGAGGAGGGAGAGGGGAAGAAAACCTTGGAGGCCATGACGGCGTTGGCGAAGTTCCTGGGAGGGAGGCCGCCGACCTCGCGCTCCCACAGCCCGGCCATCCTCTTCCTCTCCGGCGGCATCGCCGCCGCCGCCGCCGCCGCTCACGAGGGTTTCCTCCCTCGGCGCGCCTCCTGCGTCCTTTCGCCTCGTCCATATCGGCCGACTTGCTGGCAAGGGGGGAGGAGCAGGGCACCGGTGGAGTGACAGATCCTAGCCGTCCATCGCATGGCGAACGGTTCGAACTGCCGCGCCCATTTCCTCCCTCTCGTCGGTGTTAACTGGGCCGGGCCTCGTTGACCTTGAAGCCCACCAGCTCTTGCGGTCTTGGCCCGACAAATACCACGCGGAGCCATTTGGAGGGGAGAGCGCACGCGGAAAGGGGAGAGGAGGGGAGAAGCGAACGCGTCAGCCAAACCCTAGCCCAGCGCGCGACGGCCGGGAGCTCCACCGCGTCGGCCGCCGCCGCCGCCGCCGCCGCCGCCCCCGCTTCGCAAAATGGTGATTCCCTCCTCCTCCTCGCCTTCGTTGTCTCATTCCTGTTTGCGATTTTTTTTCCTCTTCTGTTGATTCCATTGATCTCCGCACTGACGCTTCGCTTTTGGGTGTTGCTCCCTCTCTGTCTTGGCAGGCCGATTCCCCGCGCAGGAGGTAACTACGCCGGCTTCGCTTCTCACATATGCCTCTTTGTAATCCTCGCTTGTTGGTCACCCTGATCTGGCTCTAGTGTTATGGTTTTTCCGATTAGAATCTTAGTTTCGTCGCCGCACTTTGGCTTTATTGCGGTTAGCACGGGGAAACTCATGATCTGTAAAGTATGTACAAGTACACGCGAGGGATAGCGTTATTGTGATTTCTGTTATTTTGTTTGTCACGTTTTTTTATTTGAATAGTGGATGGTGAGGTTGATTGCATCTTGCTTCGTATGTTTTTGAGAGCTATGTTGGTTTAGATTGGTGTGCACCTTTTACGAAGGTATTACTTCTAAGATCTCTAGTGTGAGTTTCTGGCTTATTAAATATAGATGCACCAGCTTGCCTGTATGAGGGTTTCTCCTAAACATTTAACCAGAAATGATGGTGTTTGTTCTATCTTGCGTATGTGTTTGATCTGGCATAAATTGCTTGCTATCCAGAGTCTGCATGTTTATGATTTGCATCCTGTAATATGGTTACCTTCTGGATTTGAATCGGTTATGTGTGTGTTTAGTGTAGCCTCCTAAACCTTTAACCAGAAACGATGGTGTTTGTTTGAATCTGGCCCAACTTGCTTACTATCCAAAGTGTGTGTGGTCTAATAACTTTGCCCAAATTGTTAATACACTTCATAGCTGAAGCTTTTAGAATCATGTTCTATATTTTTTGTCTACCTATATATGTTGCATTGTATTTATGAGCTCAGATTAATTTTGGCAACCTATTCCATGAATGAAGTTAAAGAGCTAAGCTTCCCCTTGTATTCCTATTCTTATATTATTGTTCTACCTGTTCCTCAAAAGTGCCCTTGAACAAGTGTTGTTCCTAGAAGGCTTAGTAGTTAGTAGCTGTAGCTCCCCAAAGAAGTTTTTGGTTTGTGCCATTGCACACAACATTTAGATAATTCGCAATGTTTTACAGTCGTCTAATCGAACCTAGTCGCCATGGCACTGATAAGGTGATTAGTCGAGATTATTCGTTGTTTAGGCTGATTAGTCGAGCCTAATCGAACATAATCATCTGTATAGTCGTCCTATACATCCAGGAATGATATGATATATATATTATACAGTACATAGTATATAGCAAGCATCAACACCACAAATTTTGGTGGGGAGCTCCTAGGCAATGGGTATCTCCTGGAAGCGGGGAGCTGTGGAGCTCCTGAGTGGCTTGATGCGCTGGCGGACACGCCTTTGGCCAGGCACCGGCGTGTTCGCGTGTGTTATGGTGGGTGTTTTGGGATGAGGTGGCTCGGCAGCACTGCACATGTGAAATTTATACCCAAAACATAATGGGCCTAATTGCCAGCCCAGTAGCCCACCAGCCACCACCCACTGGCAAAGCCCAGTATCTCAAATCTGATCGTTTTCAACCCTAATCGGACGACTAATCACGGTTTGTTGACGACTAACCAGATGACTAGGTTTCTAGTCGCTCAAACATAGTCGTTGGCCCTTATCGGTGGCAAGGGAGCGATAATCGCGACTAATCGCGATAGTCAGACGACTAGAAAACATTTGTGCTGGTGCAGTGGTGCTTTCTATGTCTATGCTATCTTTGAGGAATAAGTCGACTAGGATTCAATGGTCCATCTCATTCCGATGTTGCATTGTGGTAATGAGGACTTAGTCTTTGAAACTCAGTTAATTACTCAATTGAGGACAAGCCTCATCAAAGAGACTGCCATCTAAGTTATATGAATTGTAGTCAGTTAGTTGCTCATTGTTTGGAGGAATTGTAGCAACACCAAATGGTGAGTTAACAGTTATTGTAAGCCACTGGCAGAAACATACTTCTGCTGTGTTTTTGTGGAGAACTTAACCAATATGGTGTTGTGTCGCTGCCATGATTAGAGAATTATTGCCAGAGTTAAATCCAGTTAGCACGTACAAATAATTTTCTTGGGCTTCTATATATCAACTGTAGATGATAAGGCAAGCATTTTTTGTCTAATCTTTCTTTACGAGCTTTTGGGTTTCTTTTATTTTTGTATATATGTCATGAGGATAACACTGTCAGTCTTACCATAAACTGATTTGTGTTCTTAAAAAATATTTTTAAGTTGACTGCCAGGTTTTATTTATGACTATAATGTAGATGTGGCATCTATTATATTTCCGTGTCTCTCTGCAAGAGTTTCCTATCAGTAAACGTCGGATCTCCTTTGAATTCGGCAGTTGGCACATCGATACAGTGGTTTTTCATGCTAACTAGAGTTTCAACTGCAGATTCTCTTGGCATTTTTTTTACCAGAACTCCTTATCACAACTACAAGGACTGCTTAATTGTTTTTGATACATGCTAGTGGCAATTTCTTACTTTCAGGTACTCGAGGTCCCCTTCCCCTTACGGCAGGGGGCACCCAAAAGCAAGGTCAAGGTCACGGTCTCCAGCTCGGTCTCAGTCTAGGTCACCTGTGCCTGATCCTAGATCTCAGGCAAGGTCAAGATCTAGAAGCCATGAGAGGTGCTCAGTATTCTTCTTTTTGTTTGCTAATGGTCCATGTGCTTTAAAATGTTCTCTATAATTATGCTTTAAATTTTTTGCCTAATTGAACCTGTGCTCCATCACTTTTGTATGATTTTTCCTTTGTCACTAGAATATTTGAGAACTCACATGTATAGTTTGTGCACTGATTGGTTTTCTATTGCTAGAAGCTCAGTTAGATCATGTTGTAGAAGCATGTGTCAATGTGGTGTAAGAATAAAAAAAATTATAAATATTCTATCCTATTATTATAGCTATTCGGTAGAGTGCTTTATTTAAAGTTTAAACATACCAAATAAATTCGCCGTGATTGTTGAAAGTCATACACAATATATGTGACACGCCTACTACATAATAAATGTAAAGAAATGCATGCCTTGGTGAGTATGATTTTGTAACAACCGCTGTGTCTCATGTAATCATTATTTTGAAATGGTTTTGTATTATACAACAAAATTGCAATATCATAAGCTAATAGTTGTTGAATTGGACAAGGAAATTTTTCCTTGGTATTAGTGTACATAACAGATTTTGCTGACCAAATTATGTTTTAGTAGTTTAATGGTTTAGACTAATGAACTAGTAAAAGAGATAAAGTGGGAAAAAGAAGAGAGGGGATAAATGTGTTCTTACTCAATGAGCTACCTAAAGTTGTCATGCCATTTAGTTTTACGTTCGCTAATAATTCTTTTCTCTGCAATCTCCATATTCTTAATTATTGCCTGTTTTGCAGGGAGGAGGAGGCTGTTAACCATGGAAATACTTTATATGTGACTGGACTCTCTTCTAGGGTGACTGAAAGGGACATTAAAGATTTTTTCTCGAAGGAAGGAAGGGTTAGTTGACTTTATACAAAGTTCAGCCAAATTTCTCTCAGAAGTATCACAACATAACATCTCTTGTGGACTAGGTGGTTGGTTGCCATGTTGTTCTTGAACCCCATACACGTGTTTCGCGTGGATTTGCCTTTGTCACCATGGACACTGTTGAAGAAGCTGACCGCTGCATCAAGTATCTTAACAATTCTGAGATGGAAGGTCGAAACATTACAGTTGAAAAGGTAATTCTATTTACTGTCACTAGGGTTGTTGATACTAATAGTGCGACAACATATGTGCTGTGTGTTGACCTGGAAGTTTTTTTGGTTATTATTCAGAAGATACTGTGCAAGATATGTGCAGCAATCAAGATTCTGAGTTCATCAGTTTCAGCTTTAGCAAATTACAGCTCGATCAGTGGACAGCCCAAAGAGTTACTATGCACCACAAGATTCACACCAACTAAATGTAGCAATTATTCAACTAAACCTGAGCTTTCACCTTCAACTAATCAACGGGCAATGCCAACTCATTAGTCAAGCATGTGCGGTGCCATGTGCATAGCAACGTTGGATGTCTGCTAGTTGGAGTTTGGGCTCTTCGTTACTTATTTCCTCCCTTGGTCCGTTATTGCAGGTCGTATATCCATTGATTGTAAGAGAAACTTGTAATTACGTACATGATCCAAGAATGATACTTTTATCCTTATTGTTGCTTATAATCTGACTAGAATTGCTCTTTCTGTTGTTTCAGTCACGCCGTGGTCGCCCAAGGACACCAACTCCCGGAAGCTATCTTGGTACAGAAGCAGCATTTTTAATTCTGTAGATACCAGTGCACTTCACAACATCCTTTTAAATCCATTCAGTATATTTATTTGTCTGTTTCCCTTTCACTTTTGTGATGAGTCTTATCACTTAGTGGGCACTCAGTTGAAATATTTTCTTTTGCTTTTATGTATTACCTACTTCTTATGCTACACCTTGGCAGGTCACCGGTATGAGCGTAGAGACCGTGGGAGATACCGCCGAGGCTATGGCGGTGGTCGCGATGAGTATTACAGCAACGGTGGCGGCGGCGGCGGCGGCTATGGCTACCGCAGGTCTCCACCTCCCATGTATTCCTACAGGGAGAGTCGGGACTACCCTTCGTACAGGGATACTCGAGACTACCCTCCCTACAGGGACTACTCCCCCCACAGGGACCCTCGAGACTACTATGAGAGCAGGGGCGGTCGGGGGTATTCCCCGCCACCTTATGGCGGGGGCAGGTCGAGAAGGGATCGATCGATCTCGCCGTATCGGATGCCGGAGAGAGGCTATGGTGGCGGCCGCCGTGCCGGTGGTGGTGGCTACGACAGGTAAAAGGTATTTTGCCCCTCCATCCCCCCGGGGGGCACCGAATGTCAAGATGTATGGCCATGGCCTGGTGTTGTCCCGCCTGATGGTGGTGGCCCTCCCGTGACTCCGGGTAGATTGTTGTACCTGTACTTGCGTACTGTTTGGTGTGTCTCTGGATTTCAAGAATTTGTATGGACAGCTTGTTTGTAGGTTTGCAATGATAACTTCTAAAGAATGACTGGGGACTTGTTCCATTGGGCATCTTTTTACTGTTGGGGATCGTGGCGGCACAGCAGCTACGTGGGCTATTATTTGAGGCGGCCATAATTCGAATCCTTGAAAGGCGAGAAGGCCTGGAATGAATATTCACCGGAGGACTAGTGACTGGTTAAGGACAGGAAGGCTGGGTGGTGGTGCGGGTGCGGTGAAAACTGGAAAGGATTGGTGGCATGAGAAGACAAAAGGGCTCTGGTGCCTGTGTGGTGGTATGATTGTGTCTGGTGATGGTACTGCGAGTCTGGAGCTGATGAGCAGTATGTAAAAGGCTGCATGCAGCACGGGATGAGATAGATGATCCTTGAGATCTTGTGATTGCACCTTCATCAGTCATCACCTGGCATAGCCTGTCTGTCTGTGTGGGTTTTGTGCCGTTGGACGGACGGATTCTGTGAATTCGCTCGCTGTTAGGCGCAGGTGCGGCAGCCGGCAGCAAAGGCTAGTAGCGTGGTGATTGCGTTGAGCTGAGCGAGGCCGTGGTGTTGTTGGTTTGCTCCGTAGGTATCTCATCATTAAGTGGCGCCGCTTTTTGGGTGATTGGATTTGATGCGAGGAAAGGTACCGTACCCTTGTTACTGTCCCAGCAGCAGCTGCTGTCAAGTTCTCTGGCTTGTTGCTTTTTGCGTAAGGGGCGTGCAGCAGCCAGCAGGGCAGGGCAAAAGAGAAAAGGCAAGATAGATTCTTGTGTGAGGCGGCTTCCTTGTACCCGGCGTATCAAACGGTGCATCGCGGGTGCCATGCATGGTTGCTTCCTGCTGTACATTGCTGTCCCTCCCTGTGGCGTTACATACAGATTCTGTGGCCATTCTGCTAGTGCTGGGTGGCTGGCAACCTCTCGAGCTGACTGAGGTCGACGGGAGCATCATCATTTTGCTGCCGCACGATGCTTCATCCCAGATCGTCAGAAGGGCCGGGAATCCTTGCTGTGCTACTATCGTCAGTCGCATATATATGCATGTGAGGAGAGAGTGAGATCTCTCTATAGACTTTAGTATAGTAGTATGGTCAGTGGTGCATGCTGTGTGTGACGATGGACGGACTAGCATGCAGTCTACTGGTCGCTGAGTGCTCAATAATGCTCGTTGGTCACGAGAAGCGAGTGAATGAAGAGGAGGACGACGACATGCTCATTGCTCAAGGAGGTGGAGGGAGAGGCCAGCTGATGCGGTGGTGGAAACTGGAAAGGCTGGGCGCGTGTCACCTGGCGCCGGATCGGAGCAGCCGATCCATCTCACAGGCCTCCTCCATTATTGAGCTGCTGCTTGCTCTGAGGCGCCCGGGCGGATCGAGCAGGGAGCTGGCTGTCACGGGACGTCGCTGCGACCGGTCGAGAGCTACTCTCAGTGTCAGGCAGTCGGAGCACGAGCTTTTTATTACTGGCATCTGTGCTGTTGTGCGCCTGCCGCTGTTCGGACCGGACGGACAACATCTCCTCCCATCTCATACATGCATGGCAGTTCGGCTCGCTGGGGGGGAGGGTGAGTGCTGGTTGGGATCGGAAGCCTTTCAGGCCGGCGTGCTGATATGATTGATGATAGTGCCTGACCAAATCTTGCTTAATTATTATTAGTAGCATCAATGATCTGCACTCCTGCAATTCCTGTTATCACGCATGCATGATCACGGGATTCTTTACCAGCTAGCTGGCTATCTACCTAGCTCTGATCTCGTCGTCCTCTCCCATGCATGATGCACCGTTGGATCGGATCATCCTCGACTGTTCGTAGCTTGCCTGGGTTGTATGTAGTTGTGGCTAGCGTCACGGGATGTGCAGCAGGTAAATAGGTAATGTTCTGTCGAGTGGGCTCCGGAAATGGACGGCGCCCAGCTGCATGCATGCTCTTTTTTTTAGGCTTTTTTCTCGTCTCGCCCCGGCCCCCTTGATTTGCTTTGCTTTGCTTTGGTCCCTGGCCACCAAGGCAGGAGAGCACAGGGGCGGGGCAGGCTCCAGCTGTAACATTTCTCTCTTGTGCGTGCAGAATTGCAGAGATGCAGTCGTCGTCAGGGCAAGATCGATGAGCGGAGCAGATCGAAAGAGCACAAAGACCGACGACGACCGAGGACATTCCTAAGAACCCCAACCCTACGCCGGTGCGGTGTCACCTGTAGTGCCAGCAGTCGTCGTCTGTGTGTGTCTGCGTGACGATAGATACCGATTATTGCTTGCATCATATCTATCAATTCCTTTAATTTCTTCCGAGAGTTGCTATCACTGCATCGCTCGCAATAACGACGCTAGGTTAGTAGCCTACTACGAGCTCATTGATTTCTGGACTTCTGAGTATGTAGGACTATTACTATATTTCTTGTATGCATGGCAACGTAAATTTACCATCCACCCCCACGCACAGTGGCACAATGCATGCAATTTTAAAATTTAAAAAAGTTGCAGTTCTTAAACTATCCATCAAATTTAAATTCTGAATGCACGATTATATCTCTTTCGAATAGACCTTCAAAACAAGACCCCACTTGTATATGTTTTGGCAATATTTTTTAAAGACATATAAATTGATTATGTATAATGGAAAAATACCAAATAAATTAGTTAAAATGCTCAAATGATCTGCTAAAGTTGCCTATTATTGATCATGCAATAAACATTCACCTGTCCAACAAAGTTGTTTACCCTTGTCGGCGTCGTGAGGACAGGGTCCCCACCTCACCCGACCAAACAGAGGATAAGCAGGCCATCAGGCCCATCGCGTGCGTCAAGGCCCAGACCAGCACGACGGTCTTGAGGGATGTCGAGCTGGGTAGGGGCGTGGACGGCCCCGCCAATCAAGGCGGTTCCTTAGCCTATAAGGAACTACCCCTTGCCGGGGATTTTTTACCGCACCGACACTATGTGGAGCGGGGTCCACCACAGCGCGATTTCCCGGTAAACCAGCATGATTACAGAGAGGCGTGCGATCACTGACCAGAGCAAGGGGAGCCCCTACCCCCGGTCAGGTCCCGTCGTCCCAACAGAGGACGGTGCAGGCGGGGCCCACCGCCTGGGCTCCCGTCGCGTCGGTTGGACCGCCAGGAAGGCCCCGGGGTCTGGAAAAGACTCCGGGACGACCCGAGGACCTCGCGGGCCCCACGAACACCCCGAGTGTCGGCCTGACCACCCCGGGGTACCCCGGGAAGACCCCGGGAACCGACCAAGTGGGGCCCGCACCCGACAAACGGCGACCGGCGTCGTTCGCCACGGCGTCGCCCCGTCTCGACGCCCCCAGATCCGCCTCTGGGGGTACCACGTTGGCCAATGTTCGGTACCCTCAACTCCGAGCAGAAGCCCAACGACGCGCGGTTTAGCAGGCGTCTCAAGCGCCTGCCAGGGCCGACCGTGGCGGTGTTCCCCCAGGGGAAGTGCTGGTCGCGGATCGACCGCTCCTGCGCCACCCTCCAGTGCGAGTAGAGCTGGGGACCCCCGAGGAGCGTTGGCTCGACGAGCTGGCCAGTCTCGTGGGGAAGGCCTGTCTCAAGCCGGGGGCTCAGGGTTCTTGAGCGACGGCTGGGGGCTCCTCCTGAGGAGGCCACCAGCAAGCACCGCGGCCACCCGCTCCGGCGGGGTCGGCCACGAACCGGACGCACAACTTGCGTTCCCGGCTTCAAGAGATCAGGGCGAGCGAAGACGTCCAAACCACCCTCGAGCGCGCACGCGAGTGCCGCCGAGAGGCCAGGGAGGAGCATGCTTCTTCTGGCTCCCCTGTCCGCGGCACAAGCGGGCAGGGGGACTCGGTGGACAACGACATCGGGCCCTACGGGGCCGGGTGCCGAGCGTTCACCGCTGACTTGCGACGGGTCCACTGGCCCACCAAGTTCCGGCCGGATCTCCCGGAGAAGTAAGATGGCACCATCGACCCAGAGGAGTTCCTCCAGATCTACACCACGACCATTCAGGACGCGGGTGGGGGGCCTCAGATCATGGCCAACTACTTCCACGTTGCCCTCAAGGGCACGACGAGGTCCTGGGTGATGAATCTTCCCTAGGAATCGATCGGTTCCTAGGGAGATTCATGCGAGCAGTTCGTCACCAACTTCTCCGGTTCATTCAACCGACCGGAGACCAGGGGCAACCTACTCGCCATCAAGCAGCGAAGGGCGAATCGTTGCGATATTACATCCAATGTTTCATCCAAGTGCACAACACCATCCCGCGCATCACACCCTCGGGAAGCCGAGACGCAGCAGCGCTCAGAGCGCCGTGGCGCCCCGGAGGAGCCCGTCGAGCCGGAACATGCCCGGTCCGGCCGACCCGACAACAAGAAGAACAAGCGGAAAGCCGCCACCGTCCTGGCGGCGGCGTAGGGCCGCAACCAGCAGCAGCCCACCCGGGCTTCTGGGGGAGGCGCCCCTAGGCCCGGCGGGGGATTCCAGAAGCCGGCTCCGGCCAAACTAGGAGCTGGCAAGTGGTGTGAGATCCACCGAACCGACCGACACGACCTCACTGAGTGCTGGCTGGTTAAGGGGCTCACCGAGGACCAACGGAAGGAGCGCGGTGATTGCCGTCCCGACGAAAACGACGCTCCTGAGGAGGCCGACCTTGGCTTCCAAGAGCCGCGGTGGGCCGTCGCCACCGTCTTCGGAGGAGCAACCGCGCCACCATCCTCTGAGAGTTCCTGGCTCATGAAGTGGTCGGGCACTCCCATCACCTTCGATCGGAATGACCACCCCGACAACACGGCGGGAGTCAGGTTGCTCCCTGTGGTGGTGACCCCCACTATCTGCAACATCAGAGTTGCCAGGGTCCTCGTCGACGGAGGAGCGGGTTTGAACCTCCTCTCCCCCGAGGTCTTGCACAAGATGCAGATTGGGGAGCGCAAGCTGCAGCCATCAAAACCATTCTACGGCATCACTGAGGGGAAAACCATCTCCTTGGGACAGATCAAGCTACCAGTCACATTCGGGGAGCGGAGCAACTTCCGCACCGAGAACATGATCTTCGACGTGGCGCACTGCGACCTCCCCTACAACGCCATCCTTGCTCGCCCCGCGCTGGCCAAGTTCATAGCTGCTGTCCACTACGCCTACGGCACCCTGAAGATCCTGGGGCCGTCCGGGGTCATCACCGTCAAGACGGATGTCCAGGGAGCCGTGTACTGCGCCGAGAAGGTGTACGACTCCATGGCAGCAGCCGCCCCTGAGGACGTTGAACGCCCCAACTCGACGACAACCCCGCCGGTGAAGCAGCGGCTCTCACCGACGACGCGGCCCTCACCAAAGAGGTCTGCCTGGGAGGAGCCCCTTCGCGGGTAGTTACGATAGGGGCCTAGCTGGGCAAAAAATAGGAAAGCGCGCTCATCACCTTCCTCCAGGCTAATGTCGACGTGTTTGCGTGGAAACCGTCCGACATGCCCGAGGTCCCCAGGGAGGTGATCGAGCACCGCCTGGCCGTGCACCCCGACGCACGGCCCGTCCAACAGGTTCTGGAGAGGCAAGATTTGATCCGCGAACAAGTGCGGAAGATGTTGGACGCGGGGTTCATCCGGGAGGTCTTTCACCCCAAGCGGTTGGCTAACCCGGTCATTGTCCCAAAGGCCAACGGCAAGCTCCGCATGTGCGTGGATTACACCGACCTCAACAAAGCCTGCCCAAAAGATCCTTTTCCGCTACCCCGCATCGACCAAGTCGTCAATTCCACGACGGGATGCGACCTCCATTGTTTTCTGGATGTGTACTCTGGGTACCACCATTTAAGCATGGCAAGGGAGGACGAGGAGTAAACCTCGTTCACCACCCTGGTGGGAACGTACTGCTACGTCCGCGTGACCTTTGGGCTCAAGAATGTTGGTCCCACCTTCCAGCGGACCATGCGCATCACTCTCCAGGACTTGCAGTCCCGCAATGTCGAAGCATACATCGACGACATTGTAATGCGTGCTACTCTGTGCTTAAAACTGCTTTAGATGTCGCATTTGCAGCATTGCTAAGCTTTATGTGTTAGTATGTTTCTGTTCTTGAAGTGTGGTGAATGTTGTTTTTCTGTGTCTGATCAGTAGGTCCGGAGACTCCGGGCTAACGGCCAGAGAGTCCGCGTTTCACATCTGGACACTCCGGGCGGTAGACCGGACTCTCCGGGTTTGTCTGACAAACACTGATTTTATTGAGTGTATATCCTGACATATGCATCACACATTATTTTGGCACACACTTGCACACCCCACTATAGTATGTATAAAGAGTTTTCTTATTTTTCTCTTAAAGAATGCCATTTGTGACATATGTGAAGTCAATTCGATATTCAAGATCATTGGCATACAATAAGTGGGAGCTCCTTATGCACTAGCTAGTTAAATTTTTTTATTATCAAATGAAGTATATGAGAGTTGTCATCAATTACCAAAAAGGGGGAGATTGAAAGATATCTAGACCCCTAAGTGGGTTTTGATAATTAATGACAAAACATATGTAGGTTTAATTATGTTATCTAGCATGTGTGCAGGTGATAAGATGATCAAAGAAATCAAATGGTGAATCGTGGTCTACAAAAATGAAATGAAAAGTGGTGGTTCAAAGATACTTGAAGATTAGAATTTTATATTTATGATTTGAGTATATGAACGCCGCACTATCAAGAGGGACTTCATTTCTGCATGTCTTGACTTAGAAACAACGCTCCAAAGAACCCCACAATCACTTGTGAGCCACAAATATCAATCAAACAGCACATGAGAGAAAACTTGAGTGAAAATCCTACCGAACCGGGATTGTCCGGGCTACTGTCCGGAATATCTGGACACGTGGTCCGGAGTATCCGGACGTTTACCCGGACTCTCCGGGTAACCCTGAGCCAACGGCTAGTTCCTGTGTGAGGGAGTATAAATACCTCCTCATCCCCTTCTTTTACTGAGCTCTTGCCTCATTTTCGTACCCAGCACAGCAGCAAGCCTTCAAGAGCACTCTCACTCCCCTCTTCCATTCTTGAGTGAATCCTTTGAGGGATTGAAGTGAGAGCAAGCAAGAGCAAAGATTAGTGCAAGTGAGCATTCGTTCCATCTCTTTGAGCACTAGAACTTCGCCAAGCCGGTGGATTCGAGTTTGTTACTCTTGGAGCTCCAAGCTCCTAGACGGCTAGGCGTCGCTTGTGAGTGCTCAAGCAAGTTGTGAGCATCACAAGAAGTTTGTAGTCCTCATTCCTCTCTGAGGAATCCATAGTAAGTGACCTTAGGCTTGAGAGGTGATCTCGCCCTTGGGTGAGGAGCCAAGGGATTCTTGAACGCCGTTTCTTGAACCCTTCCTCAACGGAGACGTAGCTCCTTCAGGAGTGAACTTCAGAAAACAAATCCTGTGTCAATTCGTACCTCTTTACTTGCTATTTATTTTGTTTGAGCTCGATCTACCTTTTTACAAGTCTCTAGCTTATACCAACTAGTTAGAATCACTCTAGAGGATCCCCATGTACTTGCAAATTTACTTGATCTAATTTCCAGTTTTAAATTTTGTGATTTCATGAGAGTTTGTTCTTATCCGGACAAGAACTCCGGAAACTCCGGGTCTGAAGTCCGGACTCTCCGGACGCATACCCGTAGTCTCCGGGCTCCTGCGTGACTAACAGTTTTAAAAGTGTTTTTGAGCTGCAGATCGCCTATTCACTCCACTCTAGGCATCTTGAGGTCCTTTCAATAAGCAGATTAAGAATACACTAAAATGTATTTTTCTCTCAAAAAAATATGTATCATCGAAACATAGTGGTGGGAGATCTTGTTTTAAACCTTTTATTTAAACAAACATAGCAATGTAATCGAATTTTGCGATGCTCAATTTTAAAATTATGATCTTTTTATTTTAAAATTATGTGTATGCATACACACACCCACTGCTCATTCGTCTTTCCTTCTCTCTTTACCTACTCACATGCATGCACACACCCACTGCTTTTCCAAAACAGGGCAGCCATGCGACCGGTCTAATTTATGGCCGGTCGTAAATTAGTCGTGTCCTTCCTATATATGTCATGTGCATCTATACACTATTACTTCCTCTGTTTCAAAATGTAGATCGTTTTAATTTTCTAAGTTCATAACTTTGATTATATGTGCACCTAGACATATATTATATCTAGATGTATAGTAAATATTATAAATTTAAAAAAGTTAAAACAACCTATATTTCTAAACGGAGGAACTACTTGCTTATACCTGAGCAAGCTTCTTTCATCAGCACGTGAATTTCTTGATGGTCTGAATATATGTGCTGGCCCGTGTTCGAGACTGTGCGGTGGGCCCCCACGTGCTACTGCTGGGGAAGAAGGCATGGAGCTCTTCTGGTTCTGGGCCTCCAGCAGTACTACTGTCGTAGCAGAGGTGCTGCAGTTCCCGAGGCGCGCCGTGGCGCCATGCGCTTGTCCCTTCCCGCTTCCAACTCTCGCATCTCTCTCATCTCTCATACTAGTCCCAAGCATGCATGCCAGCCATTTGCTGGTGAATGGTGATGTTCATTCTTTATGATCGGAGATGCATGTGTTCCTTGCTGTTACGACTTACGACACGAGGAAGAGGACCCGTTTCCCCTTTTTCCTGTCCCAGTGCGTGGATCGCAACGCGTGCAACCGACGTCACGGGCGGGCGTACGTACACGATGCGCCACTGCATGCAAGTCTCTAGTAACTACTACTAGCTAGGATTCATTAATTAAAAAGGAGACAACTTAAAGAGACACTTGCTTGTCAATCATCCTCCTCTGCCGTTCCCGGCGAGGCCCCTCGATGCGAAGGATGGGAGTGGAGCGCGGTGTGGCAAGATCCCTGGCCGCCGCATCCTTGGAAGCAGTACCGCGAGATCATGGTGGCCTTCTCTGACCCCATCACCCATTAGCTTAGTGCCTGGCTGCCTGCGTCAACTATGCAGGCCCTGCTCACGGTTCAATTTGCCATCCTCACCGGAGGCAGCGTCAGCTAGATAGCTTCCTATCTTTTGCTCAGCGCTCAATCTGACAATCTCATCGGCGTTGCATCCAGCCGGTAAAGTTTGGAGAGGTAAGGGGTGCCTTGATTCATTTATTTCTTTTTCTATTTATTATTATTGTGTGTGTGTTAACTTGAGCTCTGTCCCAATCCCAATTCTTAGTGTAATCTTCCACATTGCTCAAAGATTTATGCATCGTAGGACTCAGCCACCCGATTAGTCATGAAAGTTGTGCCAAGTTCTTCCACCGCTAATCCTTCAGGGATGTTATGTTTGTGAACAGAATTGTTGCTAACTGTCTATCCTTCCTACAAGAAGTTAATTGGTAAAGATTGTTGCAAACCTGAATTCTTCAGCATCATGCATATATGCTGAGTTTTTCTCATCTCATATTATCTACTCAACAACTGCTTCTAGATGTTAGGATACACTATTGTGATACCTAATTAAGCAATTCTTTGGTATATGGTTTATTTTTTCTTGAGTGATATGTGTCTAAACTGAATCATTCTCATATCGCTTCATGTTGTTATTGGGTACTTGCATATTATAGTTGTTCTTAAGCCCTCAGCCGTTGTACATGTGTTCAAAATTATATATGTACGCATCATGCCTACTTATGCCTGTAGAAACAGATTTTTTTCCCACCATGCAGCTCACAGATGGAATGGGCTTTCTTTTCCTTTAAAAGGATAGTTGGTGACCACAGTTCCAAGAACATGAAGGCACCTCCAAGAGCATCATGAAACAGAGCCATTACGTGAAACCTTATGCATCTGTACCTTATAGCATATTTGTGAGCTATTGGTAGTTGTTTTATTTTCGCAACCATGGTGAATTGAAACCTTTCGCATATGAGTAGATTTTCAAAAGGTGAAAGACATAATTTGCATTATGCAGGAACTGTATTGAATTGAGGCTTAAATAGTATTCTTATCATAAAGAAGGGTGTAATAGTATCCTTTCCACACCATTTACAAGTCTGCCTGTACTTTCCACACTATTCAAAATCCGCCTGCGGTCAAATGGCCTTGCAGTTTCCTTTTGCTTGAACTGTTGTATGATTAAAAAGGGCCAAATAAACATACACCCAGATACAATCATCAGCCACTATGACTACATTAATGGAATAATGTGACAACACGGACCATCCACTTCTTCTCTATAGCGCGCCAACCATCCTAGTATATAAAGAGCTCTCTCTAATTACAAGAAGGATAGAGCATGCATGTTGAAGCCTGCCTGCTAGCTGCCGCAACTGCACAGTGACCGATCGAGTGACGACTACTATGCCTACTACTACCTGTACTATGTGTGTGTAGGGTTAATTTAATTTAATTTGCATTGTAACTGTACCGACTACCCATGCAGCCAGGCCAG
Organism: Panicum miliaceum; assembly: GCA_032594955.1. Classification (NCBI taxonomy): domain Eukaryota; kingdom Viridiplantae; phylum Streptophyta; class Magnoliopsida; order Poales; family Poaceae; genus Panicum; species Panicum miliaceum. The sequence continues at coordinate 50,051,321 of CM064062.1, forward strand.
CAGCGACGGCTCCATCCGTCCATCCACTCCACTTGGACTGCACCACTCCGACACTTGTATTGTATCGGTACGGTACGGTACGGTACGTTGTATACCGTACACCCATGTGTCATGGTCTGTCCTTGATAGCTTGTATGGATGGATCGGATGCATGTACCTGCATGTACCAGTAACTATACGGTATGGTATCTTTCATGCTACGCACATATCTAGCATATATATATATATATATATATATATATATGCATCAGTGTTAGCCTAACGATCACCCATCGTTTAGCAAAAAGTCGGTACACACAGCCGTTTAAACGGTTAAAATAGTTTTGCACGACTAATCGATCTACACGGCTACCTATCAAGTAGTGTTTACACGATGTATAGGCAAAAAATGATATATATAACCTTAGCTTGCATTGACGTAATTCCGCAAATCTACTACTGATCGAGATGACGATAATGACAGGACGTGCATTGCATGCTGCATGATGTTGGCAGTAGGAAAAGGCTGCGGCGGGGATCTGATCTGGGGCTGAGATCGATGCATGCCCGCCCGGCGCTGCTCCCGACGCGACACCACCAAAAAGTACTCTACTCTCCTCGCTTGCTCTGGCTGGCTGGCTGGGAAAGCAGGGAAGGAGAGACTAGCAAATATTGTGGGCGATGGGGAGGAGGGGATGGGTAGCATATGAGACAAGCCACAAACCACCGGTGTTGCTGCTACGGCCAAAACCATGGCGGTTTTCCGTTCCCTGCCGCCAGGTTTTGCATTTGCTTGGTCGCCTACCTTCGTCTCAGTCTCTCAGGACCTCCTTGGACGCTAGCAACCAGCAACTTAGCGCCCGGATTCTTTTCATTAGTATTAGTATTTCCTGTAGCTGCCAAACCCCATCGCAAGCAGAGTACGCAGCACAAAACACACACACACACAGAGTCGGAGAGAGAGAGAGAGAGATGATATGAGGAAGCAAAGTCTGGAATGAACAATCGACGTGAAGGCCGCCGGCCATACGTACACACATTCTTTTTTTTTCTTTTTGCGGGTATACACACATTCATCATTGTCTCCCTCGCTCCATGGACGCGCATGGCCTGGCATGCACGGCGGGGAAGCCCGGCCGGCCACCGGCCAGCCATGTGCAGATGCTACTACATCCCTGCCTTTTCATTCCCATGCATGATGCATCGTCCACGGGCAGGATGGATCATGCATGCATTGCATTTTGCATGGTTCCGTCCAAACTCAATTGTTACGACTTATGACCACCCACCCTTTTGTACATATATGTGCATACCTTAGTGCAATAGTACACCACTATTCTCACATTCTAATTTAGGTCCATCAACTCTAAATAAAATTGGCCAATTTGGTAATTCAACTTTAAACTGTTCATTTCCAAGTGGCAATCCTCATCCGTTAATGGACCTTACGCAAACTTAAAATGAAGACCTAAATGCTCACTATGCATTGACGGACTTCGTCACCACCGTGCATGATATGCGCATTTCACTTCACAATGCTCTATCCATTTTAAATTATAAATTATTTACATATCTAGACACATAATAAAAAATCTCGATCTCTATATATAAAGAACTAAAAATAATTTATAATTATAATAAAAACCTTCTCTATATATAAAGAATTAAAATAATTTATAATTTAGAACTGAAGGAGTACTCCCACCCGTCTAGACTGATCATTTCCACCATCATCGTCGTGAGGCGGGCTTAGACGACGGATCGGAGGGATCGCCCGAGGGGACCACGTACACAGGATAAACTGAGCTGATGATCATGGCTGCCTGTTTAAGAAATTCGACGAACGACGGGATCCGGATCCCGTTGTTCGATCAACCTGCAGTGCAGATCGAGATGTATCGTCGGTAATCCTTCTTCTTCAGAGTTCGGACCTACCGCACCAGCTGCAGTGCAGTGCCTGATGCTTGCACGCCTCTAATAATAGTACGATCGACAAGTGAATCGAATGCACATGCCGCTCTGATCTGTAGGTGCGAGTGCGATAGCAGAGCTCAGCTTAATCTTCCGTTCCCCATGCATATACTGACAGGGTCGATCGTCGTCGTGTTAGTGTACTGCTATATTGTTGACGCACAGATAGCGCAGGCAACTGTACTGTCGGTTTATTGAGTGACGATCACGCAAGCCTGCATGCTCGCACTGCTGGGTATAGCTGCTGCATGGTCGTCGTACCTAATGATCCCAGACGATCGACTGGCAGCATCCATCCATCCCCGATCGTACGTGTCAACGCTACTCAACATGCAGGAGCAGGAGGATGGATCGATCGGATAATGTCGCATTTTCAATATTATTCCGTGAGAAAAAAATAAGTTGAAAGAAGTTGGAATAAGTCGAAAGCGCTACTGTACACCCAGCAGGTTCCGCTGAATGTAAGGTAGAAGAAGCTGACGTGACAGCTGCTAAGCTGAATAATATCCTAGCTAGCTAGAGATGTCGATTGGAGATGAGGCAGTACCACATGCAATGCAGACCGTACAGGCACTTGGTATTAAGCTACCATCATCCCGTCCATCTCTGATGATTCTCAACTCAGCTTTGAGATTTTTTTTTATGAAAAAAAGAAGACAAAAACCGCTACGATCCGGAGGAACCACATGCACACACGCAAATGTATGAGCAAGCGGCCAGACTGATGGATGATTGATTGCCTTTTGGCTCTGATGATAGATGCTGCGCTGCAACGCTGCGAAACTGCCGCTGTCCCTGCTGCGGCTGCCTGCAGGCCTCCTCCTCGATCAGCAGCCACACCTTTCTCCCACCTGGATTCCCGGGAATCTGATGAATCGGCAGGTTTGCTCGCTCTACCATGCACCAGTTCAGTAGTTCACTACCACAAAAATTAAAGGCACAGCAGAGAGCGATAAGGATGGACAGCCTGATCTTACCGATGCCATGAAACTGCAGAAATTGCAACCATGCAACTATATATAACCATTCATCCCTTCTCTTCACAGTAGTTCTTGATGAACTAAAGCTAGCTAATTGTGTATACAGCCAAGTAGCAGGATCATTAGATTATCTTTTTTCCCAAGTGTTTGCAAATCATGGGTTACTGCACTGCACACCCGGCAGGTTCTGTTGAATGGTTGATAGTTGAGTTGCCTGAAGCTTATGAGCACACCACGGTCAGCAGCTAGCATCCTGTTGCTGGCAACAGGGACAGAATCACAGGTGTACCCTCAACTCCCTCAGAAAAAGGCCCGTGGCCACATCACCCGCATCAACTGAAAGAGAGAGGGGAGGAGGAGGACACGTGGGGCTCCCCGGCGGGGGCCGCGTGGGCCACCCCTGCAGGCTAATGCAGGAGATGAGCAGGCGGAAGCTGACACGGCCGCTGCTGCCGGGGCCCCACAAGGGCCGTTTTCTTTCGACTCGGACGCATTTGTGGGTCAAACTTCGCCGCAGCCTCCGGGCCCCACCCACACCACGCAGCTGCTCGGATCTTCTGCTCCGGATTCCATGTGATTTCAGCATGCAGGGCAACCTCCTACTTACTAGTCATTCATCTGAAACTGAACGTTTTCATTTCTTCAAAAAAAAAAGGAAGAAGAAACTGAACGTTTTCTGAACCTGCATCTTCAGAAGAGCCTCCAGGAAGATTTGATACAATCTGAACACACTGTCGTTCAACTAGAAGCATTCTGTGTAAACTTGAGGAATATTTTGGGTCCAAACATACCACTATACATTTTCTACCCAACCATGGAGAATCTGGCCCCATATGCAATGTAACATGTACCATACTTATGAGTATAATAATACAGAATACTACATGGTAGTTCTAGTACTGCCAAGCCAGACAATCAGCAATTAACAAATGGATCACAGAATTTCATCTCATTTTTTTGTGTGATAAACTTCATTTCATTCAGCTAGCGTGACAATGAGGAGGAGGCGGCCATCAAAGTTTTCCCTGTACTACTCCTTCAGCTAGCAAGACGGTTTTGGATCCTTGCTACTACTTCATTTCATTCAGCTAGCAAGAGTTTCTGTGTGGAGGGAGGCTGCCTGATAAGCCATGAGTGTTGAGCCTTTCAAAGTCTGTGCCCGTGGCGTCCAGAAAGACGGTTTTGGATCCTTGCTACTACTTTTTTTTTTGAACTTAAATCCTTGCTGCTGCTGCTGCAAACTTGGTACTGCTACTGTAGTGTTTTAAGCCTCGACCTGGACTCAATTGGACTGCCATTTCTACGCTCATGATGCTAGTTAACACAAGTGTCCTTGTCTCTCCTGACGTATCAGCGGAGGCTGTTGTTAAGAAGTTCACCTCCAATGGTCATGACTTTCAGAGTTAGTATGCATTTCCACCACATTGGCAAATGGCAACCCACGGATGATAATAGATCACTAGCATTACATTACACACAAGGGATGGGGATGGGGATGGGGATGGGAATTGCGATCATCAATCCTGGACCCTATTACTGTGTCATCATTGCCCTAGGGTTCACAAGTCACAATACAACAAAACCAGATTGGGAGCCTAGCCTCTCTACATTCTACCACTGCTCCTACCAGTACAGTACAAAACCACAAATAATTAAGAGCAAAATCCAGGGATTAAAGAAATGCATACTAAGTATGATGCAGAGAGAGAGAGAGAAGGCAGCATGATTCCTTTCCAATCCCATCCCATCACATCCCTAGGCCCCTCCCTCTCCCTCACTTCCTCTCTAATGACATGAAGCCCTCAACCCTCAATCTACCTTAATGCCACTGTTCATCATTTATCACAGGGAATAATTGTCCCCCCTTCCATTCTCCTCTCCCATATATTAATCCCCCTCCCCTCACCCTCACCATGGCATTTCCATTGACATCCCCTCCTCTCTAGTCAGTCTCTCCACCACCACCACACCTCACAAAGCCAGAAGAGAGAAAAGAGAGAAGAACCAGAAGAAGGCCATGGAGCTGGACGAGCAGGCCTTTCTGGAGGAGATCCTCTCCCTGCGGAGGGACGCCTGGGACTGCAATGCCATGGGCGACTTCTTCTCCCCGGCGGCCGCCTGCACCGCCGCCATGGACTGCTCCTTCCAGGACCGCCACCAGCCGCCGCCCACCGTCAGCGTCCTCCCCACCTTCACGGCCTCCTACGACCAGCCGCAGCCGCAGCCGCACCCGGCGGCGCCCGGGTTCGACTGCCTCAGCGAGGTCTACGGCGCCGCCCCCGCGTTCGGGGGCCCCAATGCCGGCGACTACGGCGCCGAGATGGGTTTCCTTGACGTCATCGAGCCCAAGGCGCCGCTGGCGGAGGGCGGCCTCGGGGTCTGCAAGGTGGAGCCCGGCCTCGTGGAGGGCGGCGGCGCGTTCGGCGCCGGCGCCGCGCCGCGGGCCCCGGCGTCCAAGAAGAAGCGGGTGGAGGGGATGCCGTCCAAGAACCTCATGGCCGAGCGCCGCCGCCGCAAGCGCCTCAACGACCGCCTCTCCATGCTGCGCTCCGTCGTGCCCAAGATCAGCAAGGTAAGAATTCCAAATCCAAAACCAAAGAGAGAAAAAAATCACTTCTTTCGTGCCCAAAATCAGTAGCACCTGTTTGAAGATGAAATGTGCCTCCTTTTCTTGTTTGGAATAGATGGACAGGACATCGATCCTGGGCGACACGATCGACTACATGAAGGAGCTGCTGGAGAGGATCAAGCTGCTGCAGGAGGAGATCGACGAGCAGCAGCAGGAGACGCCGGGCGTGCTGAGCGTGTTCCGGGAGCTCAACCCCAACGAGATGGTGGCCAGGAACACCCCCAAGTTCGACGTGGAGCGCAAGGAGAGCGGCGAGACCCGGGTCGAGATCTACTGCGCCGCCAAGCCCGGGCTGCTGCTGTCGACGGTGAGCACCCTGGAGAACCTGGGCCTGGACATCCAGCAGTGCGTCGTCAGCTGCTTCAACGACTTCGGCATGCACGCCTCCTGCTCTGAGGTACTCCCTAGGAGCATCAATCTTCTTTCTTTCTGTGCTTCTTTCATGAGTTGTGTACTAAATTGTTTGGGGGCAACAAGGCTTGCTTCTTGATTGATTCTTTGACGAGTCAAAAGCCTGACGACGATCTTTGGATGATGGAAAAAAAATAGATGCAGAGGGAGAGGATCAGCGCGGACGCGATAAAGCAGGAGCTGTTCAAGAACGCCGGCTACGGTGGAGGCTGCTTGTAGAGGGAGGGACATGGCTGGGCCGGAGGAGGAAGACGAAGAAGAAACCCGAGCAGGCAGCAATAAATTTAAATTAAGCTTAAGCAGCAGTGGTGGTAGCAGCAGTAGTTGCAGTGAGTAGCGGAAAAGGCAGGCAGGCCGAGGCAAAGATTTGGGAGGCCTTTTTGCAATCCATCTCCCCATCATAACCAACCATGTTATGTAGCAAAGCATGTCCTACAACTAGCAGCAGCAGCAGATGCAGATGCAAAGTGCTGTGGTGAATCTTCTCCTACTATTTAACAAGAGCAAAGCTCGCTGCCTTTCCTTTATAATGATTGATCATCAGTTAGTTGCGCCTTTTCTCAGTTCTTTTGGGGGGGTTTTAATAATGCTTATCTCAGCTGATCTGTTCATGGTTGTTGAATTGTAGTATCAAGGAAGCAAAGCAAATGTGTGAGTTAATGAAATGTTTGATTCAGTTTCTGAAATTTTTAGACAAAAGATTCAGTTTGTGATTAGCCCCTGTATCTGCATGCGTTGGCATTGCCAATGCCATTTACCTTTTTTACCTTTTGTTGGACACTGCAAGCAAGCAAAGCGAGACCATGTAGAAGTAGAAGAAGAAGCGACGAAGCATTAGAGGCTCGCCACAAAATCCTAATCCTCTCTTTTAGCTGTCACATACATTCTGCTACTACCAGTGGCTGAAGGTGGAGGAGGTGTCCAATTTGACCTGGGCTGATTCCGGCCGCCTGATAAATGAACAGTGTGAAGTGAAGAGTAGAGGAAGCATTGAGCCCAAGCTTCTCCAACGACGTCCAATCCGAGCTGCTTCATCATCTCGTAGAGTACTGATCACCATCAGTGGGCACTGACAGGGACTTGCGCAGGCAGGCAGGCTCCAAGCCTTGTTTCTTGTCCAAAGCAAAGGGTCACTTTCGCATGCATCGCCTTCTCTTGATGCTTGCTTGGTCGCCCCCATGGCATGAAAATGAACCCCTTTTTCTAAGTATGGTAAAAGATTTCACCGCGGAAGCAGATCAGTGGCCCTTGTCGTATCCCTTGGCGCTCTGCACGGCGAGAGAGGCCAGGCTGGGGACCAGATCACCCACTGCCCTCGCTTGCAGGAGAGAGAGGAGACGACCGGGCAGGCCGGCAGGGTACGCATCATTGACGGATGTATTGACCCCTACTCTGCTAGTAGGTTACTAGTTTATATACTGTCTAAGAATGGATGTTTTTTCTTGTTGAGCTGCTGAGCTAATACAGAGTTTGTAATGGCCCTATCCGCATCTTCAGCTAACCTGATTGCTACCAGTTTTCTTTTGTAATGCCGAGCAACCTTGTAAAGGTGGTCAATCTAGAGACTCCAAAGTTTGTACTCTTCTTGTCGACTCCCCCGGCCCGGAACGAAGCAGTTTTCGTAATGCAAGGAAGATGATGGCAATGTTAATCCTGGAAGAATGCCAGCCAGCCAGGGATGCGATGCAACAGAGAAGCTACTGCTCCGTGCCATCTCGCTTGAGGTGGACCCATGCATGAAGATGAAGGCCGGTGTCAGCCGCTGCTAGCCAGAACACGAACCTGCACGCTGCCGGCCGGCGGTATGGCATGGTGGTCCTGGCCAGTGGCCACGGCTCCTCGCCCTCCCCGGCGCCGCCGCACTGTACGGTGCCCGCGCGACGCGGGCGTTCCACACTTGCATTCCATTCCATAGGATGGCATATTGGTATGGGATCCGTTGGGCGTGCCGAGGAGAAATGGTTCGTGCAATCATTGTGGTGACCGGCGCGGCGCGGCCGCCCATCATCGCCGCCAGGCCATGGCAGCTGACCTGCGCAGCAGACCAAGGCAGGCTGCAGAGGCACCCGGCACAGCCACGGCACGACCCGTCTCAGGATTGCCTGTACACGACGAGCAAGGTCAACGCCGACCCATCTTCTTCTGTCTTGTCAGAGAACCCCGGCCATTTGGAAGGTTAATTTGTTGCTCGATTGACATAAGAATATGGATTTAACTGCACCGTGGCTGCTGTGCCGCCAAAGCGTTCGACATGGCCGGCGGTGACGATACGACATGTCCGGTCGAGGAGAGCCAGCTGCCGGCCGATGGGGGTGTGCTTCTAGCCTTCTTGGTGTCCACGGCGACGGGCCGGCGTCGTTGGGCAGCAAGCCGACGAGAGCGCGCGGCGGCGCGTCCACAGAGGGACGTCCGCCGATGGCTCTGGGGCTCTCCAAGTGGACGCTAGTGTTAGCGTTTAAACTTGTGTCCGTGTCATTTCTTTTCTTTCACAGTTTTCTGTTAGAATTGTGGGCTCAGTGATCCGGTTTTGTTGGAGCTAAGCGCGTCCTGTATTCCGTCTGAGATATGCACGTTCACGTCGTGGCGAGGAGAGTCCGCATCGCGGCATGACCCGGCATGCGGGATGGCGCACGCAGAGCGCGGGTCATGGCGCGCATGTGCAGCGAAGGATTAGCCCTGCCGTTCATTGCTTTGTTATAAATAAAGATAAACCAGAAAACGTCGCTAAGTTGTTGCGGCACAAAATCCACCAGAGTCCACTGCTTCCTTGCGCTCGTGTGAGTGCGTTCTTGAGTCATATGCACCTCGCCGGAGAGATTCCGGCTGGCATTTGGCATCAGAGCTAATCATCAAGGGACCTGATGTCCTCGCAGCCTCACGGCGGGCGTTCGCACACGCCGCCACACCGCCGTCGTCCATCGCTCTCGCCTACACCACGCCGCGGCCGTCGTCCGCCGGAAGTGATCATCCAGCGCACCGTCAAGGAAGTTGGCGCATCGGTGCAGTACCCCATGCTCACCCATTCCAATTATCAGGAATGGGTCATGCTCATGTAGGTGAACATGGAGGCGCAAGGCATCTGGTACGCGATCGAGCCCGAGGAGGACGACATCGTCGAGTACCGCGACGACCGTCTGGCAATGGTGGCCATCCTGCGCTCCGTTCCGCCGGATTTGCTACCCGCACTTCGTGGCAAGCGCACTGCGCAAGCTGCGTGGGAGGCGGTGAAGATGATCCGCGTCGGCGTGCAGCGCGTGCGCGAGTCAAACGCCCAGCAGCTCCGGCGGGAGTTCGCGGCGCTCGGGTGGAAGGACGGCGAGACTACAGAAGATTTCTCCGTGCGCCTCACCGGGCTCACCAACAACTTGCGCATCCTCGGCGATGACATCTCGGACGTCGAGCTGGTGCGCAACATGCTCCACGTAGTCCCCGAGCATCTCCCCCAGGTGGCGTCTCCATCGAGACTCTCCTCGATCTCGACACGAACACGGTCGAGGAGGTCACCAGGCGTCTTCGCGCCGTCGAGCAGTGCCGCAAGCCTCCACCTGTCGTCGACAACCAGGTCCAGCTGCTCCTCTGCGAGGAGGATTGGTTGGCCAAGCTCAAGATCCGTGAGGCCGAGAAGGGCGGCTCTAGCGCATCCAACGCCAGAGGGAACAAGCGAGGCACGAAACCTCGTGGCCGCGGGCGCGGCAGCACCATCGGCACACACCACGGCGAGTCCCCAGCTACGGACAGACTGGGCCAGGCCCGGAAGAGCGACAAGCGCCTCTACTGTGGTAAGAAAGGCCACTGGGCCAAGGATTGCAGGTCCAGGAAAAGGGACGAGGCCCATTTGGCGCAGGGTGAGGAGGACTCCGAGCCCACGTTGCTGATGGCCACAACAACACTCTCGCTAGTCACGCCGCCGCCGCCTGCACACGTCCAGAACACGCCGACCGCCGTCCTCTCCGCATCGTCGAGGCAAAAGTCTTCGTCCAGCTTGACGGCGGCGATGAGGAGCGTGACAAAACGCTCTGGCACCTGGACAGCGGCGCCACGAACCACATGTCCGGCTGCCGCTCCGTCTTCCACGACATCGACACCCAGATCCGCTACGTCGTCAAGTTCGGGGACAGCTCCGAAGTGCCGATCGAGGGCGTCGGGACGGTCATCCTCGAGGGCAAGACCGGAGAACACACTCCCATCACGGGGGTGTACTTCATCCCGAGGCTCACCATGAACATTGTGAGCCTCGGCCAGCTCGACGAGAACGGCTGCAAGGTCCACATCGACGATGGCGTCTTGCGCATCCGCGATGAGAAGAAGCACCTGCTCGCCAGGGTGAGGCGTTCTGCGAATCGCCTCTACACCCTGCGGGCGCGGATTGCCCAGCCCCTGTGCTTGGCGGCTCGGCGCGCTGACGGAGCGTGGCTCTGGCACGAGCGCTACAAGCATCTTCACTTCGACGCCCTGTGCAAGCTCGCCAAGTAGGAGATGGTGCATGGTCTGTTGCACGTGGAGCACGTTCACCAGCTCTGCACCGACTGCATCGCCACCAAGCTGAAGCGCAAGCTATTCCCTGCCCAAGCCAAGCGCCGAGCGGATGGGGTCCTCGACCTCGTCCATGGGGACCTCTACGGGCCCATCTCTCCGGCGACTCCGGGCGGAAGATCCTACTTCCTGCTGCTCGTCGACGACCACAACCGCTACATGTGGTTGTCCCTGCTGTCGAACAAGAGCAAGGCACTGGCGGCGTTCCAGCGCTTCCAAATCAAGGTGGAGGTGGAGACTGGGCGGCGTCTGCGTGTGCTTCATACGGATCACGGGGGTGAGTTCACCTCGGTCGCATTCGAGGAGCATTGCGCGAAGCACGACATCAAGCGACAGCACTCGGCGCCCTACACACCTCAGCAGAATGGTGTCGTCGAGCGGAGGAATCAGTCTGTCGTCACCATGGCGCGCGGCCTACTCAAAGGGAGAGGCGTTCACGCGGCATTCTGGGGAGAAGCGGTCACCACAGCCGTCTCCCTCCTGAACCGAGCGCCCACCAAGAGCGTGGCCGGGAAGACGCCGTTCGAAGCATGGCACGGACGGAAGCCCGACGTCGAGTTCCTGCGCACTTTCGACTGCGTGGCCTACGTCAAGACGACGCGTCCCCATCCCAAGAAGCTCGACGATAGGAGTTCGCCGATGGTCTTCATCGGATACAAGCTGGGCGCGAAGGCATGGCGCTTCTACGACCCGGCGGCGCGGCGAGTGCATGTGTCCCGTGACGCGGCGTTCCCGAAGCGCGCGAGCTGGGACTGGAGCAAGACGGACGAAGACACGCTGGAACGGAGCCCAAACTTCGTCGTCGACTACGCCGTGGAGGAAGCCACTGCAGGCGGTGAGGGCTCAATGGGCCCAACCATCGAGCAACATGCACACTCGACTCCTCCAACGCTGCCTCCAAGAACTGGCGCACCAGTTGCACCCTCTCCGGCAACACCAGCGCCCGTCTTCGTCACGCCACCACCGGATGCCCACGACTTCCTCGACTCGAACAACGACGATGTCACGCCGCGGTACCGCACGGTGGACGACATCCTCGGTCCAGCCACGCCACCAGGAATGGCGCCTCGCGACCTCGATGCCGAGCTGTACCTGCAGATTGCTGAGGAACCTAGTTCATTTGCAGAGGCTGAACAACACACACCGTGGCGCAAAGCCATGATCGAGGAGATGGACTCCATTGTGAGTAACAAGACCTGGCGTCTCGAGCACCTGCCGGCCGGCCATCGGCCGATAGGATTGAAGTGGGTATACAAGGTGAAGAAGAACAGCGACAGCAAGATCGTGAAGCACAAAGCGTGGCTCGTTGAAAAGGGCTACGTGCAGCAGCAAGGGGTGGACTTTGAGGAAGTGTTCGCCCCCGTCGCGCGGATTGAATCTGTGCGACTCCTGCTCGCGCTTCCTGCCCAGGAGGGGTGGCCGGTACACCGTATGGATGTGAAGTCCGCGTTCCTCAACGGGGAACTGCAGGAGGAGGTTTATGTGAGCTAGCCTCCCGGCTTCATCATCGAAGGGCAAGAAGACAAGGTCCTGCACTTTGACAAGGCGCTCTACGGACTCCGTCAGGCGCCGCGCGCGTGGAACGCCAAGCTGGACCAAACACTGCACGGCCTCGGCTTCAAGCATAGTGCCTCAGAGCATGTTGTGTACGCCCGTGGCCACGGCGCGTCGCGACTGCTCGTCGGCGTCTACATGGACGACCTCGTCATCACCGGCAACGATAACGACGAGATCGACCACTTCAAGAAGGAGATGCAGACCCAGTTCAAGATGAGCGACCTTGGCTTGCTCAGCTTCTACCTGGGAATAGAGGTGAGCCAGAGGAGCAACAACATGTGTCTCTCCCAGGCGGCGTACGCACGCAAGGTGCTCGACAAGGTGGGCATGGCTGGGTGCAATCCGAGTCACACACCGATGGAGCCAAGACTGAAGCTCAGCAAGATCAGTAGCTCCCCGCCGGTCGACGCCACCGAGTATCGCGGAATCGTTGGCTCTCTGCGGTACCTGGCGACCGGACATCGCCTTCGCCGTCGGCTACGCCAGCCGGTTCATGGAGAACCCAACCATCGAGCATCTCGCAGCGGTAAAGCGCATCCTCCGCTACATTGCAGGCACCATTTACTACGACTGCCACTACAAACGAGCCGGAGCAGAAATGAAGCTGCTCGGGTACAGTGATGCTGACATGGGCGGCGACATTGACACTCGGAAGAGCACCACAGGAGTGTTGTTCTTCCTCGGCTCATGTGCAGTAAGCTGGGAATCACAGAAGCAGAAGGTGGTGGCTCTATCATCATGTGAGGCCGAGTACATTGCAGGAACGACGGCTGCCTGCCAAGGCGTCTGGCTAGCCCAACTCCTGTCAGAGGTGAAGAGTGAGCAGCGCAAGCCATTCACTTTGAAGATGGACAGCCAATCAGCGATAGCACTCAGTAAGAATCCTGTTTTCCATGAAAGAAGCAAGCACATAGATGTACGATTTCATTTCATTCGTGAATGCACTGAGGAGCAGCTCGCCGACGTTCTGACGAAGCCTCTTGGGGTGACAAGTTCTGTGAACTTCGTGTTCAACTAGGAGTCGGTAAGATCGTCAAGGAACATCAAGTTTAGGGGGTGAAATGTTAGCGTTTAAACTTGTGTTCGTGTCATTTCTTTTCTTTCACAGTTTTCTGTTAGAATTGTGGGCTCAGTGATCCGATTTTTTTGGAGCTGAGCGCGTCCTATATTCCGCCTGAGACATGCACGTTCACGTCGTGACGAGGAAAGTCCGCGTCGCGCCGCATGACCCGGCGTGCAGGATGGCGCACGCAGAGCGCGGGTCATGGCGCGCATGTGCAGGGAAGGATTAGCCCTGACGTTCATTGCTTTGTTATAAATAAAGATAAACCAGAAAACGTCGCTAAGTTGTTGCGGCACAAAATCCATCAGAGTGCACTGCTTCCTTGCGTTCGCGTGAATGCGTTCTTGAGAGCCATCTGCACCTCGCCGGAGAGATTTCAGCCGACAGCTAGAAGCTCGCGCGCTCGAGGGCTCGAGGCTGGACCAGTCGCCGACCCCCTCGAGGATTCCGGTGGCGAATGCAGGCAGCAGCCATGAGAGCTCGAGGAGGAGTTGAGGTCGCGCCCAGAATACGCAGCTCAGCCACTCTCAGTCGGTCCTGGCCTGGTCGGTGAATGGAGCGTATACCAGCCACCTTCGTGTTCCCCTAGTATGACGGCCGTGGAGCTCGGATGAACGCCGCCGAGGAGGGGATGAGCGCGCGTGGTCAAGTCATTGTAGGCCAGTATCGACCTGCGCGGCCGGTGAAGACCTTGAGGGTCTGAGCTCAAGGGCCCGGAACAAGTTGTCGGTCGCCCGGAACTCGAAAATCCCCAACGACGGCGGTCGCCGGCGACGGAAGGGACAGCGGCACTGTATTTTGCAAGTTAGGGGGCTTTCTGAAAAAAGTATTTTATATTTTACTTAAACCTCCTAGATTGGATTGAAATTAGCGATCGGGATCCAAACTGGGGGGTTTTATGAAAATAGTGTCCCAATATTTTACACTTGAACCCCTAGTTCGGATCGCGATTATTAATCGCGATCCGAATTAGGGGTTTTTATATAAATTTGGCCATGTTATTTTTCGAAAAGCACCCTTCCCTTCCGTCGGCGGCGGGCGTGGGCTTTCCGGCGAAGTGTCGCACGCGCGCCGCCCGGCCGCGCCTAGCCGTCCTCCTAGTGCTCCTCCTGCTGCGCCCTTCTCCTCCCCTGGCGAAGGCAAGAGCAGTTCACGGAAGCTGCTGGGTGTAGTGTTTGACCAGTGCTGTGCTGCTGTCGACGAAGACGCCGGCCATGGACTCCTCACCTCCAGTTCCTCTGTCGTCTGCATGACTGCAACCTTGTTTCGATCCCGTGCAGATCCGCTATCAAGTTGTTTTCCTTGGGTTCCAATTTTGTAGGAGCAAGTTGTATCTGAAATACGGGCCACTCCTGAGGTTGCTAAACAGGGAACTGAAAATCAAAGCCATGATTAAATTCAGAAATCATCAGTTTACTGATAATCAAACCAAGGAAGTCAAACATTCTAATGCAGTAGATTCAGTCTACAATTCTATCGCTTACATTAATTTTATTTTGCATCGATTGAATTATGAAGCGTAAGCAAGATCGAGTATCCCTTTGAAGGATCGGGAAGTGCCTGAACCTGACAGGAATGTCGTACACTCATACTAGCTTACTGTTTCAGGTCATGAGGTCAGTCATCAAGCCTTGGCGCGCGTTGCATTCCGGAGAAAACCTACATCAGTTTCTGCTGATTTGCTGAAAGCCTGAGACAGCTACCACAACGCATTCGAACGCTTGAATGCCTTCATTTTTCCAGCATTTCAGTCGTCCATTCTTTGTCAGGAAGGCCAAGTCGCTACTGAACTGAAGTTTCTTCATCTCTTGTGCTTGGACCTGAACGCTAGTCCTCAGAGCTTGCTTCTGCATCAAATGCAGATGATTTGGAAGACGAACTCCCGTGTGTACCGCGTCGTCGCGTCTGCATCAACCAGGCGCAGCGACGCGGCTATCGACCTGATGCTGATTTCCGACGCCGAGGGACGCCACCGAGGTCGCTGGCGACGAGAGATTCTCGAGGCCGTGCGTGTCTTCTCGGAGTCCATCGGTGCTTCTATCTGGCCTTCTTGGCGTCCGCGCCGACGGGAGCAACTGGTCATGCCTGCGGTGTCCTTGCATTGGCAAGCAAAGTGACGAGCGCACACGCAGAAGCACGTTGGCCGAGGGCTTGGGAAGCTCTAGGTCCGGCCAGGGTTCCGTGGCTGCGCCGATGATGTCGACTGATGTCCTCTGGCATCGTCCGCCGAGAGGGGTGGAGAGGAGGAGGAGCCGAAGGGATGCTCCGTGCAGGACAGGGACACCCGTCGGTGTCGGAGCCCCTCATCGCCGCCGGGGTCCGGCGGCCGCTGCGACGAGGAAGATGACAAACTTTATCCCATTTGCAAAACCCCACCCTGGTTTGGATCGCGATCCAAATCAGGGGTTTCTATATAAAACTTGCCGTATTATTTTTAAAAAACAATCCTGATTTGGATCGCAACTATTAATCGCTACTACTATAATAATAATTAACCGAGTCGAGCAAAAATGATTAACCGAAACATTTTTCGCAGCCGCCTCGGATCAAAGGTCACGGTAAATGACCTATTTTTCGAGACGGTTTGCTGCCCGCCTCGGTTAATCAAATAAAATAAAAAAAAAAAATCCGGCGAGCCCATCTATGGACCCGCCAAGCCCATCGCTGCGTCCCGTCGTACGCCGCCGCCGTATTCGGCCTCGCCGGCCGCGCGAGCTGGGCGAGGGGAGGCCGAGTGCTGCTCAGGCGTCATCATTGTGGGGAGAGAGTGTGGCACAACCACCTGAATTAATCCGGCTCAAGCGCACTAACCATCACCACGAGGGCAATTAGGGCTAACTCGCACTTCAAACAGAATAATCCATTGGTCTGTCGGGTAAACCTCCCGATACAACCACGGTTTTTGCCGATCGAAACCACACATACATGTACTCACTGGTATCAGAGCCGAAATGCATACGCCAGAGAATGCAACAAGCCTTAAAAACTTGTTTTCATAAAAATTGACCACAAAAATTGTGTTTGCAAAATACGTTGGTTCGTTAAGGATGGTACCTAGTTCGTAAAGCCCTAAGGGATTATGGGAAAGTTACTAGGTGGCTATCTAACTTATGAATATTATCAACTGACTTCCAGCACATTACTTTCTGTCAAAACTTACTTTGATGCACAATCGACCCTTAATTTCTAAAACGACGCACTCATCGCTAAGGTAAGAAGGTAAGAATCCTCAGCCAACTGGGAGAGCTTGGCCTTCCTGTAGGTGATGCGAGCCGAACGCTGCCCTCAAGCAGTGGCTTACTTGAGGTGCTGCTAATATACCAACTATTAGTTGATTATATTGGGAGTAGAAGGTTTGGCGCAGGGTATGGCGATCGCTGTTTATAGCCCCGTCTCAAGACGGTACCCCCGTGAATACGCTATCTCGATAGCGTATGTTAACGTCGTCTGTACGGTACCCCCGTTTCTATAGTGAACGGTAATGAATACGGACGCTTTCATGAGTGCTGGCATGAAAGGTTCAATGGATATATATCAATCTTCTGCAGGTACAGTAACCGCGATTACAATAAGTTAAAGAACGGTTAGAGAATTTTCGACTAGCGTGAGAGACGTATTGTGTATGCCACCGAAACTAACTTCACAAGACCAAAGCTATTTGACAATTATTTTATTTTGTAAGGACGAATAGGACGTGCATGCATCATGACTATATAAATCTGAAATTAAAAATGCGATGCTTGAGAGTGGTAAGGTTCATGCGTGCACGAGATTGTCTTTGCATAAGAATTATCTAGCAAATCTATCACATTTCTGCCATATCTGAAAAGATGGGTATATTGAGCTTAGAAAATGATCCTTTCTGAAGAAACCCAAAAATTGTATTCTACCTCCTGTTTAAATATAAAAATTCTGAACATACGTATAACGAGAAACGACAGAAACCTTGAGATGTCAGTTTTCTGTCCAAAATAAGCACTTCTACCACATAAATTTTTATGCCCTCTTACTACAGTTTTCTGCAAAAGTGTCCAACTCAAAACTCGTTGTAAATTCACTCAGGCAGCTACTGTTAAAATTTGGTAATTTTTGGCTAGGTAGATTTCCCCTGGTGCACGAAATCTTGACCCACTGTTCACTGAAATTTATGGGTAGATAGTAAAGTAAAACCTTAAGAGAAAGACCATCTTAGAGCCTGATCTAGCTCTGGAGTTGACTAACAAAGTTGTTCGCTAATACCTTAGAAATGTTTTGGTGAAGTTTGAGAATTTCTGGATTACTCAAATTGGAGTTATGGAGTTTTAAATTTGCTTCCGGAAATATTCAACTTTCATCCTCTAGTTCATATTTCTATGGCATGATCTTTTCAAAACATTTACCCTTTGAAGATGATCCTTCTGAGCAGCAAGTTAAATATCAAAGTTGTCAAGAATTTCATGTCGTGACAGCTCCAAAATTTCAGCACTATTGAACTTTGATAGTTGGAGTTATAAGCAAGATCTATAACTCGTTCTGCTGAAAAACAGCCGAGACAGAGAAGCAAAGAATGAATGTTTCGACCATCTTGTTCATAGATTTAGCGTCTGAGTGGAATACCAAAGTTGTGCATCTTTAAAATTCCTACTCACTGCCAAAATATGAGCTGTTTTGGATGAACCTACCAGGAGCTATGAGTTTTCTTGTAGCGAATAGTATTCTGTCCACGATTCTATCCATGATATTTCGGAAGTCTACTCTTTTCCGCCCTAATCCTTTTTAATCGTGGAAGCAATATGGATCATGTTGATAATGATAAACCTTCACATTTCAGATGGTTGGAGCAACCCGTGGTAACTCAGAAGGTTTTGGTGCTAGTGCTAATGAATCACAACAGCAGCCACCTCTGGCCACCCCCAACCCCGACTAAGGCCACCTCAAGGTAGCTCTCACCTCCCTGGATCTCCCCGACCCTTTTCCCCTCGCCGCCGACGAGCCCCCTCACCGGAATTTGGCCGGCCGCCGTGCCAGCGCCGCCCAGGGACCCAATTGCAACGATTGAAATCTTTAAAAGAGTCTGCACGCAAGTTTCTAGACGCATAACTGTAAACCTGTGTTTAAACTTTGAATTTAAAAATAGTGAACTTGTAAAATTCATATAAAATCATAGAAAAATCAGAAGAATACAAACTCAACTGTTCTGGAATCTTTAGAAGAAAATCTACAACTTTTGTTACATGCTTTTCTTCAATTTCTTGTTGAATCTTGGTCTAAATTAAATGGAAAGTTTAATAGGCTTAAATTGTACCCACTATTGTGGACTAGTTCTGAATCTGATTTTTGGACAGTAGATTGGTTGCTTGATGTGTAGGCCAGTGTAAAAATATTAGGACTAGAATCCGTTTCTAGCTAAGCTTTTTGTTAAACTTTGTTCACGCCATGAAAAAAAAGAACTAATTTGTACCTGCTAGTATATTGTGTTTCATGCTGTGAAACTTTTCCAGAGCTGTTATAGTGATGCCTAAATACAACAGAAAAAGGTTAGAATCTTTTTGCTTTTTGTAACCATTTATATAATTTTGTGGTAGAAAAAATGCACTAAATAAAAATAATTAGTTTTTGTACTTGGAAAACATTCAACTTTTTACTGTGGGACACTCTGGATTAGTTTATGCTGTATAAGAAGTTTCATACTCAAAAACCCTATAAAACATCCTGTAGAAATTAATCCTTAAAGAAATAGGTTTATCTTGTCCTATTTATTATGTTCTGTATCATGCGAAATAAAATCTGAAAAATTTACAGTAACACATATATAGATAGATTAACACCATGTAATTGGTTTAACATCAATACATGCATGGTTTGTCCTGTATAAAAATAATTATGTTCTAGTAGTGGCTGGGTAATACTTTTTATCATGTTTAATCTGCTGCATGAAAATGTCTGAAATTTTTACAGTAGTCTTATCTCTGCATAATGTACTCTGAATAAAAATTTCATCACCAGAAGTTATCTAGATCAGTGTTTGTGCTTAATCCATACTTGTGATTAGAAAATTAAGTTTCCAATATAACACAACCCCTTCTTGTTTAATGAAGTTAAATAGTTTAAGATGTACTCTATTAACGATTGCCCAAGAAAATCGTAACTAAGTAACTTCACAACTATGTTTTGTGGACTGCAACTTTATTGTGAGGAAAAATAATGGTCATATACCATCACTACAACTTGCACTTGTGCATTCATATAGAATTGACTACTCTCGCTGACGGAACGTACGAGCTGGTGCCCGAGTCTGAGAGTGAGTAGCGTGAAGCTCAAGTGAATCTAACTAAAGCTTTCAAAGACCCGAACCCGAGTTCGGACGAGCCCCAAACTAACTTTACCCGAGAAGGCAAGCCCCGGAGCATGAACCCTATTTTTTTTCTAAATTATACAACTTAATACTCTATTCTACGTGTGCATTAAGTTTATAGGAGTTGGATGAAAACTTAGTTGCATGATCCTAGGTACCCATGCTCTGAACACTAGATGTAAGATTCGATAGAATGCTATGCTAATCGGACTCGGTAAAAGTCAAGTGATTTCCTGTCACTCGCGAGAATATAGGAGTTGAATGTTTACTACATGCTGCAACCATAAGGTCGACGGACGGGGCTATGGTGCGATGTTCAAGTTGATGATTGATGTCCCGTCTGTTTAGTGAAAAATGCTAAGGCCGCAGTGTGTGGTAGTGGTGGTTAAGTCTCTGAACGTACTAACCACATGCCGAGAATATGGTAATCGGTAAGCTTAAGTACCTAATCGGATCGGCAAGTGGAAAGCATCCCACCCTATCAACTTCGGTTCCATGCGCGCACATGGTGGGTGCAGAGCTAGGCTCTATAGTCTCGGAGGGTGGCCCTGATCCACAACCCAGGAAGAAAGGGGAAAAGTTGCACGTGTGACTATAGGAGTACCACATGACGTGTGTTTAGGTTTTCCCTTGCAAGGTTAAGAAATTCGATTCGAATCATTCGTTTCTCGCGGTTATTGAGACTGCTTGACCCTTTTACCACATAGAGTAAGAAGAGGAACAATGATGATGATTAATCTTGTTGGATGAAAAATTAATTCTTTCACCATGTATGATATTGGGTAGTTGCTTACCTAGAATGGTTAAAGAAAACTAGAATCTGGAGCTAAAATTTGAAAGTAATGACCTACTTGTATATGCTTTTCGGCAAAACAAACCCCTCAAGCCAAAAGCCTTGCATGTCTAGGAGTCGGCTAAGTATATTCCACTAGTCGGGTAAGCCTTGCTGAGTATTAGTATACTCAGCCTTGCTTGTGGCTTGTTTTTAGGTGAGACTTTCGAGGATATGATCGCTAGTTTGACTTGGCCGTGTACCCTTCCTCCTGGTTGGTCGGTGGAACGGGATGCGCCCCCGGCCAACGATGATAATGCCGAGTGATGTCTCGTACGGGCTTCATCAAGATATCATGTATCATCGAGTAGTTTATCGTTATTTTCCGCTGCATTGAACTCTGAAGAACTCAATTATTTTGAACTCTGAAGTACCTTGTTTTACGAATTCGAACTCAGTTGTAATAATAATTTATGTTGAACCTGTGATGTAAAATTTGTGGAATGCTGTATCCTCTGGGCTCACCTTCGTGTGAGTACATGTATGTGTTGTTTCGATCGGCAAAAACCGTGATTGTATCGGGAGGTTACCCGACAGACCAATGGATTATTCCGTTTGAAGCGCGAGTTAGCCCTAATTGCCCCTGTGGTGATGGTTAGCGCGTTTGAGCAGGATTAATTCAGGTGGTTCTGCTATAAAGAGGTGCGACGCCGGTGCGCAGGGACGGTCAACGAGGAGCAGCGCGCCCGTGGGGAGGGAAGGGGGTGTTAGAGGATAGAGGTTTCTGGAAGGGAGTACTTATATTATATATGTGTGCTCGCAACTGGGTCTTTTGGGCAGCGGGCTAGGCCTGATTTACCGAGGCGATTGAGTTAACTATTAACTAAGGCAGTTATCGTAACTGCCTCGGTTAATAACAAATGATCACCTCGATTAACTATTAACCGAGGCGGTCGTACCCGTTAATGCCAGAGTTGAAATTCCTGCCCGCTTCAGAGGGGTTTATAAAAAGTTCGTGGTAAATTATTTTTTTAGTAGTGCGCGATCCGAATCAAAGGTTCAATATAAAATTTGCCATTTTATTTTTCAAAAAACACACTTCCCTTCCCTTGTCATCCTCCCAGTGCTTATCATTCTGCACCCTTCTCCGCCCCCGGCGAAGGCAAGAGGTTCCACGTAGTTGGCCGTCCGGTGCTCCATCGCCGCGTCCGCGCCGTCGAAGACCAGCGTCAGCCTTCGGGATCGGACCTCGACGCCGGCCATCGACGTACTGCGACGTGTAGCACAGCGGGTCGTCTGTGCATGGCGCGGCGACGCCGCCAGCTGGATCGGACTTGGCTGTCCGAGCTGCGAGACTAGGGAGAGCTCCCCCGTGCCCAAGCCGATGATACTGGACGCGCCGGAGTAGTCGCCGGTAGTCGACACGCTGCACCGGTCCGAAGAGCACTGGAACGGCCGTACGTCACGCCGAAGGTGAAGATCTCCAGGCGAGGTGTTCCTCCTATCCTTCCCCGGCGCCGCACCACTGCACTGTGTCCGCGCGACGCCGGCGTTCCACTTGCATTCCATAGGATAGTATGGGATCCGATGGGCGTGCCGACGAGGAATGATTCGTGCCGTGCAATCATTGTGGTGACATGCACGGCTGCCACGAGGCGGCGCCGCGGCCCAGGCAGGCTGCTGGCATCCGGCACAGCCGCGGCACGACCCGACCCGTCTCAGGATTGCCGGTACACGACAAGGTCAACGCCGACCCATCATTTGTTGCTCGACATCCTGCCCCGCTGACCTCTGCACTCGGGCACATCCTGCTCTGCTGACCTCTGCGCGCGGCATCGGCATGACCGGCGGTGACGCGACATGTCCGGTCGAGGAGCGCCGGCCGATGGGTGTGCTTCTAGCCTTCTTGGCGACGTTGGCGTCCACGGCGACGTGCGCGGCTGGGCCGGCGTCGTTGGGCAGCAAGCCGACGAGCGAGCAGTGAGCGTCAGCGCGTCCACAGCGGGACGTCCGCCGATAGCTTTGGAGCCAGTGGCGGAGCCAGGGGGGCTGTCAGGGGCCATGCCCCCCCCCCCCCCCCCCCCCCCCCCACCCCCAGCTCCCAACATTTACCACTATAAATCTTAATTTTTCTTTAACTTTCATCAAAAAAGCATTAAGAAATTAATACTTAGCCCTGCTATGGAAGGATTTGTGCAAAAAAAGTTTCTTGGCCCCTCCCAATCTTCAATACTAGCTCCGCCACTGTTTGGAGCTCCAGGTGGAGGCGAGACGGCTGGCAATAATAACAGAAGGGGACTTTTCTTCTTCCTCGCAGGCTCGAGGGCTCCAGGCTGGACCAGTCGCCGATCGACCCCCTCGAGTCGATGATTCTGGTGGCCCATGCAGGCAGCAGCCTTGAGAACTCGAGGAGAAGCTGAGCTCGCGCCACAGAATGCCCAGCTCAGCCCCTCTCCTTCTTGGCCTGGCCTGGTCGGTGAATGGAGCATCAACCACCTTCGGCTTCGGGTTCCCCTAGCCTGACCGCCGCGCGCGGAGCTGTTGATGCGGATGAACGCCGCCGAGGAGGGGATGGGCGTGGTCAAATCTCTGTAGGCCAGTATCGACCTGCGCGGACGGTGAAGACCTTGAGGGTCCGAGCTCAAGCAGGGGCGGAACAGGGCGCCGGTCGGCAGGAACTCGGAAATCCCCAACGACGACGGTCGCCGGCAAGTCAGGGGGCTTTCTGAAAAATAGGATTCCATATTTTACTCAAAACACCCTAGAATGGATCGCGATTAGCGATCGCGATCCAAACTGGGGGGTTTTCCGAAAATGGTGCCCCGGTATTTTACACATGACCCCCTATTTTGGATCGCGGTTATTAATCACGATCCGAGCTAGGAGGTTTTATATAAAATTAGTCATGTTATTTTTCGGAAAACACCCTTCCCTTCCGTCGGCGGCG
This sequence comes from Panicum miliaceum, assembly GCA_032594955.1. Taxonomy (NCBI): domain Eukaryota; kingdom Viridiplantae; phylum Streptophyta; class Magnoliopsida; order Poales; family Poaceae; genus Panicum; species Panicum miliaceum. Next base: position 50,074,497 of record CM064062.1, read on the forward strand.
GCGCGGGCTTTCCGGCGAACTGCAGGCACTGTCGTCGCACGCGCGCCGCCCGGCCGCGCCTAGCTATCCTCCTACGGCGAAGGCAAGAGTTCCTCTCTAGCTGTTCGCGAAGGCTGCTGGGATCCGTTCACAAAGCAGGTCGTAGAGGAGCTCGATCTGGAACGCCCGCGGTGGCGGCGTCAGATCGACACGCGCCTCGACGGATGGTCTGTCTACACAGTGGGCGGGGCATCTCCGACTCCGCCGTCCTGGGCGCCGCCGAGTGGGTGTGGGTCCCTCCCTCCCTCCCCCGGATCCATCGAACCCTGCGCTGCGGAACCGCGGGAGGTAGAAGATGAGAAGACAGAAGAGCGCCGCACCGGCCGGGCTAGGCCGCCTGACGAAGCCCGGCCGGCATCACCCGCTGATGTTTTTGCGGCCTTCCACCAGTTGGGCCCGGCCCACTCGGAGCTGGAAGCGAGATGGGCTGGTTAAGGTTAGCTATACATAACATATATACTCCTACCTGTTAAAATTCTTATGATTCGGCCCTTGTTTTAATTTGTTTCCGTGTCGAGCAAAAACTATGAGGTCATTTCAAACTCATACTTCATATTACCCTCTCTGTCAAGTAGGAGTTTTAGTGTAAAAAAAAGGTAGGAGTATTAAAAATGACAAGAGAAGACTGCTATCAATCTTCAATCCAATAATCATTTAAGCTCTCTTCACAAGAAGAATCGATCATGTATAAAGTTTGTTCATATATTTTTATATATATATATATATGTATGGTATCGCCTATATATGTTTTTTTCCATCGTAAAAAAATTCTACTGCTTACCTTTTTGGATCATGAATTGAGAAAAGAGAATACCTTATACATAACATACTTAAGAATTTATATATTTTAATGGAAATATATTTTCTTATTTTCGGATCAACGATGTAAACTTTTAAGAGTTTTATTTTCGGTGACAAATTATCTTTAGATCTTAAAAGAATATCAAGGTGAGTGACTCGATCAATATGTACCACCAGAAGTAGTACTTAGAATACAATTTTGAGCTCGCATTGAAACCTTAATGACAGAGGATGCATATCATTTTGAGCTCGCTCCCATATCAATATCATCTTGCGGGGTTATTAACAAATAAATGCACTCTCGCACTATACTGATAGCTATCTCAAGCGGCCAGGGTTATGTTCTAGACGAAGCATCAATAGGTAGTACTACAACAGCGGTAGGGCAGCGATAGGGCTATAACAAAACGCCACTTTCTGCCCAAAGTTTCTGTCCACCTCTTGCTAGCCACCATGCTTATATACATACTACCTAATTAATTGGCGAGGGGAAGGAAGGAACTGTTAGAACCACGGCATCCACCAGATGTACATTTTGCCGAGGTTGCTGAGGGAGACCGCTTCAGCGATCAGGCGGCGTGCTTGGCCTTCCACGGAGAGAGGCAGGGAAGGGCTGGCTTTGACACCCACCACAACTCCCTGGAGCCTTGCTTTGATGTTAGTAATGGCCCTCTGGATGAATCGGTAAACAAGAAACAGATCAGAATCAGTGAGGTTTGTTTTTATAGACATGTAAAACCCAAACCCAATGCCTTATATCCGTCCGTACCTGCGCGTGTGGGTTCTGGACCTCGCCTGCACTGGATTTATTAGTTTTGGTCCACTCCACTAGCGGATCATGAATGAAGGTCTCGAGAACAGTCATGAGGGTCTCCCTGTGAGTTCTGAGAACCGATAGAGTGATTTCACAGACCTTAAGAAATATGCCTTCATATCCTGTGATGCCCAAACCATCAATCATGTTCTGCAGCCACAGGTTCACAAAAAAAAAAGTTACAGGTCAAATGCATGCAAAACTTGAAATACAAGAAACTAGGGAGACCAGCTTTCAGTACTTACTTGCGTAAGCCTAAATGGCACCACCTCAGGCTTGTCCAGTAGCAACCCCCTGTCAAACAGGCAGCTGAAATCCACATGAACGCAGTCCCCGGTTGTGGAGTCGAAAAGGATGTTTTCACCGTGCCTGTCACCAAGCCCAACAATGTGGCCAACCATTGACCACACTGCGGTGGTATGCGCATATGCCACTCTAGCACGAAACCATGCAGCTGGCTCGGAGAATGTTGTCAAGAACCATTTGTGGAAAACTGGGGGAAACATTGGAAGGATTTTAGTCTTCAGCATCTCATCGTCAGGCATTTTTCCATTGTATGTGTCATATATCTTCTTGATTTGTGGATTTGTTTTCATCCTATCAAACTTTCCATGAGCTATGTAGATGTCCTGAAGAATATGACGGAGACTGCGAGTATTGGGAACCCATTCTACCATTCCACAATCTTCAGTAAGTGGTACCACTGCAAAGGTTCTGATGTAAAGCTTTCTCCTACGGCTCTCAGGGACCTTGGAGAGGAGACGGTTGATCATTGCATTGAACTCCATCATGCGTGAGTCTTTCCTAAGATCATCCTTAGGTTTGCATAGAAATGGGCGAGCAACTCCGTCGCTTCCGATGAAAACAACCTGAAGATTGAAATGATCTGCTTGTGAGTTGACACCATCATAGTGAAGTATAGCAGGTCAATAGCTAACTCTGATACTTTCTGAACAATGAAGAACAAATGCACATCACAGATCACACTAATAAACTTGTAGTAAAGGTAACAAATAACGTTGTAACCCCAGTATCATCTGTACAATACTCCCGAAATATTCAGCATCCAACAAAATTTAGAACGACCTTGATAAGAAATTCAGTTTGGCTAGGCAGTTGCTGCTCTTCTACGTACCTTCTTTGGTTTCTGAAGAGAGGAAAGAATTTCTGCTTCATCAGCTATTCCAGCTATCGTAGGATGCTCAGAAACTGAAAAGGGGTGAAAACCAGATTGGTCCAACATATTTGAATCATATGATGGCAGAGTCACAGTTAAAGCCTGTTGGACAGGTAAGATAATTCCTAGTGGCATCATTCTTTTCAAGGAACTGAACTCAGTTGAGATGTTAATTGTTTTCGCCTTCGGCTGCCCTGGATGAAAGCAGAGCTTAATGAGATGGTCTATCAGACTAGGAAATTGAATGAACAATGCACTATGCCCACGCTGACATCCTTTCTTTGCTGACTGTAATATTTCTGCAGCAGCATCTCGTCTTGCGGGAACTGTTGACTTCGACACTGCAGCCATCATCCAAAGAGCTTGTTGAGGGTATCCCTTTAAAATAAAAATGATGATGTATTTGACAATTCTGACAACATCAGTATTTTGGTGACAGATGCGGGAGATCAACTGAGACAGCACAGTAAGCCATTGATATGTTGGTAGATCCTTCAAGCACCCACGGATGAGGCTTAACACCTGCAGTGAGTTGATTAAGTCTCTTAAACAGAATGAAAAGACAAATTTGAAAAGGATGTGCAATCAAATTTACCCTTCCGTGGATCTCTTTCATGTGGTGATCAGAGGAAGATTTATCTTGGGCGTATATGCTTCCAAATTCAAACCAAAGAGTAAGCATTCGAGGAAGTGCTTGAAAAAGATTCTTATGCCCTTTGTGAAGTGCTTTTGCATAATATAGTAGCACACCCGGAAGTAATTCCCACCAAGGCTTCTCTTTCTCTTCATTTGCCTTGCTTACAGAGTTAGAGGAGCTAGAAGAGACTGGCCCAACTTTACAAGCAAACTTGTCATCTTCTTGCCGTTTCCTAGCATCAATAAGCAAATCATCAACAAACTTTGCCATGCAGAAAAAACCCTTTTCCCACTTGGGCTGCAATTCGGTTACTCTAGAATAGAGAGATTTGATATCCGCACTCTGTTTTTGCCCTGTATAGTGGATCCATCTAGTGTAGAGAAGCAGGGCTTTAGACACATCTGGATTCTCTTTTGATGCCTGTGTCGCAGAGATAGGTGGATTTGGCAAAGCAAGAGAGAGGCTACAAAGAGATGAAAGTACAGCACTTCCCAAAATTTCTGCAGGCATGTTGAGAAGTGTTTGCTGAAGTTCAGCTATAGCGCTATCAAACTTCCGTATATTCCAGAGATACTTCGCCTTCTCCATGTGAGCATTGGGGGCACCTGAAGCATCTGCTTCCAGTATCGCAAGGTGAGCTGTTTCATAATGACCAGCCAAACGGCAGAGCTTAGCATAATGAAGCCAGCTATTCCCAACCTGAGCATGCATATGACTCTGACTAAAAACCATCCTTCGGAGAGCAAGTAAAGGCTCCCTTGTCCACAGAGACGGCTGTGTACATCTTAGACGGTTCTCCCAATCTTTTGTTAACTTCAGAAATTTCGGATCGTCTGCACTAAATGATTTATCAATAAATGACTTGTCTCCCAACAGGGAATTGAAGTCTTCCAACTCACGCAGCATATGGAGCTTTACAACATAGGGATATGCACGCATATATGAGTCCATGCCTGCTGCAGCCAGAGGTACAAGCAACGCTTGCTTGGACTGAAAAATTTGTTCAGCAACCAGAAACTGATCTTTGTTCATCATGGCCTTGAATATCTTAGCGAGATCCATGTCAAAAGAAGCATTGTTCTCAGAACCACTGAACACCAGACCCTTGTCTGCCCCGGTCAGATATTCATCCATGAGATCCCATCTCCCCAATCGCCACGCTGCTCGCACTCCCTGCATGCACCAAGTTTTCTTATACTGGGGTATGCTGCACACCAAACCATCCACATGGGCTATCATGGCTTGAAGGTGGCACATGTTTAGCAAACAATTAAGAACATCAGATTGTCTATGAACAGAGGTAGGTTCCATTTGCAAGGCCTGTTCAGATAAGGTTAATACTCCGGCCCAGTTTCCAGCTTTCTCATTAATTATAAGCTGATCTTGTAGGCTTGATGACTTCCTCAGATTAGCTAAACCGAGGAGGCCGTCAGGCTCATCCAATCCTCCATATATTTCCATAAGAAAAGATATGTCATCATCTGAAAAGGTGCCACTACACTCTGCAGCTGGATTGGAGGAACCCGAATTTTCCTGGACATGAGATTCAAAGTACATTAGAGCACGAGCATGAGCTTGACATCTAAGAGAGGCCCTTGCTAGCGTAACTCTAGGTATAGCAGCCAGCAACTCAGCAACGTTGCTACACTGCACCAGCATTTGATCCTCTTCATAATCAGAACATGTTCTGCCTTTCAGTTTACCTCCATGCTTTCCAGCCATGGCATAACTAGACTGTGATAATGCAATTTCCTGTTTGAGGTCATCAACCCATTGCCCAAGGTTATCAAGTAAAGTGAAGATGGCTTGAATACAGACCTCACTCTGCCCCCCTGCAATTCCATGAACAGCAGCTCCACTACTTTCAGAAGCAGCAGCATTGAGAACGCACAGGATTTCCTCAGTAATGCTTTGACGAGCCTCTGGGGTACCATAGCAGACAACATTTAAGACCAAGTATGGTAGGAGATAGATTGCAGTTGGCATATCATGCCGAATAATTCCACGGCATGCACTAAAAATACCAGAACGGGATCCAGTTGCATGTGATGTCAACCTTCTAATCCAGTAGTATATCCACCTTCTAAAAGACATTTCTGGGCGGTATATTGGGCCAAGTGGAGCAGAATCAGTTGGGTTACGAAGATGAAATCTTGATGTTATGCACGGGGCAATTATTTCCTTGACATAGTTTGAGAAACGGCCCCACAACTTCTGACCCCTGTAACTCATCTCACAACAATTTGATTCTCTCAAATTGTCGTCACTAGGTGAAGATTGGCAACCAGCCAATTTTAGCAGCTCCTGGATAGCCAAGGCAGCAGAATCATGCACTGTTGTGTCAGCAGCAGCTCTGAATGCCCTTGCAAGATGCTTGTGGATCAACTCAAATATAAGGTCATCATCTGAACATTTTATCTTAAAGCGCTCGCAAGAAATTACCTTTACCTTAGCAGGATCAACAGCACCCAGTGCACCAAGACAGTCTGCACAAACTATTTTCAGTCTCTGGCCAACATTAGTCCTTGATTGCTCTGCACATCCTTTGAGTAAAGCCATAATTAAAGAGCTTATTACATCCAAATGAGCAATATCTTCACCGATGATGAGAGCAGTCAAATCGTCCCTTCTGGCATTAAATAATTTACTCAGCTCACAAGCTACCATGTACCTCACATTTAAGCTTTCATGGTTAAGACCATTGACAGCATCCTTCAGATGATCTTGCAGTGTCATTAGCCCTCTAGCTTCCTGTATTACCTTGTTTACTTCTGATAAAGATGGTAGACTAGGCAACAGTGGTAGTTCGCGTATATGTTGCTTTAGCAAGCTGTTATTTTTCACAACAAGTTCTTCTAGGATTTCAACAATTTTACTCAGGTGTGCAGAAGGGCATACTTTGCACTTTTCTAGAGATGGAATGAAGGCAGCTACAACTTGGGACATAACATACTTGATACTATTTGGTGATACTCCAGCCAACTGCTTTATGAAAAAATATAAGACATCAAGACCATCCATCTGAAGACCTTCCTTATCAATAGCAAAAATCAACAGAACCATAATCTTTGGCGTATGTGTACTCAAATAAGGGCCCATCATCTCAACCAATTTCCTTATTCGCTGGAGAGCTTGTTTTTGAAGCTTCATGTCATCAGAATGGAGCATCTTCTTGTCAATGCTATTGAGAAGGCGGACAAAATCATTCCTCAAAAACTGAGGAAGAGTTTCATTGCCTGTCAGTATTCTAGCAATATTCTGAATTGTTGGTGAAATTTTTGCTGTCCTGAAAATTAATATATCATTAGAAAGTTGTTCCTAATTACCCAAAGTAAGTTTATATTGAACTGCATGTCAAGTGGAAAGAAGATTCACCTTATATCAGTCTCAATCTGATCAGATTCCCCAGGAAAACATACAATTTCGTCAAGCAGTGTTGGCAAAGCAGCTGCAAATAACTCTTTGCTATCAGTCTCTGTCTCATTCTTATAAAATTGTAGAACAGATGGTAAATGCTGCCCATCATCATAAAAAAGAGCAAAGCAGAGAACTGTAGGCAGCCAATTTATGATCAGCTGTACTAGTTCAGTGTTTAGATGGCTTGCCAGTTCACGCAGAGTAATAATGGCGTGGTTATTGTTTGGGAGCGACACAATGAGCTTTGGTATAACTGATGGAACCATTCTCTCAATTAGCTCTTTGGTCTTAATACCTACAACATCCTCAGCAAATTCCTTAATCATTATGGGATGAGTCACAAGTCTAGATGACAGATAATTATATAAATTATCTCTAGCATTCGAGTACTTTGAGAGGAAGTGATCCAATCCTCCTTTGAAACAGTAAGTGCAGCATCTATGAATTAATCTCAAAGCAGTCATCCTTATGATGGAATTATGATTATCAAGCTGATCAATCAGTAACACAAATGAGCAGAAGAAAACTTCTCCATGAATATCACTAACTTTCATGATTGTACCAATTGATTCCAGAAGTGTCAGAAGAATCTGAGAATCTTCAGCTTCAGTGAAAGCACATTTTATTTTGTCCATGAATTGAAGTTCTTTAGTCCCTCCATCCTTTCCCAGTCCATCATCAGAATCAGAAAACAAAACATCCATAACATTTTTTTCCAAGAAGCAGCAGACTACACCAGAAAATGCTTCCCTGACAGCTTTCATTTCATGTAGTAGTAGAAATTCAAAACTCTGAACCCACTGAGTTCTCATCTCAAGCAGAACATGTCTGCTAGAATGCCTCAATATCCGCGGCAAAACTTCAACCCAATAAACTATAGATTCCTCAGAAGTCTCTGCATAGAGAAACTTGAAAAAGAGAGTGTGGGCCTTGGAGATGTTAATGTTGAAGTTCACATTCTCAACATGTACCAGCGCAGTGTCCATGATAGAAAATTTCTCTTCATTCTGGAAAATTCTATTCCTGATATCACATTGAGGGCACCAGAAACCTCTCGAGAGAAGATCTAATGTTGACATAGGTTGTTCAGAGTGCTTGTCCAAGAATAGATTGCAATGGTTCCCCACATTGTCAGTGCAATCAGTGGTTCCATTTAAGCAAGATAAAAAACCAAGAGAAAAGGCCATACTTTTCCCCACTGTCTCGAGTCCTAAAGCACCCACTGACCTGTAGCAAGCAAACAGGACAAGGCATAGTAAAATATCACCGTAAAATCGTGGAACTGCATTCATTTGAGAACAAAATTTGAAGGCTAGATTACATATACTGCATAATAAATAAAGTATGTGCCAACATGGCATTTTCCTGTTGTGTTTATTACATTACTTAAACTGGAAGAGTACACCTAATCTAAAATCATGCAAGGGGAAGCATGTCCACTCACTCAAGTTTCCTAAACATTGCTCCAAGCATCTTAGGACCAGAGTACAACACAATTATGGGTAGTGACATAATTGACTCATTTTGAATCTCAGCAGTTCCATTACGGATAGCCAAATCAAGGACTTCAAGATCGCATCCAGCATTCAGTTTATTGCCAACCTTTGCAATGGTTTGCATCAAAAGGCATTTAATCTTGTAGTCTGAACTGGTTTGAGTGACAACATGACCATCATCCAACAGCAGTGTCAACATGCTGATGAGATCAGCATATATTGGATGAACAAAATGTGTACCATCACCAATAAACTGAGATTCATCTTCGAACAGTTTAACATGTCCAGGAAGATTGACTGCAGCATCATTCAGCAAAAAAAGGTAAGCTACTGAAGTTGAAGTAAAGAGAGGCACAACTCTGATGACCGTACACTCAGGAAAGTAAAGCCTAGCATAAGCGCAAGCATACATAACTTGTAAGCTTGTGCCTGGGGGAAACAGATCCCTTATATATACTCCCTCAGTTCCAAAATGTAGGTCGTTTTAGCTTTGTGACTTTGTCCTATGTCAAACTTCTCTAACTTTGACCAAATTTATAGAAAAATATACTGACATCTACAATGCCAAATAAATGCAGTAACAAGACACATTTCATGGTGGATTTAATGAAATAAAACTGATTCGATGTTCTAGATGTTGGTATATTTTTCTATAAATTTAGACAGTTAGAGAAGTTTGACTTAGGACAAAACTAAAGTGACCTACATTTTGGAATGGAGGCAATACCATTTTTAACAAGCCTAGATGTTCTAACATGTTGCAGTCTTGTCGATGCTTTGTTCAGGAGAGGGTGTGCAACCATGCAAGCTTGCAAGGGTGTATAATCTGGAGCAGCACAAACAGCTCACTGTGCTTGTTAACTAAGCTAGCTTATCTGGCCATACAGCTTCAGGTTGATTTGTGGTTGCTTTGCAGATCCAGTGCTTATATTTAAATGCTGCTGTGGAAAAAACAGCACAGGGAAACCTTGAGTTCACTTTGGCTAAACATGTTAAGTTTGACAAATTATGTTTTCCAGAGTCTCACAATCCACTTACTTGTTCCTTTTTTTACAACAGTACCTCTGTCTACAAGACAACAACTTGATTTTGAAAAAAAAAATAGCAAAAGGGGTCATGCCAAACAGAACTGTAGTAACCACAATGCCAAATGGAGCCTTGTAGGATTAGACTAAGCTATGTAACAAGGTCTTAAAAACTAGGAAGTATTGCCAAACTTTTAAAGGGAAACTAAGCAAGTAGTGGATATTCAAAAGATCTACGTAAACAAATAAACCTGGTATTTCAAAGACAGATCATAGCACATAAGGCCCACACCAAGACATGCACAAAATGAAAAATGCTGCAAAATTAAGAACACGCAGAAATAGAAGCCTTACATTGGAGAAGCATTACAGTATGAAGAGCTTCAAAATACAGTGGCGCGTCAAAGGAAAACATGTTTCTCTGGGTTATCTGCATGATTTAACAATTTTTACGATGCACGGCTGGAAAGAAAAATTACAGGCTAGATCAATTAACATGCTAGTCTCTGATGATTTGCCTACCTGTTTGTGAATCCAAGAAATCCAGGAAAGGACTTGCTTAGAAAGTCTGGTAAACAGACTTGTCTTTGAATAAACACATAACGAAAGACACAGAAGACTAATCACCTCTATAGCAGTCTCAGGGTCTAATGGATAAGTCTCATAATTGTCTGGTGATAGGGACTTAATCAGTGAAAATAAAGACTGTCGAAAAGCATAGCCATAATCTTCTTTTAGTTTGAATCCAATGCCAGCAGAAAACCCTGATTCAGTCATCTTTTGACGTTTGGAAAAACTGCTTTCCTCATTCTGTGATATTCTTTTCTGGCCAACTTTTGGAAAGTCAAAATTTTCAGAACTTGCCTGAGGGCTGCTTTGACTGTTACTATCATCAAGAGTAAAGAAGTCTTGACCAAATTTGCTGATAACCACTCGAATGCATTCAATCAGTTTGCTGCAAGGTTTTGGCAAGCAGAGCAATTTCAGAAAGATTTCTGGTTTCCATACTTGAGCAGGGCAGAGTTCAATTATTCTCTTGTATGTGGTGTACATTGCAACCTGAAATGGAGTAGCGGTTAGTAGAATGAAGTATGCATAGAACCTGGCTAAGTCAAGTTGGTCCTCGAACCTGAAGTTCTGCACTTTTGCTGGCTTTTACTGCTCTTTGGAGGACATTAACAATATCAGCAGCTGTAGATTCAACAACATAACCAGGACATGAAGAATGCAGTGCATGAAGACACGCTCCCATTGAAAAGTCATAATCTGCATCTCTGCAGAAACCAAGATATAGCATATTGGTACATGATGATGTCTAGATTCCAATAAACAAGGGGAAACCAAAATCTACATTATAAGTTACTACCTCTATTTCATATATAAGTCTTTTTAGACTTGTAAGGAAGTCAGGAATTACTAGCAGTGTAGCGGACAAAATTGACATTCAAGACCTTGTTCATTAGACATTTTTTCCTCTAAAGGCAACTAATTCTGAATTCTCTCACCAACAGGAGACATGGGGGAATGATGACACATTCATTGATAAGAATAGAATCATTTAGCATGGGCATAATAGGAACAAAATATAATGACCGAAGTGACACATATTTTACGAAGAGCTGTAAGGGCAGTCCCAATGGGATGACTAGGACGGTTTCTGTAGCATTAATTACAATGTCATGTAAGAAAAATGGTGGTGTGGCAGTAGAGTTAAGGAAGAGAGAAGGAAACCGTTTCTCATGCAAGAAACCATCTCGTTGTGAAAACCAAGGAAGGGGGAGTAAAAGAGACAGAAGAGACGGGATTGGATGATAGTTGGCAGTAGAGTTGAGGAAGAGAGAGAAGGAAACCGTTTCTCATGCAAGAAACCAGCTCGGTGCGAAAACCGAGGAAGGGGGAGGGGGGATAGGGAGAGGAAAGGAGAGAGAGGAGAGGATTGGATGATAATTTATTTTGATTTTTGAAGAGACCATCCACTATTGTCAATATGACATGGCAACTATGGAAACAACATGATACTATTTGGGTTGAGAGTGCTGCAAAAGGTTAAAACAGCCTACATTCGGAACCGGATGGAGTATGGATTTTTCACGAGGTAGGGCGACGTCGTATGCTTGATTGAAGTTTCCATTGACCTCAAACCTCACTACAGTTATAGGAATCATATCTGGATTTAGTTTAAATTTGAATATCGTATTTAATGATCACAGAACCACTTATCTGCGATGCAGTTTTTTTTAAAATAGTTACGTTGGTGCAGTATAACTGTTAGCTGGTTTGCATTCAGCATGCGTGTGGGTTGGCAGCGCATTCTTCACTGAAGTTGGTGCAAGGTTGGAGAAAATAATAGGATATTTGGTTATATGATCAACTTGGAAGGACGATGATGCACATGGGCACATGGGAAAGGAAAATTAATTGAACATGCAGGGCCATGGAGTCACAATTGATATGCTTGCATGCCTCTGTTGAAAAAACAATTGTTGATCTCTTCTTCTAGTTTATCTAGCTTTTACATGCTTGTTTTTTTTCCAGTTGGGCAATACAGCACAACGACACTGATGTTGCAGCTGTGGGCCAGTTCTCATACAGAAAATGGTTGCAGCTAGATTCCAATTTGAATATGAAAAAAAATGCATAACCAAGCAACTTACCAATGACAGCTAACTTCTTAATTTACAATTTTTACAGAGAGAAGTTCTCAGCTATAGTATACACAGGGCCAGGAGCATCATAAAAGGACAGTAATAGGCTAGTAAAGTAACATTCCTGCAAAGCAGCTAAAGAAAACATATGCAAAGTATAATCTAGCATAACAATATTTGGACTCAATATTTTACTCAAGATCCAATTCCAACCTATCTCTCCTCGAATGGGTGCAGTAATTTCAATAACAGGAAGCAATCAGTACTAACATGATTACCTGATATCAGAAAGTTCAGCAACATCTTTTCCCAAAATGCATGTGATTGAACGAATAATATTTTCTAGAGGAAGAATCTCAGCAGTCATCACTGTGGCAACAATGCGTGCAAAATCAAAACAAACCTGTGACAACAGATCGAACACAAGCAAGTTAAAGATACACAGGGATAACCAAAAGTTAAAATTATTCATAAAGGTTGATGCCAACCTTGTGCAGAGAACCATCCCCATAGCAGAGGATAGAACAAGCAGCAGAAACAAATGACATGTTAACAAGCCCATCAACATACAAGGTCCCATCTGCAAGACACTTGTTAACTAGCTTAATCAGCGAAGTGGCAAATGGACGCCATCTTGCATCGCCTGTCAGATCAACCAGCACGCCAGGTCCATTCTTAGGTTGGCAACTGGCTGGAAGCTCACTATAAGGTCCAGGTGAGTCTAATATATTTGAGAAGGATCCACAGAGGCATTTAACTAAACACCTTCCAGGAGGCACACCACTAGGACTCTCATCATGCATTGATGCCACATATAGTAGATCTGTTGGATTGGACAAGGTCAAGTTTCAGCCTTTCTGCATGACCCATAATTAAAGATTAAGAGAACAAAGCAAAACACATACCTTCTACTGCGACCATAGCATCCAGGAAGAACTGTCTGTAGGCTTCTCGGTCACCAGTCCGAAGAATGGAGAGCAGATTCCAAACTGCAATGAATATAAGCTCATGGCTGGACCTGCAACAGTGAAGATACAGCATAATGTAAATGACAGGTGGGATGTCTAACAAGTGAAATCCGCTGGTGTGACACTGAGATAACACAACTGTACCAAATTACTTACGAAGACCGCAAATATAACAGTTACACAAACTTTTCTCTGAGTAATATAATTAACTATCTGCTATCCTTAGCCTACAAGGCCATTCTTTTCACTTCCAGTAAGACCATGAAAGGTAAATTTATGTCCAGTTGCAGGTAGCTTTCTACTCTGGTAACTTAACACACACTTTAGAGTTTTAGGGATGTAGCCCCCGTCTTAAGCAAGCAAAAGACCATCATTCAGTTTACAGCGCAGCTGATGGCGCAGACCCATCAGGACAGTGAGAGCACTCCCCCTCTTATCGCCTTACAAGTTCTGGAACACACAGCCACTACTACAAACAAGGATAGGAAGCAAAACGCCTACGATGTAACCGACAGCTTCTCCGACAACTCAGATCATCCTGAACCAGTTATAAATTAATACACATGTAGGTAGCCACACTAATTACTAGGTAGTATCTGCACCTTTGACCTCTGAAACAATTATCAGCTAAATCCATCACACGCCTGGATGGGAAACGAACAAGTATCGTATCAAATGGACAATATATGGAAGTTCCAGCACCACTGCACACCCGAACTGGATAAATCTGTCTACATTTTAGCAAAAGTGTACAGCACACGTGGTCCCCAATCAAATTGCACATTCATACCGCAATCCATTCCCGGACGAAAGGAAACTCAAATATGAGGAGCCATTGGACTAGGGTTTTGTGGAGGGAAAATGGGGGAGAAGGCAGGTACCTGAAATCGGGCTCGGCGAGGAAGGGGAGGATGCGACCGATGACGCTGATGACGTCAGCGGCGCGGCCGTTGTAGAAGACCCCGGGGAACTTGAGCGCCGTGTAGGCCACCAGCTTCAGCAACGCAATGACCTCCCGGCGCTCTCTCTCGGATGCTGCGCCTCGCGGAAGCGCGACAACGGCAACGGGTCAGCTCAATCGCCACCCGCTAGAGGCGAATGTGGAGTGAGGGAGGGGGGTGGGGCGGGGGCGCTCGAACCTTTGGGGGATGGGATGACGTAGTCGCGGAGGAGGTTGGGGAGGACCTCGCGGAGCTTGACCTCGAGGTGCGCGGAGCCCGGGGCGGAGCCGGCGGAGGCAGTGGAGGAGGAGGCGATGAGCTCGCGGAGCTCGTGGATGTAGGTGAAGTGGCTGGCCATCGCCCGCGATCGCCGCCGGAGCGGGGGCGGGAGCGGAAGGGTTTTGGGACTGCCTCCCCGGTTCTGCCCACAGCCCACCCGCTAAAAAAAAACAAAACACGACGCGTCTCCCCCACCTCCCGCCCTCGCCTCCCCCTCGCGCTCGCCGCCCTCGCCTCCCCCTCTAGCCTCACCGGAAGCGAGCGGCCACCTCTCGGCCCCGCCGCGCCGCACCGCCGGTCCGCAGCCACCGCCGCCACACCCGGCCTCTCCGCCGCGCCGCCGGCCGTGGGTGGGTTGGCACCCGCCGTCGCCACACCCGGTCTCCGAGCGCTCCGTGCCTCTCCGGCCTCCAAGATCCGCGCGCCTCCGGCCTCTCACCCCTGCGTCTACCGACGGTTCATCCCTCCGAACCCCGCTGCCATCCCCTGCGCTCCACCACGCTCCGCCCTACCCCTCGCGCCGCCCTCCACCTCGCGACTCAATCCCCTGGGCCACAACCGCCGCCGCCGCCGTCCTCCCAACGCGCCGCTGCTGCTCCGCCCTACACCTCACTTGTGGGCTTGTCTTTTCTTTCTCGACTTTCCCCACCAAAAAGAAGCAGGGAGGAGGAGATGCGGAGGGCGTCACCTTCGCCGTCTCCGGCGAGGGGCCCGGCGGTCTTCGCCGCCGCGTTCGTGGTGTTACTGCCGGCCTTGTTTCCGGGGATGTTCTCTCCGCTCGGCCACGCCTTCCCTTCCCTCTTCTCGGTGAATCCCCCTTTCCTCCTGCCATCCTCGCACCTCTCGATTGGGTCGGGTTTAGCCATACTAACAGCTTGTTGAATGTCGAGTTGCTTCCTACGGTTTCGATTGCTAATCTGCGTGTCCTTTCCGTTTGGAATGCGCGAAGGTTGGATCATGTTAGGCGGATTGATGTCACTATGGAGAATGTATGTCTCGTGAGAAATAGAAATGGCGTGTCAAAATGGCGGAAGTTGCAGTTATTTGTAGATTGTTTAGTTACAACACGCAATTTCGAAGCCGGTACGAAATTTATTCTGGCCAGAAAAATGGTTGAAGTGAAGCTGGCTTCTTTAGAAATACCATGTCTTTATATCTCTACGTGATCTTTTATACTCTTGGATCTGTTTGTATTCATGGAATAAAGCGTGTACTGAATAACTCAGCTTGATTACTGAGTTATAGGATTTGCACTCTATCTCTGCACTCAGGTCACAATAGAAGTATATTTCTGGTGACATATCCTATAATCTTATATTTTTATGAAGTTTAGACGTGCTGTTTCATTTCTTCATTTTTTTTTTGCAGGAGTGGAATGCACCTAAGCCAATGCATCCTTCTCTTTTAAATGAGGCACTGCGATGGGCAATTGTGAGTATATATTCCTCAGATGAAAACTGGAATGGTTATGTTGGAATTTGGAGGATGTTTTCACCTTTTCTTTTTTCACTTTTGGGTACAGCCAGCTGAGCAGAAGAGAGAGCTCTGGTCACCCTTGCCATACCAGGGGTGGAAAGCATGCCTAAAGTCATCAATTTCTCATGGTAACTTACTGATATCTGATAATTACGAATCACCATGCCTCTTCCTATGATAAAAATTAGGCTCTTATGCACTTGTCTCAAAATGGTAGCATTACCTCTAGAGCCAAGTGGCTACATACAGGTATTTCTTGATGGTGGACTTAACCAGCAAAGAATGGGGGTAATGCTCTTTAACTACTGACAGTACGATATTGAACTGAATTTGAGACAAATTGCTGAATTGCTTTATCCCGATCTATCTTTTTGTTATGTAGATATGTGATGCAGTTGCAGTTGCAAAGATTCTTAATGCTACTCTTGTGGTCCCACATCTTGAAGTAAACCCTGTTTGGAAGGACTCAAGGTACCTCTGAAGCTTGAGACTACCATATATGTCTTCTCCTGTTGAACTGGAAGTAATTTGTGTACTGGCATTTTCTTTGGCTGCAGTTCATTCGAAGAAATTTTCGATGTCGATCACTTTATCAACTCCCTAAAAGATGATGTTTCCATCATCAAAGTTCTTCCAAAAGAATTTTCTTGGAGCACAAGAGAGTACTATGGCACTGGCATCCGTGCTACAAGAATAAAAACTGCACCTCTCCATGCCTCAGCAAATTGGTATCTGGAGAATGTCAGTCCTATCCTGCGGAGGTTTGAGAAAAACTGATTTTGCATTGTCTCTATTTGTTATGCATGTGTCTACACGTTATGGAAGTTGCTTGTATTAACATCATGTCTATTCATTGTTTGAATTAATGAGCTGGTTACTTATGAATCTAATTCTTCACCAGTAATCTTATCCATCTGTTGTCACTGCAGCTATGGTATTGCTGCTATTGCGCCCTTTTCTCACCGCCTTGCCTTTGATGATTTGCCTGCGGATCTTCAACGTTTGCGTTGCAAAGTTAACTTCCAAGCCCTGGTTTCTCGGCCTCACATTATCTCGCTGGGGGAGACTCTTGTGAAGCGCTTGAGGTCTCCTGTCCCTGGGCATTCTGATGAATCTATCCATCAAGTTGTAGAACAAAGCACAAATCAAGATGGAAAATATGCAGTTTTGCATCTCCGTTTTGATAAGGTAAGTGGAAGAAGAATCTCTGGAATATTCATGGTATTTGTGTACTTTTTTAGCACTTCAAAGAACTTGCGCCCTGTAACATCTCAAACTGAGCTTGTACTTTTCAGGATATGGCTGCACATTCATCCTGTGACTTTGGAGGTGGCAGAGCTGAAAAATTAGCTCTCGCTAAGTACAGGCAAGTTATTTGGCAAGGGAGGGTATTAAATTCACAGCTAACTGATGAAGAGCTTCGGAACACAGGACGTTGCCCATTGACCCCAGAAGAGATTGGGCTGTTACTGGTAGCCCTCGGCTTCGACAGCAGAACTCGACTCTATCTTGCTTCTCACAAGGTTTGACTCTCTGTGAACTTATTCATCCCGGGAATATCATGAAGATTTAACATGCAACACATGTTCAGGTATATGGTGGGGAAGCCAGGATCTCTAGCTTGCGCAAACTTTTCCCGCTGATGGAGGACAAAAGGAGCCTTGCATCCGAAGAGGAGCTTGCTGATGTTGAAGGGAAGGCTTCTATGCTAGCTGCTCTTGACTATTACATCAGCATGCATAGTGATATTTTCATCTCCGCGTCTCCTGGGAATATGCACAATGCTTTGGTAAGTTCTCGTGGCCTCGGTTTTAGCTAGATCATTCTTTTAACCTGTGGTCTTGACTATAACAAATTTTCATCTCAGTTGGCTCACCGGACATATGAGAACTTGAAGACCATAAGGCCAAACATGGCATTGCTGGGCCGCATCTTTGTAAACAAGAGCATGGAGTGGTCAGAATTTCAACATGCTGTACAGGCAGGGCACAAAGGAAGATACGGGCAAATCAGGCTGAGGAAGCCAAAGCAATCGATCTATACCTATCCTGCGCCAGATTGTATGTGCCAAGGGTAGACTGCTAAATTCCACATCAGCCACTACTTTACTAGGCGCTCTGCAGCACACGGAGCTCGAGGATTCTGAGAGATCACCATCTAATCTGTCAATGGCATCCCTTACTGGCAATTGCTAGCTCCCTTGGATTGCGAAATTGCTTACAAAGTTTTGGTGGTTTAGTCATTTAGCTCATTCAGTTGAATCTTAGATTATACCAACTTGACTTGTAGCCTCCACGAAGACAATCCTTCTCTGGCTCCATGTAAATTTTGAGACCGCTGATGTACACTGTATCTTTTTTTCCCCTGTTTATAATACAGTCTATGCATATGTAATTAACAAAAAATCTTTTTTGTGGCGGGTGATAGCACATCTGACTCTCCATTCTTCTACTTCAACATCTATCCCACCGCATCCTGTTATCTTTGGTTCGACAACACATCTATTTGTCCACTATGGACTACGGTTGTCAAATCCATTTTGCAACATCAACAGTGTTCCCCCGGCATGGACACTGGACTAGATAGGCTAGGCTAGGTAGGACAATGAGCGTCGCATCCGTCATCGGCACATAACTCCTGCACCCACACATAACTTCTGCCACAACCCACACATCGTGCCAACCATGTCATGTCAGACTGCCCAATTCATGCTTCGCGCCAACCGTTTTATAAGCAGGGGTAAAAATAAATTAAATCCGGATAAAAGCTATATTTTTTGGTTTCACCCGCTTTGGCTTACTGAAGCCATTTTGGGAGAAGCTCTTCCAAACAATCCTGTATTGGGAAATCTGCACCTTCTCGTTTCGTGGAAAACATAAAAAGTACAAATAGGTGACCGGCCGGAAGTTTCCGTGAGAAAGCCAGGACCAAGTTTGAAACGGATATCCTGTAAGGGGGAACCTGGGCTCACACTCAAAATGGGCCTTATAAGGTGCGCTAAGCCTAGACCATTCTCGTGAAAAAATCTCACAGCTCAGTCTAGCTTGTGGGCTTCTCTTTTCTTTCCTTACTTTTCCCACCAAAAAGTAGCAGGGAGGAGGAGATGCGGACGCCGTCATCTTTGTTGTCTTTGGCGAGGGGCCCGGCGGTCTTCGCCGACGCGTTCGTGGTGTTACTGCCGGCGTTCTTTGTGGTGTTATCTAGTATCCAGATTAAATTTGAATTACATCATTATTTTTCTTATATCAACATCTTCAAAACAAGACAATATTTACCTATGGTACACGATATTTTTTAACACTAAATAATTAATTTCAGCTACGAGGAATAAATATTTTAACAATATGAATAGATAATTATTTTCCTAAAAAAAGTTAAACATGATGCACGAATAATAATATATTATGAAAAGAAAATATTAACATCATAAATATTTAATTATTTAGGATAAATAAATAAAAAAGAATATCACAATCAAATGAATCAATATCACCAAATAATTTAATCCACAGATGGAACAAATAATTTGACGTTACGAATAAATTAGTTACATATACACAAATAATTTTACATGAAGAACAAATACTTAACTAAAAAATATTCCTATAGACATACACTAACTAATGAATCTAAAATATAAATAAATTAGTGTATGACTCGCTCTTAAATATTATCAAATAGTGTTATACTATCGTAACATGTAAGTATAGATATATAAATGTTCACTTCCATAAAAATAAAAGCAAACATGGCTTATATAAAATAAAAAGGGAATAAATTGTAATTTAAATAAAAATTATGTACATGGCTTTCTTAACCAATAGAGAAACAAAGAGAATAAATAAATAAATAAATAGATATAAAGTATAAAAAAGAAAATAGGAAAGAAAAGAAAAGAACAAGATCAATAAATATAAGAAGAAAATAAATATGCACACCTGAAATAAATTTATACTATAACTCGATACTAAACAATTGAAAATGTTTTTCATCTGGATCGGATTCACCGTACTTCTCACGCTGGACAGAGACGAAGCTAGATACAGAAGCACCCTGGTGCACTTCCTTCTCATATCTATAGCAATTCTATAATTATCAAGTAATGCTCCATTAAGAAGCTTTAGATTTTGCATTTGGACCCTGGTGCACGTGCACCAGAGAAAATAACATAGCTTCGTCCCTGACGTTGGACCCGCGTGTTAGGGCGGTGAGGGATAGAAGAAGGAGTAGATCTATAAAAATTGCGAGTTGGAGATTGTGTGTGCCAAAATTGAATTATTTTTATCACCGATCCCTCGCCTACCCGCCGCTCCGTCACGCGCCCCTGCCCCTGCCTACAGGCCGAGCCGAGCCGAGCGCTCTCAGCTCCGCCCCGACCCCCACTCGCCCCGCCCCTCCTGCTCCTGATTCCCCACCCGTGGCCGGCGGTGAGGGCGCGAGGCGGCGATCTGGCAGCAGCGCAGCGGCAGCTCCGCACGTCCCGCTTCCCGTTGGCGCTCCGGGCGGACGGTGGCAGCGGTTGGCCGTCCGCGGGTCAGTGGCCGGACGGTGGCTGGGCAGCGCCGCGGCCCGCAGCGACGGTTCGCCGGAGTGGCTGACGGTTCGCCTGCACGCCCTGGCCCCCTGTTGCCCCGCGTGCGCGGACCACGCAGGTACTCTGTAGCTGCAGCAGACAAGGGCATCTCCTCCTGCAGCCAGCACAAGCACAAGAGCCGAGCAAGCTTGAAGCAGGCGTGGGTGCGCGTGGCTCCGGCAACAGCCTGACGAGCAAGATAGCTAGATAGGCATACATCAAGCAAAGCAACCAAGCCCTCCTTAAACCAACTAGGTGATCACTGAGAAATTTGGTCATATGCAATTTTCTCACAAATTCACAATCATGCAGTGACGAAAGTATTTATAAAAATCGTGATTGTAATTTGTAGGTCATGATAAGGGGCAGTAATATTTTAATAATATTTGGTTAAATTCATTTTAAATTTACTGAATATGCGTTTAGATCCTCTGAAATAGAAACTTGCAGCCCTCGATTCTCCAAATTTCATTACCAAACAATGAAATATGCCAAAAGAAAAGTTGTAGCTCTGACAAATGTCTACAAGTTTTGTTTCAGGCACACCTTCAAATTTTGCCTCTAACTTGATCAAAAATTGCTCTGAACATGCCGGGTTAATCTGAAATTCAGAGTTTCAGTTACCGCTCAAACCTGCCATGTTTGGGTCTAAAGATAAATCTCCTGCTAACCTCCGAAGTATAGAGCTAACATTTTAAACCCCTATTCCTATACCTTTAAATCTCAAATGTTTAATTGTTTTAACTTCGTTCTTGTTGCAATATGTTCACATCGACCTAAGCTACGAGATAGCGGTGATGTCTATAATGATAAATATTTTTAAGACTTAATTTGAATATTAATTAAATTAATATATAAGTCAATGCATTTTTGAATTAAAAGCTAATTAGATTTTTTTTAAACACGTGCGGCATTTAAATAAATGCACTGATTAAAATATGGAGACCCAAAGGAAATTATACGAAATCACGAATAAATAAATTAATAAATTTAAATATATGAAGTAAGAGAAGAATGACATCTAGAGTAGAAATAAAATAAAAGGATAGATAAAGAGGATGAAAATAAGAATACAATGATAAATAAAAAGATAATGAACGAGTGAAAAACAAATAAATTAAATACAATATTAAAAAAAAGAGAGAACGGTGAAAAAAGATACTGAGTGTTGTAGTGATAAATATGTAAATTTGTATTAAGAAATCTATATAAAGGAATAAAAATAAAATGCAATGGAGAAATAAATTTACATCTAGAAAATTGTATAAACTAGAGTACAAGTCAAAATACAAAGTATCCTACTAGAAAGATGAAAACATGAAAATGTAAAAAAGGTACCATAAGATAAGAAAGAAAGACGACCAGAAGAAAAAAATATCACATCAAAGAGAGAAGATGACAAAAGTAGGAAAAAAAAAGAATGGGAAATATAAACGGAAGAGAAGCTAACACAAGGAAGAAAACCTAACAAAAAGAATCGCGTCTCCCTATATCCTCGTAACTCGCTTCAAGAAAGCTCTCTGCAATTCAGCTTGACATGACATATCATAAAGTTGAGCCCAATTAAAAAAATACTAGTGGGCCAATGATTCCTCGGTGGCTTGCTGTATATCCTTCAAGTGATGGAACACATTTTTATTGAGCGCGCAATATATAGTTGTACCGGGTAAAACCAATGAAATGAAAACTAGCAAAAAAATAGTAAAGTAACTAAATCAAGAATGATACATTCTCATAGTGGAACCGTTCATAAGAATACAAATGAAACGAAGAACAGGAAAAGAAAGGAAAAGGCATGTAGGAAGCAAACAGCAGGGAAGAAAAGAAAAGAGAAACAAAATAAGAAGAAGAAAAGAAAAAAGAAGAAAAATATAAAGAGCTGCATGCTAGCAAGTGCTGCAGCAAAGCCCACCAACGCTAATATCGCAGTAGTGATAGTACAATAGCATATTAATGGATCCAAAGCATGTGAACCGCAACAGCCACTGCGCACAGTATAAAATCAGTCAAATAAATATTGGACCTCTGCGCTAAGCTATACTGGGCCGAATTGGTCCTACTAAATTCTTCAGATGATGGTCGATATATATTGCAGCGCTGGTGACATAGTATATCTCCCCCCGCTGCTGCCTGCCTCCCACAGGTTCCCGCGAGTGGGCTTTATTGGGGGCGGTCATGGGTTCTGGGCTAAAACTCAACATGCTACCTTTCTTGTTTCTCTTCTTCGTGGCCGTGGTCGTCTGAAAGTTGAACTGAGGGCAACAGGAGGTTCAGGTGTAGCAGCGAGTGACCAACCAATCTCATCGCCGGTTGATGCCTCGTTGATTAGGGTCTGTTTGAACAGCTAAAGTTAAGTGCTAAACTTTAGCACATATTAACACTTATATACATGCTAAAGTTTTTAAGTCTTGAAACCCGCTTTATTAGCACTTTTATTTGGATGAGTTAGTGCTATAGTTTAGCACTTTCAGCCATCAGCGGTGGATCCAAACGGGCCTTAGTCACCTCATCTTGGGAAGAGAGTGGCGCCTGCTTAATACAGATGAACCTGAACTTCTCTGAACTGTCGGCTTGACTCTTGAGCCTTTCCCGCGTGCCTGAAAATGGTGGATTTTTCAGACAGAGACGCAGCGATCCTACATCGCCAGGACATGGATTCATGCATGAACCTGTGGTAGCTCGCACCAGCAGCCAAACCAAGGGAAATGCTTTAATTTCTCGACCTTCTGAAGAAACAAGTTGTTGATGTGCTGTCCTTCTTATCCGATAACAATTCGGTTTTAGAGGCGAAAACGGATCTGTTGACATGCGTGCGCTCAATATCTCTTGTTCTCTACAGCCACCATCCGGCTCCTCCCCCCCCCCCCCCCCCCCCCCCCCCACCAAAAAAAAAAAACGTGAGCCTTCTCCTTCAGCTGAAAGGAGAGATTATTGAGGTTAGCACGCTGGAAGGGCCAAGTTCGCTCAACATTATTTTGACCTCTCGTCTCATCGATCATGACAGTAATCACGAGCTGACGTGATGTTGATCTCTAGCACCATGCGAAACAAAAGTCAACCACGATTTGGCCCAAGTGCATGTCGTCGTCGTTGTCACCGAGCCGTTTGGCCAACCAATGAGATCGTCGATGCTAGTCAGCGGTCGTGGGCCGGATATCCGGTCGGTGATGCCGCGCGCGCGGACGCCGTCGGGGTCGATATATAACGAAAACCAGTGAGGTCGTCGAGAGCGAGTCTGACATCCCTGCGGCTGTTGCTCGCATTTCGCCGAGCACCTCGCGCGCGTGCCGATGGAGGGACCGCAGCCGCAGCAGCGCCCAGGGAGCCAGCGCACCAGGCTGGGCGTCTACCACGACGTGCTGCGCCGGCTCAGGGACGCCGCCGCGCCCGAGGCGCTCGCGCCGGACTTCGCCGACAGGCTCTGGGCGCACTTCCACCGCTTCAGCGTCAGGTGCGAGCGAATTCTCCCGCGCTACCTCCTCCTCTTCAACGTCAGGCTCATGGAATTTTGCTGGTCCCGAATACCCTTCTCATCCGTATTCGTCTTCTTCTTCCGGGGGTGCGGCAGGTACGCGTTGGATGTGAACGCCGAGAGGGCGGAGGATGTTCTGGTGCACATGCAGCTGCTTGACAGGGCTAAGCACTCGGAGAACCAGCCAGCCTTCTCAGTCAGAGTTGTTCAGGTGCGAAGCGACTGAACAAAATTAACTCCTTTTTTGTAGCTGCAATTTGTGATCTGTTTGAGCCAACCGGGTGTTCTCTGCAGGTGCCCGCGCCTCCAGAGCTTGATGCCACTGAACCCGATTCTTCTGAACCCAATTCGATTGAAGAGGGCGCCTCTGCAACCTCAGGAAAACTGAAGTATGCTCGTTTTGTTACATTTCAGTTGATCACCATGGCCTATTGATCATTCTCATTTCATCGTTGTTTACCTGTTTACCTCCACAGCCCCCCCCCCCCCCCCCCCCCCCCCCCCACCCCCACACTCACTCACCTCTACGTTGTTTGGTTCCTCAGTGTGCACCAGAGCCAATTTTTGGCTCCTCACAGAACCTTAAGGCCCTTGTACGTGAAGCCAGCAGCAGGAACCTCCTGGATGATGGCGATGCTGTTCTCAGGTTACCTCTTTCTCTGTGGCATACCAGCACCTGCATTCATCTTATTGCTGGCTTCTTTCAGTTGCATAATCCCAAAATTCCATGGTGATGGCTCATCTGTACAAAATTTGGTGGTCAACAGATTCTATGCATAAACTTCCATTCAAATGTTGTTTAGCAGTCCAAGTTTCTCTTACTTGACGGTGGTGCATTTATTTTTCGTATGTACTGTAAAGAAAACTGATTCTTATGCCATGCCTTTTTTTGTACTCCTTTCCTATGTCTAAATAAAATGCATATGTTCAAAATTTTTTGTACCATTCTGCATGTCTTGTTTGTCATGAGCTATGTGCACCATTAGGCATTGGTTGCACACAATACTGGAATTCATTTGAATTCAGATTCTATAGATGCCCAGATCTCTTAGATACATATCTTCTGCCTTTGGCTACAAGACTGCCAATGGACTAGCATCATGTTCGAAGGAGAACTATATCCAGCATTATTCAAATAAATTCTCTTTCATTTTTTCATCCAATTCCCAGACATTCCAAATATTCTCTGAGCAGTTATTTAGTGATAACCACGACTTTTCAGCTGTGATTGCTTGTTAACTGTTCCTTGCTTAAATCGTTGTCTCAAAAGTTCAAGCCAACTGCACCTAATGAGGAACTGTTATATGCTTATGCAGTAAAGCACTGACAATAAATATAGCAAAATGCTAATTTTGCCCCCATCTGGCTGCCATTTTTTATCTTGCAGACCCATGCATGAAATCACTTTTGCATCCAAGGACAGGCCAAAGGGCCTTACTCAAGTAAGTTTCGGAACTAGTTTCCGCAAAACCATGCCGATTATTATAATTTCATTTTTGAATTGTATTGCATGATGTTTGGAAGCTTTCTGATGCTAACATTGTGTTCCAGTTGTCCGCACTTCTAGGCCAGCTCAATCTTGACATCAAGGAAGTACATGCACTTTCAACAAATGATGGCTACTTCTTAGATATTTTCATTGTTGTTGGATGGGATCACAAGGTATTCTTATCCAAATCTCTCTGCTTAGCAAACATTTGGTTTCAAACTATTTACAGCTGTGCTGCTCACGTTCCCTCTACATGCAGGAACCTCCAAGTTTTCATGATGAAAGCATTAGAATCTTCATCTCTGTTTTAAACATCACTTATTGAATTGCTACATATAATTACACTTCCATGACATTTGTTTGATTCTAGTACACTTGTGAGATTGTGAGATAGGAGGGAAGTCTTACTTTTGATTATACAGGAAACTCTACAACTTGAAGAAGCATTGGAAAAGGAAATTCACAATTATAAGGCACAGGTAAAGTTTTAGCACTCATCAAATTTCTTCATCATCCGATCTTGAGCTATCTGTTGCCCTTTGTTCGACCAATTAGGATGATCCATTAGAATTCTTCTGTTCATGGAGACGCACGAAAAGAATGTGCCAAACTAGAAAAGAACGTGTATGGGTAAACCCAACTAAGAAATTTTGATACAAAGAATAAGTTTACTTGCCTGGCAGCATTCAATAAGCACCAGAACCACCTTTTGACCAAACTAGTCCTTGTGCATTCATGTTATCTAATATTCTTGTCCAAAATTACAAATCTGTATCCTCATTTTAAGATTAATAGAACAATTGCGTGTCATTAGATTACATCACAAACTCTTAGATCCACATAAGAAAATTGAGACTTGGAGGTACAGGATCTTTTGTTTCTGTCTAGAACAAGATGCTGACTAAAGGTTGTGACACGAGAGTATTTTGTGATCCACAGTTTGTCCTTGTGTTAAGTCTGCAAAGTGCAAAAACTAGTCTACAGATTCAGTGTTTATAATTAAGCTGTTTCTACTAAATGTTTTGTTCATTTGATAAGCTTTGGTACCTGTAAGCTTTTATTCTCTATTTCCTGGTGCTTAAGTTATGCACTGTCAAACTCTTCTTCAGATGCATTCAACATCTTCTTGCTGGCCTCCTGAATTGGCAGGCAAGCAGTGTCCGAATAACTCACAAGAAGGCAGCCATGTTGAGATACCTAAAGATAACACTGACGAATGGGAGATTAATTTCAAAGCATTGGCATTTCAAGACAAAGTGGCATCTGAAACGTATGGAGATCTGTGAGTATTATGTTGTTGCCTTGCTTGGTATTTCAGTCTGATAGTTTCCTAAAAAAAAACAAGCCGCTCGTTCTTCCTCTGATGCTGCAGTTATCGTGGTACATACTTCGGTGAGGATGTTGCTATCAAGGTACTCAAATCAGATCGCCTTAATGAGAACATGGAAAAGGAGTTTGCTCACGAAGTATATATCGTGAGGTTGGTAACAAAATCTGTAATGAAGTTTCAGAAAAGGAAGAGGATGCATGCCAGTGGCCCTGTGGTGGGGAGGCTGTTTAACCTGCCTAGTACCTACCGATCCAGTTTCATATCCTAGGCTCATAAGACCAGCTTGGGCACCCATCTCCTTCAGTGACTGTAGAGCTCTTGGTCTTAATGTTTTATTTTTATTTTTCAAAGAAAAAAGGAAAATAAAAGCTGTGACCTGTGATAGTCAACTTAAAACACTCATACTTTTGTTGCTATGACAGTATGCAGAACCTAAAAAGGCTCATCTGTATCTATACTGGAGTCTTTTTCCTTGGTAAGTAGCACATGCTTTTGTCTGATCATGTTGTTGACGAGATTTTTCATTTTCTAGGAAGATAGAGAGTTTATGGTTCGAAAGAAAGAGAGAGGAAAGCACAGCTATAGGCGAAAGAGTCTGCTGTCTGAGCTAAAGGCAATCAAGGAAGCCGAGTCCGTCACAAGAATATTGTTCGATTTCTTGGGGCATGCACCAAGCCAAAAACTTTATGCATTGTCACAGGTAAAATATAAACACTAGTACTTCTTCCCATGGAAATAATTAGGTGTGGTTACAATTTTCTCGCTTATTTAAACTTATATATATATATATATATGTATTTCACCAGAATTCATGAAAAATGGAAGCGTGTATGATTTCCTTCACAAGCGTAAATGTTCCTTCAAACTTCCTAGTCTACTTAAAGCTGTAGTTGACATATCAAAAGGGATGGACTATTTACACCAAAACTGAATTATTCATCGAGATTTGAAGACTGCCAATCTTCTAATGGATGAGCATGAGGCAAGTTTTCTGTCATTATATGGTCAAACTGAATATACTTATTCATTTAAATTCCTTTATAATGTGGTTTCCTTGTTAAACACTATCAGTATCGTGGTTGGTAATTCTATATTCATTTCACTAAGTGTGAGAGTCCTGCCAAGCCCCTTCCCCCCTCTCCCAACACACGCACGCGCGTGCGCGCGCGCGCACAGTCACACGCCATCTTTCTATTTTGGTTGCGTGTAAATTGTATGTGTGCTCTAAAATATAGTTAACAAAGTTCTGTTTTGTATAGAACATGAAGAACTATGGAGACTGGAAATATTTTGGAGGACCTAGCCATTTGCCTATATATTTGGAACTATTTTTTCTCTCCAAATCTCAAACAGATTTTTTTTGCCCTTTTTATCTATTTTGTTGTTAGGTGTCAGCGATTTGTATTAAATGGCATGTATTCCTTATATCCTTTTGGTATCATATCCTTTGCCCCTTTTCTATTTTAGCATCATGTTCAATCAGTCAGCTTCATTAGATCCTATGGCTGATTGGCTCGTTATATTCTTTCTTTCTTGTCTCTTGTATTGAAAATTTTTTAACTTCAAATTGATTACCAATGACACCTTTCAGCTCATCAAGGTTGCTGACTTTGGTGTTGCACGTGTCAAAGCTGAGTCAGGTGTAATGACAGCGGAAACTGGCACATATCGTTGGATGGCTCCTGAGGTAATCTTTCATAATTAATAGTTAACAATATTTGTTTATTACAGAGGAATCGCAGCACTAGATTTTTTCTCTTTAATGATAGTAGTACAGTATTGGGTACCAAAATTTGAAGATCTTTTATATGAGCTCCATTTTATGTGTAGGTTATAGAGCACAAACCATACGACTCCAAGGCTGATGTATTTAGCTTCGGCATTGTTCTGTGGGAGCTGCTAACTGGAAAGGTAACTGGTCGATTAGTTAGAGTTGATCCCTTAGCAAATTTATGGTTGGCCTTGGTACTAAATGCCAGAGTTCTCAGTTTTGGACTTCTTTTTTTTAATAGATTCCTTATGAATTTCTAACACCACTCCAAGCAGCCATTGGTGTTGTCCAGGAGGTAATGAACAAACTGAAGTTCTTTTAGTTGGTTTTGTTATTGACTGACACGTGAAATGCAACCCCAAGATCATCAGTTACATTTTTGCATAGTTTTGTCTTTGTTGTTTGTCGAGGTCTAAGGCTAACATTGGTGCTGTCCATGAGGAAACCTCATTATACTAGTACCCCCAATTTTTTTTCTTCGAAAAGGTATATTTTTAGCACGGGAATTAAAAGTTTGCAAAACCAACATAATTGCTATTGTTTGGCGGAAATGACCAAGTTATCCGCAGTGTCCATGTCTTCTAAGTAAGAGAGAATAGATAGTGTGGGGTGTCATTATTACTAGTAAATATTGATAAGGTATTGAAGTTAAGTGAACATTTCCAGGTGAAGCTACAAGGCAGACAAATTTGATTTTGCTTTCTAATTTAATCATCTACTTAAATAAATGAATGTTTCGCCTTATAGGGCTTAAGACCAGTGATCCCAAGGGGCACAAACCCTAAGCTCGCACAGTTACTTGAGAAGTGCTGGCAGCAAAATCCTATCAATAGGCCAGACTTCACAGAAATTTTGCAAACACTGAATGAAATCGCAGAGGAGGTGAACATCTCTGACCTCATAACCCAGTTCTTCAAATTCCCATATCTTCCACTTGAATAGTGTAAGCAATGTATGAGACATCCTTGTAGGTCCCCATGGATCCTAACAAGCCCCACAAGGAGAAGGAAAAAGGAGGCAGCTTCTTTTCATTTGGGAAGGGCCATTGATACTTGATAGGCTATTCTGCTGCATTTGTTTGACAGCTGGAGTTGTACATTTGCCACTGTACAGATAGATTTAAGTTTCTTCCATAACAATTTTCCTTTCTGAAGATGTCGGTTTTCCATGGTCTATGCAATTGTATAGTGTGGTTGCCTGACTTACATATCATTTGAAATCTGGAGTTCATCAGGATGCACAAGCTGCAATGCCCTTGAACATTTATTTTTCGATGTGTTAACAAAACAAAGCAGATGCAGTTACAACAAGTTACAAAGCACCCACGTCTAATAAATTTACAAAATCGTTATAAAATCGAGAAAAAATAAGCAGATCCAATGTAAGGCAATCAAGCGTTGTGGCATTCTCAAGAACATAACATGCTATCTCATTATCTCAACCAAGCTCTTTGCAGAGCAGAAGCCCATCATACCTACTACATCCGTGTCGTAGAGCACCTAGGAAGACCCAAAGTGGTGTCCAATGTAATGTAAGTGAGCCAGACGATGGTGCTTAATGTGTCGTATGTATGTTATAAGCTGCTTGATTCGCTACCTGATTCAATAACTCAACATTCTACCTTGCAATCTGCTCTAGTATGTTGAATATGTGCTGGTATAGTATAATGCGCTACATATGCGTTCAGTCTGCTCATTGGCTACGAAAGGGTGATGATGAGACACTGAAGGGAGCAAGTGAAATGAGACCTAAAGTCCTAATCTGTTGTGCTACTGTTCTGTTTTACAGGCTCCATTTTATTCTGCACTATTAATTCAAAAGACGAGAAGACTGATGAGCAATCCTCGAGCAGAGCAGCCTTGACAGATCAATGACTGATAGGCAGTCCTTTCTCCCTCCATGAAGAGAATCCACCGGCGATGTCTGTTACATCAGTGAAACCCTGAAAAGGGTTGCATTGATGTGAGAGAAATCACCATGAATCATAGGACCCAAGAACCAATTGGCAATAGTACATGATAGAGGATGCATGGGATGATCATGCTTACAGCAGAGTGGAGCTCAGTTGCTGCCATGAGAGGTCTCCTGCCACTTTGACAGCCCTGAAAATAGATAACATGTGTATTTTTTTCTACCAGAAAACGAAAGTATGATCGACAAGAACAGCAGCTGTTTTGAACTCATGATGTATTCAGCAGACGTACAACGAGGATCTCATCATCCTTCCCAAAGATCCTTGACACTTGCTCAAGGAAGTGTGTGTTCTTCGTCGTTCCTATGATCGATAGCAAGAACATAAATGTTCAGGTGTAAATCAGAACGTAATCTCAGTACACATAGTAAAGTGCAGGAGGACCTAGCATGCTCATCAGTTCGTGTTAGAAAACAAAATGTGAACACTAGGTGTCATACAACCCAAAGGACGCGTTGGTGTACAGTAAGGAGTCACTAACATTCATAAGATGGATTCAATCTGGTTGGCAACCTTACAAAAACTATACTATTATGTTCCCACATTAATCTTTTTGTGGTCTGTGCCTGGGACCAGCATGTGGAGACCAGGACATGCATGGTCCTATAAATAAAGCTTTTAAATTATTAGTTATGGCCCTTTGCAGCGCCAAAACGCCGCTTCAGTTTGCTGCTTTGCTTTTAACGTTGCAACTTGACATCATAATGCGTCGTTCATGTATGCAAAGGCTTACGTTGCTTTCAGTTTGTATATCAGTATCAGAAACAAAAAAGAACTATCGGCGCGCGTGCGTCACAATGGATCAGAGATCATGCCTATCCTGGTTCTCTAGTGGAATTCTAATCCGAATGCACATGATGTTTGTCAACGGAACGCACTCCATCTAGATAAGATAACTACGAGGAGTCCAATCGAAGACCGTGAACTTTTTTTGTGTGTGAAAGAAGACCATGAACTTGACTGAACAAATTAGCCAGCGACTAGAGTCAACAATATGCTTGGATGTTTGCAGGCATTGCATTACCTGAGTCGTTGGTCCTGAACACGTAGGGGATATTTACAGCTCTTTCTGGATGCCCGGCACGGAACTCAGACTCGGTTCTGCACGGGCAGCAAACGAAAAAGGCAAAATGACAGTGAACCATGACAGATTCCCAAGACGCTTCTATTTCTTTCTGCTGACCGGGCAAGGGAATACCGAACACCCAGACAGTAGGTAGGCCAGTGGCTTACCTGACGTCGAGGTAGCGGTGGCCGGCCTTCTGAAGCTCGTATGCGATGTGCACCGGCACTGACCGCGGCACCACCGCCTCCTCATCCGCTTGCAACGCCCCGTCAGCGCCGGTGCCGGTGCCGGTGCCCCTGAAGAGAAGAGTGTGCGGGAAAATGTTTAAGTACGTTCAACAATAAAGAATCCACCCCCCCCCCCCCCCCCCCCCGCCCCCCCCGCGTCGTTAACCCCGTGTTGCCCAAAATTCCCAAATTCCGTCGAAGAATCTCGATCTCGACAGAGATAAAGCATAAGGGTGCGAGTCCCGTAGGAGACAGACTAGAGAAGATGGTCACCAGGGTTGCAAAGAAAAATTCGGATAGATGTGACATTGATGAGAAAGAAATACGCAGGCCAGCATCGTATAGCGTCCCCCTAAATCTAAAAAACAAGAAGCAGCGAGTGATGATTCCTGAAGAAAGAGAGTGATGCAGCACACCTGACGCCAATTAGGGAGCCGGGCGTCTTCCTGGCGATCGCCGTGGCGTCGAGCTGAAGAGGAACCCCTGCAGCGCTGTGCCGCGGCCTGCGGATCGATTAGGCATTCGATCACGTACAAGAAAGAAGGCATGGGAATTGCTTGGGAATCGGATGGAGCAGGCAGGGGTACCCACCTGGCAAGGGCTCGGAGGGAGACGCGGGCCAAGGTCGCTGCCATTGCTGCCTCGCCGCCGCCGGCCGGAGCGCTTGGTTTCTCTGCTTCTTCTCTTCGGCGGGCTGCGGAGGCACGAGGCGTGCGTCTCTTCAGTTTTCAAATGGTCTGTCCTTTTTTATTTTGCACACAAGGCCTGGCCTACCATTTCTGTAGGCCGCTAAATAAATTACTGTACTTAGGCAACTGATAGCGTGCACGTTGGAAACATTTGTGATCTTCATTTCTACTTTCCTGTTTACTATATGTGCTACTATATGTTGTTTATTAAAAAATATAAATAAATCCTATGGTACCTTCCTCGTGTTTCTGGAGCTTCACTTTTATTTAGCGACGATGGTTGCTGGGTAGCATTCTGGAACGTACATTAACTGATTAACAATTCCTTCCTTCCTTTGGATGCTCGGCATTGGTGGTTGAAGAGAAGAGACCGACATGTCACTCGATCTCCGCTTCACGAACTTCTGCTTCATTATGTTAAGAGTCTTACGAATCTGGCCTAGTTTTGATGCGCCTTTTGTTGCAAAGTAGTAGTATGTTTGAACTTGTCTTTGCATTACAATTGTTCCGTAACACCATACTGCTCAGGTTTGCCTTTTTATTTTACATGTATGCGCATTAGAGTCTGCTAATCTGTTCTGCATAGCAGGCTCCAATACATTTGTTCAGTAGTATTATTTTCACAGTCCTTCAGTCCTTGAACTAAGCAGCTAGCCTTGACAGGATGTTGGACTTCAGGAATACAGTTGCAGGCAAGCTCAGATCACTGGGTGATAAGCAATCCATTATCCCTCCAGGAAGAAAATCCACCAGCAATGTCGGTCGCGGGAGTGAAACCCTGAAAATGGTTGAGTGGGGGAAGATCAGCACAAATCACAGACATCCAAGAGCCGGTTGTTGGGGTAGAATACAGGAGAGATGATGGGGTGATCATGCTTACAGCAGAGTAGGCAGAGTTAAATTGCTGCCACGAGAAGACCTCTTGCCACTTTGGCATCCCTGGAAATAAGTAGTTTCAGAAATATATCGATAAAACAACTGAAAAGGACATGAAATTAATAATTATTTGACATCATGATGCGTTCAATAGACGTACAACGATGATCTCATCTTTGCCAAAGATCCTTGACGCTTGCTCAAGAAAGTGGGTGTTTTCCGTCATTCCTTCGAGTGGAAGGAAAAAAAAATCAGATGTCAATCATAAAATGATCACAGTGGGCAGATAATTAAGACTGATGAACTGCAACCCGTCAGTGTGCTCATCTGTTCATCTTATCTTAGGAAAGAAATGACAACAGGAATTGTCATACAGCAGAAAGGCTGAAAGGGCAACTTGATGTGCAGTATAAAGAGTCAGAAATTGTAAATATGTGTCCTAAACTCCTAAGGCTGTCTCTGTTTGATCAAACAAAGATATTTTTTTTTGAAGGAGTAAAACTCGGCTTTATATTGAAAGCGATAAAATAGTTCAAGACTGGGAACACCAAAGTAACATGAAGCGCGAAAGATCCGAAAAGACAGCTAGCCTATTACAGAGAAGAGCTAGAGCTCCACAATATCAGTGACGACCGCGTCGCTTGGTCTGAATGAATGCGCCCAACATCTCAAGCGTCCAGCTAACTCCCGCATCTTGTCTTGATCAACATCCTTCAGCAACTTGCGTCATTTCTGCATAAAAGAGACTGTAGAGTATATTTGTATAGGTGAGTTCGGTAAGACATGTTCGATCGCCGCTTTGTTACAGGCATTCCATAGTGCCCACGCTACCCCGGCAAAAAGGAACATACTGAACTGGAGGGGCATGTTACACTCCCTATGCATCCATCTCCCACGCCAGTCTTCCCATGAAAGCGGGACTCCCTGCCAGCCAAGTGCATCACGAATCCTACACCAAACAAAACGAGAAAGAGAACAACCAAAGAAGATATGGTCTAAATTCTCTAAAGTATTACATAGGTAGCAGGAAGGCCCCCCCCCTCCAGCCCCTCTGCGTTAATGTGAGAGCTGTAGGAGCCTTTCATTATCAATTTGCCACAAGAACACCTTGATCTTGAGTGGCACTTTGGTTTTCCAAACACTGACAGAGTTTTTGATCCGCACGCCCTGGTTAGTGAGGCAGGAGTATAAGGATCTAGTCGTAAAGGATTTGTTGTTAGTTAGAGCCCAAGCTATATCATCATTGTCACTCGTCAGTTGGACAAAATGGAGCAGCAGCAGCAGCGCCAAGAGTTCCCTCCCCTCGGCGGCCGTCAAACTCCTCCTGAACTCTATCTGCCACTCTCCCTCCTCACTCCAGTTTTCTGCAACCAGGGAGTCGTGAGATCAGCTCATACAGAAAAGAGACGGAAATTGAGTTTTCAAAGGCGTATCACCAACCAAGTGTCAGTCCAAAAGAAGGTGTTCCGTCCATTGTTAACTTTCCGAGTGTCCCCCCAACGGAGCAGATGCTTAACTTTGTGGAGCCCCTGCCAGAATTGTGAAGCGCCCTTGGTGCTCGAGCGAAAGAAATTCTCATCCGGCATATATTTTGCTTGAAGTAATTTATACCAAGTTTCGTTAGATCCTTTCATGATTTTCCAAATCCATTTCACCAACAAGCAGTCATTCATAATTTTTGCGTTGATGACACCCAGATCCCCTTGGTCTTTCGGTCTACTGATCGTATCCATCTTAGCCATGTGATATTTGGGATCATCGGTGGCTCCTTGCCATAAGATTCTCCCTCTAATGCGGTCCATCTCTTTGTGAGAGGCCTTCGGCAAAGAGTAGAAGCCCATGATGTAGTTGGGTAAACTGGAAAGGCACGAGTTGGTTAGCACTAGTCTCCCCCCAGAGGATAGGTCCTTCCCTTTCCATGGATCCAGCCTCTTGCTCATCTTTTCCATCACCCCGGCGATAGCTTGGATTCCCAATTTATTGGTAGAAAATGGGAATGCCTAGGTATTTCATAGGCCATTCACCTAACCGACAATTAAGCATATTGGCTAGTTTTTCCTGAGTGGCTAGATCAACTCCGAAAGCAAAAACATCGCTCTTATGGAAATTGATTTTGAGGCCAGATAATCACTCAAAGCAATAGAGAATTAGCTTAAGATTCAGAACTGATTTCTCGGAACCATCGATCATTATTACAGTATCGTCAGCATACTGGATGTGGGAGATCCCCCCCTGGATCAAGTCCGCAAGGACCCCGGTGATATGGCCTCAACTCACTGCTTTTGTCCAGCATGGCACTGAGCGCATCAGCAACCAGATTAAAGAGGAGAGGGGAAAGAGGGTCCCCCTGCCTGAGTCCCTGGAAGGTCCTGAAGCAATCCGTCCTCTGACCATTGATGTTGACACAAACTCGCCCCCATGGACAGTTTACATAATCCAGCCTATCCAAGGTTTGGGGAAGCCTTTGCCCCTCATGACTTCTTCTAAGAACCTTCAGCTCACTTTGTCATAGGCTTTTTCAAAGTCAATTTTCAGGATGAGACCTTGTTTCTTGGATCTTTTTAGTTCATGTACTACTTCGTGTAAGATAACGACCCCTTCCAAAATGTTTCTCCCTTTCATCAAGCCCGTCTGATTTGGCCCGGTCACGTTTTGTGCCACCGGTGTAAATCTATTCGTCAGTACTTTGGTAATCCCTTTATAGTCCACATTGAGCAGGCAAATCGGTCGATATTGTTTGATATTGTTAGCTTCTTTGGTTTTTGGGACTAGGGTAATAACCCCATAGTTGAGCCTTTTAATGTCCAGGGTTCCTTTGTGCAAATCCGAGAGGAGCCCCAGATAGTTGTCTTTAATCACCGCCCAACAAGATTTACAGAACTGAACCCTAAACCCATTGGGGCCAGGAGCGGAGGCGTTCTTCATCCCAAAAATAGCAGCCTTGACCTCCTCTTCCTCGAAGGGTCTGGTCAGAGAAGCCTTTTCCCCCTCGGAAAGCGTGCTTCTTAACGACCAGAAAGTAGCCGACAGGCTGAGCCCTCCATGGTCCTAGAACCAAAGAGTTTTTTGTAGAAGTCGACCACATGCTTCTCTATATCATTCTGGCTGGTGAGCACCCCTGCGTCACCTTCCAACTCTCTGATTAGGTATTTCCTTCTCCTCCTGTTTGCAAACTGGTGGAAGAATTGTGTATTAGAGTCTCCCTGTAACAACCATCTCTCATCACCATGCTGCTTCCAGTATAGCTCCTCCATCTGGTAGATGCTTTCTAATTTTCCCTCAATAATATATCTAGAATCCCATTCGTTTGGAGTCAATGGACCCAGTTCAGCCTGTTGATCCAGGTCCTCCAGTTGCAAAAGCAGAGCTGCTTTCATTTTTTTCTCTTCTCCATTTTTCCTAATGTTCCATCCCTTCAGGTGTTGTCGGAGGGAGCATAGGTTATCATGCCAAGCATGTAAGGCTGAACAGTTCACATGCTGTTTCTGCGGATTCTCAAGTCATTTTTGAGCAATTAGTGGTTTGAAATCAGGACATAGCAGCCACTTATTCTCAAAGAAGAAATATCTCAGTCTAGAAGCCCCTTGCTCACCAGAATCCAAGATAATCGGAGAATGGTGAAAGGACTTTTATGTCGCCTAGAGGGGGGATGAATAGGCTTTTCTGCAAATTACAAAACCTAATTGCAAATGTTAGCACACAAACCGGTCAGACCGGTTTGGCAGACCGGCCAGACCGGTCTAACACTTAGAACAGGCTGAAAAGATCGATGCGGAATCAACAAGTAAATGCTAGAGAGTGGGATATCAAGGCAAACCAAAAGGAGACATGAGGATTTGTTTCCCGAAGTTCAGATCCACCACAGTGAATCCTACATCTCCGTTGAGGAGCTCATTGGGCTTGAGTCTTTTTCAACTCGATCCCTTGAGCTTGGTCTATTCCAATCAATCCTCGCTTCACTATCTTGATCCTTTCCACCAAGGGGGCTAGATCACAACCTTTACAAACTTGTCGCTGCTCACCACACCTTGGGAGCTAGCCGGCGACGCCTAGCCGTCTAGGAGGCTTCACCTCCAAGAGTAACAAATGCTTCAAATGTTGTTTCGACTTCAACCACAAGTGCTCAAGCTACGGAATGCTCTCTGCAGCTCTCTATTTCTCACACAAGATGCTCACATAAGATTTCTCTCTCAACCCAATACTAGGATAAGCAATCTAGTTAGCACAACTTACAAAGAGTGGTTGGGGAGAGCTTGCTGGTCAGTAATATGGATTTGGAAGGCTTAGAAACTCAGGGGAACCAACAGCCCTCGAAGGAGAGGGCTGAGGGGTATAAATACCCCACTCTCAAAAACTAGCCGTTGCTCTGTCAGGGGCCAGCCGGTCAGACCGGCCCCTCAGACCGGTCTGTTTGATCCTACTAGCCTTTAGCGCTCAGACCGGTCAGACCGATCCCTCAAATTGGTCAAACCGGTTTGAGCCAAAGCAGACCCGAAACAGACTTCTCTCTAGGCTTCTCACTTAGGTAGACCTATGAGCACTTTAGGTGTTGTCAATCAACCAATGTTGCATCCCTCTTGATAGTACGGCATACCTATACTCAAGGTAAAATATGAAGTCCAATTCAACTACTTGAGCTTTGTGTCATTTCAATCTTGTCATACTTAGTCTTTCTCATTCTTGGGACTTTCAATCATTGCTTGTAATCTTGAGCACATCCATACTTGAGCCAGTGACTTAGGATTTTCCATCATTCATGAAAGCGTGCACTTGAATCCTTAAGTCACTCCATTTTATCAACCATAACATATATGATGCATTGCGTTGCTTTTCTCTTTGAGACTTAGGCATGATACTTCGAGAACCCCACGGATACTAGCCACTTCACCTTAGCAATACGCACATGGTCACAAGCCGTCGCTTAACCAAAGCTTGCTTAGTTCCTCGCTCTATCATCTCGGTTGGTTTCTTCACCACTTACCCTTGCCTTATTAGTTAAGCTTTGCATATCAATAATGAATTCCCACTTGAATCTTTTTCTTCAAACGCTTGTTCTTGATTGATAAAGAATGTCACATATGTTGCAAGCTTCCAATAGTAAGACCAACATGTAAACATATGCTCTTGTCTTTTGAACATTTACATATGAAGCCTTGCAATATTCATTTGTATATCATTGTATCTTTCTTGATGATCCCTTCATTTGTTGACCAAGCTTTGCTTGTCATTGACCATCCAATATTCATCACGAGATCACATACTTATTTGATATCATCATTCTGAGCCAAATCATGTTCATCAATATATGAAACAACATCATGCTATGAACATTAGAATAAAAACCTGCTCACAATCTTAATCCAACAAGTTAGTCCTTTAATTATTTTGTCATTCAAACCACCAAAACCCACTTAGGAGCCTAGATGCACTTTCAAATGGTCAGATCTTACTCTGGTCAAGCTCCATGCGTGATAGAGAGGATAACGGTTCTCCCAGGAATGGTCATGAGAAGTCTGTCCAGGGTTACCAGGGTAGGGCACGCTTGCTTATTTGTCCAGGTGTATTTAGGCCCACTCCTTCTGACCTCCCTGAGTTGATGTTTTCCGATGAAGTCATTAAACACCGTCATCAAGGAGTGGTTAAAGTTGTCAGAATTTTCCTCACTCATCTCCCTGATGAGATTAAAATCTTCTCCCATAACCATCGGGAGAATGTTGTTTATGCAGATTTGATTCAGTTCCTCCAGGAAAGTGGCTAAGATATCGTGATGGGTTGGCCCATACACCACCACCAAAGTCCATCTGAAATTTGTCATTCTATCCTTGATAGTTGCCACAATGCTGAAGGTTTTCATACAGCAGTCCTCGAGTTCTAAATAGTCCGTCTTAACCCCCAGCAAGATCCCCCCAGATCTGCCATGGGAAGGTAACCAATTCCAAACAAAATTGAGCCCGCCATCTAGCTCTGCCAGGTCCTTCCTGGAAAAATCTGTTTTGATAGTCTCTTGAAGACCCACAATGTTAATCTTCTACTTGAAGATATATTCTCTTAGCTGACCTCTCCTAGCAGTTTTACCAAGCCCTCTAATATTCCAGGTGAGAACTCTCATTTAGGAGACACATGGTTGGCCAAACTCCCTCCATCAGGGGAGGTTGACCCCGTATCGATGTCCAAGTTACCCCTAATAGTATTATCTACGATATTCATAGCAAGGTCCTCAATATTCTCCTCACCCTGAGGGAAATCCCTGCTGTTCATCCTATCTAAATAGATTTTATAGTTGGCTTTGGCTAAATTAGCTCGCACAATTTCCTCAGCTCTAAAGGCCTCAATTTGTACTTCAATGTTATTAGAAGCAATATCTAAATCTAGGATAGTAGATTTCAGAACACTAGTTGGAGCATTATTTAAAATGGTAAAGGGGTTGGAAGAAGTACCTGGTAGTAGTTCATCCCTTTCCTTAGCTCTCCTGATAGCTTTATCGGCAATTGGCGCCCCATCCCTTGGAATTCTTGAGCTCGCTCTCGTAGCCAGTCACTTTCTTAGCCATCCCCTTCTTGGCTTTCTTTTTTGCAGAGGTCACCTCCCACCCATGTGTACCCATGTCATCCCTGGCTGCTGGAATAGTCTGTTCTTGGGTCCGCGAAGGCGATTCCGAGTACAGTTCTGGCATCGGTTCCAAAATGGGTCACTTGCTAGCCTCCATCATGTAGGGTCCCTCTTCATTGTGCACCAAGATTGTCTTATCAGAATCAGCATCATGGCACTCCAGTCCTGTCCCCCCGTCAAGTTCTCCTTCTTGCGAGGTGACAAGGGATTGCTGGCTGTCATCTTCCTTCTCCATATCAACGTTAGGCACAACACCAATCTGATTCAGCATGTTCTTCCCACCGGGGGGACTGCAGACCGCCCGTACTGGAGTTGATTTGGAGAAGGCCCAGGGACGGGTGGA
Source organism: Panicum miliaceum (assembly GCA_032594955.1). Taxonomy (NCBI): domain Eukaryota; kingdom Viridiplantae; phylum Streptophyta; class Magnoliopsida; order Poales; family Poaceae; genus Panicum; species Panicum miliaceum. The sequence continues at coordinate 50,114,629 of CM064062.1, forward strand.
AAGCAGCAATAGGAGTCCGGTGCAACTGTGCCTCTTGACTCCCCACGGCGGAGTCCTCCGGTGAGCTATCCCGTATTAGGTCTTCCATGCTATCATCAAACAAAGATATGTTCATGCACAAAGTTATCAGCAGCAGTAAGAATTACACCATGCCCAGCTAGCTTTGAGAATCGACGTCAACAGGTCATGGAGAAGACCACTGTCACAAGCTCAACTAAAACAAGTAGCACAAGGCACGATAAAACAACGGGTGACTAGGACAATGTGTTGCGTTGGGACCTTGGCGTTAATTGCCTAAGCCGGTCTCGTTCATTTAGGAGATATTCACAACTCCTTCGGGATGTCCGGCGCTGAACTTACCCTCAGCCCTGCACAAAGCGGCAAACAGAAAAAGTTCACTTGCTGCTGTTTGTGAACAAAAAAGTTCAGTCGACTTCAGTGTTTCTCTGAACCCTGATGTGTTTATAGGATTATCAATAACAAGTGAACAACACAGAATTAGTCGAGCTCTAGAATGATGAACCGAGAGAATCCCACGAAAAGAGTAACTGAAGGCATCGCAAATTTCGCAAGCCCCTGGTGAAATGGGCAACGCAGACTCCAGTTCCAGTAGCTGTTGTACTGAAACTGAACACTTGGAAGCGAATCACAATCAGCAGCACTAGTGGAAAGAGAGGGAGGTCCGGAGGTGGCTGGCGGTCTGACCAGATCGTCGCTGTCGCCCTCACATGCGGCGACCGAGGGCCGCGAATCGCATCCCCAGTGAGTTCCTCCCTCCTGCGGTGAAGACGAGAGACACCCGCGCCGAGAGGCCGGCGGCGATCTTGCGGGGCGTCCGCCCTGCGTAGCCTCTAGGCCGAAGGTGACCTTGCCCCTCCCGCTGACGTCCATCGAAGAACCCAGTGAGCACTGGGAGCACCTGGGCGCTGGAAGGATTGTCCACCGGGGACATTGGGCGGAGCGCCAGAGCGGAGGAAGTCGCGACAGCCGGAGTCCGCTCGGCTACAGCTAGATCTCGGCCGCAAAGCATACATCCAGCGGCTAAGAATAGCCCGCTCGAGCGTGGACTGCGCGGTCAATATATTTTACAAATGCACCCCTGATTCGGATCGCGACTAACAATCGCGACCCGGATATTTACAAATATCCCCCTGATTTGGATCGCGATTTATAATCCCGATCCGGGTATTTTCAGAAAACCCCCTATCTCGGCTCCTGCTGATTCGTTCTTCTCTCTCTGCCGCGCCATGGCAACGGCCGGCTCTCTCCCAGTCCGGCGGCGGGAGCAGACCTCGCAGCCATACCTGCCACACTTCCCCTCCTCCGCCTGTACGAATCCCCATCTCTAGCAACATGGGACTTTTCCGGGTTAATCCCCTCTCGAGATTCGAAGAACAAACCAGCCGTTGAATCGATTCAACGAATGCTGCCGTGGGGTGAATTCCTCTGGCAATTTGACCTCTTCGTTGCTAGGGAGAGGTTTTGAAATGTCTGGTGTGCGGTTCGTGGTCGCCGCGGACGCCGAGATGTATTTTGCAGAAATGGTGCAGACTGATAGAGAAGGTGTGGACGTATCGGCGGCCGGCCGGCCGGCCTGGTGCAGTCATACGCGACGCGCACCGGCACGGAGCGCGGCACCATCGCCTCCTCAGAGCGAGCTTCACTTGGCGCCTGCGGGTGCCGTGGACGGAATCGAGGAACGGGCGCGCTGTGATGTGAGAGCATGCATTCAGAGGCAGCGACGCCTACGCATGGGATGGAATGGAGTCGAGCGGAGGCGCACCTGGCAAGGGCCGGGGCCTGGGCAAGGAGGTCGCCATTGCTCGACCAATCGCCTAACAGATCGAACCCGACTGGACTCTCAGCTAGCAATGCGAGGTGAACAGGGCATGTCTTCCGATCCGAATGGCTGCCCCGTTTGATGTGCTTTTTCTTGCAAAAGAGATGAAGTATGTTGAACTTGTTTTTGAGTTATGATTCTGTAACAGAATACTGCTCAGGTATGCCATTTACATTTATGCGCTACACGAGCATTAGAGTGTGCTAAAAGATAGCTGAAAAGGTGAAATGCAACATCCAAAGGAGTACATAAATCCCAATCTGTTCTGCAACTATTCTGCTCGGCAGGCTCCATTTATTCAGTACTGTATTTTTAAAAGCCGGGAAGAACATTATGTACACCTGTACAATCCTTGAGCTAGGCAGCGTTGACAGGATGCTAGGCTTCAGTAAGATAATTGCTGGCAAGCTCAGGTCACTGGGAGGTAGGCAATCCATTATCCCTCCAAGACGAAAATCCACCGGCAATGTCGGTCACAGCGGTAAAACCCTGAAATTGGTTGCATGGGGAAAATCAGCACACATCACAGAAATCCAAGACCCGGTTGTTGGGGGTGCAAGTGCAATATACATAGATGATGGGGGTGGTCATGCTTACAGCAGAGCAGAGTTCAGTTGCTGCCATGAGAGACCTCTTGCCACTTTGGCATCCCTGAAATAAGATGTGAAAGTTTCAGAAATATATCGATAGAACAACTGAAAAGGAACATGAATTTATTTATTTGACACCATGGTGCATTTCAGTAGACATACAACAATGATCTCATCATCCTTGCCAAAGATCCTCGACACTTGCTCAAGAAAGTGGGTGTTTTTCGTCATTCCTTCGATTGGAAGAACGGAAATTATCAGATGTCAAAAATAACTTAATCACAATGCAGACAGTTAGCACTGGTCAGCTCAAACCGTCAGTGCGCTCATTGGTTCATGTTAGTAAAGAAATGACGACAGGAATAGTCACACAGCAGAAAGGGCAACACGATCGTACTCAAGAGTGTTACATGCACACAGTTATCAGTAGCAGTAAGAATTACACCATGCACAGGCAGCTAGCTTTGACAATCAGTGACGACAGGTCATAGAGATGATCACCGTTAGAAGTTCAACTAAAACAGGTCGCGAAAGGCAAAGACAAAACAACGGGCGCTCTCTTGGTAAGAAGCTTGGCGTTAATTACCTGAGCCGGTCTTGTTCATGTAGGGAATATTTACAGCTCCTTCGGGATGCCCAGCGCTGAACTCGCCCTCAGTTCTGCAGAAAAGCAGCGAACCAAGAAAATTCACTTGCTGTCGTTCGTGTAAGAAAAAAAAAAGTTCAGTTGAGTTCAATGTTCATCCGGATCCTGAATGTTTAAAGGGAATTATAAGAACAAGTGAACAACACAGAATTCGTCGAGCTCTGAATGCAGAAGTGAGAGAATCCCATGAAAGGGTAACTACAGAACCGTGAGCTGTCCAACGCTGCATCGCAAATTTCGCAAGCCCGTGGCGAAATGGCAACGCAGCAGGACCAAATCCCATCACCCGTTCATGATCCAACGCTACTGCAAGTCTGCAACAGAGCACTCGGAAGAAAATCTGCAGCACCAACAGAAGGAGGGGAGGAGGCGGGCTGACCAGATCGTCGCCGTTGCCCTCACTGCACTACTGAAGCGATCTAGGGCCGTGAGTCCCATCCCCAATGCCTCCCTTCCTGCGGAGAAGACGAGACACCGGCGCCGACAGGTCGACGGCGACCGTTCGGCAAGGCCTCCTCCCGCCCTAAGGTGACCTCGCGCCTCCCGTCGACGTTCTCCGAACTAAACGGTGAGCACGAGCACCTTGACCATCTGGACGCCGGGAGAGTTCTCCGCCCGGGACATGGGCGGCGAAAGCCTTCGCCGGCAACCGGAGGCGGAGTGGGAGAATTAGCAGCCGCCGGCGTTCGTTTGTACAGAGGGGGATCTCGGCCGCGAAGTATACATCCAACGGTTAAGGATAGCCCAGCTCAAGCGTAGACTGCGCGGTCAACATATTTTTCAAATACACCCCTCATTTGGACCGAGACTAATAACCGCGATCCAAATATTTACATTTACCCCCCTATTTATTTTCAGTAACCACCCTAAACCGGATCGCGATTAATAACCGCGATCCGAATATTTTCATAAAACCCCCTGTTTCTGTTTCGGCTGTTGCTGTTCGTCCTCAACCTCCGTCTCTCTGCCGCGCCGTGGCAACGGCCGGCCCCCTCGCCGTCCGGCGGCTACATGGACTTGCCGGAGAGACGGCGGCGGCGGCGGAAGCAGACTCGCAGCCGTACCTGGCAGCCACGCGTCCCCTCCTCGGGCTTTACGAATCCCCATGCTGGCGGATTTCTCCAGCAACACGCAATCGACAGCGACATGTCCGGACTAATCGAGGAGGTGTGGTCGTGGAAATCAAACGGACGGACCGGTGTCCAGCAACAGAAACAGAGAGAGTGTGTGGTTGTAGTTGAAGCGTACCTGACGTCTAGGTACCGGTGGCCGGCCTGGTGGAGCTCGTAGGCGACGCGCACCGGCACGGAGCGCGGCACCGCCGCGGCCTCCACCTCGGGGCGCAGCGCCTCGTCGACACCGAACCTGGGTCCATCGGAGGAGGAGAAGCTGAGAACGTGTGTGTTGGCGACAGGAGAGAGGGCGCGCTGCATCAGCTAGGCAGGGAGGGGAAGAGGAGCAGCGGTGAGTAGCAACCTGACGGCGACGGCGCGGAGCGAGGTCCTCTTGGCGCCCGCGGGCCTTGCCGTGGCTACGAACCGAGGAGCAGCAGCATCTCGTGCGGCGGCGCCACTACGCCAGAGGCTGCTAATGGAATGAATCGAGCATTCAGATATGCAGCGAGCGCCGGTGAACGAGACATGGAGCGCAGGCGCACCTGGTATGTGCCGGGGCACGGGCCAGGAGGGGCGCGGCCGGGAGGGAGTTCGCCATTGCTTTACCGATCGCCTGGCTGGAAGAACCCAATAACTGACTTCTCGCTTAGTATTTCTGTCTGTCGATGGAGTGCTTTCTTCTCCGTCTTCCCCTCTTCCTCTGCGATGCCGTGCCTCTTATAATTAGGCTCTCTCTCGCTAGCAGCTAGCACTGTGGTGTGTGCTGTTGGATGCCGGACGTTCAGCAGCAGAGCAGAGTACACTAAGCTGGTGGCTGTTGGCGGTGTGATCATATAGGAGAGGGAGGAGTACGCATGTGTTGCTTCTGACTTCTGAGTGAAGAAGAAGAAGAAGAAGAAGAGGGAAGCTTGCACGTTTTCCTCCGCCGCTCTAGAAGCTAGCGAGCGAGAGAGAAATCCTGTGTTTGTAGGTTATTGGTTGGAGGTTTCGAAGGTTTCAGCCCAGCTGTATGTTATTAACCCTTCACCAAATAAATTGTATCATATCACCTGTGCTGTGGCGTGGCGTCCTCGGGGAAGGAATGAGGCGGCCGTCGGAACCGACGAAGGAGCGCGGTGTCAAGTTCATGGCCGTCGGTACCGACGAAGGAGGTACGTACGACCACTGCAGTTTGCCGATTTTCTTACTTTCTTTCTTTTTTGGAGGCTCAATAAGCTTGTAGCAGTAACCGCTAACAGTACTTGCCATTGCAATTTTTATTTTGAATCAAATGAATTTTCTACGCATTTTTGCCAGATTAGATTTGATGGTGAAAGGATGAGTTTGCGGATGAGGACTGACTCTGCATCGCGTGGGAAGTGGATAACAAGGGCCTGGACTGGACGGCAGCTCGTGAAGCGACAGCAGAGCAAAGAGTCATATGCATGCATGGAGACATGCCGGATAAGGAGGACCAGACCCAGATATGGGATCACGCCACCAAACTTTGAGACCAGGCGGGACGGTCAACTGGGCCGAGCCGCAACGCGGTGAGGTGAGCGGCCCACTAGATACAGCTGGGCTCCCACTCCCCTCGCCCAATCCAACTGCATCCAGAACTTGTATACAAGATACAACTAGTAGCTTCCCTCGTGCTAACGTTACCGGTGATAATTTGTCCATACACATCAAAACAACTAAAAGATAATATCTCTTCCTCTCTTTCTTGCCCCAAACCGAGCAGCTCAAACTCTCTTCCCTCCTTTTAGCCCGGCCCGCGCTCACTCCTTTTTTCTTCCTCTCTCCTTCGCTCTTAGGATAGCCTATATATCCGTAAGAAGTTAAGTGATCTATTATAACTAGCAAAACTGAAACGGTTTACTTCAAAGATATCATTTGTATATAATCTGCATCTGAATAATCCTAGATCTGAGTTATCTACGTACATGACGATTTAACAAAATTAAAAGCCTAGAAAACAAATTCCATGGATGCAATTTTGATTGACAAAGAAAAGGCAGAGCTGTTCACCTTGCTGGCTCGCTCAGCAAGCTCACCTCCGCTCGAATGAGTCATGTAAACCAAAAGAAAGAAATTCTTGAGATCAAAAATTTGTATCTTCTCTTGCAAAGTTCAGAAGTTAGCAAGATTTAACGACACAGGCTGGTGATCGGATGAGCGGGTTTGTTCTTCAACCTTTTACTGACTACTACTCTGTAATCATCTGGTGATGACACTAATGCATATGTGAAATCAACAAATGTCAGGTAGAATTTCTCTGTTGAGCACTGTCAAAGTCTTCGAGGAGGATACAAAATTGTCTCCTCACTTCCTAAGGACGTGAGGCAACGGCTACCGTGCTAAACTACCAGCAACTCCTTGCAATTTGAGGGGCCAGTCCAGCATACCGCAAGTGGCCACGAGTTCACCACCACTGATCCGGTAATAATCCTCGTAAGTGAAATTGCCGTCACGTGAATAATCCGAACATGATTTTACGAGCGAATTTTTACATGGCACCTGAAAAGGGACACGTAACCAGATCTACCGCCTCCTGGGCCTTGGCTTGGCTCTACCCAACGCAAAGCGGCGGATGCTTCGACTGACTCAGGCGAACACAAGTACACCTCACACCCACCCCCCACACCCCACCACCCAGCTCGCTGCGCAGCCTGCGCCTCCACCTCCGCTCCGCAGGCGTTGCTCCTCCTCCCACCCCCTCTGTCCCTCCAGCTCCTCCATCTCATCGTCTCCTCCTCCTCCCACTTGGCCGCCTCCACCCAGCTCCGCGCGCGACGTCGGGGGGAGCCAGCCCGCGCGTGATGTCGGAGGAGGACAAGGACCAGCCGCCGCCCAAGCGCCCCAGCGCATCGCCGCCTGAAAGAATATCGGTGATGGCTACAGGAGCGGTGAATAGTAATTAGATTTCCGATATCGATAACACAAAGGAGTTACAATAAAATTCAAAAATTAAATCGAATATACGGAATCCGGCTGAATCAAAAGTTGCGTAGTGATGCTAGGAACCTTCTTCAACCAACTCTAGCAAACTCAACAATAAAAATACGTAGATTGGGACAAAACAAGATCTAGGTCAACAAGAACTAGATAAAAACGATATGAACAAGATACAAGCGATTTTATCCCGAAGTTCACTTCCACTAAGGAAGCTGCGTCTCCGTTGAGGAGCTCACAAAGAGCCGGATCTTCTCTAACCCTTTCATCACCTAATCAACCACAAAGAAGGATTGAGTCACTTACTATCAAATCCATAAAGGATTGGACAATACAAACTTTCCGGGACGCACACACACAAGAGAGCGCTCCACGAGCGACGCCGAACCATCTAGGAGTAACAAATACGAATCGATTTGGAGATGCTTCAAGTGCTCATGGGAGGTTGTGGGCTGCACACTTTCTCAACGGGCTCAAATCTCACACCTCAATCTCTCTCACACCCAAGCTCTAGCTCGAATCTATGCAAGTATTAGCTCTTGGAGTGAGTGGGGAAGTGTTTTGGAAGCTCAAGGAGGTGTTTCTTGCGATTGGAGTCAGCAGCAAATGAAAGAGGGGTGAAGGGGTATTTCTACCCGAGCCCCCAAAACTAGCCGTTATGTGCTAAAAATGTACTGGTCGGAACTTCCGACCATACCATTATTTTTGGCCGAGGACCCCTGGTCGGAAGTTCCCTGAAACTTCCGATCATGGTCGGAACTTCCGACCCTTGTTGTCTTTGCAGGGTTTAAGGTTTCTAAGTTATGGATTGGGTCTCTCAAATATTTTTGGTTTTTCTAGCATCTCCAGAACACTTATTTGCATCCCTCTTAATAGTATGGTGTTTCCTATACTCAATATCAAAATAGAAAATTAATAAAACTCTTCTTTGAGCTCCAACACCGTCCATTAAGCAATTTGGCGTCTTTTTACGCGTATTTTTTATTTCATTGCATCACAACCTGTTCAAAACTCGATAAACTTATTAGCTCCTTAATTATGCATATCATCAACACCAAAACCCACTTAGGGAGCTAAATGCACTTTCACCGCCCGCGGACCAGATCCTCGACAACGTGCTCGAGACGGTGCTCCAGTTCCTCGACGCGTCGTAGGACCGGAAACTTCGCGTCCCTCGTTTGTCGCTCTTGGCACCGCGCCGAGTCCACCACCCGCGACATCGTAGCCGTCCGCAACCACCTCGCCGCCTCCGCCGCCCGCACCGCGCACAACTTCCCCAACGCACGGACCCTCCTCATCAAGGGCCGTCCGCGCTTCACCGACTTCAAGCTCCTACCGGAAGGCTGGGACGCCTCCGCCTTCCGCCCATGGGCCGCCGCCATCACTGCCGACGCCTTCCCGCGCTCACCTTGCTCTACCTCAAGCGCATCCCCATCACCGATGCCGACCTTGACCTCCTCTCCCGCTCCCTTCCTGTGTCAATCCGCGACAGGCACGCGAGGCGCCGCTTGGAGTTGGGCTCCGCGGCGGCGCGAGATTTAGTCGGCCGTGAGTCAGGCGTGCGGCAGAGGTCGGAGGCCGGAGAAGACACGTTGGGTTTTTTCGTAGCCGCACAGGAGATCGAGGATTGGCCTTTGTTTTCCGATTTTGGAAAGAAAAAAGTAGGCTGCCTGGGATTCGAACGCTGGACGCGTTGCCCGCGAGAATGGGGCAGACGCGCGGGGGGCAGAAGGGGTGCGTTGAAGACGGATGGAAGCTCAGCTGTTGGATGCAGTTGAAGCTAGTCAAGAGAAGATTTGAGCCATTGATTTTGATGGAGTTGTAATCGTGGGTACAATTTTCTGGGTGCACAGCCGTTTGAATCCTTAGTGGGGATGTTTTGTTGGGTGGCTAGAGCGTAATTTAATCCATGCTTTAGGGGTAGATAGATCAATCAAATTGACGAGCGGACCAGCTGCTTCAAGTTCACCGGCGCTGTAAACTTGGCCGGGCCGTCGTAGAAGGCTGACGCGATGACCTGGGCGGCCCGCTGGGTGGGATGGCCCGAGGAGTCCCAGAACAGGTATCGCCTGCGGTCGGCGCACAACGTCAAGTTGGGCTGGCATCCTCCTAGCCCCCCCAGCCGCCCGGCGCCGCAGCACGCGCTGTCCACGTTCCACGGCCCACCACCAGCCGCCGCTCGCGGTGGATCGGCCGTGGCCGTCTGCATCAGGCCGTTGAGGTCGCCGAGGGAGTAGCTGAGCCCGCGCAGGCGACGCGGGAGGCCGGCCAGGAGGGACCCCAGCGCGCCGTTGAAGCCGCCGGCGAGCGCGTTGAGGCCGGCGGCGCACGCGCCCGCCGGGCTCCGCGCTCGCGCCGACGGCGTGCACCCGATGCGCCCCGCGTTGACGATGCCGAACCTCCGCGCGCCCATCCCGTACAGCTCCTAGGTAAATTAATTTATTATTATAGTACAGCTAGCGTTGCCAGCAGTCAAGGTACTTGCAGGAGTTTTAGTTGAACGCGACTACTAACGGCACTAACATTGATTTAGTGGAATATACGGTCTCATATATTTTCATCTTGAGACGATTTAACAGACAATATATACAATGGTTTGTTTTATAAGTTGTCTTATAGTAAATATATAATTTTAGTGCATAGAAAAAAGAAATATTGTAAGTTGCATGACAACAACAACTCATACAATGATTAGAAAGTGTTCTTATAGTAAAGTCTACGAGGCGGTTGTCTCGTGAAACAACCACTTTATTCTTTCTCTTCCCTCTCTCCGTCACATAATCAAAAATTTTATATGAACTTGTATGAGATGATCTATAAGACCGCTGACGGGTCCTAATGCAATCTGTTCGTTTGTAATTTACCGACCGACGTCGCTTGTCACCTGGCCGGCCGCTATAATAAGAATTAAGATCACAAAAAGTCTCGTTCGTGGCCGGCCTACAATTTTTTAAACGATGCAATGCAAGGGATAGATGCACAACACACATACAGGATGTTGGAGCATGAGTTGTAATAAATTAGGGCTAAAATATTATACTCGGAGTAGGTTTCTTAGATTATATAATTAGACTGGGACTAGGACTCTATGAACCCGGACTATATAATAAAAGTCTGGGTGATCCTTAAGGAAAAGCTGTGTAAAGCAGTTCCAATAATATTTTCTACATGGTATCACAGTCATAGACCAACGTTACTTGATCCTTGGTCAACCCACATCTTCCGCTTGCGTCGCTCTAGGGAGATCAATATCCATAATCTCCCTGGGGCGCCGGAATAATTAGCTAGCCTCTCCCAATCATAATCAGTATATTAGATTAGATTAGCTTTCTTTCTCTCTCAAAATCATAACCTTCGGCACATCATCGTTGATGGTCTTCGTCGACACTGCCCCACACGCCGCTTCGTTCACAAATATGGACATCTCGTGTCCTCTGCAAGACGCTTCACCGATGATGGCATTACGACGACTAGACTGCATCAACAAAATCATCCTCTGACGTATGCAAGGAGCAATCGCCCTTCGACGTATGCAAGATATACTCGTCCTCTGACATATGCAAGATTCAATCGCCTAAGTGGCATCCTCTGGCACCTAGATGGTGTCAATGACATCTAAAATCTAAAAGGTGTCAATTTCTATACTTGCAGCTCCGCCAATGAATCATTTTTTCCCCTTCGGTTGTGTGCGGCTACGTCGATGATGACCACTACTATATCGATCATGTGTGCGGCTACGTCGATGACGACCACTACTATATCGACCATGGCTATCGCGTATCATCAGGATCAGCTCCATCGACATCAACTCCAGTTAAAGCGTAAGACACTCCCGCTATGACTGCGGGAGGGAATAGAGGAGAAATAAGGGACAACACCACAAGGGTGATGTGGAGAAGAAGATAGAGGTACAAGACTTCAAATTCAGTCGCAATCGTCCGCTTCGCTCCTGCTGCGACTGAGGGGGAATGTTAGAGTATGAGTTGTAATAAATTAGAGCTAAAATATTATACTCCGAGTAGGTTTCTTAGTTTATATAATTAGATTAGGACTAGTACTCTACGAATCCGGACTATATAATCCGGACTATATAATAAAAGTCTAGATGATATTTAAGGAAAAATCGTGTAAAGCAGTTCCAATAATATTTTCTACACGTGAGACCTGCATCCGTACGGTGGTCCCCCTGCACACGCCTACTAGTAGCACTAGTCATCCACGCTCAGCCTCGGCTGATGAGCATCAGCTGCTTGAAGCTGACCGGCAGAGTGAAGCGGGCCGGGCCGTCGTAGAAGGCCGTGGCGACGAGCTCGGCGCCGCGCTGGGTGGGGTGGCCGTAGTCCCAGAAGAGGTAGCTCCGGCGGTCCGCGCACAGCGTCGAGTTGGGCTGGCATCCGCTCTGAGTGCCCAGCCGCCCGCCGCCGCAGCACGCGGCGTCCACGTTCGACAGCCCGGCTGCTCGCGGATCGGCTATGGTCGCCTGCATCAGGCCGTACAGGTCGCCGAGCGAGTAGGCGAGGCCTGGCAGGCGCTGGTCGTCGGAGCCGAGGCGCCCTAGAAGAGACCTGAGTGCGTCGTCGAAGCCGCCGGCGAGCACATTCATGCCGTCGGCGCACGCGCCGGTGGGGCTCTGCAAACGCTGGAGCGGCGCGCACCCGATCTGCCCGACGTTGATGACGCCAAACTTCCTCGCACCCATCCCGTACAACTCCTTCGTAGGAGTATAAATTCATAAATTGCTATTCCTGATACATACATAATATAGTCAAATCAGCAACGGAAATAAATGGGGTGTGAACGAAAGCTTGAATTTTGATCGAGTTACCTTGATGGCGGCCGAGTAGTTGGAGATGAGGCTCGAGTAGAAGGCGGCGACGTCGCTCTGCTGCTGATGATGCTGGTGCGTGACGGCGAACGCGGCCATGTCGTTGGTGCCGATCGCGATGAGGAACAGGGATTTGGACAGCAGGTCGTTCGCCGCGGTGGAGCCCAGGCTTGCTACCATCTGAGCTCTGGTGGTGCCGAAGTTGCGCACCTGCTTCGATAACGGGATGTTCATCCCGGCGAACTGCATCATATATACATAGATGAACATGCAAATTAGCTATCTAGTATGTCTCTGAAAGAATTACTTTTCTATATTATACGCATATTTTATTCTTCAAGTGTCGCTTCAAATAAATCTTCCTAAATTTCAAGCACTACTTGATATTTAAGAGGCGTGCTAAAGAATTATTTATTGATGGATAATTAGCATATACTCCCTTTGTTCTGCAATATAAGGTATTCAAGCAATTTTAGGACATATTAAAGGAGAGAGGAAAAAACGTAGGTACCCTCCGATAGCTCTTCGTTTACGAGCTATAATTAAAGTTGTTCCAAAAATTAAGCAGCCGAGGAAGGAATATACTAGGCAATTATGCAGCTGAGATCAAGAACAGTTAAATACTTTCCTTTAATACTTGTCCAAAAATCATAGAGTGCCTATAAGTATAAATTTTATACCCTTCAATACCTTGTATTTTAGGACGGCGAGAGTAGATACTCTTTATTTCCGAGCAGCTGCATATGTATACCATGCGGTCAAAGTCACCGGCTATCTCGACGAGAACGACGGCTACATGAGTTTGACCTGAGGTTATATATTTAATTTCTCGATCACGCGCAAGGAAATTGGAAGGACATGCGTGCACGAAATCACTTGCTCATGCCGATCTTTTGTTTACCCGGTTTACTACTACTCATGTAGTCTTTTTTCCCCCAATTATATTAAACGTGTGGTATGATCTGAACTTTGCTGCTGCCTAGCTAATCCATGGCATAAGATCGATTTACAAAGAAACTGAAGGATTTTGTTCTGCAACGATACGACGATCACTTACAGTGGAGTCCAGAATGCCAGCTCCTCCAGAGGCATAGTTCACTCCTCCGAGCCCACTGACGACGAGACGGCTGGAGCGCGGCGTGAGCGACAGGTACGCCGGCGGGCTCCTCTTGAATCCCATAGCCTTCGCTGATCGATCACATTCATCCGCCATCAGCCTGGCGCCGATCGTATATATACGTGAACACATACAGGTGCGAGCTAGCATACCTATCAAGTCGGCGACGTTGTAGCCGTTGCTCCAGCGGCCGGTGGGTCTCGCGCCGCCGGGGAAGTCGACGCCGTAGTAGGGCATGTCGGCCCTGGGGACGCCCGCCCCCGGCAGGTGGTTGTTGTTCCCGACGTCCAGGGTCGAGTCCCCGAACACGTACAGAGCCGGCGCCGTGCAGGTCGGACGACGGACGGTGCCGCCGCCGGCGACGGCGGGCGCCACCAGTTGGACGACGGATATCGTCACCACAAGCAGTGTGACAACGACGACACCAACACCGCCGTTGATGTCTTGGTGGTGGCACCGCATGCTGTGGCCTGCTATCGATCTGCACTATTATTGGGAGGCACGACTAGTAGCTACTTGATTTACGCAACGCCACTATATGCTTATGAGCTGGTCGATCTGCTGGTGGCTACCGCCATATATTACTAGCAGTAGACTAGTAGAATGGGACTAAGAGTACCGTTGACCCTGCACTTACGGCAGTTGCCTAACTTGCTTGTGTTGCTATGCTCTGTTCTTAACTAAAAACTGATGTTTTAGTATAGTACATACTCCTTTTGCAGTTTGGCAAATGTGGATACGTACCAGCAGCTTGTGTATTAATAAATCGTTCAAGTCGACCCGCAGGCGGCAGGATGGCTGCAGATGTATATGGTTCATCAGCCTGTTCGGCTGGGCTGGAGCTGCTGCTGGAGCAGCCAGCCAAAGCTCCAGCCAGCACGAACCAGCCCAGCCGCATGAATTTCACCCATCCGAACAGGTTTCTCTCCACACGGATATATATGGTTACAGCAGGCTGGGAAGCAAAATAGATTAATGATAAATTTTTATAGTTAGTTAATTACTTAATAATTAATAATGTCATTAGCAGTTACAAATTAGGAAGGGGCCATCCCACTTTTCCCCCTTGCCCCTCGGGCATGTATATAAGCACTTTTCTCCCTTGCTATATAAGCACTTTTCCCTCGATGGAATACTACGGTTCATTTGTCACTCTCTTCTACTTTCTATTACAACACCTTATCACGCAGTCTCCCTATTGAGCGCGAGCGCAAGAAGAAGCACTTTTGGGGTAGGAATGGACCCCACTGTCTGCGCTTCTTTGCAACCACCGATGGATTCCTTGTCCTTCCACTCGCTGCCTGCACTGGTGGTCGCCGTCTTCGTTGCGGGCGCAAGGGAGGCCGCTTCTTTGCCCTCCATGGCCGGCGTCTTGCAGGACATCGTCGCCGTCGGCGTCGACACAACCGTGGTCGCCGCTTCCGTGGTGGTCACGGTTGTCGCCCCTTCACTGACGGGCAGGCGCTCGCCACCACGCCATCGGAGCCCAGACCGTCGGCCTGGACCCTTTGCACCTGCACCACGCCAAGCACCGGCCATCAGTGCCGGCAGCGTCTCCTCAGAGCGCACAAGAACAGCAACACCGCCGCACACAAACGGTCTTGTACTTAACCGGAACATCCCCTTGCCGGCAGCAGTGCGTCTCCCGACGCCGACACCACCCGAGGAACCACCACGCCGGCCTCTGGTCTTACAACTACGCCACCCTGGATGCACGGCCTCCGGCATCGGGGTCATCCCCGACCTCAACTCCACTACGGCGGCGATCGGCAACGCCGGTTTTGGCCCTCAGGCCGGACCCTCGAACGCCGCCATCACTTCCTTCACAGCCGCCAACACCGCATCGGGCTTCGCCGGACCCACCATGGAGACGCACCCGAGTTTTGTCGTCGGGACAAGGGCGGCTCGCCGGGGGGCGCCACCCTACTACAACTCCAGCGGCCTCTCCTCAACGGCCGCATCAGCGGCATCAGCGACGCCCTCGGCCCCCACCCCCGCTCGCCTCTTCGGCCGCGTTGCGGCAACGGACCGCAGACCCGGGATCTGGTGCGGCACATGGAGCCCCGCCGCCTTGGGGCTCTCCTCCGAGAACTAATGCCGGCGGTGGCCGGCGGCCGGTCCACGACCGGTGCATGGGGGTGAGTGGAAGAAGAGGAAGAGGGGGCGCGACGCTGCAGCGCCTGGCGGCGTCTGCTGGCGGCGGCGCAATGGCCAGGAGGCGGCGGTGGCCCCTGGGAGGAGGCGGCGGCGGTTCCTGGGAGGAGGCGGGTTTCCCTGCCCTTTATTCGGGCCAGGCCAGACTGGGCCCATTTGGGCCAGAGCAGGCTGACCCGAGATGGGCCGCCGGCAGGCCGAACCGAGCGCCAGAGCTCGGGCCCCTCTCAGGCTACGCCCGCAGGCCGTGGGCCGAGCCGAGTTTCCTCCCCTCCTCTGCAATCTTGCAAGAAGGTCCCCAGATATTTATATATTTACATGTATTAGTATATTGAGTGCTGCATATTTACATTTAAGGTCCTAGATTATTTTATTTTAGTCCTCAGACTATCCTGGATTTGCATAATTGTTGTAAATAGCTATCTAGCCATCAGGAGTGGATGCTAGCACCAATATAATATGGATGCTATGATTATCGCAGTAATTATATATTATGGGATCCACAGATCTCACATTGGTTATGCAAATATGATTTTAGAACAATCTTATCATGTGCTAGACATATATTTTTACCAATATAGCACTTGATTCATATTCTACATCATATAGATAAATGCAAAATTGAAACTTAAGGTATATAAATCTGATTTTTTTGGAAAAACACAAGGTAGTAGAGATCTAAGCATCGGCTGCAATAAGTTCTTAAGAATTTGAGACCATACTTTTAGGAAGCAAGTTTCTTGTCCATTACTAATGTCCATTACTAAGAGGTCTACATCTTATGATGATTACCTACAAAGTGTATATCCAAAATATTCTATACAATGAAACTTGTATAAAATATGACTATCAAGTCATTACTTCCTGCACGAATACAAACAAATTACACTATTCAATTCTATATACCTTAACTTATGTTGCAAGAATCATCTTGACTTTATTAGTTTTCATAAAATTGCGCACACATATTATTTAATTTACAACAGCAAATTAATCATATACATAATCCTTCATGTAGAAAAATAGCTCATTTAGTCAACAAAGATTTCGCTGAACTTGCAGCAGATGGTAGCAACTATCTGACTTGGGCTATGGATGTTAAAATCATGCTAGTAGCAAAAGGCTTCAGTAGTACTATTGAAGAGCCAAATCCATAAGCCCCTATTTCAGATGAAGCCAAATATACACCGCATTATTTTACTTGAGACATCACCTCCACCTTGATCTCAAGATGGAATAATATATGATGGAAGAGAATCTTAGAGCACTTTGAGTTGCACTCAAAGAATGCTATGATCAACAAAAGGCAATCATTTTGCCCGAAGCAAGACGAGAGTGGTCTCTACTTCGTCTTATGGATTTCAAATCTGTTGCAGAATATAACTTTGCTGTTCACAAAATTTATTCCAAGCTTCATTTTTGTGATCAACCGACTAATAATGCAGAAAAGATTGAGAAGACGTTGTCCACATTTCCTCTTGCAAATAGGTTATTGCAACAATAATACCGCCGTCACAGCTATGCCAAATATTCTGACTTGATATACGACTTACGTCAGGTAGAAAAACATGATGAACTCTTAACAAAGAATCATCAAATGTGCCCCGTGGGTGCATCACCTCTGCCTGAAGTTCACTGCAACAGTCAGAACACTCAAAAAAAGTTTGGTGGCAAGAAATTCAAAAAGAATTTCAAGGAGAAATGGAATAGCAAAAACAAGCATCATTACCAGAAAAATAAGGATTCTCGCAAAGACAAAGGCACTTTCAAGAAAACCTTTCACTATGATAACTCTCAAGTTTGTCAAAGATGCGGCTGTCACAACCATATCACCAAGAAGTGCCACAATGCCAAGCATTTGGTTGAACTCTACCAAAAATCTGTTGGCAAACAAGTTCAAGGGAACAAGTATGAAGTGCACTTCACTACTCAACCTACTGACGTCAGTTGCTCCAAGCTCCTATGGAAAATAATGATGAGAAGATCCCTCTGCGGATGGACGACTTATTCAACACTGACGATATGCTCGTGGAAATGCAATCCAATGACATATTTGGAGATACCAGCTAGTCTCCATCATCCCCAAAACTTGATTATATAGCCATATTCATGTAAATATTATGTTGTGTTGTAAATATTTGTTATCATAAAGTATTAAAAGACATACAATAATGTATTGTAAGGTTTTAGATTTCGAGTTCAAATGTAATTAATTAAAGCTGCTGACTCAAGATTAAATACACGCATGATGCTTGATGGATCAATAATGCTCAAATGTAGTTAATTAAAGCTGCTGACTCGAGATTAAATACACGCATGATGCTTGATGGATCAATAATGCTCAAAATTCTAAACGTACATTGCTAATTTCAACACCATAAACAATTTGATTCATTATTAATTGATGTATTATACCATGAATAAAACAATAGATGAAGCACGGAAGAAAAGAGAATCACTGCCTGAACTGATGAGTACATGATGATCACTGATTGTATATAGGAGTTGTTTTATTTGAATTTTGAACACAGGTCGTGGTCGTGCCGTCGTGGTCGTCTCTGATGGAATATAATAATAATAATCAATATGCATACAAGTCTCATGGTGTGGCGGCCAACTGCTTGAAGGTGATGGGCGTGGTGTAGCGCGGCGGGCCGTCGTAGTATGCCTTGGCGCCCAGCATGGCGGAGCGCTGCGACGGGTGCACCGAGTCCCAGAAGATGTAGCGGTCGCGGTCCGGGCAGAGCGCGGCGGTGGGCGTGCACTCGCCCTGCGCTCCCAGCCGCCCGCTCCCACAGCAGGCGCTGTCCGAGCTCGCGAACCCTAGTGCCATCGGGTTGGCGAAGGTATCCTCGGTGAGGCCGAAGGAGTCGGCGAGGGAGTAGGCGAGGCCCGGCAGCTTGGGGGCGAGCCCGGCCAGGAGGGACTTGAGCGCGGCGTCGAAGCCGGCGGCGAGCTGGTTCATGCCGTTGGCGCACGCGCCGGTGACGTTGAGCACGCGCACCCGGGGCACGCAGCCCACCGGCCCCACGTTGATGATGCCAAACTTCCTCGCGCCCAGCTCGTACAACCCCTATATATATATCAAAACCATGTACTGGTCATCAGCTCGATAGGTTTTCTTGATCCCACATATGCAATAAGATGACTAATTTTTGTGCATTATTAGGTTAACACTCCAGGATAATTAACCAACTCAAGCTGGGTGTCAACGACAGGTACAAAGCTACTATAGTATGGATGTCAATGCCTGTCTACATTCTGAATAATCTGAGGAGTCAGCTTTTTTGTGGGGAAATCTCAGTCAGCTTGATGCATATATATATATATATATATGTATGTATGTATGTAATTATCCTTCAGCTTATTGATGGATGGCAACCTTGGGTAGTCTATATTTTTTGCATCCATCCACTTGGACAAAAGAAGGTACAACATCAGTGGGGTGACGTCGTTATGATGTCATACATACGTGTGGCTGCTTCCTGATGTATAATTAATTGATACCTTTTCTGATTTAAATTAAGGAAGCAGGCAAGAGGATGTCAACAAACTAACAGATTTGGTCATGGGGTACACACATACAACATACCGTGATGGTGGCGGAGTAGTTGGAGAGGAGGCTGCCGTAGAAGGCCGCGACGTCGCTCTGCGTGGCCGTCTTGTTCTGCTTGGCCAGCTCCGTCGCGAAGACGAAGAAGTCGTTGCTCCCGGCTCCGACGAGGAAGAAGGACCTGCCGAGCAGCTCGCCCACCGCGCGCGGGCCCACCTTAGCCTCCATCTCGGCCTTGGTTGACTCGAACAACCGCACCTGCTGCGACAGCGGGACGTTCTTTCCCGCGTGCTGCATATGCATGCAGCAAATCAAATTTTAACCGCCGTACGTAAACATGCATAGAGGTTACACATTCACCTAACCTTGTCAGCTAGTATATATATCAAAGATGAAACCATGCATGTATTGTGATCTTCCATGTGCAAGGTTGATTAGCAAAGATCACATCACATGCATGGAAGTATTTTCAAATACAATTCAACGATACCGAAATACCGAATCTGTATGTATATATAATATACAATGGGTCTGTAGGTAGGAAGTAGGTATTTTGTCAATCAAAGGCTAAAATGCTTAGATCTTGGGTTGCGTGCGCATCTTAAATAACATTAAGAATATAGTATATTGTGCAACATTGCATTGCACACAGTTCCTTTTGCACGCATAGGCAGCTCAACCTATAAAATGTATTAGTTTTCTTGGTATATGTGATATGACGATTTTAATTAGGACTCGCCATGCACGAGGGTCGATTAGCTGGAAGCTAGATGTCACCGAAATATATATAATGTCCCTAATGGAGTAAGATTAGTTGATTTTATAAACAAAAAAAATCATACAATATACTATAGCAGATGACGACCTTTATTATTTAATTTTTCTGGATCAGGATCAGATAAATGCGGACTAATTTTGTAGTCCCGTCACCCACATTGGATATTTGAACAACAATTAGAAGTATTAAATATAGTCTAATTACAAAAGCAATTGTATAAATGGAGATTAATTCGCTAGATGAATCCATTAAACCTAATTAGTCAATGATTTGGTAATGTTGTGCTACATTAAACATGCGTTAATGATGAATTAATTATGCTTAATAGATTCAGCTCATGAATTAGTCTCCATTTATGCAATTAGTTTTATAATTAGCTCATATTTAGTCCCCTAATTAGCATCTAAACATCTAATGTGACTCGGGACTAAAAATTAGTCCCAGATCCGAACAGCCCCTAATTCTAAGTGGAGCGGAGAGAGAAAATTGATCGAGTTGGTGACTAGCTACTTACAGTGGAGTCCAGGATCCCAGATCCTGCCGATGCATAGCTTACTCCTCTTGTGATTGAGCTCGGAATCAGCTTATTGTGTGCTTTGAGCACAAAGTAAGCCAGAGGGCTCTTGTCGAATCCCAAAGTCTTTGCTGCACAATTAGCAGCACCATTAATTAAGTTGCACACACAAACACAATAATCTTGTGAACGAAAGTAATTAAATATTATACTCAATCGACCAATGAACATCATCTTCTTGTATATATAATTATTAATGGACAATAAAGCATACCGACGAAGTCGGCGGTGTTGTAGCCGTTGCTGAACCTTCCGGTGGGCTTGCCGGATCCCGGGAGGTCGACGCCGTAGTAGGGCTTGTCGGCCCTGGGGACGCCTTCCCCCGGCAGGTAGTTGTTGTTGCCGACGTCCAGCGTTGAGTCCCCGAACACGTAGATCGCCGGCACCTGCCGCACGAGCTTGCTCGGCCGGATGCCGGCGACGGCGCCCACAACAAGGCTGAGGACAAGTGCCTTCACGGCCAGCTCGTACCCCATGATTAATTAGTGCAGACACCTACTTGTAGCTACCTGCTATTTGTTGGGTACACACAGATAGCAGTGTGTGTATCTCAGCTCGCCGCCGGCTGATGCTTGTGATCGATGAGTTGATGTGGGCAAGCTCAGCTCTTTATATAGGCACTCTCTCATTCAGCAAGGTTTTCAACTCATCGACCAAGTCCCGGTCTTAATCATTGTATTACTTACCGTATGCATGCACATTGCACAACAGCTTTATGCATGTAGAATCCACTTTAACGAGGTAGCTTAGCTTGAAGATGATTCTTGAGTAAAAAAAATCCATACATGTGAAGCCCTAGAAAAGTTATAATTAATTAATTAATTAATATGATACATACGGAGCATATATAATAATAAAGTGAATGGGGGGAGTCATATTCAGACGTGTGTTTACCCTGTCAACAAAGAAATGGCTGCTAGTGGGCATGTGGTCTGATGACCGGAGAAATGACTTTACAGAGAAGAAGCCAACTAATAGAAGGATGCATTTTCTTTGGTCAGCAGAGATCGGGTCCATCGTTTGCCTGTCTGCTGTCTCTTCGTCAACTATAATGTTATCTGTCCTCATTTTCAGCCGTATGTTTTCCTTATTAGTTTATGTGTTTATATTTTTTTATATATATCCTTACTTTTTACACAACTTGATAACATATATATATGAAAGCAATGCAAAGATCATCTGGATCATGCTATTCAGATATATACCAATCAATATTTAGGTCAAAAGGGGGTGATCAAGTTTTATTTATGTACTGATTGATCTTTGCGATGAATCATTCAAGGTATTTAGAAATTCGATCTGGTCATGGCATAATCTCCACTAATTTGTTGGGGATTCTATATCTCAGATGCATGCAGTTTTGAAAAGCAAATTCACTCAGATATCATCCAGAACCACACGGTTGCAATGTAATGCCTGTTGCGTCTCTTCTTCAACCTCTCGCTTTTCAAGCTAAGCTAGTTATTGTTGCTGAATGGAGTTTCTTTTTAAAACAGTAATTATAATATATATACAACATTTGGGGGAGCAGGTAGCTAAAATCACGTCAATTGTTGAGGCTGACAGTGATCGAGCAAAGGTTATAGTATATTAGGGGAGCAGCAGGTTCATTCATTTGGGGGAGGCCAGGCCGGGGATAGATTCTTGGTAGGCTTGCAATTCAACTACCTTAAAGCTAACATCTGCCTTTTATAAATTGACTAAAAACCAACAAAGGTGGAGAACTCCTCACGAACTTACACATTATTTTTCCTCATCCGATCCTCGACCAAGCAACACACGTCAGGGTTGGGTGTGGCGACTAGGGTTCCCTCTCCTTCATTCCTCCTCTCCCCGTCTACTGCCCGATTTGAACACTACCCTGGCGATCAAATCTCGAGTCCACGGCCCATCCCGTCATCTGTGTCAACGTTGAGATCTCCTTGTGGGAGCCCAGCCTATTCTGCTAACCTTCCTGGTCGCCAGACGGAGTGTGGTGCCCTCGACTGGATCTAGGCTTTTTGCCTCATCTGGTGTGCAGTTCGTGAGGAAATGGAAGCTTTTCAGGGCATGCTGGAGCCGATGAAGCTGACGGCGGCGGAGAGGAAAGGCATCAGGGTGGACGTGACAGAGGCATCCACAGATGGCGGGGGAGATCCGCAGGCGGTGGGCAAGGTTTTGGCGGATAAACTGGTCAGCGAGGAAGGCTTGAAACAAACCCTAGGCAAGATTTGGTGTCCAATCCGGGGTGTGATCTGCAAGGACCTGGGGGAAAACCACTTTTTGTTCACGTTCCTACAGCCAGCCGGGAAGAAGCGTGCACTGGTGGAGGGCCCCTGGATGTTTGGGAAGGACCTGGTGGTCATGGTGGATTATGATGCATCAAAAACCATAGAGGAGATGAATTTCTCATATATCTCGATCTGGGTTAGGGTTGTGAAGCTTCCATTGGGGATGATGAAGAGGGCCACGGGTGAGGCGATTGGGGAGGAGATGGGCTCTTTCATGGCGATGGATCTGGATGAGGATGACTTGGCTGTAGGACGGTTCTTGAGGATCAAGGTGAAACTGGATATCAGGAAACCTCTCATGAGGGGTGTGATGGTCTGTGTTGGAAAGGAGGGTAGATCACTATGGTGCCCGGTGGAGTATGAGTTCTTACCAGATTTCTGCTACACATGCGGAATCATTGGCCATACTGATCGTGTGTGTGACGTGAAATTGGCCAAAGGTGAAGTGCAACAATTCTCTAAAAGGTTGAGATGTTTCCCTGAGAGGAGGGGAATGGATGAGAGTTTTGGTGATCGACCAGGAGGGAGACGCTATGTGCCTCCTTGGCGAACTGGGGGAGGAAGCGGCCGCAGCAGCTCGGGAACTTTTGGTACTAGGAGCCTCTCTGGCAAAACGGGGAGAGCGATGGCCCCTCGTGGAGGAAAAGTACAGATGGAGTAGAAAAAACTGTTGGAAAGAAGGGGGATGAGGATGAAGTGACGAGCCCTTTGAAGATCAAACAACAAGCGGATGCGGGGATTAATGATAGTGCTAAGCGTGCCTTATTTAGGCAGGAAGGGATGTGGATGGCGTTGCCCAGCCGGAAGAGAGTGGTGGAGGATCTGTGGTGGGGGTGGTGAAAGAAAGGCCCCAGGAAGTGGGAGAGCCAGTTGTAGGTGGTGTTGGCAGGGACGTGCACAGTGCCCTAATGCCCATGCATGTGGATGGATCAGCGTTGGTTCCTGAAGCGGAGGCGGCGAAAGGAGATGAGAAGAGGGGGCAGAAGGAAAAAGCTAAGGTCGGGACGTATAAGAAGAAAGTGCGGCCAGGTGTGGGGGCGAAGTGACTCACAGCCGTCAGTCGCATTGGGAAAAAAAGTGGTCGATGTGTGATGAGTTGGAGGTGAAGCAGGAGTGAAAGAAGCAGAAGGTGTCCATGCAAACTGAGGCGGGGCTGCCAGACCAGCCCTGCGGGAAGCAATGAAGATCATCGCTTGGAACTTCCGCGGCCTGGGAAACGGCCGAGCAGTTCGTAGCCTTCTGAAGATGCAGAAGGCGGAGGAGCCTGATATCCTATTTTTGTCCGAAACAAAACTGGACTGTAACAGGATTAAGGGCTTACGGTGGCAGCTGGGGTTGACGAACATGATGGTAAAGGATTGCGAGGGGCAAAGTGGTGGACTTGCAATCTTTTGGCGAACTGGTGTGAACTTCCATTCGCGTACAACATCTCGGCTGTACATTGATGGGGACATAGTGGAGGAGGATGGTTTCATCTGGCGACTTACTGGCTTCTATGGAGAACCCAGAACGGACTAGAGAGAACGATCGTGAAAGGCGATGAGGACCCTGAACGCAGGGCGATGACGACCGTGGCTGTGTCTTGGTGACTTCAATGAGATCCTGTTCAGTAGAGAGAAGGAGGGGGAGTCCCTAGACCTCCGATTTGCATGGACAGATTCCAGGTAGCACTGGAGCATTGTGAGATGAATGATTTGGGCTTCTCAAGTGATGTTTTCACATGGAGGAACAACAACCACTCATGCTCTCAGTACATAAGGGAAAGATTAGACCGTGTGGTGGCTGATGGAGCCTGGAGGGCGCGCTTTCCGGACTACCATGTGAGAAATGGTGATCCTCGACATTCAGACCACAGATCGGTGATTGTGACCATGGAGAAGGAGGTGACCCGGCGAGGTTCACGTGGTGACCCTCCTTTCCATTTTGAAGCTGGATGGATGCAGGAGGAGTAGTGTGCAACCATCGTGGAAAATGTATGGAAGTTGACAATGGAGGCGAGGGGAGGGAAAGTGAATGGTGCGGTACGGGAGGTGGTTGTTGAGCTCCGAGACTGGAGCCAAAACTTCCTGGGGGACCTGGAGAAACGGATAAAACGTGTGAAGAAATTGCTGGAGGCGTGTAGGCGCAGCGCAATCAGTAGAGATTTGGTTGCACGTGAGGAGATCCGAAGTACCACTTGGAGAAACTGGAGGAACAACAAGAATTATATTGGCGCCAGCGAGCCACATCACACTGGCTGCGCCATGGTGACCGCAATACCAGATTTTTCCATGGGGTTGCCTCGGAGAGAAGGAAGAGGAACCAAATGGGGAGGCTAGTGAAGGATAATGAAGAAGTGGTGGAGGATGCTGCAGGAATCCTTACTCTAATAACTGACTTTTATAAGTCATTGTTTACCTCTAATGTAGGTACTCGATATGATGAACTACTCCCTCAGGTTCCATGTTGTGTTTCTGATGTGATGAATGATGGGCTAATGGAGGAGTACACGGAGGTGGAAATCAAAGATGCACTGGATAGTATGGGTGATCTGAAAGCATCAGGCACTGATAGCATGCCGGAACTATTTTACAAGAAATTTTGGGGAACTGTAGGGAAGGATGTGACCAAGGAGGTGAAGGAAGTACTGAACGATGGTCCTATGCCTGACAACTGGAATGACACGGTGGTCGTGCTGATCCCGAAAGTGAAGAAGCCTGACAAGTTAAAGGACTTAAGACCCATCAGTCTGTGCAATGTTGTGTACAAGATAGTTGCGAAGGTACTAGCTAACCGATTGAAAATAGTTCTCCCGGATGTTATTTCTTTGAATCAGTCTGCCTTTGTCCCAGGAAGGCTCATCAGAGATAATGTGCTTCTTGCTTATGAGCTAACCCACTACATGCAGAATAAGAGAAGAGGGACTGACTGCTATGCAGCTCTCAAGCTTGACATGAGGAAAGCATATGACCGTGTGGAGTGGGATTTCTTAGAGAAGATGTTGTGCAGACTGGGCTTTAACCAGGTCTGGGTGAAAAGATTAATGGCCTTCGTAACAACGGTGAGATACAAGATCCGGGTAAATAGTGAGTTAACAGAAGAAATTATTCCCCAAAGGGGACTGAGACAGGGGGACCCTCTGTCCCCCTATTTGTTCCTGATTTGTGCTGAGGCATTCTCGTGTTTGTTGAACACAGCAGAGAAGAGGGGCGAAACTGTTGGTGTCCGAGTCTGCCAGGAAGCACCGAGCATAAATCATCTCTTGTTTGCGGATGACTCACTGCTACTCTTCAAAATTGATGATGGGAGTGCAGAGCATGTGCAAAATGTGCAAAGTACTTCTCCAACGGGGATCCGCTGGCGGCAGTGGAGAAATCGGGGATCTCATATTCCTGGAGGAGTATATTACGTGGCTTTCGAGCTCTGAAGGAGGGCCTGGTGTGAAGAGTTGGAGATGGGACACAGATCAACATATGGAATGATCCATGGATTCCAAATAGGGTGTCAAGAAGGCCCATCACACCACGGGGAAGTGAAGAACCGAAATGGGCGACCAGAGAGGGAAGAGTGAATGGGAGCCTTTAAAAATTCTCGCCAATCCGAGAACAAAGGCCTATGTCCCTATTGCCACTCCACAACACACCGTCAGGATGACACGAGTCAACTATTGACATACTCACCCTAGGAACGGTTCACAAAACTCGACGCAAAGCGGAAGCGACGATTAATCAGAATGCCAAAAGCACGACACAATCCGAAGCCAACATAAAGCGATTCACTCGAGCAAAAGTATCAGCAAAACTTCACTTAATCAAGCATATGATGATTCAACAATGATCAGCACAACTCCACGCAAGTAAAGCTTATCAAAAAGTCAATCACAAGTCTCACTAAAAAGACTAGCACTAATCAACCTCGATCAAATAAGCATGCAAAGATCCGACAAAAATTATCAAGCACAAAAGCTTACTAAGCATGCGAAGGATTAGCAAAGATTAGCAAGAACAAGTACATGCAAATTACCACAAAGTATTAGAGATATTGATAGGTGCAAAAGCTAATCAACTAGTTTAACGATGGGAGCAAGCAATTAAATAACAGGTGCAAGGGAAAATGCAAGCCTGAGTCTTGAAATCCTGCGTGGCCGCAAACTGAATTAGCTACTGCTGTCGACCTGCAGCTGCTTGAGCTTTGCTGTGCATCTCACCGGCCTGCAACCAGCTGCTGGCCTGGTGGGCAGCGCCGGCCTGCTGCCCCTCCTGGGCTGATGGCCACACCACCGGTCTGCTGGCCGTGGGCCGAGCAGAGCTGGCCCGCTCGCTGCTGGTCGGGCTTGCCCCCTGACGCGGCCTGCCGAGCTCCCTTGGCCGCCGAGTGCTCCTACGCCTGCGCCGTCCGCTGCTAGCTGCCTGCTTCGCTTGAAAGTCCCTGCACGCGAACAGAAGCAAGAACACAGGGGAGAAACAAAACACCCCAAAACTTCAAATGAAAATTACTCCCTCAATACTCCATGGATCCGAACAAAACTTTAGGCATTGAAGCACAACTCGAAGGGCTAATAGATCCACGAAGTAGACTGCGAAAAGATGAAGTATCCACTGCGAATCGAGCAAAGATCCGAACGCCCCCTTCAAGAATACGATTTGCGGAAAACCCAAAATCCGGATCGATTTCGCGAGGGGTTCGAGGGTGATTGAACCAAAGTTGCTCACCACGAACCTAGCAACAAAACCCCTCAATCAATTTCATGAATCCGGGCCGAAATCGCGACGAACGAAAATTCTCCCAAAAATCACCCGAAAATGGAGAAAAAGAAAAACACTCGGGAGCACAAGATTGAACACGAGAATGATGTTTCCATTGCTCCACGAGGTCCGGTTAAGATGGCAAAAATATCAAATCAAACATCCACGCTCTCTCTCTAACCCTAGCTCTCACAAGAGGTAGGCTGCAAAAGAGGTAGGCTGCTCACATAACCCCTCCACATCAAGGACACTCCTAAATAAAGTTACAGAGCTGATTGATCACTATTCTGGCAGCTGGGATGAGGATTTGGTACGTGGAATTTTCTGGGAAGAGGATGTGGTCCATATCTTAGCGATACCGGTGAAACAAGGCTATGATGACACAATAGCTTGGCACTATGATCAGAGAGGTCTTTTCTCTGTCAAGTCAGTGTATCATGTGCTAGTGGACAGGGGAGAGAATGATAAGGGCCGGTAAACAGGAGAATCGAGCTCAGCTGGGCATGGTACTGAGAGCAAGCTCTGGAACTCGTCGTGGAAAGTGGATTGTGTTCCCAAGATCAAACAGTTTCTATGGAGATTTGCACATAATAGCCTACCCCTCAGAATGAACATTGCTAGACGGGGCATGGATGCTGATACAAGATGTCCGATGTGCTGGCGCCTAGATGAGGATGGGGGACATAGTTTTCTGAAATGCAAACAAGTTCGCAAATGTTGGAGACAGATGAACCTGGAGGAGGTGCGAGTACATCTGATTTCACTTGCATCGGCAAAGGGAGTTGTTCAGGCTATTCTGAACCCGAACCGAGATAAACAAAGATTAGTAATTAGCTTGATCTGCTTGGTGGACGGGCAGAAACAAGGCCAATTGCGGGGAATCAGGATCTTCGGTTGTCAGTAAAGCTACAGTCTTCTCATCTGATATTTTTCAGCAGCATGAAAAAGATGGTGTCGGCGGCCATAATATGAGCAGAACTGCTTTGGGATGGACACCACCACCACCTGATGTGCTCAAGATTAATTCGGATGCCGCCTTCCGAGAGAATGATAAGTCAGGTGCGTGGGGTTTTGTGATACGTGACAGTGATGGCCAAGGCATATTTGCAGGCTCTGGGCGTCTACGGGCGGTACACGATGCACTACTGCTGAAGGAGTGGCCTGCCTGATGGCACTGAAGGCAGCAATGGAAGCTGGTATATCTCGAGTCATTATCGAATCGGACTCTCTGAATCTAATCACAGCTATCCAATCTGGCTCTTTTGATCGTGCTCCAGCCGGAATCATCATCAAGGAGATTTGGGAGTTTTTAGAGTTGCATTTTGTTCCTCTTAAAGTTTCTCATGTACCACGTTCTTGTAACCGTAGTGCTCATGAACTAGCTCATTGTGGTTTTTTAAGGGACCCAGATCAACCAGCTATCTGGTAGGATCCCCTCCCAAGTTTTGTACTGTCGTTGTTGGATCGTGACCACACTGATCCAGAACTTGGTGAATAAAGCATGAGCAATTCCCATAAAAAAAGTCCTCGACCAAGCAAAATTATATTGAGGAAAATGAAACAACTAATAAAACTCGTACATACTAATTATAATGTAGTAAAACGAACAAATCCTCGTAGTAGGCCTTAAAACTAATAACTACTCTTCTGTGCCAGCTGCTTGAAGGTGATGGGCGTGGTGAACTGGGCCGGGCCGTCGTAGTAGGCCTGCGCGCTGAGCATGGCGGACCGCTGGGAAGGGTGCACCCGGTCCCAGAAGAGGAAGCGGTCGCGGTCGGCGCAGAGCGTGGCGCCGGGCAGGCAGTCCGCCTCCGCGCCCAGCCGCCCGCCGCCGCAGCAGGCGCTGTCGGCGCTGACGAACCCCGCCGCGAGCGGGTCGGTGCGGGCGGCGAAGCCGAAGGAGTCAGCGAGGGAGTAGGCGAAGCCCGGCAGCTTATTGGCGGCGAGGCCGGCGAGGAGGGACTCGAGCGCCGCGTCGAAGCCGGCGGCGAGCTGGTTCATGCCGTCGGCGCACCCGCCCGTCGCGTTGAGCACGCGCACGCGCGGCACGCAGCCGACAGGGCCCACGTTGATGATGCCAAACTTCCTGGCGCCAAGCTTGTACAGCTCCTGCATGATCAGTATTATTATCCATTAATTACTATTATTTCAGTGGTCAGTCTACATATACTGAGTACTAGTAGTTGACCTTGCAACGCCTTGGGTATGTATAGTAGGCTTATATATACACAGCACATGCATGGTGTTGACATTGCTTGCCACCTTGGGAAATTAAAAAGGTCTCTATATACACATGATGCAGCATGATGCATGGAACTAAAACACTTTGACCAAATAACCTACCTAATAACATGTAACAGTTTGTTGTATACCAATGTGTATGTAGACCTCATGTGTTTATATATATGGAACTCTCAGCTTGTTAGCGTAACTCTCAAACAAAGCTCAGTCTTTCCACATAGGATGACTCGACAATGCATGGTTAATTACATTCACAACATACCGTGATGGCGGCCGAGTAGTTGGAGATGAGGCTGCCGTAGAAGGCGGCGACGTCGCCCTGCGTCCCCGATCTGTTCTGCTTGGCCAGCTCCGTCGCGAAGGCGAAGAAGTCGTTGCTGCCGACGCCGAAGAGGAAGAAGGACTTGGAGAGCTGTCTGCTCGCAGCTGGTGGGCCCATAGTGGCATCCATCTCGGCCTTGGTCGACTGGAACAGCCGCACCTGCTGCGACAGCGGGATATTGCCTCCAGCGTTCTGCATACACATTAGCAGTGCGGTTAGTGGAGTGGTTAATAATCACACACGTATGCATGCATACATCAGCATGAATGCATACACATGTTGTATAGTCTGTATATGCTTGTTAATTTTTTGTAACTATTTTTTTTATCGAAACTTTGTACATAGCCCCCCCCCTCCCCCAAACACACACACACACACTTTGGCAAAAAGTTGATGGTGTGAGGCGCGTTCTGAACCGATGTGCCTTGGACCCCGTCTCTCGGACATGAAATTGAACTGTTTCTAGGTTTTGGGAGCGCATGCAGTTAATCCCTCTCTACAATATATTTTGGCTTTTCTAAATACATACAATTCCACGGGGTCAATGGAAAGTCTAAATTCAGCGATTCACCGACAGTGCACAGCAGATGCATGGCTCGCGTGGTGGAGTAAAAATTAAGACTGATTAGAATATAATATAACAGTGCAGATCGATGGAGTACTTTATATATTTCACTAGCTGTAGCTGTTATATACCAGATCTTCAGACGTTTATTTACTTGTGAACACGTACAGTAGTCTAATTTGAGAAATCATTAGGTGTTCAGATAGACTTGGTGACTACTTACAGTGGAGTCCAAGATCCCAGATCCTGCCGATGCATAGCTTACTCCACTTGTGATTGCGCTCGGGATCAGATGGCTGCGCGCTTTGAGCTCCAGATAAGCCCGAGGGCTCTTCTCGAATCCCACGTTCCTTGCTGCATGGACAGGAACCGTGTAAATTCAGTTACACACAAGCAAGCTTAATTGTAGAACATGCCTATAATCAATGGATTCTATATTGACAGACAAACTTCTCATCATCATCCGTCGTCAGAACTCAGAAGAAGAGACGCGTACCAACGAAGTCGGCGGTGTTGTAGCCGTTGCTGAACCTTCCGGTGGGCTTGCCGGATCCCGGGAGGTCGACGCCGTAGTAGGGCTTGTCGGCCCTGGGGACCTCCTCCCCTGGCAGGTAGTTGTTGTTGCCGACGTCCAGCGTCGAGTCCCCGAACACGTACATCGCCGGCACCTGCCGGCGCCACATCATCTTCTTACTCGGCTCTACGCCGGCAACGGCGACGCCGAGCACGATGCTAACAACCAGAGCCTTCACGGCAAGCTCATAATGCCCCATGGTCGATCGAGCTGAGATCCCCACAGCTAGAGCTAGCAGATCAGAGGCGGCTGCCTTGTATATATGCAATCCACAACTAGCTACAGTCGTTTCTTGCACACGGCTAGCTCTAGCTGCCTTGACAGTTGAGAGTAGGTTGTGAGTTGATGTGAGCAGGGGGCAGCTATTTATAAGCACTCATCATCGATAAAAAAGGCTCTTCAAGCTAAGATGCTGCTGCTGCTGCTGCCTCTTCAAAAAAAAAAGATACATATCTGCTTTTGATTTTAGCGTAGAGATCAGCTTCCTGCGATCCTCTTCTTGCAAAAACTCAATTAATCAAGGTATTTTGGAAGTAATATATAGGAGGTTTATTTGTTCGTTATTATTAGAAGGAAAAAAAATCCAATTTTTACCCTCAAGCTAGCATAATAATAGTCTGATTTTCAACTTTCAACTACAGAATCAGACAACATAGACCATCCAACTGTCGAAACTGGACAAATTTAGTCCTTTAGGTGGTTACAAGGGTGGTTTTATATATTTTCTAAAATAAAAATATATGTTAGACCTAAATTTTTTAAAAATAATTTATTTTAAGTTATAAAAATATGAAACTAGTACCACTTTTTTTTCTAGAAATGCAATATATCTGTTGCTACTCTATTATTAAAAAATAATTGGTATAACTAACCGAAAATAAATATTAGGAATATAAAAAATTGCATCCGAATAATTGGCATGTAGAGTGCCAATAGATATGTTAAATTTTTTTTTAAAAAAATTAACTTTTACGATAGTTTGAGAGTGTAAATAAAGTGAATTTTACCTTATCAAAAGATATGTGCATTAGTGTTCTCAGGCGAGTTCTGACGAACATCCGACCACGAGTGGGAAAGCAAACATTAATAGGATTATTGCTTATTCAATTATTTGTGCTTCTAGCTAGTCTCGAGACTGACTTGCTACTGCCTCCAATCTGCTAGTTTTACAGTGACGTTTCAGACAGCAAGCTTGATCCGCTTGCAGTTTTATTTTCCTGTCTGAAATAGGATTATTCATTTTTTATACTTGATTGCATGTAGTATCTGTTTTTCTTATTAGACAGACAAAGATTACTACTATAATAGTCTATACAAGCAGTGGTGGAGCTAGGAGGAGCTGGCGGGGGTCATGAACCCCTAAGCTTGGTACACTTCAATGGTTACCTAATTTTTGACCATGTATTTTACTGAAAATTCTACAAGTTGCTCCTCTCCAATATAAGTTTGTACAAGTTGGCCCCCTAAACTAATTTCCTGACTCCGCCACCGTATACAAGTCATGTATTAACTGGACTGGGCCAGCTACATGTAGTTGATTGGCGTGGTGTACTGGGCCGGCCCGTCGTAGAATGCCTGGGCCGTGAGGAGAGAGGCCCGCTGGGAAGGGTGGAAGCGGTCCCAGAAGACGTGCTGGTCGCGGCTGGAGCAGACCGTCGAGTTGGGCAGGCAGTTCCCCTCGGCGAGCAGCCGCCCGCTGCAGCAGCACGCGCCGGCGATGTCGGTGTACCCCGACGCCTGCGGGTCCGCGAAGGTGTCCTGCGTGATCCCCAAGGAGTCGGCGAGGGAGTAGACGAGGCCCGGCAGCCGGGGGGCGAGGCCGGCGAGCAGCGACCGGAGGGCGCCGTTGAAGCCGGCGGCGAGCTGGTTCAGGCCGTCGACGCACGCGCCCGCCGGGTCCAGCGCCCGCAGCGCCGGCACGCACCCGAGCAGCCCCAGGTTGGTGATGGTGAACTTCCTCGCGCCCATCGCGTGCAGCTCCTGCACGTACATACGCATCGATCAGAACTTCAGAAGCAGCAAGCTAGGCAATGATTGGGTACGGTGGCAACGTGGCGTACGTACCGTGATGGTGGCCGAGTAGTTGGAGAGGAGGTCGGCGAAGAGCGCGGCGGCGTCGCTCTGCCGTTCCGCGGCCATCCTGTTCCGCGACTGCTGCGCGGCCGCGAACACGAACAGGTCGTTGCTACCGATGCCGACGAGGAAGATGGACTTAGATCTGGGCGTTCACAGCGGCGCCGGAGCCCACCGCGGCGACCATAGTTGCCCTGGTGGCGTTGAAGTACTCCACCTGCCTCGACAACGGGACGCACTTGCCGGCGTTCTGCGCGCGTTATATTCATGCACACACAGCGAGTAGCTAGCAGTCAGTCTCAGTGCATGCGTTGATTAGTGGTTTGATCCACAAGATTATCAAAGACTACTCACGGTGGAGTCCAGGATGCCAGCGTTTGCGGAAGCGTAGCTGACGCCGCCGGCGGTGAGGGCCACAAGGCTGGAGCTCGGTGCCAGCGACAGATAAGGCGGAGGGCTGAGCAAGAACCCCATGCTCTTTGCTGCACACATTGCAGATCATCAGGTATACACGACGTACAAATCAAATTAAGCACTCGAATATATATACACGTATACATATATATATATATATATAGTTTACAAATACAGATCATCATGTATACGCACCGATGTAGTCAGCGGTGTTGTAGCCATTGCTGAACCTCCCGGTGGGAATCCTGCCGGGGAAGAAGTCGATGCCATAGTAGGGCATGTTGGCCCTGGGGACGTCGGCCCCCGGCAGGTACTTGTTGTTGCCGACGTCCAGGATCGAGTCCCCGAACACGTACATCGCCGGCGGCCGGCGACGACTAGCACTTGCACGGATATCACAATTATTAGGAACATCACAATAAGACCCTCCATGGTCGACTTGCTGCCCATGATCGAGCACGTATATGTACAGCCTGAAGAAGCAGCTTTCTGAACGAGCACAGGGGTACTATACGGTGGCCGGCAACAGGAGACGGCTGTGATCGACTTGGTGATCGAGTTGATGCATGACAGTACAGGAGACGACTGGCTATATATATAAGCAAGCTAGCTAGCACACATGCCGTCGCACGAGGGTTTCGATCTACTGGACCAAGCAAGTAGTTCTGGCATTGTGTACTTATTGCGCCCAAGGTTAACTTTACCGGTAATGAAGAAAATGCGTTTATCGGATTTATCGGACTTAACATTTTTCTTTCGGATAAAATTTAGAGAAAAAATTTCTCAAACTGTACATAAAACAATCTAAATTATCTCTAAGCAATCTAACATGGAAAATAAGTCATCACAATGCATAGAAAGGAGAAAATATATAGACTAGAAGGAAGGGGCAGGCACAGATTCGAAATTACCGAAAATTTTCCAACTGCTTCTGGTGAAGCCCTACTAAAGGGCTATCTCTTATCTTATATATAATATATAACTAAAAAAAGTGAAACCGGGACGTTTTTTCCCATGGTGTGTTGCCTGGTGCGATCCCGCACTAATCAGATTTGGTTCAGCCACTAATCTCCGTGGATCGTCTGATTTATTTCGTCCAGCCACTGCGATCCGTGCGTCGTCCGATCGTGATGCCCTCCGTCTATCCCTTTAATTTTGCTCGTCGTTCACGTTGACCTAAAGTTCCGCAGCCCTTTCCTAGCGCCGCCACGTGTTGCCGCCGTCAGACGCCTGCTTCTGGCTCCGCCGACGGGCGCTGGACTCCGTCGTGGTGCCGTGTGCAGGTGCGACCATCAGCCCTTACTCCCACGCGGCCTTCTCGATTTGCCTCCGTCGGTCGCCTACTACTAGATTCGCCGCCGGCCTCACCGTGCGTCGTTTCAGATTCGTCGTTTCAGACCGCCACCGTCGCCTCCGTCTAGCCGCGCCGCCGCCGTCGAGCCATCCCCGACGTGTCGTCCCCGCCGCCATCTCCTCCATCCAGCCGCGGCGCGGCCGTCAAGCCATCCCCAACGCTCTGTCCCCGCCGCCGCCTCCGTCCAGCCGTGCTGCCACTGTCGCGTTGCCGCCGTCGAGCTGTCCCGCTGCCGTCGCCTCCGTCCAGCTGGGCCGCCGCGGTCGCGTCGCTGCCGTCGAGCCGTCGGGGACGCACCGTCCCTGCCGCCGTCGTCGGACAATCCGTACTTCAAGGATGATGATACTTAATCCAAGGGAAGGGGCTCCTGGATCTGCGGGCTCTGTGTCAGCAGCGCGGCGGAGGGATTCATGACGACTCCTGTGGTATTCATGCTTGGACGCTCGAGTTCGTCGCCGGTGAATTATGTGCTGTTTGATTGAGATTCCTAATAAGATTTGAATACATCCTGGTATTATCAAGAACACTCTATTCTATTCATATAATCTTGTGATAAATTAAGTGATTCCTAATCTTAGTTTTTCCTTCTACGTCCAACTGTATGCAGTGGTTGATGGATGTTATCTTGATCTTATCAGGTAGAACGAGATGACTAGAACCTGGCGGCCAGCACCATGGGCACATGTTATTTTATATGCCATCACCTGCAATTCAATCTTTCCCTAGCTAGCCTGAATCAGGATTATTACGTGTAGATATGATTCTATTTAGTTCCCCTGATGGATGGGGCAGATGCCCTCAAGTCAAGGATACCAGCAATTGCAACCAGCCAAACCATTGGTAAAAGAGGTGTTCCTGCCCAATTGCTACCCGTGCTGGCAGCCTTCCCCTAGGACTCCATGAAACCCATAATGTTACGTTGGTTGCTGACTTTAACCTTTTGATCTTGTTAGGCACATCCCTATACTATCTTTCTATCTGTATTGTCTAGCATGAGAATTGCAGAAAAGCATGGTTCTAGAGATATAGACTAGGTCTTTTAGTTACAACATGCAGTAATGCATTTTAAATTCATATGTGCTTACGATATGCCGCATGGTTCCAGATTCTTCGGTACTGAGCTGCAGCCCATTGCTTGAATTACGTGGGTTCCTGCCAATCCTATATTATGCAAACCTCTTGTGAACTTTTAAGTTGAATTGGCTCTCTATTCCAATTTTTTCTGTGCGGATACATGTAGATTGAGTCTGTTGTTTTGCTTTTAAGCTGAATCTTCAGTTTTTTCTGTTTTTCTTCAGTTTACTGCAATGGTGGATGCATTCTTAAGCAGACCAATTTGGGTGACATTTCTTATGTTAGACTGCATTGTTAAAGGTTCAGTGGGCTCCAGTGCAAGGGACTTCTTCAGAAAACAACATTGCCTATCATGGGGCAAGCCGGTTGGGATTGCCAGAATGTGTTTCAACTTGCTAAGAAACAGGTGTGATTCCTGCTCATATATAATGCAGAAACATGTAACTAATGTAGCTTTATGTATCATTGAAGTGACTTCTTTGTTATTATAGGCATAAAGAGAGAAAAATATATTCCTGCCAATTATTTTGAAAGCTGCATAAGTTGTCCGGCCTGTCTATATGTCTTCCTGTCACATACTTATAATTAAGATGCAATAGCTTGAGTGCTGATCCTCTAGCATTTCATTATATTGTTTCAGCACGATTTTTGACATAGGCATTGAAGGTTTCAATAGAAGCCTTGGAGTGGATCTTCCTGACTAATTCAATTTTAATCAGATCATTACTACATATGGCATTGATTGGACAGTAAGTTGGAGCTTATGCCTGAAAACACTATACCTTATCTTATCAATCATCATGACTGTTGTTGATTGTTACCTGTCGTTGCAGCCAATGCTAGAGAGTGAGCTATAGCTGGTGGTTGGTTCATGTACAACCCTCTTGAAACTTGTTCACAACTTGTACAATATCTGTATAGTTTTCGGTTTGATTTTCCTCTTGCTGTATATTTCAATGGTGATTTTCTTCAATTCTAATAACATCAGTCCCGTTTTTATGTTGCGTTAGATTGCTTTCAGTCAACATCTTTGCATTTTGTGAAAAAAGTAACCGACCTATGAAGGGAGTTTCTGATCCCCTTAGCTTATTATTTACTTTAGTTTCTGACTTGATTCTTATGAGAGGAGTTATCAAAAGTAGTATGAAGAGTGTTGTTTGGTGCCTAGACTGCTTCAAACTGTAGACGTATTAGTGAACTGCTGTTCAAACTAGAAAAGAAGTTTATTTCTTTCCTTTCAGGTTTATAGAGAAGCTACGTCATGCTTGGGCCTTCTCTCTGTCATGAAATGGCTCTTTCTTCATTGTCTCAAACAAATGTATATTGAAGCTCGGTAAAGTGCATGGGAGAGCCCTAAGTCTACTCTTGGTTCCTATCAATTTCACAGGTCATGGCCAATTGTGAGCAATGGAAGGCAATGGCTTGTGGTACCTATGTGAGCAGACAAAAGTAGGCCAACTCTCCATAAATATCATATGTGTCACTTCGTGCGTTGACCATGTGAAAAATTTCAGTGTATTTTACCATGATCAACACCATGCGCTGAGGGGCCATTAATTCCTGAGCCAATATCAATTCTAAATATAATTTATGATTCAATTTTAGTGTATTCTAAATATATGTTCCAATTCTAAATGTATATATTTGGATTGTCATAATCAATGAAATGATTTATGATTTTTCCATCCTGGTACAGGCTTTGAGAAGAATAAAAAAAATTGAAGCAAAGACTATGTCTTAGTTGCTACATATCTTACAAATATTTGATACGATGATGATTTATGCTTATACAAATAATTTATTTTGCCCGTAGCAACGCACGGGCACTAACCTAGTTTTCAAAATGGCTTCACCATTGAAGCTACGAAGAAGTCGCAAAATAGCTTTTCCTGTGCAAGTGAAGCCAAAAATTTTAGCTTCACGCGGCTTCACACTTAATCCTGAGAGACTGAAGCCGTTTTGCCAAACATTTTTCAAAATAGCTTCAGCTCTATTAAAGAAGCTGTTTTACCAAAGAAGATGCAGCCGGAGCTATTTTAGAAGGAGCCGCAGCCCTGCCGAACGGGCTCTAAGGATATGTGTATTGTAAAGTCGTATATATCTACATTGATTATTTCATTCGGCAACTATATAATAGCAGTTTAATTAGTCGCATGGACACAAAACAAGACAATTGGCTGGGTTCTTCCAGCTTGGCCGTCTAGCTAGTATTGGGACATCTATACCATTCTGAATGAGCAGACTGCCACGATTGCCTAGTTCAGGGATGGCATCAATATGAAGTGCACGTTTATATTAGGAGATGTGCTAATTAGTGAGAGGGGGAAGGAGAATTTGGCCGAGAGATATAGTGCAGATTAATGCTTCAACTGTTCGCTGGGGTGGAGCCGGCCAGGATAGCCGCCTTATTTAGCAAGCAATGCGTACTGATCTTCTTCCGGAGTTAGTTTAC
Organism: Panicum miliaceum; assembly: GCA_032594955.1. NCBI lineage: Eukaryota > Viridiplantae > Streptophyta > Magnoliopsida > Poales > Poaceae > Panicum > Panicum miliaceum. The sequence continues at coordinate 50,152,818 of CM064062.1, forward strand.
ACCTCGCAACAAATCTGATACTATATATATATATATATATATATCGATCATTGTGTAAGATCAAGAATGGCAGGTGTGCGTGGAAACTCAACATCATCCCTCTCTGGATGGTACAGTGCGTTATTTCTTTCATTATTCTTTAATTTGGCTCATGCCTAAAAAAGTAAAAATAAGTTGTTAGCTCGAGAAAAGTAGCTAGGTCCCGGCCTGAAGCAAGGACCAAGGATCGATCAGCTCATGCGGTGATCGATGTGGACCAGCTGCTTGAAGTTGATGGGGGTGGTGTACTTCGCCTCGCCGTCATAGAAGAAGGCCTGAGCTCTGAGCATGGCGGCGCGCTGGGTAGGGTGCACCGCGTCCCAGAAGTAGTACTGGTCGCGGTCGGCGCAGAGCGCGGCGTCGGGCGAGCATTCCGCCTCCGCGCCCAGCCGCCCGCCGCCGCAGCACGCGTTGGAGATGTCCGTGAACCCTGACGCCTGTGGCTCGGCGAAGGTGGCCACCATGAGGCCCAGGGAGTCGGCCAGAGAGTAGAAGAGGCCCGGCAGCGCGGCGGCGAGGTCGGCGAGCAGGGACCGGAGGGCGTCGTTGAAGCCGGCGGCGAGCCGGTTCCGGTCTGCGGAGCACGCGCCCTCCGCGTCGAGCACCCGGGCGACCGGCAGGCACCCGGCTAGACCGACGGTGATGACGGCGAACTTGCGCGCGCCCAGCGTGTAGGATTGGAGATGGCGGCCGAGTAGTTGGAGATGAGGCTGCCGTAGAACTCGGCGGTGTCGCTCTGCTGCTCGGCGGCCGACCTGTTCCGCGCCTGCTCCGCGTTATTGGCGAACACGGACAGGTCGTTGCCGCCGATGCCGATGAGGAAGAAGGACCTGGAGAGGTGGGCGCTCACCGCGCCGGAGCCCGCCACGACGGCCATCTTGGACCTGGTGGTGTTGAAGTACCGCACCTGCTTCGACAGCGGGATGTTGTTGCCCGCGTTCTGCATGCATCATGCGTACGTGTATATATGCTCGCTTGCTTGTTTCATTGTTGATGAAGATTCTTGATCGGAGATGAATGCACTTACAGTGGAGTCGAGGATGCCAGCTCCTCCGGAAGCGTAGCTCACACCAGTGGTGCGAGCGGCGGAGACGAGAAGGCCGGAGCTGCTTGGTGCCAGCGCCAGATAAGCCGGAGGGCTACTGACGAATCCTATCATCTTTGCTGCGACGTAACCACGCTTATTAGACTCATCAAGCTAAGCTAACCAGTATCGATTATATTATTCCATATACATTGACGCACAAATTACACATATGCATGTCAGTTCTTTGTTGCCAACACTTGGGCGATCTGGAAATCCAGGAACAAAGCATGCTTTGACAGAAAGTTGTTGAAAAACCCTGCTGAAATCTTAATACACAATCTTAATACACTCCTGTGCTCTAATGTCTTTTTGGGCAGGTCTCTATGGTGCTGAGATGCAGAGCAAGATCATAGATGGTGTCGAGGTCCTCCTCTCCTGCGCTCACGAAGTGTTGGCTCAACCTCGAGCCCCCCTGCCGGCGCTTCTTCTTCCACCGATTCCTGATCAACTTGAGGACGAGGAAGAAGGCGATAACGAAAGTTGAAGCGTCTCGCGAGGATGTACCTTTTGTTTTCTCCTCTGCTCTTAGTTTTGAGCACGCTTAATTCTCTGTTGTAGGCAAACCGTGTTTCTTGGGGTGCCTGGGATTCCTGGGCTGGGCGATCTTTTACGAAGCCCTCTTACCCTGAAGGTCGGGATAAGAAGGTCTCCCTCCAGACAGTCGGATCACACCACCCCCCCCCCCCCCTTCCCCCTAGCTACTTTCCCCTCTCTCCCCCTTTCTGTTACTCATCTCCAACCTATTTGGTTCAGATGTACTGCACGGTATTTCCGTTCAAGTAATGGAAATGGGGATAAGTTCTCGATTAGGAAAAAAATATTGATAATATATATATATATATATGAATTGTTATGAAATACGTTCTCGAAAAAATTATTTTTTTTAAAGAAAATCTTGAAACAATTATGAATATGAAATGAAAACTGAGCATTCAGTCACTCAGTCAGTATGCATGGTAACAAACCTACCGATGAAGTCAGCGGTGTTGCGGCCGTTGCTGAACCTTCCGGCGGGAATGCCAGGGAAGTCGACGCCGTAGTAGGGCATGTTGTCCCTGGGGACGTTCACCCCGGCAGGTAGTTGTTGTTGCCGACGTCCAGCGTCGAGTCCCCGAACACGTACATCGGCGGCGGCTGTAGGAAGCCGCCGGCAGTGGCGCCGAGGATTTCCATGGACATCACAAGAAGGCACAGCACAGAGCCCTCCATGACCAACTTCTTGTAGTAGCCCATGATCAATATATCTCTGCAGGTAGTTATTAACTGCTAGAGATGAAGAGTAGTATACTAGTATAGCACCTACTTATTATATAGGACCAAAACTTATATATAAGCTTCTGAGTTCTGATTTCTCTTTCTCTAGGTCACATCAACTGAACTATTCCGGATCTCAAAAAACAAGAAATTATGAGATTGCTTGATACACCTATTTTCATTCAGAAGAAGGGTCTGACTGATTGCCACGTACGGAAATTGATAATGAAATGTGGAAAATATGGCTGCTGGGTCTATATATCTCATCAATTTCAACTCAAGTACGACACTGTACCCAAGCAACATAACGAAATTGGTTGGCGTGCCTTATTATTGGTTGGCGTACCCAATGGAAAATATTTTGCTACACGAAATAGGTGAATAGCAAAATCACCATTGCATTGGGCAATTTGCTAATTGTCTGTCCTTTGAAAGGCACCAAGCAGATACCGTAATTAATTGGCGCGCACTGCTTTATTATTTATTGAACAAATCCACAAAACATAAGCTGCCGCTTCCTTAGGTCAATCTTAATGAGAGTGTTGTAGCAGTGTTATGAGCATTAAATTTGCTGACATGGCAGGAGAGAGAAGAGGAAGAGAGTCATGGGACGAGAAAGGAGTGTCATTAAGATTTTAGTTTTGGTAACTATGTGATGACACTCTCCACTGAGACTAGCCATATTACACAGCCATATTACACAGATAATACTACTTTCTTACTGCAGCAGTATTTCTTTTGTAAATAATTTTACAAATTAATTAATGACAGATCACATCTTGTGGGCCAGCTGCTTGAAGCTGATAGGCGATGTGAACTGGTCCGGACCGTCGTAAAAGGCCTTGGCGCTGAGAATTGCGGCCCGCTGGGAAGGGTGGACCGGGTTCCAGGGGCTGTGGTTATATGTCATTTGAGGCGACGGATTTTCCAACCATCACTACAGAGGTGCACCTCTACATGGGCCAAGATTAATTATTGGACCTAACGAACTAGATTAATATTGCAGCAATTAGTGATGATAATGATTTTTTACTGCTACTGTTATATTATCTTTTCATATCATCAAACTGGTGAAGCCGGGCTCTAACCTTGCTGGATTATATTGACAATGATTATAATTTTTTTCTTGTGAAGACATTATGGCACTAGGCAGGCACTAGGAATTCTTCAGAAAGTGCTAAGCACTAGGCAGGCCATGGAACGTGTCTAAAATACGTATATTGTACTGTATATTGTTTTTTTTGAATGAAGGTATATTGTGCTGTATATGCCTGTCCACCCCCATTTTCGAGGCCCATATATGCGACGGGGCCGATTTTCATCTTCACGGGTAAGATTTGATCCAACTGAATAATTTTTCTTTTGTTCCGATGAAATTTTTTCTTTTATTTTGTGAAATTTTTTTTAAAGAAATATTTTATTCCAGCGGAACAATTCGTTCCTACCATGGGGGGAAGCTGCGGGCCAGCGGCCAAGAACAGACTCCGTTGGACCTTGTGTGAGTGGTTGGCCCCCGAGTAGCGCCCGGAAGCAGCCCATTAGCTTTGGTCCACGTGCGTGGGGAGTGGTGGTTGTCTCGTGGCCCTAATTAATTTCTCGCCACCACTCTGCATGCCTTCAGTGCTTGATCAAAAGCGAAACCGAAATCAAATGGAAACATGAAATGGCTGCTAAAATTTATTCCTAAACTCGATATGTCAAATTGAAAGAGAATCAATTTGACATGTTAGTCGTTTGGTAGTTATTCATCATTATATAATTTGGACCAAATCAAATCAAATCAAATCGTTCCGGTGATTTGGAGAGAGGGAAAACCGGTGGACAGTTTGCATCGGTCGATAGTTGTCGACGACGTAACCATGTGGATGACTGGAGATATGGTCTTTGGGCAGCATTATCTCTGTTCATCATCAGCTGGTGTTTTGAATAATTACTATAGCGATTAATTAGCACATAAATTAATATCAATGTTGTACATATGCGTCTTCATGGCAGGCACGTTGTGCAGATTAGTGATTGTGTTTGTATTAACCTGGTTAGAATAAGCGCGCAGAGGGCAACGGAAGCGAGCAGAATAATCAGAAGCAATTGTTTCACCAAATATTTTAATTATGTGTGTGTATATATATAGTAAAGCAACCTTTTTATTAGCATTGATACTTCTTGCAAGTTGTTGTCGAAAATAAGCAATAAGCAATATAATCAAAAGTATTAGCTGACTCACGCATCAACCACAACCATCCCATCGTCGACGATATCAAAGCACGGAAATATGCCCATATGCTAACAATTCATACATTGCGCGACAGCTTGAGCAAATAAACAAATGGCAAGAAGCAGGATCATGAATCAACAAAGCATGGCGAGAATGAATCTCACTAAAGAGAGGAGGGAAAACCACTGGCGACGACGAGCAAACAATCCACCATGAAGATAAAGATTGCCATAAGAGGTGAGAGGCAGCACGATCACAGATTCTTTTGAAAGCTCATCCTTGGATCTGACCATCCCATTTTCATGAAACTTGCAATTCTCCTTAATACCTTAGTCTGCCTATTTGTAAAACTATTGACAATAGGTGCATATCATAAACATGAACTGTTCCGCTATTTACGTTTTGAATGGAATGCAAGTTTAAAGCCTGAGCAGTGTTTGTGCCTAGACTGGTTGAATATAATGTATTTAGTTATGAATAGCTTCATCTACCTTATCACTGATGCAGCCATAGCTTTATCCTAATAAAGAAAGCATATGGTGTCGTCCATTCTGATGGCAACTGAATTCAAGAAAGAACAGCCAATTTTACAAACCAAAAGTAAAAGGGAATAGGATATAGTTCGTTTACTATCTCCGACTATCAAGAAGTGCTAAAATTATAAGTGCTACCGAAAGTGCCATACCAGCCATCTAAGATTTATACCAAACGGTATAGGATAATTAGCACTTCTAACAATGCTGATTATAACATGGCAGGAGAAAAATATAGGATGATAGCTGCGTACAGATCAAAGTCAATCGATTCTAAAAAGAAATATGCTTGAGAGGAAATAGGCCAATCTCATAAGCTCCAATATAAACCAAATCCTAAGGCTACTTAAGGAAGGAGCACCCGAAATTATTTCATGCTTCAATGGCAGATATGAAGAGCAAACAAATCAAAGGTTTCAGCATAAGGGGCCACACATATGCCAGGAGGCCATGACAGCTCCCATGTCCAGATGTGACCTCCTTGGATCGAAACCATTGAGTGTGTCCTCTCCAGCAGGTACCGATTTAGCAAAAGAATAAGCAACCCAAAAGCTAACAAGTCCTGCAGTTAAAACAACACGTAACCATAGGCTGAGGAATTTTCGTCAGGGACAATCAGACAAAGCTCGCAATTAAACCGGAATTCAAGTGTGTGTAGACGATCTGCCCGCCCACGATGGCGTTGACGGGCCCTAGGCTTAGGCTCCACTCTCCGACAGGTGCCGAGAACGGTTCGTTGGTTCCACCCAAGTGAAGAGCTGCGCACAGCAAGGAACCACAAGCAACCGAGTGTCCGCATCAGAACATAGGCTCGCGATGAATAAACATGAACGACAGTTGGGGGGATACGAGCGGTTGTTGCCGCAGATGGAGAGGGTGTTGCAGCTGCTGGTGATGATGGCAATGACGGAGGCTCCATCATCTCCACATGTAGGACCCCTCAAAGTTACTCGCTCCATCATACTGAAAATAATTCACTTAATTGCCGTAACTAACAAAGTCGTGCAAATAGGCTGCTCTATGTAGTATCGTACTAATCGCCTATAATGGCCGACTGAGAACTGAGGACGGCCCGGGCATACAGTGGATCTGCACCGCAGGAGAGGTACGACACGGGAGCCGAAAACTTGGAAAGATTGCATACATTGCTGCGACAGGCACTTTGCGCTTCAATTCATCCCTTCTTCCATTCCACCACCCACCCGTGACCATGAGCCTGCTAGGGGCTGTCCCTGCCTGCTTGTCTGTCCGTCCCCATCGCGCACGACCTCGGCTTCGCTCCCCTCGCGGACCTGAGTTGATGCCCCCACGTTCCTGCCTAGCATGCCTGTTGCCTAAGATAAATCAGCAGCTCGCCTTGCTTCCCCTTCGCTAGCCGTCTTATCCATCTATATCGACCCGCAGTCGAGCTGCAGCTCAGTTCCACCATGGCCGCCGCTGCCATGGCGCTGCTGCTTCTCTTCACCATCAGCCAGTTCCTGCCTCCCGCGTCCTGCTCCCCTCCTTCCAACTACAAACACCACCACTGCGACTGGTGCCCTCGCCACTCCACCGCTTCTCTATTGCCTCCGGCCGCCGCTGACCTCGACGGTAAACGCGGCGGCGAGGGTGCCTGTGGGTACGGGGCCGCCATGGCTACGGAGCTCAATGGAGGATACGTCGTCACCGCGGCGGGCGCCGAGTTCTTCCGCGACGGTGCCGGCTGCGGCGCCTGCTACCAGGTCGGGGTCACTGACGACTGCCCAGCTAACAACATAGGCTGCACAAATGCAAATGCTAACAGCAAGGTCCGCCTGCTTGCAGTTGCGGTGCAGGGACCGGCGGGTGTGCGGCGACGGCGGCGTCAAGGTCGTCGTCGTCACGGACGCCGCCAACAGCACGGGGTTCGTGCTCGCCGGGGATGCCTTCGCCGCGATGGCCAAGGACGGCATGGCCGGTCAACTCGCCGGCTCGGACAACGTCGTCCCGGTCGACTTCCGGAGGTAAATTATTAGAAATCATTTTTTCACGAATGCAAAAAATATAGTTATAATATAATTCGGAGATCGATCGTCAGTGGTACGAGTCGATGCAGAATACGTGCGGCATCTGCATTAACTGGCGCAGCAGCTGGTGAAAATTCAACTTTTGATGCAGGATACCTTGCGAGTACAAGAAGAATTTGACAGTCAGAGTTGAGGAGGGGAGCCGGAACCCGGGCCACCTCGCCGTCCGGTTCCTGTACCAGGGCGGGCAGACCGACATCGCCGCCGTCGAGATCGCGCAGGCGGACCGCACCCGCACCCAGCAGTCGTGGCGGCCCATGGCGCGGCTGCGTCGCGTGTGGCGCGCCACGCGCGCCCCGGCCGGCCCGCTGCGGCTCCGCCTCGTCGTCACGGCCGGCTTCGGCGGCAAGTGGCTGCGGACCCAGGAGGCGGTGCTGCCGGCGGACTGGCGGCCCGGGCAGGCGTACGACACGGGGCTCCGGGTCACCGACGTCGCCCTGCGCACCTGCACCCGCTCCTGCCGCGCGCGCCACGGCGCCGGCGACGAGGAGCTCAGATGACATATCGATCGACACGCACGCTCATCCGGTTGGCGAGCTTACCGTGTACATATTTAGTTAATTCCGTGAACGATTAAATTGGCCGCCATTTTTTTGGAGGCCCGCGTGCGGCGTAGATGGATCATCAATTAGCCAAACCATAGCGGTTTTTTTGCATGTAATTCGCTTATGCCATGAAGAGTTTGGCTGTTGAAGAGAACTGAAGAGAAAACAGCAAACCTGTGGGCTGTGGCTGATGATCCAAGCTTGCACTGCACGAACCAATCCAAGCAAGTATGCTAGGTGCATTTTTCAAAAAAAGTATGCTAGGTGGTGCGCTGCACTAGTGCAGTGATAGATGAATTTCCTTGCTGACTAATGTGCCGGCTGCCGATCTGACAAATATATGTGTGTGGCTTTGGATGGATGCACAAGATTCATTGTCAATGACAGAAACCCTGCACTGCATCTGCATGGTCCTCTTGTCTGACGGTCATGGTGAGGAGGTTGTCATGTAGCGTCACGTGTTGTATGCAGGACTGGAATAGTAGCTTTGTTAGTAGGCTTCTTTCATCTTTTTTCGGCTTATCCTCTCTCACGGAATACTATTGAACCACCGGTTGAAATCTGCGTGCCAGAAAGACGCAGCAGGCCACCGATGATTCTTCCTTCTCTTGGGGTTTTTTGGATCACATGAGCATTACTGTAGCTGTTACGGCCGAGTAGAGGCACTGTACGCCGCGCCGCGGTGTCACTTTCCAACAAATCCCATCAACGACGACCATGGAGCCTACATCCTCCGTTCCTCTTCCTCCTCCCCGTGATCGATCGAGCTCGTCTTGTGTCCAAGCAGCACCGACTGCAGGGTTCACTGTCCATGTCTGCTCCCGTGATCCTCCTGGTCCGGCCTTTTGCGATCATTGCTATCGCTGCCAATAATCTTGCCTTCCGAGTCAAACTTTGAGCTACGTGTGCCGGCTGAGGCCAATCTTAATAGAAGTATCATAGCAGTGTTATGAACATTAAATTTGCTGACATAGCAGGAGAGAGAAGAGAGCAAGATGGGAAGAGTCATGGGATGAGAGAGGAGTGTCATGGTGATGACATTCCTCTGCCACAGTTCTTAAGATAATAGTCTTGATGACCGTGTGATGACCCTCTCCACTGAGACTGGCTTGAGTGTCTGAGTTGGTTGGTTTCTGAAAAGATTGAGATTTTCATGACTGACAGTTTCCTTCCACAATCATCACCTTCCTCTTCTGTTCCTCTTTTCACCTTCTTCTTTTGCTTGACCGCAAAAAGAGAAAAAAAAAAGAAAAAAGAGCATCAAGTACCAACAACTGCCCAAAGGCCTGCCGGAACGGGCTAGGCCTGTTTAGCCCATTCCAGTAACTTTAATTGCTCTCGGAGGCCCAATAGAAACTATTGGGCTTCAGCTTCGTCCCACCAAAATTTAGGAGGCCCACGAGCCCACAACCAGCGAAGCGAAGTGGGTGTCAGCAGATCCGGACGGCCTGCCCACTGCCCACCACACACACGCGACGCACACCACCACCACCACGCCGACGACTGAACGAGGCGAGGCGAGCACCGGCCGAGGCGGAGGCGATGGGCGGCGGCGGCGCGCACGGCGGCACCACCTACAAGGGCTACACCATCCCGCAAAACAAGCGCTGGCACACCGTCGCCGGCAAGGGCCTCTGCGCCGTCATGTGGTACGCACGCCCCGCCCGTCCCCTTCTCCCTCTGCGCACCCGCCCGATCCCTCATTCTCCTTCGAATCCGGTGGCTTTACCCCCCGATTCAAGGCTGCCTGGATGCAGCCGGCGGTGACTCCCCGCACTCATCTACTGGATGGAACGCCGCGGTGGGGTTCATCTTCGCGGGTGGGCTTCGGGTAGATCGGGAAACGTTGGGACAATTTTTTATGACATTTGTTCGTGCGCGGATCGTGAGGACCTTGGGATTGGAAGGGGTTAGACGCGGACCCGATCCATCTCTTGCCCGCACCGGCGCACCTATAGGCTTAATCCGCGTAGCAACAATCCGACCTTGGGGATCTGGAAATGGAGCTCGGCTTCTGCCTTTTATCTCGTCTGGTCTTGTTAGGAACGTCGACCAGTTTCATAGTGATCTTCGCTGGCAGCTGTGCTAACCAAAACCATCATTTTGCAATTAGGAAGGACGAACCCGGCTTTTCGTGCTTAAGGCTCTTGGGTAATTCGATGTGAACTTTCTAACATCTTTCAATGGCTTTATCTCCCTGTCCTCTGGGAGGAAGCTTCAACTGTCGTTTCATCTTCACACCAAACAAGATCGATTCAAGTCATGTCATTCTTTTTACATCCCTAGTCAGTAGTCTGTTAAACAAAACCTGTTCCGCAGAAATGTCTGTGGCATGATATTGAAGCGTGCAGCTGCAGTTGTGCTGCGTGTGCCCTTCTTCAGCCACCTTTGCCCTTTCTGTGACCATAGATTCATTAGACGGCTTGAAAGGTGTCTTTCTTTTATGACTGGAGTTTGCTTCTTAATGTTATAATTTTTCTCCTGAAATATTAAGAGTACACGAGTATGATGAATTATCTCAGATATCTTTAGACTTAAGAGTTTAAACCCCAAATATTCTAACAGCATAGTTTGGGCATAGTTTCACAAGTCATACCTCACAATCATAACCAATTTTGCTGTCTGTAGGTTTTGGGTTTTCTACAGGGCTAAGCAGGACGGTGCTGCGCTCTTGGTAATATTTTCTTTTATTTTTGTCAACTTCCGCTCTACAATGTATCTTGGTTTATTGAATACAAGTTAAATAAGTACAATTCTTTCAGGGTTTGCGCCATCCTTGGGATGGGCATGATGATCACTCCCATGGCCATGGACATGAACATGAGGTATTAGTGTCTGATCCCTTGTCTTCACTCAGCAATATGCTTTTGCTCGTTTTGTTAATGAATTTGAATCTGAAAAAAAGGTGCCGTTGATTGAGTACTCTGAATTCAAACTCATCTGCAATTTTGCATTTGATAGTTTTTTATTTCTACCGCCATCAGGTTTCTTTTCATAATTTTTTTGATATATTATACTTCCGACAATTTGATAACCAGATAGGAAGAAATTATGCTTGGCTATGAAAATATATGTTGGTACATATCTAACTTTGTGGGTGGTAGTGATAGAAACACACCTACCATGTGCTGCGACTGCATAATTATTTTAATACCATCATTGTAGGACATTTCAGCTGGCAAGGCTATCACTTCATGAACTATAGGGTGTCTCATTTAGACGTACCAACTATTTTATATTTCTGCTTGACAACTGATTCTTGATGAGCTTGTTGATTAGCTTAGTTCATTTTTCATTGTGTGAAGATTTTTTCTTTTTTTTTCCTTTTGAGATGAACCTGCAATACGTGATGATCTTGCATTGGGGGGTGGGAATGATATTTCCTATATAGTATCACGTGTCTTTATTGATGTGTTTGCTTATATTGTTCATGTCTTTATTTGCTGTGTGTGCTTAGTGTCTTCATTATAGCGTGCTAAAACTGGTAAAACTACCACTTCATGAACTGCAGTGTCCTTAGCTTAGAGGTAGCAACTGGAGTAGTTAATATTTCCTCTTGTCAACAATTTTATTTTGAGCTAATTGATCAGCTTAGGTCATTATCTGTTGTGTGAACATTCTCATTTTTCCTTTTAATGAAATGGACCTGTGATACAGCATGATCTCGCATGGGGAGTGTGACTGATAATTCCATGATATTATCAGCTGTCTCTACTTGCCGTTTTGCTTACATCGTGCATGTTTGAGAATTATACTTTGTAGCAGTGAACTCATGTATACTGTTCTGGCTTCTAGTTGTGGCGATTTAATCCAAAATTGGAAAAAACAAAGAATCATCCGCTTACAGTGGGTCTACTATTCGGTTCTGAATCATCTGATTAAAGAAAAGGAAGAAAGAATGAAGAGGCCTTTTTGGCTATCTGGGAACTCATGGATTTTTCTTATTATTCTGGGCAGGCATCATCGTCGTCTTCGTCTTCTCATTGAGTTCACTACAACTTGCAGCTGACGGTGATGCGATGCTTGGCATGTTCCGACTAAAGTTTCAGTTAATAAATTCTGCCCTGCTGCATGGGAGTCATGTTGTTTGCGAGTTGCTTAGCACAAACTGTTTTCCTGACACTTGTGCTTATGTATTTGATTTCAGTTGTTATGTTGTGGGAAAGAATTTGGTGTATGTCGCTTTTCGTTGTGACCACTAGTACTTCTTGTGCCCCTTGCTCTGCTCTGGCCCATAAGAAAACATATTTGGAAACAATCTCTGTCTGTATTTTGTATTTCGTGGGCTTAATAGCAACTCAATCAAAAAGAGGAGGTGCTTTTGTTTTTGGTTGATGTTGGGCAACATTTGGTCATGAGGGTTCGTGTTTATATCTATTTCTTGAAGTGCGGGTACGTAACCTCCATTGCTTCAAAGGGGGGTGGCATGAAATTCAGATATCCATGATGGTAGCACAAGTTTCCTTCAAAAAAAAATGATGGTAGTACAAGCTGACCTGCTGATCTGAAGGCGTCGGCGTCGGCGTCGGCGTCAGTGAAGGCAGGCATGGAGGCGGCGGAGGTGCTCCCAGCCGTGGAGCGCGTTATCTGAGAGTTTGGGAAATGCAACGGTCAGTTACTGCTGCTAATTTCTGCATAACCGTCACTATAGTTGGGCTTGATAAGATTACGCATCTGAATGAAGAGGATGTGAAGGAGAAAATACATTGTACTACTGCACAGCGCATTCTGAACATCCAGAAATCTGGATGGCGCGTGCGTGCATAATCTGTTTCTCGAAGCAAGCTAGGACTCAGAACCACTGGCAGGCAGCTAGCAGAGCGAGCGATTGGGCATGGCGAATCTGCCGTGACAGCAGTAGAGCTCTTGTTTAATTCGGAATTCAGAGGAGCGCGTGCCGGCCAAACGGAAATGCAGGCAGGCCAAGTTGGACTGAAGGCTACCTCAAGGTAAGCCCGCAGTAGTGGTATCTGCAGAACAATATCAGGATCCAATTGATGTTTCTGAACTCTGAAGCTATGCATGCATCGAGAAGGCAGGACACAGAACTTCTCCATGGCCAGTCTGCCAGAAGGCAGGCCGCGGAAGTGGAGCTCGCGCTGACGCCGGCGGCGCCTGGCCTGATGCACGTACGAGAACCAAGGGCCACGTAACCGTGGTCCGTGTGTGCAATCAAAAGCACGCGCATTTCTTCAGAAAAATGGAAGCACGTATGCGTACGTACGTCGCTGCCGATCCAAACATCTAATGTGATCCGGATTGAAAATTATCCAAACAGCCCCTGAATCCTGCCTGGTATGATCGTCCGTCATCTCGATCCATGCATGTGCATGGCGGGACCTCGGAGTAGCTTGGCAAGGCAACCATCACAATAATGCAAGGTTGGTGGTGCGCGATCGTGCGGCCAGCGGCGAATCTGGAGCGAGCCGGCCGGCCAAGCTAGCAGTGGTCCCTAGCTAGCTAGCTAGTTTCTCGATCTGCTGCTGGTGCGATCGACCTGCGGTTGCCGGCGGCTGCGGGCATTCGTCCCGCGTGCCAGTACCGGTACTAACGTTACCTCGGAGCTGGGTTCAAATTTGAACGGCTTTCGAGCCATCTCAGTACCGGATCAAGACACCGGCCGGTACTAAAATACGACGTCCGGTACTAAATAGTTTTCCACGGGTTACCTCAAAAGAAATGCATCTACCACCCAAATACATGTGATGTATAGGTAGTATGGTAAGAAAACTACACACGAGGTTGGAGGTTGTGGTTCAAATCCTCACAACCGCGCACGCGCATTTATGCGTGAAAAATCGTGTGACCTATGACTGCTTTTTTTCCCTTTTTTCTGGGTGGACCGTTTAGTTTTTTCCCGGGATCCTCCAGTGAGACCCTCCGGTTAGTACTGTCCAGGCAGGCCCGATATATATGTGGAATTTTGTAGTTGTGGGCCATCCTCCAGCTGAGCTGAGCTACCCCCAACCCAACGAGCTGCCAACGTACAACTACGTACGTACGACCCAAGTACCACCAGCAGCCCCCCCTCCTCCGTGCAAATATAATGGATGATGCAATGATCGAAATGGTGGCATCGATCGTTGGGAGGGAGCGAGGTGGACGACGACAACCCGCACGAGGGGCTGGGGGACCAGGAATCCCTGTTACTACTAGTTTTTTCAATAAACAAACTAATAACTGGACGACGGAGCCTCCTTCTTCATTATGTGTGCCCACATTATGGAGCTTATTCTGTCACCTGTTGTCGTGTTGCAGTCATGCATGCTATGTTTTTATTTTGTTGATGATCCCGCGGCTAGCCCGTGCCCACCATTCCATTCATACGATGGATATGCATGAAGCTTGTTCATCAACTCATAGGAGGCATCACTACTACTTGCTTTCCGGCCGTGAAATCATATATGAACCAGTTGTTAATAATTATATACGATCATATTATTATCATACTAATTCATTAACAAAATTAAAAACTCTCCACATTTCACTATCAAAGCATATAAATTACAAATTTAATGAGAAACAGCTGAATTATCCACCACTGCCATTACACGAGATATTGTTACCTGTAAATGCACTTAAGAATATAATAAAAAGTTGCAATTCAATGATCGTTTTTGGAAAAATGTCCAGTTTACACCCTTCAATTGCCATAAAAGTCTTATTTTCATTCTTAAACTACTAAACCAGATATATAACGGTAGCCATCAACAGTTGAAACTGGCCAGATTTGGCTCTTTATGTGATTTTCCGTTTTGTGAAAATTAAATAAGATCAAGTTTAATCTAGAAGAATTATAATAACTCATTTTAAATTAAAATAAATACGAAACTAGTACCAATATTTCTGGAAAAATGAAGCCTACCTATTAGTACTCTACTTGTCAGTTATTTTGATCCAATTTATTTCAAATTTTAGTATTTTTTAATAATGATACCAATTTCATATTTTTCTAACTTGAAATGAATTAGTTTTGTATTTTTACATCAAATCATTTTTTAATTTATGAAAAAAATGAAAACCACCTAGGCGCTAAATTCATCCGGTTTCAACAATTAGATTACCTTTATTATCCGGTTTTGTTATCTAATTTTGTAATTGAGGGTTGAAAATAGGACTGTCGAGCTAGTTTGAGGGTGAAAATTGAATTTTTCCATCCCTTTTTAATATACTTTGCAACTTTAAAATAGAAACATGATTCAATGTAATACGAGAGAGCTAAAATAGTACAGAATTTAAAATCTTTTAGATCTGTTTCCATAACGAATAATAGTAAATGAACAGTGGCATATTTTCCCACCCTGGATGGCGTCAATAAATGAGCTGCTGGTAAAACTATGCTTACAAATTAAGTAATTTTTTTCTGCAATGGAGGTTGCATTGGTTCGATGTGTGAGTAGTCTTTGGTTGGAGCGGCGGAGCTCGCACACCACCACCGCAGATGGTGGGCGACGGCATAGCTTGGGTATATGCAAATACTAGCAGAGCAGGAGGATGCATGGGAGCACGAAGCACGAGCGAAGCATCTGCCCACCCGCCGAGAAGTTGCCAACCTCCCCTCGCTCCATCGCCTGCCGTCCTTGCCTCGCGGATCCTGTCCCTCCTAGCTCCGGCCTCCTCCAATGACGACCCAGCCAGCCATCTAGTATTGCCTGTTAAACCCTACCACTAATAATCGGCGATCAATGATCCCGGCCTCAAGTACTAATCAACGGGCGCATGCACTCGTGCGCAGCAGTTGGATCGCGAGACAGGTGTGCGAGCTGTCCGTCTTGGCAGGCTACTACCTCTAGCCTTGAGATCTGGACGCGTACGTCGTAGTGACAAGCCTCGTCTCTACCGGCCATCGCGGATCATGTCGCCATGGCAGCCCTGCAACGAAACGCCACCTCTCATGTCCTGCTGCGTGCGTCCCCTGCCATGCATCCTGCTGCTGCTGCTGCTTCGTCTGTCCATTTTATTTGATTGGCGTCCCAGGCCAGAAAATTAACTAAACTGACACTACACATGTGTGGGTGCGCGCTAACTCCTGTTCCTTCGCAAACGCTAAGGGTCAAATACTACAATATTACTAGCTAATTAACTCTTGCTCTTGATTTTCATATGCTGTTGATTGTGTAGCAAGTGACCATAATATCGTGCAATTTCAAAATATACATTTTAACAGTAAATAGTCGTCATACCAAAATAACAGTGGACGCAAGGAAAGTAGTACATGATCTTAGTTCCTTTCACGAAGCCTAGTTGGGAGTTTTAGTTTTCAGGAACATTACATTGTGCTTAATCCTGCCTAGTTGCTTCGTCTGCATACTATCTTATTAACGTTTCTTTTCTAAGCAGCAGATCGATTTCATTGATCAGAGCTTGGGGAGAAATAATTCAAGTGCTCAAGATAAGTTTTCAAATAGGGAAAAGTCCACTTTGCACCATCAAACTATCACAAAAGTCTGATTTTCAACATTCAATTACAATACCGGATAACGAAGACCATCGGACCCTTTGATTGATTTCAAAGGCGTTTTTTAATTTTATAAAAATTAAAAAAATATTTAAATTTAAAATAAAATATTTATAAGTAATTTATTTAAAATAAAAAATACAAAACATGTGCCAATATTTTTCTAAAAATGTAACCTATCTATTGCACTCTACTTGTCAGATATTCGAATCCAATTTTTCCATATCCGTAGTATTTGTTTGCTTCTAGTTATGCCTACTATTTTTTAATACATAAGATTCAAATAGAGCAACAACAGATAGGTTATATTTTTAGAAAAAAATAGTACTAGTTTCATATTTTTCTAATTTAAAATAAATTAGTTTAATTTTTTAGATCTAACCAGAAATTTTTTTATTTTTATTAAAAAATACAATCCACCTTTGAAACCACCCAAAGTGTCAAATTTGTCCGATTTTGATAGTTGGATGACCCTCGTTATCCCATTTTATAGTTAAAAGTTCAAAATCGAATTTTTTGATAATTTGAGAGTGTAAAGTGGACTTCTTCTTTTAGAATATGCGTGCAAATGCAATACCTGGTGTGGCCTGCTGTCGCTCGTTAATATCGCCCCATGTATATGGATCTGCAGCCTGATTTCATTCTGAGGACATCTCAAATCAGAACAAAAAATAACACGTCGATCGAAAACAGAGAACAGAAGCCAAGAATGATCCCTCTCGCTCCACCGTGGCCAGCCACTTGTCTTCCTTGACAACGGCGTGCTCCCTGCTGCAAACCAGACGCCGCTCTGGTCTACGCGTGATCGATCGCCCGTTAGTTTTCAACTGCACACATGGCATGGCCCTCCGCTAGACATGCCAACCACGCACACTCCGACGCGAGCTGCTACCGGTTGATCGAGCTCCATGCTCACTACCACCAGCTCCTCCTCGGCCACCTCTTTATAAACCCTCATCAACACGCCGGTCCCAAACACACAGACCACGACGAGCTGAGCTCTCTCCGATCCGGCATGGCGCCCAGCTTTGCTCGCTCCATCTCCTTCCCTCTGAGCCCGTCCCGTTCGTCGTCCTCCAAGCAGCCCGCCCGCATGGCATCCGCCTACCACGCCCGCTCCGTCAGCCTGCCGTGCCGCTCCCACCCCATCCTCGCGCACCTCCACACCCACATCCGCGCCGTGCGCGCCTGGGCGCAGGACCCCACCTCCGCCGCCCAGGGCCTCGCGCACGTCGACGCGCTCCACGCCGCGCTCGGCGACCTCCTCGACCTCCCCGAGGCGCAGGCCGCGCTCTCCGCCGGCGCCGCCAACGACCGCCTCCTCGACGCCTTCCTCCGCCTCGCCGACGCGCACGGCAGCTTCCAGGAGGCCGTCGTCGGCCTCAAGCGGGACGTCGCCGAGGCCCTCGCCGCCATCCGCCGCCGCGACGGCGCGCGCCTCGCCTCCGCGCTCAGGTCGCAGCGCAGGGTCGGCAAGGAGATGGCCCGCCTCGCGGCCGCGGCGAAAGACGGCGCCTGCGGCAGGCCCTCGCGCCTCGGCGGCGGGAGCGCCGCGGAGGTCGAGGTGGCAGGGCTGCTGGCCGAGGCCGCCGCGGCCACGGCGTCCGTGTCCGCCGCGCTGTTCAACACCGTGGCGGCCATGTCGGCGTCGGCCTCCGCCGCGGCGTGCACCTGCAAGAGGACGGCGGCGCTCATGTGCCTGATCAAGAAGGTGCCCGAGGAAGAGAAGGAGACGATGGCGCTGATGGAGAGGCTGGAGGAGCTGGAGGAGTGCATCGACGAGCTGGAGAGCGGCAGCGAGAAGGTGTTCAGGAGCCTCGTGCAGACAAGGGTCGCGCTGCTCAACGTGCACACCAACATCTTCTAGCTCTAGCAACCAATTCATCTGGATCGATCACTATAGCAGTCAGTCATCGGAAATGAAATGAAGGAGCTGAATGCAACTGTAACTCTGTAAATATCCGAGGTTTTTGTACAGTTACATCTGTGCTTCTTCTATCTGACTGCTACTTACACATCTTCGTCCGCTCCTGAACATGAATGTAAAGATGCATGCATCGATGTGCAAGTATGAAATGCTTAAGTTTTTCCCTCGGCCGGGTTTCATACCGAGCGAGGTTTTAGAGTGTGGTGTGTCATCAGTTCTTCGGCACTCATCATTTTCTACTGGAATTATTCGAAAACTTCTTATGAATAAAATCGCATGCTTCGTGTATGTCTTATTACAGTGTCTACCAATGTACCACTGTATTTTTTTTATCAAAATGAACTACTGTATTAGTATGATGGTCTGCAGTTCCATGCATTTTCGTTTGTTTCAGGTTGAGGACGATAAGTGGGCTAGTGAATCACCAGCAATAAACTATTGTCATATTTACAGCCAAGGCCCATACTGTTGGCTATTTATTTACTTCGTTCCAAGGCCCAGGGCCCATGCATACTTGGTCCATGAGACTAGCGGTAGTAAATTCGATGAAACACCCCCCAGGTTGATTTGTTAGTTTCGGCGAATCATAGCCAAATTAAGATATGATGATCTTCAATTCACCCGGTGGTACCTGAGTTAGGGCCGAGTTTTCCCTGATTTTCGCCACGGCTTCAAAATTTTGGCTCGAGCACGTAATAATAAACATGGTACACACACCACCACACACAAGCACATATGTAAATGCCTACCACTGAAAGAATAATTAGTCGAAATTACACCGTACCAGCGGTACCACCTAAAGAAAATGAGCTGAAATTGCGAGCGACAGTACTAGGTCTTAGACACGTTGCATAGCAGTAAAAGAATAATCAGCTAAAATTGTGAGTGTCGATAATGAGTCTCAGATATGTCGCCTGCCCGAAAGAATAATTAGTCGAAATTGCGGGTATCAGTACTAAGTCTTAGACATATCATATACCACCGAAAGAAGGCGCCGATTTGTGTAGAGCAAATTATTGCTGAGGAGCGTAACTTTATTTCTAAGTAATAAAAAGTATTTTTTCTCCTAAAAAATATACCACTAAAAGAACAATTAGCTAATGTTGCAGATAATGGTACTGAGTCTCAGACAAATGGCCTACAGCCAAAAGAATAATTATTTATTTGAAATAGCGGTTGGTTGCACCAGTGTTTTTCTTTTTTACGGGTCAACATAAAAAGTACTAAACGTATCCATGCCGAGGTGAGGAAAGGTGATGTCGATAGGCAATGGGGCATGCAGTGCCATCTATATTGAATATGGGTGAGAAGGTAAAAATAAACAGACTAATACAAAGGAAACGAAGATATATGTTAGGATCGTAGAGCATCTCCAGCAGATTACTCATATTTTATATTTATTCTCTCTATAACTAACAATTATTTTTGCACTTTTAGTGATGTGGTTGCTACAATAGACTACCAAAATCTTATCTACGAAGGATAGGATAGTATGAATCCCCTTAATTTAATTTAGGTGAAAGGGAGGCGTGTTTTGGTGATTACTAAAAAAATTGATAATGGGGATTGGATTGGTGATTTGGTGGAACACCTCCAATCATCGAAAGAGTTTTTTTTTTATTGAGAAGATGGATAAATAATCTGCTGGAGATGCTAGTTCAGTTAATTCCCTCCAAAGGGAATTGAGGGGGATTGGGTGGGATTTTAATTTGTTTGGAATTTAGGGCGTGTTTGGCAGCACTCCACCTAAAAAAAATAGCTCCACTCTACCAACTCTATTTTTTTCCAGCTCTACTCCATCAACTCCACAAAAATATGAAGTTGTTGTACATGTTTGGCTGATTGCAGTGCTCCAACTCCAGAAAGATAATGACTTATTGTGAATAGTCTATTTTAGCCTTTGTGAATGGGCCCACATGTCACTCTCGTTTCTCCCTCCTCTTCCTCTCTATACTCTATTCAGTTTTGGACAGTGTCAACGCCGGTGCTGGTGTCCTCTCAGGCTTCCTCGCCGCCTGGGTGCCCGCGAGAAGGCACCACCTGTGGCTCCACGCCGGCACCGTCCTGTGTGCCGCCGACGTATACCTCCTCGGCAGCGCGAGCCGCACGGCGAAGAAGAGCACCAGGATGACCGGTGCCGCGTCCGCGTGGGGCACGCGGCGGACGGTGCGACGCAGCGCGGCCCCAGAGTCGGACAGCCTCCGGAGTCGCCACCACAGCAGGCGCAGCGGCGGCCGCCACTTCCTGCGACTGGGCGTGGGTGGGGAGACCCAGCGCGGCGCTCACGCCCTTGTCCACCCCGGTGACCAGCGGCGCCCCCCCGACCTCCCTCTTGCCATTTCTGCTCCACCAAGTTGAGCACCTCCGCCCGGCCGGTTCGTCCTCCTTTCTCCACCAATCCCAAATCACATGCACACATACCTCCACCACCACCTCCATTTCGGCCTCCGCCACTCCTCGTCAAGCACCGGCAATCGGACCGCCGGGGATTTGAAATCCCACAGCCGTTTGTGCTTCCCTGCCGACGAGCATCTCCTAGCCCTCCCTGACTTCGTAACACACCTCAAACCGACCTCTGGTCAGCCGGAAAAGCCCGCCACTGGTGCGAGCACGCGGACCCCTCGCCGCCGCCACCTCCAGACTCGGCGAGGAGGTGTAAAACAGGTGTTTTAAGCACCTCTTGAGGTACTCCAGAAAAAGCGTGGATCTGACCCCTACCTCCACATTTTTTCTGGAGCTGGAGTTTATGGAGCGGGATGTGTTTAACAAAATATTCTGTGAAATTGGTGGAGTGGAGCTGTTTTTTATAGAGTGGAGTGCTATATACCAAACACTCCCTTAATTTCTCCCAACTCCTCCAATCCGGTTCTTTCAATCCCTCTCAAGTCGAACAAGCTCTTAGCGTGTTGTTGTGGTACTCCAAAGCGAGGAGGATTCCTGGTTTGTAGCAACTTGATGCTAGTTATTACTTTAACCACCCGCGGGGAATACTGATTGAATCTAGATAGATGCTAAACACTCTTAGATTATACTGCTGTCCTGCTGTATCAATCTATCTACCACTGAAACATAGACACGTACAAATACGGTTGCCGCACTGCCAGCAAACTGAGGTTATACGATCGAGTTTCAATGGATGTGTCGGACTTGGAGATGCATGGAAAATGGGACGATTATTGCATTGATGGCCCGAGCATCACGCATGGTGTATTGCCGAATATATAATATCCACGTGTGTACTTGCTACTAGCAGTCAGCCACCGCGAAATGGTGGAATCAGACAAGCAACGAGCGGAAAGCAAGAGGACAAGGCCCGTACCTCGACGTACAGGCTCCCGTGTACGGGGCACTCTAGGACATGTTGGCGGCCCTCGCGCCCCGCGCGCACGAGCTTGTCTTGTCTGTTGACCTCCGATCCGGCGCCCTCGCGTCGGCGTGGTCCCCCGCTGGGACGGGCTCCCGGCCGGCCGTCGCGGATCGTGTCCCGGCCATGGAAAGAGCTTAGCTTGCATTGGGGCACCGCCCCGACCGGCCATGCATGCAAGAGGAGGAGGCGCCGCCGACGCGCTCGTGGCCCGCCCGCCGGGGATCGGAGAGCGACGACACAGGACACATGCACGCACGCGAACGAGTGACGAATGCGGCCAAAACCGATCCATCGTCCATCTGTCCTCACGAGCGGCCAAAGGATCGGACGGAGCCGGTCGATCCACATCGAGATCGAAGTCGCTAACGGACAAGAATGCCGACGCCCGGCTGATCGATGCCTTAGCTCGATCGGCGATGGCCGTGGCCGGCCGGCATGTCTTTGCTTGCTATGGAGGGGGCGGCGGGGTTCGATCGATCTGGGTACTGCTCTTCTCACTTATCTTGTGTCACCGATCTACTATAGGAGTACACACTACAGAAGACACAGCGAGCAGCGATATTCCCGTGCTCCTAGCCAGTGACGGATAGAAGGACAGGGTCACTAGGGCCATGGCCTTAGACGTAGGTTGAATTTTTATACTATGAATACTGTAACACAAAGGAGATCCAAAAGATTTAGTGAATTCGATCCACGGAGTGGCCCCAGGCGTTGGGCCGGGCCACGTCCGCCCCTGCTCCTAGCTTGCATTATTGCTCCATCCAACAGCAACAGCTAGCCAAACAGGAGATCGAGCATCCAAGGCGCATGTGTATGTGCGTTTTCTATCTTGTCTCTTTGTCACATTGCATGCATGCTCTCTAGTTTGCTCATCAGTCGACACCTTGCTGTTCTTGTTGTAGACTTATTAGCAGCTTACATGCCGACATCAATTATCACAGAACTACTACCTGATATATAGATCCATGGATATGTAAATAATAATGAGAATGCATGTAATTAGGCAAGCAAAGGTATATGCGTTGTTCTCTCGCCGACATGCATTAACGAATTATGCATGGCCGACGGAGCAACTTCCGCTAGCCGTCCGTGGTGTAATTCCTCCGTTCTAAATTATTAGTCATTTTAACTTTTGTAGATTCGTAAACTTTGTTATACACCTAGATATAGTATATATGTAGATGTATAGTAAAAACTATGAATTTAGACAAGCCAAAACGACTAATAATTTAGGACGGAGGGAGTATATTAAGCTTAATTAAGTGATGAGTACTTACTATTTAAGTAGGCACCTACCTACCCCTTCCTCGAGATTTGAGCTGGTTAATTAGTCGCTAATAATATGGTACAGTCAATAATTACCTACTCCTAACGACTAGCTATCACTCTAGTCGTATACACTCCCCCAATGGGCGATAGCGAGAACACATCAAAATTTGTGTCATGCCCTATAATTTTTTTCTTCTTAATTGGATATAGGTAAATCTAAAAAAAAATAGTAGCTATCACTCTATCAGCAAGATCAATGTTATACATAGTGGACAGCCTTTTTACTAGAATACATTATTATTAGACTTCTAAATACGAGTAATCATTAAAAGTTTGGAAAAAGTTCAATTTACACCCTCGAAATATTACAAAAGTCCAATTTTCAACCTTCAATTACAGAACCGGATAATGAGAACTATACAACTGTCGAAACCAGACAAATTTGGCCCTTTATGTGGTTTCAAAGGTAGTTTTATATTTTAAGATAAAAATTTTCTAGTTAGATTAAAAAATCAAAACTAATTCATTTTAAATTAAAAAAATATGAAACTAGTACCAAAATTATTCTAAAAATATAACCTATTTATTGTTGCACTATTTGAATCTTATTTACTCAAAAGTAATTGGAATAACTACAAGTAAACAAATAGTACGAACATAAAAAAATTGGATCCAAATAACTGACAAATAGAATGCCAATAGATATGTTATATTTTTAAAAAATGTTGGCATCTGTTTCATATTTTTTGACTTAAAATGAATTAGTTATGACTTTTTTTAGTTTAAACCTGAATATTTTTAATTTTTGCAAAAAATAAAAAGAAACACCTAAAGGGCCAAATTTGCCCGGTTTCATATGTTGAATGGTCTCCATTATCCGGTTTTGTAATTAAAGGTTGAAAATCGAGCTTTTGTCATAGTTTAAGGGTGTAAACTGGACTTTTTCCTAAAAATTTCACCCAACAAGAATCAAAAGAAATAAAACAATTGCTGCTATACATAAAAAGGTTGTGTTCTTTGCCCAAAAAACAATAAAAGTATATATCTAATGATAAGGAAGGTACACATATACATAGACACTTAGACAATTGTCATGCCACCGGCACCACAACTGCCTAGCTGCACCACCACCTGTCTTTTCCTCCACCAGTATCCTGAAAGTCATGCTATCACCTTGCTGCTCCACCTTCATCCTCTGCCAAGGATTCTAGGTTTGGCGAACAATGCCACTCGTAGTACCCCAACCCCATGCACACCTTAACTTGGTACCCTCTAGTTTTCTTCTCTAGCGAGGTGTTTTTATGAGAGTGGTCGTTTGTTCCCTCGAGAAAGCGCATTACCACATGGTGGATTAAATTTTATCATTGTATCATCATGAGTAAATTATATACGATCGTATGCATGAGATAAAGTGTATAGAATCGTAAGAAAGATACATACAAAACCTCAGATCCCTTGGACCGCCGTCCCGCCACCATACCACTTCTGGCACCAGCACAACTTCTTAGATGCATCGCCACCTATACCTTCTCCATCAGTGGCCACGGAGTCATGTTGCTACCTTGCTGCCCTACCGCATCGTTGCTACCCACCACCTGGCCATTAGCCATTGTCTTGTCAAGAATTCTAGGTTTCATGAAGAGAGTGTCGTCCTTAGAACCCTAACCCTGGCCTAATAAACTCGGCAGCCTCTAAAGCCTTCTTCTCTAGCTAGAAAGATGTTTAAATGAGAAGGGTTATTGGCAGGTCTTACAAGAGGGTACAATACTAGGTGGCTTGTTTAAACTTTACCATTATATATATATGATTGGAGAAAGGTACATATCAAACCTCGGATCCCTTTACCACCGCTACACCACAATGACACGACACAACCACCCTACAACGGTCGGTGCCACATACTATATACCAAGCTGCGCTTTCACACAAAAATCCTAACATTTGGTCTCAACTTGGTATCCACCTAGTCCTCTTTTGCGATGAGCCAAAATTAACCGAATAACTTTATTTTTTTATTACCAGTCCGAGCCGGAAAAACGCTCATGTCTCGATAAGCTCGTCGGTGGATCCGGTAGCACTGCCGGTGGTTGAATAATTTTGATCCGCTAGCTGCTATAGCATATGGCCGTTGTGATGAAATGGGGAACGTGCAAATTAAAGCATGAGCGGATGCGCGCGTTCTGCCTGGATAACGAAGAACGAAAGCCCCATCCCCATATTAAGCAGACAGCTTAAGGAATGCAACCAGGATCTTTGATGGTATGGTATGGGGCAAGAATTAAGCAAGTACCCCGGTCCTTCACCTACAGGACAAAGCGTATCGCCAGGCCGACGAGGCAGGCAGCCGCCATGCGCGCACGCAAGACAGCTCGGGTCGCACGGGCGCGCCCTGTGCCGGGCGGTGCCGCGGCCACCGTACCCCCGAGTGCGTCGTCCATCCGCCGGCGCGTCGCCGTCCGGCCTGATCCGATCTCCATTTATCGACAGGAGACACGCACCACCCACCAGCCCAACACCGACGCAGCAAGAGGGACGGCGACGCCAAAATGATTGGCGGCCCTGCCTGCCCATCCAGCTCGCTCCTGCCCCGCCGACGGCTCGAGGAGACACGCACGCACGCGTGACGCATCCATCGGGAACCATGCCAATGGCGGCAGCCCGATCCAGCAGCAGGCAGCCTCCACGTGTAGCTCCCCATCGCTCGAGGCCGCTCCCTGCCCGCCACTTGCCTCCTCCCACGCGTCCCCGTCCCTCGCGGATCCGGCCTCCGATCCGGCGGCCACGCCCACCAAACCAACCACCGCCCGCACATGCGCGCGCCACCACCACACCACCCACGCGCTCTCCCAGTCTCCCTCCCATGTCCCCGCGCGCGCCTCGGCTTTATATACCCCTATCCTCCTCCCCTCTCCCCGCAACCGCAGGCAAGCAAGCAAAGGGGTCTTCAAGAAAGAAGAAGAAGATCCCAGATCCGACCAGCAGTAGTAGCTTTCAGCCGCAATGGCTCCCAGCTTCGGCCGCTCCATCTCCTTCCCGCTGAGTCCGGCGCGCTCCTCGCGGCGCCACGTCCGCTCCGTCAGCCTCCCGTCCTCCCGCGCCCACCCGCTGCTCGCCCACCTCCAGAACACCACCCGCGCCGTCCGCGCCTGGGCCGCCGACCCCTCCGCCCCCGCCACGGGCCTCGCCCACCTCGACGCGCTCCACGCCGCGCTCGCCGAGCTCCTCCTCCTCCCGGAGGCGCGCGCCGCGCTCCAGAGCGGCGCGGCCACCGCGGACTGCCTCCTCGACGGGTTCCTCGTCCTCGCCGACGCGCACGGCGCCTTCCAGGAGGCCGTCCTCGAGCTCAGGCGCCACGCCGCCGAGGCCCAGGCCGCGCTCCGCAGGCGCGACCAGCCCCGGCTCGCCTCCGCGGTCCGGGCGCAGCGCCAGGCCGAGAAGGACCTCGCCCGCCTCGCCTCGTCCGTGCGCGGCGCCGCCAAGTTCCCGCAGCTGGCCGGAACCGCCGCCAGCGTCGCCGAGGTCGAGGTGTCCGGGGTGCTCACCGAGGCCGTGGCCGCCGGCGCGTCGGCCTCGGCTGCCGTCTTCTCGGCCGTCGAGGCCGTCTCTTCGGCAGCGACCGCCGCCGTCGCGTCCTCGTCCAGGAAGCCAGCGACTCTCATCTCTCTGGTCACGAGGACCAAGGCGGCGGCTGCCTCCTCCGACGAGGACAAGGAGATGGCGGCGCTCGACAAGCTGGAAGACCTCGATGAATGCATCGCCAAGGTGGAAGCCGGGAGCGACAAGGTGTTCAGGAGCATCCTGCAAACCAGGGTTGCACTCCTAAACATCCAAACATGCTGATGATTTTGGACAAGAAAATAGTCCAGATAGATTATATATTGATCCAAATGCAAGTGTACATACAAACTGATGGACGAATTAAAGCAAAGAAGCTCTTATTCGGCTCTACATACATGCATATCTCTGCTGTCTCCTTGTGTGCATGAACGTTTCCATTCAATTTGTCTGCTGCTTCAAATGCATCTCTATCGTTCTATCTGTGAACACATTTCGTCCTACAAAAACGCATCCGCCTTTCACGTTCACAAGCTTAAACCCACCTCTGATCTGACTTAACTGACGGTACAAGATACGGTGCATTGCATCCCGAGATGAGATCTCTGCCATGTCACTATTTATTCTTAAATAAACAAACCAGCATGACTCGCTCCGATCTGGATCTAGATCAGAGTTCCTCAAACAACGATGCCCGCACTTCCGAATGAGAGACAAAACTGATCAATGCACCACTATTCTAATGAACATTGGCCAAGATCTCCGACACTGAACACAAAATAAAGGAGGTGGCCACAGAGTCGGTCCTTGGACGCGATGAACAACTATCTCTATCCCCATAGCTCTTACCTCTCTAAGCTTCGCTCTAAGTTGATGAAATTTCAAAAAACTGCTAAAACTTATGGATCAAAATGAACTTTTCTTTTGAACAGCAATCAACAAGAGTTTTGCTAGGCATATATTAAGAGAGAAGAGTAGTGGTGGTAGCAATCAACAAGACAATCACCAATGTAAAAATGACTTGTTCCACCATAATTTTCGTCTATCAGTGTTTTATACAAGTCTTAAAAATCATGTATTTCTTTGTTGGAGGTAAGTAACAAATAAACTAAGATTGTGGATTTTTTACTCCCTTTCTATTCCTTTGATAGGATGAACAATATATTATGCCCCAATATTTTTGGATATTTTGTGGCTGTCACTAGAAGATATTCATTATTTTACAACAGTATGTTTTTATGAGTCATCGGCAGTTTTATTATTCTTTACTCCTTCCGCCGTTCCATAAAAAGTGCAATCCCACATTTGAAAAGAATTTCACAAAGAGTGCAATCCTAGAAATTGGATCTTGATTTGCATGCCAAGGCTAACTGCATGTGGCCAACATATAAGGGCATGAGAGTTTTTTCACGCCACCCCTAATCTGTCTAAAAAAAACTAGAATTGCACTCTTCATAGGACAGAAGGAGTAATACATTTTCTCAAGTGTCTAACAAATTTCCCCACAAATTATGAGACTAAAAATATTCCCTAATGGCATCTTTGCAAGTGACAAACGGTTTGTGCTATATCTTTTTTAGGTACCTATATATAGTAGCCATGTGTAGCAAATATATAGTTCTCTTTTAATCGATCAAACTCCATCATAAACGGAGAAAAATACTAAAACTAAAACTACAACGAGACCTAACAGATAAGGATCTTATTACATACCAATATGTAAGATTCTAGTGAACAAACTACTAGCAATGTTTGATGGCAACTATACCCCTTCGTGCAAAAATTTGTCCTAGCTAGAATCAAATCTCTCTTTGGAATACGGTGGTTAGCTCCATCTTGATTTTTGGTGACTATAATCAAATAGCTAAGATTCTTTCTTATCCTCTCGAGCACTAAAACTAATGGAGGTATAGCTAGAAACATGATCATTAACGCAAACTCCTACTAGCTCGATTGCTATCATGCACGATTTATTTCCACCAATTGTTTGAACATATACAGAGCTGTTCATCCAATGATGCTACCTGCATATATAATCTCTTTATATACATGTCAAAATTTTATGTACGTGCAGGAACTCTCTTTGCGGATCTGGCGGCTGTTAGCTGAAAAGAAAAAAAAATTAGGATGCAAATAATGGAGCATGCAAGCGTGCGCAAACTAACTCAACTAACAGGTAGCTAGCAGCCGGTAGGAAAGGAGAGAATGAAGAAGCCCCAAGAGTTGGAGGACGACAACCCATTCGTGCAACACTATGACTGGCATTCTCTATGCATGTCTATATAGTACAATGAATGATATGCATCTGCTGCCTCATATATATATATATATATATATATTGTTTATAGCATAAGAAAGCATATATTGTTGAAGAACCAGCAGCAGGTGCAAGTAGGTAGCTCTAGGCCTCTAGATATAACAGATGTTGCTGATGAGGCTTCCGCCGTTGGATCTGCAGAAGCACGTACGCGTGTACATGTACTTGTTTATCATCCCGTTCGTCGCTGCTAGCCTAGCCTAGCCTTAACAAACCTAGCTAACTAAAGGCGAGACATTTAGACACCGTACCTTGGAGAAGCCTAGCTCTTTCTTACTGCTACTCGATCGCTGCTGGATCGAATATTTTATATACATTTCTCTGCTCAACATATATAGATAGTCGTCGATGCCCTAGCTACCATTGTTTACAGCACCGAACGAGCTACCTACTGCATCACATGATGAGCTAATATAATAATAATAATCCAGCCTTGCCTTTGCCTGGACCACAGTTAGTTCCGGATGTGCCTGCATGCTTGTGCTGCATGCAGACCATGCATCCCTTCACCTTCGGTGCTTGCATGTCTCACACCTCATCACCTAGCTTTCTTGCAGATGGAGCCAACATGGCGCAACCATGCATGGTCGTTGCGTTCGTTTGACTCCAACGGCAGCCGGCCGCTGCTCCTTTCCGCCCAACCTCCCCTCGCGGATCATGTTCCCCCCGGGCCCTCTCACTACTACCCACACGTGCTGCCAACCTTTGCCTCTCCTTGCCTTAGCTTCTTCCCCTCCATCTCCATACATATATATATATATATGCATGTATGTATATACCTCGCCTGCCTCCTCCCCATCTCACACAAACGAACGAACGCAGATCTAGCAGCAGCTAGCACAAGCTCGCCGCAGCAGCAATATAATCAATGGCTCCCAGCTTCGGCCGCTCCATATCCTTCCCGCTCAGCCCGGCGCGCTCCTCCAGGCCCCGCGCCGCCGCCTGCCACGTCCGCTCCATCAGCCTCCCCTGCCGCTCCCACCCGCTGCTCGCGCACATCCACGCCCAGACCGCCGCCGCCCGCTTCTGGGCCGCCAACCCCACCGCGCCCTCGTCCGGCCTCGCCCACGTCCACGCGCTCCACGCCGCGCTCGCCGAGCTCCTCCTCCTCCCGGAGCCCCAGCACGCGGTGCGCAGCCGCAGCGCCGCATCCGACCGCCTCCTCGACGCCTTCCTCCTCCTCGCCGACGCGCACAGGGGCTTCCAGGAGGCGCTCCTCGCGCTCAGGCGCGACGCGGCCAACGTCCGGGCCGCCCTCCGGAGGCGCGATGCCGCCAGGCTCGCGTCCGCCGCGCGCTCCCAGCGCAGGAACGACAAGGAACTCGCGCGCCTCGCCGCGGCCGTGTCCTCCGTCGCAGCCGCCACCAAGTGCGCGCGCCTCGGCGCCGAGGAGACCGACATGGCCGCCGCGCTCATGGAGGCGGCGGCCGCCAGCGCCGCGACCTCCGCGGCCGTGTTCTCGGCCGTGGCGTCCATGTCAGCGGCCGCGTCCTCTTCCAAGAAGACAGCGACCTTTGCCGCCTTCGCCAAGAAGGCCGCGCCGGAGGCGGCCGATGTGGCGCCGGAGAAGCTCGAGGAGCTTGAGCAGTGCATTGACGAGTGCGAGAGCGGCAGCGAGATGGTGTTCAGGAGCATTGTTCGGACAAGGGTTTCATTGCTCAACATTCGTACTCCGGCAATTTGATTTCCAAGAGAAGCTAATTAGCTGATGTACACTAGAGACTAGAGAGTATATATATACTGTACATACAAGCAGAGAACATATACAAAGAAGAAATTTTGCCATACATATCTGCCCTGAGTTTTGTTGTTAATTGGTCTGATTTTGCTTTCCAAGTTACAATCTTTATTACTTTCATATATCAGCTATATATATACATCCACAGCTGCAGTTCAAAATAACAGAGGAATTTCTAACAAAAAAGGGCTATTAAGCAGCTGGAAGAATCACCAACAAGGCATAACTGATTGTTCACCAGACCCAACAGTGCAGTTGGTTGGAGGTAGCTTAACCTAACATTATCACACAGGGATCGAACACTGTACTTTTATTCATATCTAGAGTACCTTCCTCACTAAAAATACAGTCAATTATTATCACCTCAACCCAATCCATGTGCAGTCCAGTGACATGATAGGCGTGTCCTGCAGTGACCAATAATGGCCAGTATTCTATCTACTACCCCACCGCCCACATACATATTAAGTGGGATTAATTGAGGATTTTCCAGGATTTGGTCGAATATCTTCTTGTTTAAGCTTTTCTTTTTTTCGATAAAAAAATGCCTAGGGAAAATTATACCTAATTTATATTAAGAAAAGCATGAACAAGGACAAATGAAAGCTCCAGTGATGGGTGTTTTGCGGACCAAAACATTTGAATTTTAGGACATACTCTTCCTCTTGATCCAGACCTTGCAGGTTTCATTTCTTCCAAATTTATCTATTATATTAATAATGGAGTATTATTATATTAATAATGGAGTGTTAAAAGAAGTCACCACGTTCGCTGAGAGGGTCTAGAAATTCTCACGTTAATTTAAAAAAGAAGAAGAATTTACACCATTAACTTTTATGAAGATCTAACAGTCTAAACTAATCCAAATAGACCATATTGAGTACAACCAATAAATATATAAATTCGAAATTAAAAAATTAAAAAATAGAAAAGTCCATGCCGAATACAGATAGTAAGTAAGTAAATTTGGAAAAAGAAAATAAGAAAATTAATAGTAAAGAGTCCATATCAAATACAATTAGTAAATAGCTAGATTTAGATTTATAAAAATAAGAAAATTAGCACTTGACCGAAAGAGAGTTACAATTAGTAATAAATAGCTAAACTCAAAATTGCAAGCATAAGGAAATTAGAAATTGAACAAAGAGTTTATATCAAATATGGCTAATAAATAGAGAAATTTCAGAATTATAAAATAGAAAAAAAACTAGCTACCCGCGCTATATATTTGCGCAGGACGTCTTGCTAATTTAATTTGAGGAACTTTGCCCGTGAACCTAAACTAGTTGTGAATCTATACCCCTCAACTGCACTGCACGCATGATTTTTTGTTCTCGATTTCAAAAGACATATATATCTTAGTATATTGATGCTAAGGGTGTCTTTGGTTGGGCTTTTGGTTGTGGCTTTTGCCTCCAAAAGTCAAAAACTCAACCAAAGGGCTAAAGTCCCATATGTGCTTTTGCCCAAAAGCAGCTTTCACTGTAGTACAAATCCAAAAGCACCTCTCACCCCTGATTTCACCTGCTTTTGGGTCAAAAAATTACTCACCTATCACTGGTTATGACGATACCGGTTCGTTTTATTTTTTTTCGCGTCGCTCTCTCCTCCCTCTCGCGACCCTCTTCTTCCTCGCTGGCGCACCTCCGCCTCCTCGCCGGTGCCCCTCCGCCTTCCCTCCGGCGCCGCGGCGCCGCCCCTCTGACACCCCTCCGCCGCGCGCGGGCCGCGGCCTCTAGTCCGATCTCCGTCGCCGACGAGCTCCCCAAGGGTAGCACGGCCAGCCCCGGCGGCGCGGGCGGCCTTCTCCACAGCGCGCGCGGCCTCGGCGCGGGCATGGCCAGCCCTGGCGGCGTGGGCGGCCTTCCCCACCGCGCGCGCGGCCTCGGCGTGAGCGCGGCCAGCCCTGGCGGCGCGGGCACGCGGGCATGCCAGCCTCGGAGAGAGAAAGAAGATTGGTGAGGGAGAGGAGAGGAGGAAGAAGATGAGGTGAGAGAGAGAAAGAAGAAGTAATTTATCTTTATGACGTGTGGGGTCCGCTCGTAAGTGAAAGATGGTTTACCCAAAGCTACAGCTGCTCAACCAAACAGGCTTTTTCAAAGTCACAGCTAACAACCCACAGTAACTTTTCCAAAAATCACAGCCCACAATGGTTTTTCTAAAAGTCACAACCCAACCAAACACGCCCTAAATTTGAATGCAGTTGCAGTTTGAACATGAGACGTACATGTCTATGAGATTAAAAAATCTAACGATGATATATATATTAACAAGAGAGCGGCTAGCTATCTCTTTTCTTGACTTGGCCGCTGGCACGCTTAACCGCGTGGTCAGGGTTACAGCTAAGTGACATTGTCGTCGCGCGCATCGATCGGGTGATGCAGGAGACATTTGGAATCTGCACACCCAAAACCGGTCGACCTAGTTGCAGGGAGCTCGATCTCCATCAGGTCTACTCTAGTTTGATCGATCTGGAGTCTACTCTACTTGCATTGCTTTGATCTAGGCCGGCATGCATGCATGCACACGGCTTAATTAGTATGTACTTAATTACAAGGGGCAGCGTATGTAACAACTAACTGCGCAAACGAATAACAAATCCACAAATTGTTCATCATGCATCGATCAGTAGTTGAGTACTTGTCACAAGGGACGCAGAGGATACGATCGCAGCACACCTGTCATGTCCCGTGGCCATAGACATTTTGCCTGCAGTATGCAGAGGCAACCTGGAGTGGATGCAACCATGATCCCATCTGATAACAAACAGCCTGTTAAGTGTGGATCAGACACATAGAAAACTAGGGTAGTACTAGCTTGCAAGCTTGCTCCTCTTCCTCCCTAGCTGCTAGGTCAGTCACTATCGATCGATCGTCATGGTCTCCGATCCGGTGGCGGGGTTTCTTTCTTTGAGCAGGCGTCTCCCAGAGAGAAGAGAACCGATGAGGAGAAGAGAAGAGAGACGAGATGCCCTCGTGCATCATATTGTATTGTATTGTGGCCACTGGACCGGCCACCGGCAACACCGCGACATCCACAGCTGGCATGGTGCCTGCCAGCCGTACCCTAGAATCCCACAACATCTCCATCCATCCATCTCCTAATGCAAAAGTCTACTCGATCTCTTCACAAATTAAAACTGCTCCAGTTTCCAATTGCCATCCGTCCTCGGATTTCCACAGCTCTTGCTTGTTTGGTTTGGTTTGGTTGCCAACAAACCTTCAATACTACTTGAATCTGAATCACAACCTAGTAGAAATTTCACATAAAACTATACAAGAGCCTCATCGAATATACTACTATAGGAGTATTACTTCAGTTTTCAGTATGATGAAAAACATGCAAATTCGTCACCACAGTACTCCACGCAGACTTTCCAACCCAAGAACCGATACACGGTGGCCATCAGACTGAGATGCGCAATCGGACGGGACGGTGATGACTGGAATCGAGCTGAGAACCGTATACGTATACGTGGCAGACATGCGGCCATCCACGCGCACGCGCACGTCGTACAGCTTCGTTCCAATGCAGCTGTACGTACGATCAGCTAGCAAGCGTGTGTGTGCATGTGAGGTGTCCACTTCGCAGAAGCTTCGTCGGTGAAGGAAGCTGGAGCTGCTGCTACTGCTGCTGCCGTGTGCATGGCTTTTCAAACAGTGACCAGCGCCGCGACAACTCAACAGCTTCAGATAGCTACCTCGTCGTCTTCGTTTCGTCTATCCCTTCCTTCCTCGTCCCCTCCCTCGTTTATATATACACGCCGCACGCTTGCCTTATTGTCCCATCGAGCTCAATAATCCCATTGCGCCGCCGATCACACTGCCAAAGAACCCAAGGTTTAATTAAGACAAAACATGGCGCCGATGACCGTGCCGCCGAGCCCCGGCAGGCCGGCGCCGACGAGGTCGCGCATGGTCGGCGGGCACGTGCGGTCGGCGAGCGTGCCGTGCTACACGCACCCGCTGCTGATGGACGTCGACGACCAGCTCCTGGCGCTGCGCTTGTGGACGTCCTACCCGGGCCAGAACCCGCTGTCGCTGGCCCACGTCCGGGCGCTCCTCTGCGTGCTCGACGAGCTGCTGCACCTCCCGCTGGCGCAGGGCGCGCTCGCCCGCGGCGCCGCCGCCGCCCGCGCCGACAGCCTGCTCGACGGCTTCCTCGTCCTGGCCGACGCCTTCGGCACCTTCCTCGCGGCGCTGCTCGCGCTCCGGCAGCACGCCGCCGAGCTCCGCGCCGCTGTGCGCAGGCGCGACGCCGCCAAGCTCGCCTCCGCGGCGCGCGCGCAGAGGCAGGTGGGCAAAGAGCTCGAGCAGCTCGCCGCCGCCGTGGCGCGCGAGGCCACGAGGTGCGCGCGGGCCAGCCTACTGGCGTCGTCGACGTACAGCGGCGCGCCCGCCGAGCTCGAGATCGCGCGGACCGTCGCCGAGGCCGTCAACGACACCGCGGTGGCGTCGGCGTCCGTGTTCTCGGAGGTGGGCGCCGTCGCCGACGCCGCGGCGGCCCTGGCGTCGCCGGCCTCGTCTTCGCCCAAGAAGAGGCTGCCGCTTGTGAACGCATCGTCGTCCAGGAGCAAGCAGCAGAGGTCGGAGCAGAGGGAAGCGGCGGCCCTTGGGAAGCTGCAGGAGCTGGAGCAGTGCGTCGGGGAGCTGGAGAGCGAGAGCGAGAAGGTGTTTCGGAGCCTAGTGCAGACCAGAGTCTCGTTGCTCAACATTCACACGCCAACGTTTTAATTAATTAGAGCTCGGTAGTAGTGAAGGTTATTACTAGTTGATGCATACATACTCCTATACCTGAACAAAATCAAACAACTATAAAGTTGCAGATCGAATTAAGAGATTAATTTTTAGGCTGCGATCACGTACAGTATTCATGAGCTAGAGCAACATGTGCTTATGTATGTGATCACGGCAATAAGACAATAAGATTGAGTTCTTTTTTGCAAAGATTGGTCCCTGGTTGTGCACAAGACTCTCTCTATCGGTAGATACTATGTTGATCAGCATGAATTTAATTTGCTGGTACAAATAATAAAGCCGCAGAATTAAGAGACTAATTTTGAGGTTGTGATCAATTAATGTTCACATCAGCCAAGTGTTGCAGGTAGCATCTCCTGGAGATACTAGAGATCGATCTTGATTTCCAGTCTACATGAACAGATTTTGTTGAAAGTGAGGTAACGGGAATGCCTTACACGATCGATTAACACCCAGATATATCTATCCACGGACTGTCATCGACGCTTGGCATATACTCTAGCTTGCTAATTTTGAGCAAGATCTATTAGACAAACGATGATTCTACTGATCAGCTAATGGCATATGCATCTACCTAAAAGCCAAATCTCCATGCAGCAAAGCAAGCACCACATATGTTCTCTTTTCTTTTTATCTCTGTAAAAGTCTTACCCTGTTTTGCACACATTAGAAACACATATGTTCTACGCTGCTTCGCTATATGAACCGTACGTGTTGCAGGCCAAGAGGCATGTGATCCTGCCTGGGACATGGGAACAGTTGGAATACTTGCATCCAGATAAAATAAACAACGCGGTCTCAACGCTCAACTATCAGTTGAAGTTGAGTAGTGAACACGTTCTTTTAGAAGAAAAGAGCTGAGCAAGCTTCATTATTATCTCAGTAATCTCATTACTGTGGAATTTATCTACTTGGATTCAAGCCTATTGACTCCAAGACGTCTTTGGTAGCTTCTTGAATCTTAAAATAGGCTGATTTAGTTTTTAAGAGATGCTGATAGACTACTAAGGGGGTGTTTGGTTGCCCTGGCTTATTTTAAGTCCTGTCAGATGAAATATTTCAATGCTAATTAGAAAGACTAAATATAAAATAATTATGAAATTAACTGCATAAGCCTAGGGCTTATTC
The DNA here is from genome assembly GCA_032594955.1 of Panicum miliaceum. Taxonomy (NCBI): domain Eukaryota; kingdom Viridiplantae; phylum Streptophyta; class Magnoliopsida; order Poales; family Poaceae; genus Panicum; species Panicum miliaceum. The sequence goes on from CM064062.1 coordinate 50,189,052, forward strand.
ACGAGATGAATTTATTAAGTCTAATTAATCCATAATTAGCATATATTCACTGTAGCATTACATGGACTAATTTTTAAATTATTGTTATTAGAATTGCCCGTTATGTGCTATCTGCTACACCGATAGTTACTCCGTTATCCGCAATTTATAATTTATTATGTGCGTAGTCGTAATAAATAGTGAGCTTATGTATATGAGCATGTGCATATGTTTTGTATTTGAATTTGAAAGATTGCTAGCCACATGTTTCAAGTGGCTTACGAGCCATATGTAACAAAGAAAACATCCGTGATCTCATGCGTCATCAATCATCGCCCTTGTTCAAACAAAAATCGTGGTGGTCTCGAGTGTCGTGTGGTTTATTTGATCCGAAATCCCATCACGGTTCAATTTGAATATGGCCCAGTAGTGACAAAAAGCAGTAGCAAACATGGCGTCAGAGAGCATGGAAGCCGAGGGTAGCTCGGCGGGCGGGCTCGACGGCGGCGGCGACGGTTCGCCGCAGCCTCCTTGATTGGAGGCCGCCGGATTATTTATTTGCGGGCGGGTAGATTATAGCTACAGCACTAGTTGCGGTAGCAGCAGCTACACGAGCATCCCAGATAAGGTACCGGCTACTCCTCCACCCGGCACCCGCAGTCGTCCTCCCGTGGCTTTGATCCGATGAGCTGCCGGGACGGTGGCCAGCACTCGGAGAAGAAGCTCGAGTACATCAATAAGTCCCGTGCTCTCACCGGAATCACGGAATCTGTTCGTAACAGGTTTCTCGCTGACATGCTCACTACTGTTGCTGATGAAGAACGACTACTACTTAGGGCATCCGGAGTGGTAGAGGCCGGACTCGATCTTAAGCTGGGACCCGGTGGGACCTACATCTATATTAAAAAAAGGAAAAAAAGCTAACCAGCACCCGAGTGTTTCTGGGCACTCTAACGCTCGATTTTGCGTCCGTCGGATCAGCTCTGGCGGCTGCTTTTCTCCGTTGGATATCTTCTGAGTTATTTGTTTTTTATTTGGGTCCCACCAATCTCGAAGCCCACCGAGTCAAGCGCCCCCATTTCTATCTCCGTTCCTCTGTTCCAGAGCTCCAGTCCATCGTCGAGTGCAAGCAGTTGAGGTGACTTAGGGTGAAGTAATTTTCCGTTCCCCCCTCTGATTCTCTTATGTTTTTGCTTGCGGATTTGATGTTTTTGTTGTGAATTGTTGGCTGTGGTTAGCGCGCATCTGATCAATTCGATTTGCTGTATCCACTCTAGGGTTCTTCGATTTCGTCTTTCCTCTCTTATTCTCTTGATCTGTTTTGCTTGTGGATTGAGATCATCTGGTTGCGAATTGTTGGTTGCTAGCGTCCATCTGATCCAATTTTGTTTCTGACTGCTTTAGGTTTTGATTCCTCCTTTTTCTATCTGATTTGCTTGTAGATTTGAATAGTTTCCCCTTTCCGCCGTAGTTTGTTTGGATTTTTTCCTTATTCACATTAAAATTGTAGTTTGATCCGTACCCATTTCGGCTAGACCTTTTTTATCTAACATATTTTAGAGTTGTTTTGTAGTTGAGAATTTGCAGCCACGAAATCGATCAATCAACAACCAGTGACTGGTCGGATCCAGCAGGTCAGCAAGTTTACCATCCCTCAAGGCATCATGTCATATTTCTGGTTCGGTTCCAATCAGCCTTTCCTAGTAGGGACTCCTAGAAACCGGTGGATTAACCGAACTAAACATATTTGTTGATTGGTTTTGAGTCAGAAATGATCGTGATTTTTACATGGTTATATCTGCATGTCTCCTCATTCGTAGTTAGTGCTTGGTCTGCCTATGGAAATATTCTGTAATGGTTCGAGTAGCATACTATGCTTGATTTTACAAGTCGATTTTAGTTGATAGACCATGAAAAAAATACGAATATTTTTTATGGAGCATGATGTTTAATTTGTGTATTCTCCATTTGCATTCATGGGGGCATTCTGGTCTGAAAGAATTTGTGGTTTGACAGATCATAAAAAAAGATCTAAATATATGGTTTGGAGGATGATGCTTTCCTATTTGTCTTTTTCCATCAGCGTCGTTTAACTTGCCAATGTATGGTATATTGTGCCTTTTGGATATTTGTAATCTTGTTCTATTCAACAATAGGTCTGAGAGTTGTAAGTAGTCATTTTGTCAGAATCCATATTTGGGTAACAATAGTATCTATGATTAGCATTCTGTAACGAACTGAGTTTTTGGCCATCCGACTATCACTTCTTCCTATAATTTCTGTGACATCCGGTCCAATTTGGATGTGGCCCAGTAGTGGCCCATGAGTGCTGCGTGCATATGTTTAGGACCACCTTGCTAGTTGAGCAAGGGTGGAGCCAACTTATAAGTCTTTGTCCTCCAGCCATAGCACCTTCGGGTTAACCCTTTTACACGAAGCGAGGACGAAAGTATAAGCAGGGTGCTATGTGTATGTGGGTCCGCCCCTCGGAAGGGCTGGGCAGTGCGGCTTTGGAGGATGGGGTGTGATAAATGGTATCAGAGCCAACCCTCACGGTTGCACGTACGGATCAGTGTGCGGGCGTATTGCGCATGATGCGTGTGGGCCCTGGTGGGACACACGGCATGGCATATGGCACCGGCACTGGACCCACACGGCATGGCATATGGCACCGGCACTGGACGTGCCCAATTTGGATGTGGCCCAATAGTGGTCCATGAGTACATGTGAGGACCACCTTGCTAGTTGAGCAAGAGTGGAGCCAACTTATAAGCTTTTGTCCTCCAGCCATAGCATCTTCGGGTTGACCCTTTTACACGAAGGGAGGACGAAAATGTAAGCAAGGTGCTATATGTATGTGAGTCCGCCCCTCGGAAGGGCTAGGCAATGTGGCTTTGGAGGATGGGGTGTGATAATTTCTATTCTCAACTATAAGTCTGCACCTAAATATGTTTGGTTAGGATAAGTTACAAGATGACATTACTATTATTACACAATCTAATGATCATTAAATTATATATGTCTAACATGTAATTTCAATCTAGCGGTTATGTAATTCAAACCTAAAATGTGATTGGATCCCATCTATTATCCAAATTACGTGTGTGTATCTTTCTTGCATATATAAATTAGAGTTGCTTCCTAAGCTTTCTAGCTCTATTCTCAAAACTAGTCCTTTGCCGGTATCAGGGGTCTTGTTCTCAATATTTGAAGATTTTTATTTGCATTTTTCAAGTTTCAGTTAAGAACCAAACTATTTTTAATTCGACATGAATCTTTGCATCTTTATGGATTCAATTAGGACTCAAATTTAGTATTTTGACTACAATAGAAAAACAATCTGAATATGTTTTATTTTCATCTGCGGGATTTCACTCATTACCCAAACTATTTGCCATGTGATTGACCTAGAAATAATCTAAAATTTTTATAATTGTTAATTTTTAATTGCATCTTTCTTGTTTTATGATATCTGCAGCCCATTTCACCTTTGATTCGGTAATATTTTCCAGGTTAAGTTAAACTTAACTTTTGCTTATATTATTTAACATTCTTTAGGTTTTCATTTAGGATTCCTAAGTGATATCTGAACTTTAACAATACTGGTAAGTGCTTTATTCTAAATAAATTTGCAAAGTGGGTTGCTCATCTTATTAAATAGAAATCTGGTCATATAGGATCTGATTGTAAGGTTTTAGAGTGGGTTTCTCATCTAGTGATCTTTTACAAAGTATTTTAACATTGTCCCTGATCCGCCGCTTGGTTGGTGACCTTTTCATGAAATTGTTTCCATCTCCATGGCCTACTGTATCACATATTTTTAAGATTGTATTTCATTGATGCAACAATTCAATATATGCATGGTTGTTATCACTCTTCCTAAAGGCAATGCTGCATTTGAACCATCCCTGAAAATTGAAATGAATTTACACCATGACGATGCTAGTATTACACTATCCACTACACTGTAACTTCTGAGATTGTGACATGTAATTTCATTGTGATAATTGTGTAAATGGTATCTACAAAATACTATGATAGTTCTTCCTTTGAATTTCTAATCAGCTCACTAGAAAAAAAAATTATCTGAAAATAACATGATGGCTGTTTTCCTTTGCATCTGATGGGTTTATGTAGGAACCCATAAACTTCGTTATTTGACTGACCATAGAATTTATCTGAAAATCTTTTCATTTTCTCTACTATGTGCCATTTCTTTTGCATCTGCTGGGTTTCAATAAATACCAAACCATTTTGATATTTAATTTGACTTACCTTAGAAATCATCTGCATTTTATCATATTTGTCTATGCGTTGCATATGTTGGGTGTTCACCAAGTACCCCAAGCATCTTTGTTATTTCAATTGTCATTTGTGGGGTTACACTTGGTTCAGCCCGAAAGGATTTGTCCTTTGACGGACCACAGAAAAAATATATGAATATTTTATTTGAAGCATGATGTTTGCCTACTTATCTGTCTATGTGGTTTAACCTGACTATCTGCTAACATTGTATTTAATTCCGTTCCACTAAGTTTTTCATTATTCTTGCTACTGACAAGTGCTCGTGTAAATGATAGTGGCCTTTATATGCACATTATGGTCCGAAACTACTATTTTTTGGAGTTTTGGATATAATATGTTGTGCTTGCTCCGACCAGTTCGGTGTGTTGATATGCTAAAACAAGATGCTAGTAGTTTTTGTGATTCAGGATATATGTACAGTGACCCTTAGTTCAATTTACACCAATAATGTCACTGTCAATTCTTAGTGTTTATACTGTAATCAACTTTGCAGTGTTTCTTAAGCTTGCCCCCCTTTTTTCCTTTCAAGGTATGGTTCACTAACTTGGATTGGGATATACCATATGTTAATTCTAGTATGGCAGTTCGTTGTACTGTTGTCATTTCTTTGAATTGAATACATATGTCTTGTATACTTGTCTACTATCTTATGATGTTTGCAGATCTTCCCATGTTCATTTGGAATTCCATTTATTGACATCAGTAGGGACATCCAAAGTTATCTTGGTCTTCATGAGGGTCGCAACACCGTCTCGTGATAGTTTGGTGAGCAACTGATCATAATTCAAATTAATTTATGGAATGAGTTTGTGATCTTAAAAACGAATTTGGATCTGAATCAATGCCTTTTTTCGTATTGCATAATCCTTTCCGTCATGGGTCATTTGTTCTGCACACTTCAAATCAGATTGCTGATTTTCTTCGTGGAAGAGTTATTCGGGTTGGCCGAGATCTGATCGATTTTAGGAAGATTTACCTCCTCCCTTTTGATCTTGATATTGGTCAGCATGAAGGTTTGTCAGAATTTGCTAGATGATGGAATGGTGCTGGAGTGATTGTTCTACGTCTAGGTCACTAGAATTTGCTTGATGATGGGTCCTAACACAGACTAGTAGTTTTGAGTTGTCATCGATCTGATTGCTAGTATATGTTAGCATGATATGAACTTTACAAAATGAATTTGCCCAAATTATGTAAATATTCATACTTGTAAGTATATCTGATTTTTGAATGTAAGATCTCAATTCAGTTTCTAATCACATATTTTTCTTGTTGGAAATTTTTCATATATTATGATTTTGCTATGTAATTCGATTTTATAAGATGAATCCGTTAGCTCAATAAATATGTAGTTTTAGTACCTACTCATTGTCTTCCTCTGTCTTTCTAATGTCAACCGTAGATTTTAATCTGAAGGTACTAAAATCGTGTGTCAGATCAATTTGGAACACTCAATTTTTCCTGATGCCTAGAATCGTGTGTTTTAGCCAGTGAAAACGCTCGAGTGTTTACGTCTTATGAAACACACGAGTTCCGTATAGACAGATCAAAAAAAATCCTATCCATTTTTTCTTCTTCTTCCTCTTTTTCTTCTTCTTCCCCATCGCATCTTCCTGTGCCTAGCTTTTCTACCTACCTCCTGCGCCGCCGCAAATTGGAGCTCCCGTGCCTAGCGCTGGGCCTCCATCTTCTCACGGCCACACCTCGTCGCCGGCGGCCAACCATACCTCCACACCAAGCTTGCTGCTGATGCCCTCCTGGTTCTACTCCGGCACCATACTGCCATGAGTCGTCGCTGGTGGCCAGCCGCACCTCCACACCAAGCCTGCTGCCGCTGCCCGCATGGTTCTACTCAGGCGCCGCGCCGCCGTGGGTCGCCGGATACCAGACAGGTAGCCACCCCTCCACACAGAGCCTACTGGCCCTCTTCCCTGGCTCCGTTCCGCCCGCGCAAGGCTGCGCCCCCGAACAGCGTCCACACGCGCAGGTGGGGTCTCTTGCGGTGGAGCAACGAAGGGCATCGGCGGCGCGCAGGCGCAACTCCGGTGGTTTGGCTGCAGCCTGCAGGTCACCAACCGACGGGAACAGCAGGCCTTGCTACTTGCCAACAGCAGGCCTTGCAACTTGCCTGGATCTTTGGTTGTTCTCGTGCGCCGCCTCCTTCCCCTCTAGCTTGAGGTCGTTCTCTCTGAACTTTTTTCCTTGAGGTCGGGTCTTAAGCTCGAGGCCGGCTTGAAGCTTTTTCTGTTAGGACCTCCTTCTAGGACCGGCTCTACTATGTACGAGGTTGACCTCGAAGATCCTAAGAGCAACTCCAACAGCTTAGCTAAACTTATTTTATTTATTATGTAAAAATGAAAAATTAACTCTCAAACACAGAGATAAAACAGACCTTCTATCCGACTTGCTTCTTTATCTGGCTAGCTATTCCCTCACCCCGCTAGCTATCTATGCCGAGCAGGTCGGCCTCGCCATCTACCCCTCGCGCGTGCGCCAGGCGAGCTCCTGCGCCCCTGCCGCACTTATTCAACCTCGCGTCGCCGCTGTCGTGGCACCCGTCACGCCTTATCACGCACGCCCGCCCCGCCGTCACGACATGCCGGGGTCACACCCCTCCCGCCTTCATCCTCCCGTCGTCGGCCTCCACTTCGCCTCCACCCTCCTCACAGCACGTCGCCGCTCCATGCCTTGGCCATGGCCGCTGCCGCCTTCCGCCATAGTGCCGCCCCTCTCCGGCGCTCACCCAGCGAGCGCGCGGAGGCGCACCGGTCGACCCGGCTGGACGCAAAGGCGGCGCGGGCGTCCACCTCTCGCCGCCGCTCTTCCTACAGGCTCGGCTCGTCCTGGCTCGTCTTGCAACTCTGAAATGCACGCAAGGTGATTCCAACAGAATCTAACATTACGTGCATTTTAGAATTTCAAGACACTTTTATTCTAGAGTAGTAGAAAATTTCCCTGGATTATGAAATTCAGAAGTATATAGTTGCCATCATTCACTGAGTTCATGCAACAAGTTTTGAATATGTGGTGTTAACTTCATAGAAGCAGATCGAATATCGAGATTGAGCAATCATACCTCGGACAATGGCGTGGGACTAAATGGTACAGAATACATGAACTTTTTTCTCGGAATAACTATATCACGCAAACACATGAATGAACTTGATTATAGTATTGCTTGTAAGCAGGTGAAAAATACCATAGTGATTAGATCATAACTTGCATTTATCCAATGCGAGAGAAAGTTAGATTTAAGTTTCAGCTCAAAAGACATTCACCCTGTCATTCAGATGCATGGGTTCCAGCTCTTGACACGAGGAACAAGACAATGCTGGGTGCAGGAATGTTGAGTTTGGCATTAAAAGCCAACCCTGTCCACCTGGCATTTAGATGCAAGATCCCAGGCGCACATGACACAAGTTGAGGCAAAACCGTACTCATGAATCACGATTACACCACATATGGTATTTCCAAAACTCTAGAATTTTATCCAACACTTATTAACTACAATAACACCACTAATCGACTACTGGTGATATGACGAGCAATTCTCATGAGAAATCCAAGGAAGAGATCTAAGCATAAGAAAATGGATTGATTGCCCAACTATGAGAAGAAGTGGAGAGTAAATTGAGCGTTGTGGTAGGTCCCTAGGTGCACACCCTCGGTGCCAAAGTGTAGCAGGTCTTCGGGGCAATCCACCAGTGTTTCTGCATCCTTGGAAATGAGATATACAAGGGGGTCCCAACTCCCAACATTGGCCAAAGTCTTCATTGAACGTAGACATCACCTCCAGCGGCAGAAAAATCTTGCACTCCTTGAGCCACACCTCAGTCTTGTAATCAAACTTCCATAGAAGCATAATACCGGGATTGAGCAATCATACCTTGGATAATAGCGTGGGACTGAATGATACAGAATACATGATTTTTTTTCAGAATAACTATATCACGCAAACACATGAATGAACTTGATTATAGTATTGTTTGTATGAAGGTGAAAAATACCAGAGTGATTAGATCATAACTTGCATTTATCTAATGCGAGAGAAAGTTAGACTTAAGTTTCAGCTCAAAAAACATTCACCCTGTCATTCGAAAAAACATGCAAGATCCCAAGCCGAGGCCATCACATGACACAAGTACGTTCATGGATCACGATTATATTTACTCAAGGAACACAACCGAGACAGTAAGGACCACATATGGTATTTCCAAAACTACAACGACGCCACTAAGTAGCCAAACTAATCTAGTTACTCAATGTAGATCTTCAGAAATTGGTGCCCGTAACCATGACACCAATGTCTAAGAAGCGGTATCAAAGTAGTGTGATACCACTTCTTCAGCGGACCCTATACCCACACTATACCGAGGAGACCTTCACCTAGACACCAACACCGGAGACCAACTCTATACGGGGACTCAACTCCTTTATTGACAACACAACTTGATACAACACAAGACTCTTACATTATTTATGTAGCTACCCTACCATGACAACACTACACTACATGGCAACCTTGCCATTTCCTACTTGAAACCCCTTATACCATGGTATGGCAAGGGAGAGAAGAGAACCCCTATGTATATGACTCCATGGCTCATATGGCCATTTTCTACACACTTCTTTACAAAATATCTAACTCTAAAATATTCCCCATGCTTATCTACTTTCTTAATATTTCTACCCTACCAAAAATATCTTGTTCTAAAGTATTCTACACTTCACCATGACACATGACAATCATGGTTCATGCATGCTCTCCAATCTTTCAGAAGCTTCTCACAAGCATACATTGCTATTTTTAACACTCCCCCTCAATGTATACTTGTCTTGGGTGACTGGACCACTGCACGTCGCCCCTTGCATCATATGCGCTCTGCCGTTCTGGGCCTTCTTCTTCTCTTGTTCTCGTGATATAATTTGATCTTCCTTTAGCTCATACCCCTCAACCTTCAGCTGATGGTTCCTTGCAACTTGATGCAACTATGCACCTCATCTTTCTTATTCACTCTTCTTGATGTCTTCCCTCTTGATGTTTCTTTGTATGATGATAAAATAACTTCAGCCAGTGAAGCATCGACATACCTGAGATCTTTGCAACTATATCCTTCCAGAAGCTTCTCCACCTTGGTGTCCTCCTCTTGAAATCTAACAAAGAAAATCCATGATCTCATACGTCATCACGCTTGTTCATAAAAAATCTCATACGCGATCACGGTTGGTCGCAGCCTCCTTGGAGGCTGGATTATTTGCGGGTATATTATAGCTACAACACTAGTCGCGGTAGCAGCAGCTACACGAGCACCCCAGGTAAGGTACCGGCTACTCCTCCACCCCATCCCCCTACACCAACACATCTGGGGGCTTCACCTTCAACCCGTCCCGCAGTCGTTCTCCTGTGGCCTTGATCTGATGAGCTGCCGGGACGACATTGAGCACTCACAGAAGAAGTGTTGGTGTTCGGATCACCGGCTAGTACAACTCTTGAGGAACAAGCCTAACAACTCTTTAAAACTCATTATACGTGTGATAAATAAAATAAAATAAAATAAAAACTATGAAATTTCACCTCACATTTACAGATGAATGGTAATCTAACAGAAACTAAAAAGAGTTGAGCTCATGCAAGTATTGATAGTTGGGGTACCCACACAAGTGAACTATGGAAGCTACAATAGTGGCCAACGAAGCAAACCTGCTTTGCTTACTTGGCAAGGCGACACAAGGCATTCGGCACTCTGGAGTTTCACTGCACCTTGGTGCGTTGAGCAAATTACTGCTTAGGATTGTAACTTCTTTTCTGAGTAATAATAAAAGCCTCTCTTTTTCTCGCGAAAAAAGAAAGTGAGCACTAACTTCATCTAGTGACTGATCACTTTATGCATGCCTTCCTATAATAGTGGAGGAGCATGAGTGGTTTTCTGACCATACATGAACGGAAAGGATTGAGGCTACTCGACGCCGGGCGAGGAAAGAACATATCCTCCATGTTCATCAGGGGCAAAAGCGGAAGGCCGGAAAGCAAATTCCGAAATCTCCCGACGTCAAACTTTCACGACCGGAGAGAGTAGCAAGCAATTCCGGTTGGGACCACTTAAGCAAGAGAGAGTGACTCAATTTCCTGCCGGCTTCGGGCGCGCCGTACGTAGACAGGTCGGGTCAAGTCACCCTCATCAACCTCAAGTAAGCAATGCTGCGTGCGTGCGTACAGTTGCCAGCAGGTCAAGTCAAGAACGCGTTGGCCATGCACGCACATTATCGATCGGTTCCCTTTAACATTTGCAGCGATCGACACATCGACTCTCCGCCGGACCAGTTACGACCGACCAGACGATGAGAGGACCGGTTCTTCCATCCACGAGATCACGCTGATGATGATCCGTTCCCTAGAGAAAAAGCTCACCAGAGTGTCGCAGTCGTTCCAGGACCAGAGCCTCAGGCTCCTATTCTTGATCAACAATTTCTACTTGGTGTGGCATCAACTTCGTACAAATCGGCTTTTGGATGCCCCCATGCAAGCTCTGACTCGCATGGTCGAAGACTACATAAATAGTTATCTGCAAGTATCCTGGACACCGGTGCTAAAGCCATTGCAGAATCATACACACTTTGTTGCTTCATGACACACTCAGCAGCAGAACAGCGTAATAAGTTCGAGTCCAAGTTTGACAAGACCTACAAAGCACAAAAGCTCTGGAAGGTTCCAGACCCGGAGCTGAGAGAAGAGCTGCGGGCGGCCATCATCGAGAAAGTCATTTCAGCCTTGACGACGTTCTTGGAGGATACTGGTATAAGCGCCTCGTCAGAAGCCACTCCGGAGAAGCTGGAGGAGATGCTGGAGGAGTTATTTGAAGGATAAAACCAGTACGTGCACCACAAAAACACGTACAGGTCATCAGAGTGAGTTTGCGTGCGTGTTGCGAGTGATTGTGTTTGACTGTTTGTACTGTATTTTGTAAAAGAATAAAGTTATTTCTGCCTCCATCCCGGTTTTAAATGAAATGACGATACTGCTTCAGATGCAGCCAGCGACGAATATACTATCTTCTCTTTTATGCTTTTATTACTCTGTTTTGCACTCTGCTGTACACTGTTGCTGGTCTAAGTGCCCAGATTGGCGGTATCTGCTCCGCCTGCTCCCTCGGCGTCCTGCTCATAGCTGTCATCCCGGTCCTGGAGTCTGGTTGGTTGGATTTCAATTTTTACCCAGCTAAAACTATAGTACGTCGAGCCAAAATTAGGGTATGCTAAAATTATGATAACAAAGTTTAGGTATTCACTTAGTTTAATGATAAAATATGGTAACCAATACTTTTCTCTCTCTTAAGGTTTAAGAAGTTTACAATAACTTGCTATAATTTTAGCTACAAACATCGATTTTTACACATGAATAAACTGAAAGTCAAATTTTAGAGCAACTCTAATAGTTTCTTATTTTTTCTTCCCAAATCTTGTTGTTTGCCAACTCCCCAAATAAGTACGAGAGGAAAAAAGAGCACATCTCTAAAAGTACCCCATTTTACTTCCTACTGAAAAATTATGGTCCCACAAGGTGAACTCGGCTCCTCTTGCTTCGTAATGGGCGTAGGTGCACCGTGGAGCACCACGTTATCCGTGGTTGCACCAATGGTTCTGGTGGGTCGAACCATTCAGTGAGGGAAGGAGCCCCTATCGCCGTGGAAGGAGGACGACCTCCTGAAAAGCAGGACAGCATCTCCGCCGCCGGTCTTGCTGCTGCTCTTCTCGACGACGCAGCTTGCTGTTGCTGTGGAAGGCGGACGGCTCATGCGTGCGCCGCGCCTTCTCCGCCGTGCGCCGCCACCCGTCCTGCCCCTACTGCCACGCCGACTCGTCCATCTCTCCCTTCCTCGCCACGGCGTCGCCGGCCAGCGCCCGCACACGCTTGTCGAGCGGGCCGCAGACGAGGAGCTTGAGCTCGCGGTTGCAGACGGGGCCGAGCTCCGCAGCAGGAGGCGCTGGCCGCGCAGATTCGAAGCCGGGCGGCGGGGACAGGGAGCGCTTGCAGTAGACGGCGAAGGACGGCGGCATAGCGAGGCGCGGCGTGGTAGTTAGCGAGGGGGAGGGCGCCCCCCACAGCAGCAGGGAGGAGCCGAGGAGGGGGCCGACGAAGGGCGCCCCCACGGCAGCAAGCGGAGGAGAAGGGCGGCGCTCGACGCGGGAAGAAGGGGGCGGGAAGGAGAGGAGGCGCAGGAAGAAGGCGCACGATAGAAAAAAATATGTGATGCGTTGGATGGAAACCGACGGAGGAATGCCTATATTTACGCACGCGAAGAGTCAGTTTGGCAATCGTTAGAAGATGAGAAAGTATGATGGGAAATTATTGGAGAATATTTTTTCCTATTTTTTTTTAAAGAATAGAGATGGAGAAGAGAGATGGAAACTCTTGGAGATGCTAAGCATTCCTTGATTTTGAGCGAGCAAATATTGGAAGCCAACCAAAAGCCTTGTCCCGTGCTGCTAGCTCCGGTGAGGTCGTCCCCCCTGTTGAGCCCAGGAACGAGATGAGTGCCTGAAAGCTTGATCACATGGAAGCTAAGGCTACTTTTGGTCCCTGGTAACGAATACGATGATGACGAAACAGGGTCTCCCTCCTTCCAAATGCATGACTGGACGTTCGTCACATGCACCAACACTGCGATGACGAGCTCTTGGAAGGATTCGCGCAGGACCGCAGGTTACAAGCTTCTGACATAATTTCTCTCTCAAAAAAATTCGCGTATCACATTAAAAAAAAAATCTTACCATTTATAAGTATTAAATAAATTTCTTTTACAAAATTTTTTGCACAAATGGGTTTGTAAATCGCGAGACAAATCTAATGAACCTACTTAATCCATAATTTGCAACAGTGATACTACAGTAACCATCCACTAATTATGGATTAATTATTTTTATTAAATTCGTCTCGCGGTTTACATGCGGATTCTATAATTAGTTTTATTATTAATCTATATTTATTATTTTTAAATGATAAAAAAAATTGATATGACGCGCAAAAACTTTTTACTACAATCAGTCAGCTTGGCTCGCACCGGGACAAGCCTGGCAGAACCTCTTGGTGTCCCATCCCACTTGGTGTCCCATCCCACCCGCCCCAGGCAGTAACTAACTGCGATATCTAGCTGCAAATGAAGATAGATTAAGTGATTAACACGATTAACATTTACCAACTTTTAAAAAGTCTTCATGCCACACTAATGTTTTTTTTGAAAGCTACTAATGTTTTCTTTTACAGTTACAGGCGTGCCCTTCGGCCTTTGCCACCATGGACCATGGAGTAGTACATCAAATAGTGATGGGCCGAAACCTCCTCGCTTTATAGCTCGGCCCAAACGTCATTTTTTCCCTCATTCCTGAACTTTCTCTTCTTTTACTCAAATTTCCCACCCGGGCAAAAACAAACATGGCCCAACTCCACTTCCCACTGGCCCAGCTCCCTTTTTGACCTAGCACGCCCCGGGCCCAAACTAACCCGGCACATCTCTCTCTCGCTCGCGAAGGAGATACGCCGGCGGCGGAAAATCTCCCCTCCGCCGCATCGCCGCTTGTCTCCGGCCATGTCTACCTCCTCCCCTCAGCCTGACTACACCATCGCCGCATTTATGGCCACGGGCACGCCAGTCTACCACCTCCACATCTTCCACTCCGAGGGCCCCTCCGAATGGATCTACCAGAAGACAGAAGGTGTCGGCGATGGAGGCGCTGCGCAGGTTGCCGCTGCTAATCCCCGAGAACTGCAGTCGCATCCTCTACCACGAGACAAGCACCGTGATCTCCATCGGAGGTGAAGGCGGCACCATGGGCTGGGTCCATATCTGGCACGGCATCCTTCTCTGCGATGTGCTCCGCGACAAGCCCACGCTCCGTGGTCTGCCTGTGCCGGTGCCGGTGCGGTGCTGTTGGACCTGGTGAGGTGAGCTGCGACTATCATGGGCCGGGGAGTGAAACTAGGCTGTCCAATCTCCTTCCGGGGCATTGCCTTCAAGGGAGAGGGAGGCGGCGACAACCCCGATGGATGCCTCAAGGTTGTTCACAAGGAAAGCTAAGGCCACTTTGGTCCCTGGTAACGGATACTGTGATGAAACAGGGTCTCCGTCCTTCCAAATGCATGACTGGACGATCGTCACGATATACCAACACTACGATGACCAACTCTTGGAAGGATTGGCACAGGGACTGCAGGGTCCAAGCTTCTGACATCACAATCGACACCCAGATCGTCAGAGTTGCTGCAATCTGGACTGTTTGGCTCGCACCCAGATCAAGGTGTTGTTTGCCTGATGGCCAGGAAGAAATACAAGCAACCACCCAAAGGCACGGGTTCCAGCTCTTGACACGAGAGGAACAAGACACTGCTCGGCGCAGCTGAGTTTGGCACTGAAAGCCAACCCTGTCCACCTTTCATGTATTGCCCCAGTGCCATCGCCAGGTATATGAATCCAGAGATGGACACGAGTAGGCAAATTCTGAATCAACTGAAGAGGACGTGGATCCACTATTAATTAGTTATCCATGACACTTGCTCTGGCTTCACATGGTGGCTTGATGGTTCTGTTGTTGATGGCTACATTCACTGCTTCATGTGTAGCTTCCCACACAGAAATGGTTATGGTTAGCGGTCAGAGAGCAGTGCAGTTTTCTTAATGATCTTATGACTGGTTGGAAGATTAATTTTTTTGTTAGATAAGGAAAGTAAAGGCATCAGTATCATCATTGCTTTCATATGGAATTTGCCATCCTTGGATCACCATTCTAGCTTTTGTCAATCAGCTGCATTCTTCGCCTTGTACTGGTGGGTAATTTTGTCATCCTCATCTCTGTTAGGATCCATTATAATTGCTTTGTTTTTACTGGGTCAACTGTTTCTTTTGCGGATGTCTACGTACACTGCTTCAAGTGTAGCTTTCCAACACATGGATATGACTAGTTATCAGGCACTACGTCATTTTTAATTAGTTACAGATAATATAACTGGTTGCATAATTAATTTGGGATGATATCATAGTTGTTACGGCGGCGCGGCGAGACGCGGCGACCCACCACCTTCACACCTTTACAGCGTCTGTGGCGCGCGGCGTGGCGTCGCCATACACACATCGGCGTGGCGAATACATACATTATAGTCTAGGATATTAGGAAATTATACTGACATAGTAATGCAAATGTAGGTTAAAAGGTATAGTCTACAATATTAGCAACTCAAAATAGCAATGTAAATGTAGCACAAAAGATATAGAACTCTCTCATTTCTCAAACTTCCAAATCTCTCATCTCTCAAAAGTCGTCCAATGCAAACTCATCGAGATCGTTAGAAGCATCCACGTTCTCTCCACCATCTTCAGTAGCATCCATTGGTTGTTCACCAAAATCATCTATATCATCATCTGTTAGATTTTTAACGGGAAGTCAGCGATTGCTACGGAATCCAAGGGTGATGTTACCAATTTACCCTTACGCAGCGAGAAAAGTTCCATTGCTCTCTCTCCACCTTATCCCGTGGTCTTCTTCCCCAAATCCATCTCCTCCCCTTCTCTCTCCCATCTCCCAAATCCCTAGCACTGGTGAGGGGGAGTCTGCACGCCGGTGGCCGCGCCACCGCACCAGGGAGCAACGGCCGCGCGTGCGCTCGCGAGGCCGGCCAACGCGTGGGGGCATCGGGGTGCAGCGGGCCCACGTGCTCCCTTGCGAGGTCGCGGCGGCGGTGGCTGAACAGGGGAAGAAGGGACGGAGGCGGCGGATCGGGCAGGCGGCGGCGGCTGAACAGGGGAAGAAGGGACGACGGCGGCGGATCGGGCAGGCGGCGGCGGCTGAACAGGGGAAGAAGGGCCGGCGGCGGCGGCTCGGGTCGGCGGGAGGGCGAGGAGATAGTGGCAGCGGCGGGGCGGGGAGACTGCGGCCAGACGAGCGGAGGTAAACAGACTGCGGCCTGCAACTCATAGACATTAGACCTAGACGCAACCACATTAGACCTAGACGCAACCAGTATGGCGCCCGCCACAGAGCCGCCACAGGACGCCATATCGGCGCCACGGGGACGCCATAGCTCTGTGGCGGACGCCATACTCGACGAAGCCGTGGCGTCGCCGTGGCGAGAGGAAAAAAAAACCGCCACGACGATATGGCGACGCTATGGCGACGATATGGCGACGCCATAACAACTATGGATGATATACCCTTGGATCCTCAGGTGGGTTAATGTAGGAAGAGTTTCTTTTTTTCTTTGTACCTAGTTGAGTTTTACTAACTAATATAATAGTGTGACGAATCAAGATAAGAACAAACGTTGCAGCCTGGTCCATTATGTGTTTATTTGCTGTTTTCACTGGATGCTGTTTCAGGTGATAAGAGATGGATCCTGATGATTTTCCTTAAAGCCTGAAAATAAAAATTGATCTCACTTGAGGCTCGTCCGTTGGGTGAGCTCTTTCAATGTTTCAAGTCTTCAAAGTGTGGAATTTTCATGCCTGTTATAGGAGGCATACAGCATACCCATGGGTGTGCTGACTTTTGAGTTTGTAGTGGAGTGCACTACATCTGTCACAGGCTCTGATGAAGTGAGACTATACAGGAATACAGGTCATGTCGGGAGTTAAAAATCAACAACGCGTCCTGAATTTCTGTCATGAGATCACATCGACACTAGTGTTTGGAAAAGGAAGCTTCCATCTACTACACTGGCACACAGGTCAAGTCAAGGACACGTTTGTGGACTCATAACAGTTGATTCATTCAAACATGAAACCAAATTTCATTTGCATTTCTCTGTGGCCAGGTGCGTGCATCCATCCTCAAATAGTTCCACTGAAAGATTGCAACTAGCTGTCTTGGTCGCATGGCGGTTGCCTCCGTGTGGTGGGGATCATGGATTAGGTCGAGAGTCTTTTCTTCTGCACCGCGGAGAGCCGGCGGAGGTGGCGACGTCGATGGAGGCGGCGGTTCGCTGCAGCCTATTTATAGTGAGAGCAGCACTTCAGGTTCAGGTACCACCACCACTGTCACCATATCATTCGATTCAGCCAAAGAGCGGCCTCGTGCTTTCAATTCGTCCATGGTTCTTCCCAAGGCGCCGGTCGTGGAAGAGAACGTGGAGGAACTCGATATGGCCAAAGTAATCGAGGAAGACAGGATGAGGAAGCTGGAGCATCTCAAGGGCCTAGTCGTGGAATTCTGCGGCGGTAATAATCCCGATGCCTTGGAGAAGTGGCTCTCAGAGCTGGATGTCGGCTGGGTGCTCCACAAATTCAAAATCGATGAATCTGCAGGGAGCATCCGTATCTGGCGGCAGTTCCAATATTTTGCAGAGAGTTGGATCCTGGCTCTACAAGATATCAATGAATCCATCTCTAAGTGCTTTGATGTATGGTGCAGCCAGGACCGAGACAAAAAAGGAACGAGCAAGAAGCCACTTGCTTCCGAGTTTGCACTTCTTGTTGAAGCAACAGTGTTGGAGATGCTCCCTTTCGTTGATGCCATTATTGCTGCTGCCGCGAGAACCAGCGGTAGGCCGGAGGCAATAGCAGCAGCTGATAAGCTCCAGGTACTGATAGACGTGAGAAATGCTCTTTCCATGGCCTCAGAACAATTCCTGTTATCATTATTCTCTTCCTCACCCTGCGTACAATCTACTGGTGGTAAAATGAGGGAGAACGTGTCAGCACATCTCGCCAGGCTGGATGAGACCATATGGAACACAATGGTTGCCATGATGACTGGCACCGCAGCATGGACAGCAGAAGACAATGGTGGCTGCGGCCACCCTTGCGGTTCAAGCGACATTCACCAGGTCACGCGTTCCATAATAAGATATATCAAGGTGCTCCGGGCCAATTACCGGTCACTGGATCGCATTTTGGATGATGCAAATCTCCGTGGTGAATTTAAGCCTGACAATGAAAGTGGGAGCCATCTGAACAACCTGATCATGGAGATGGTTCATTCGACAGAAGATAAGCTTGTTAGCAAGTCGAAGTCTTGGTTCGAAGATCAGAGTCTCAGGTTCCTATTCTTGATCAACAATTCCTACTTCATGTTGCGCTTGGTGGGTTTCCCCATGCCCGTCCTCACCCGCAGAATTGATGACTACATAAATGGTTACCTCATAGTGTCTTGGGTACCTGTGTTGAGATGCTTGCGTGATCCTGCTACACTTCGTTGCTTTGCTAGAACCTCATCACCTCTGACAAAGTTCCAATCAAAATTTCATAAGACCTATGCTGCGCAAAAGCTCTGGAAGGTACCACACCCTTATATGAGGAAAATGCTGCGGAAAGCCATAGTCGAGAAAGTCATCCCAGTCTTTACACAATTCTTGGAGGATAACAGCATCAGCACACCAGGAGTCACTCCCAAGAAGCTAGAAGAGATGTTGGGAGAGTTATTCGAAGGCTGAACTAGTGCACCATAGAAGAAAAGTTGCAATAAGTAGATAAGAGCAGCTAGTAGTTCTGCTTTCGTATCCTTCTTTTTTTTTGAAATAAATGTTTGTTCCTCTGAACAAGTTAAATTTCTGAAACTATGTGTAAAGCAAAAGAAAATCTACAACACTACAAGTTTTGTCTTTGATGTTGTACAATAGTTGGCATTTTAGAAGGTCCAGATGGGACCTGCTCTTGATCCTTTGCCTTGTACTGACATACATCATATGCTCTTCTATATTTACAATTGATTTGTTTCATGTATGTGTGAAAATGACTAGCTGTTTGTCCTTTTGTTTTACATCAGACATGTGGTCAACATTTTTCAGAAAAAAATGTGTCACTATAGATGTACGTGATATGCATTTATTAAATTTGTTTTCCAGGGATCTATGTGCCCCAAAAAATTCTAAAAGACGAGGGAGCAGCTGGAACCGAACGATTCTTTTCTTTGTGAAGTCAATCAATGGTCCGTCCCCTTGTATAATACTACTACTCCGTGTCTAGACGGTATATCACAACGCGTCCTAGGAAAATGTCGGGAATTGGTTAGAAAAAGGTCCGGGTTGACGATGACATTGCTGCCTGGCGCCTGCCAGAAGCTGTGTTCCGATCAGTCTCCTCTCTTCACTTGAGTTCTTCCCAGCCCAAACACAGCCAGCGGACATCAGCTCGACCTGGATTGTTGTTCTCTGCAGATCGCCGGTTGCTTAGCTTAGCATGGAGGCCATGGCTATGGGCAGGGGCGGCGGCCGCGGGCTTTGGAGCTACCGCGAGCAGACGGCATCCAGCAGTTCCTACAGCTCTCCAGGTACAGTCTCCTCTGCCTACACATCTACCGGCTCTCACCTGTCCTCCATCCCTACGGAGGCAACCATACACTTGGAATTGGAAGACATGTACCAGGAAGAGAGGGAGAGGAGGACGAAGCAGATTAAGAGCACCGTCCAGGAATTCTTCCGTTCCCCGTCCGCGAATCGCAGCGTCAGAGGCGGGGGCACGAGGGTCCTGGAGAGGTGGTTCACGGAGCTGGGCGTGGGGTGGGTTTTACACCTCCCCGTCGCTGATGGCACAACCTCTGCAGGGAAGCTCGAGCAAACCTGTGATACTCGGACCTGGATCCGGGCTCTCGCCGAAATCATGGAAACCATCCATTTCACGGCATCGCTATTCCCCGATCGCAACTCCATGGGCCTGGACACCACGGAGGCTGAGGAAAAGGCTACCATCCGGGATCAGTACCGGCTTGCAAGGTTTATCCAGGAAGCCATGCTGACAATGCTGGCTTTTGTTGACGTCGTAGCCGCTGCTCCGGCTGATGCTAGGACCGCTGGAGAAGAAGTTCTTGTCAGCAACGGGGTGCCGCTGCTGCCGTACGCGAAGCTCCGTGCCCTGCTGGGCGTGCGCGGTGCTCTGTCCAAGGCCTTAACAGAGATCAGGCTGTCATTCCACTGGCCTCTCTCTGCAGAAGTTGAAAGCATAGTGGGCGCCATCGCCAGCCTCTTGTCAGTCAAGGAGAGCAAGGCAGGTGAGGCCATATGGAGCACAATGGTACAGCACACTAAGTTGAATTACTCGTCAGTGGAGATGGAGATGGAGATTGAGGGCTCGTCGGGTACTCAAGGATCATCGGACATTCACATGGGCACTCGGTCCGTGATAAGCAACATCAAGTTCCTGTTGTTCAATTACTCATCACGGGCCGCAGTTGTCTCTGAAGCAGCTAGCCTTGGCAAGTATGCGCCTCAGATTGCAAGCGTACGACCTTTGGACAGCATGATCATAGAGATGGCGTGTTGTCTAGAAGAAAATCTTGCCAGCAGATCACAATCATTTGCAGATCAAGGCCTCAAGTTCTTATTCTTGCTCAACAACTCCTACTTCATACGGCAGCAGAACCTCCTGATTGATCTCGACATATTCGACATGGCACAACTCACTCGTAATGTTGAAGGCTATATGGAGAGCTATCTACAAGTATCTTGGGCACCGGTGCTGTCATGCTTGCTCACTCCTACGCCTCGTTGCTTCGGGAAAAACTACTCCCCACTGCATAAGTTCAAGTCTGAATTTCAGAAAACCTACTGTACCCAAAAGCTGTGGAAGATCCCAGATCCTGAGCTGAGAAAAACCCTGCGCGGAGCTATCACCCAGAAAATCAATTCAGGCTATACAAAATACATAGAGGATAACAATGTTACCACCCTAAAATTCACTCCCCAGAACCTGGAAGAGATGTTGCAAGAGGTGTTCGAAGGATGGACGAGAGCACCACACAAGACAAGTCTACGTAGGTACATTCCTTCTGTGTTGATTTTGGGATGGAATGTTAGCATTGTAGCTTAAAATGACATGGCTTCTCAAGCTGTGAATGAAGCAGACGACAGGCTGAGGCAATGTAAACTTCGCATGGACATTTGTATTTTCTTTACGTTTCTGAAATAAATATGGAACAGCAGAGAGCAGCTTTCTGTACATTCTGCCTTGCAGGTTTATACTAGAATATATATGTCGGTACTTTTACCGCCGACTTGCCCAGGAATATCTAAGGTAGGTGATTATTTGGTGAGGGGTCGCCGGATCTGAATCTTGAAGGTAAATACGAGGACACAAGACACAGATTTAGACAGGTTCAGACCGCTAGAGTAGCGTAATACCCTATATCCTGTTTGGGATGTTGAATATTGCGCCCTGCGCTTGGGTGTTGAGTTGCCTATTGGCCGCTCTGTTCTCTTTGGTTCTGCCTATCTAGCTACCCCTACCCTCCTTTATATAACCCAGGGGGTGGGGCTCCTAGTAGGATTACAGTGTACGAGTCCTAGTAGGATTATAGGGTAGAGTTCTATTAGGAATTCGATTTCTTTTCCCCCGCGGGTAGCTTTCTTGCGGTACCCAGGGGATCTATCCCTGACAAGCCCCCGAGCTCTTCATAGCCGAGTACTGTAGGTATTTCGAGTACTTCTAGAGTAGTCTTCGGCTTCTTCTGAAGCTCCGTCTTGAAGGCATTCTTCGAGTACTTCCTTGGCTTCCTCGAGGCTATAACGTGCTCATGCCCCGAGTACTTTTAAATCTTCTTTTTATGGGGTGCGATGCAAATCGCACTCCATATGGAGTAGCCCCCGAGCCTGAGTTTAAATCGAAGAATCAGGCTGACGGTCCCACTAGTCTTGAATCTTCATTTATCTTCCAAATATTTTTTGAAAAATAAGTCATCGATGACACGTGTCCTGCAGCCCCCGAACCTTGAATCCAAATCCCGAGGTTTGAAAAAAAGGATCCAAAAGAACGTGGCATACTGAACAGTGTTATGTACAAAATATGTGTAGAAACTGTGTGATCTGCCTTGATGGTTTGATTTGAAAATCAATTGGTTCAAAATTCGAAAACCCCCCTTTTTCGGGATAAGGTCCCTGAAAAAATGGTTAATCAAATAAACTCCTCAAAACTCTTCCCAAATAACCGCTCAAAATAAATCACGCTTTTTTAGGGAAAAACTCTTCCAAAGGACCCTTAGGCCGCCGCTGGTTATCTAACCGTGCGGCAACTTAGGGTTACCTTTAGGCCTTCGGTCTTCATATAAGTTGTCTTCCAAGTAGTTTTACGGCGTTCAGCCCCCGAGCTTATGAGCCAAGTGAGCTGTAGGAGCAACGCCGAGTAGTTGTTGGTACCGAGCCCCCGAGCTTGGGAGCTAAAGGAGCCACGTCGAGTAGTAATCCGCCTAGCCCCCGAGCCGGGAGACGGGCTAAGCGATCTGGCGAGTTGTTGAAGCTTAATCTGAAAAAAGACAATACATACATTATGTAGCATAATGCGAAGATACCGAGTTTTACTCGGTAATAATATGAAGATAGCAAAATTTATTCGATATAAAATGAAGCTGCCATGTCGAGCTTTTGTTTAGGTCATTTAAATCTCTCGAGTAGTCCACCCTTTACGTTCACCCGGTCTCAGTTTAGCCTTTGCTCATAGCATCCATCAGATCTTTGTCTCGTGCATAGAGTCGCTTAGGTCACGACTGAAGACTCAAGGTTTCACAGGTTATGGCATTTGCTACTCGAATAGATTAGCGACCATTAAGAGAAGACAACGAGCAGAAAAAAGTAGTTGTCATGCGACATAGAGGATGCGCGTTGCACAAAAAGTAGTCGGCGATGTGTAGCTCTGGAGGGTTTCATGCCCATCGAGAGACGTACACAGATGAGTAGTCTGCGAGAGAGCGTGTTGTAGCGCGAAGATCTATACTTCCAAACGGTGTAGCCACTTGAAGCCTCCAGCACTCAGAACACAACTTTGTGTCGTAGCCTCCGCAGTCGGTGTGCTAAGACTGTGGCAAAGCCGCCAGCACTCGGTATATTAAGTCTGTGGTAGTTGGTGGCTGTCAGTCTAACATCACAGGAGTAGTTGATCACGGCATAGCCCCCGAGGGTAATTCCCGTCGCGAGGCGTACCCAAAAAAGTAGTTGATCTTATGGAGAACAAGTCGAGAAAAGGTATAAGTCACTTAGCTTGATTCGTGGGCGATTGTCGATGAAGCCGTAGCGCTCGTCGATGAAGCTGCAATGGTTTGTTGACGAAACCCGATTATTCGAAGTCAATTTCGACTAGCTATTGATGGTGTAAGACCCACTTCGACTATTTTCTAGTCGAGACGAGTAGTCGAAGTAGTCGTCAGCGAGTCGGCGAGTGTTCTTGCGAAGTCGAAGCAGTCGTCGACGGGTCGCCGAGGGTCCTCGCGAAGTCGAAGCAGTCGTCAGTGGGTCGCCGAGGGTCCTCGCGAAGTCGAAGCATTCGTCGGCGGGTTGCCGAGGGTCCTCGTGAAGTCGAAGTAGTCGTCGGCGGGTTGTTGAGGGTCCTCGCGAAGTCGAAGTAGTCGTTCGCCAAAGGATCCGATCTCGAACTCGACAAATCGATCCGCCGATGCATATGTGCGAAGTATCAATCCACCACGTTTTGTGGATTGATGTTTATGAAGGGGTCCTTCGAATTCGCCTAATGATCACGACGATGCATATGTACGAAATAGCAATCCGCCACGTTGAGTGGATTGATGTTTATGAAGAGGTCCTTCAAATTCGCCTAATGATCGCGACGATCGGCCCCACGGTGGGCGCCAGCTGTCGGTACTTTTACCGCCAACCTATCTAGGGATACCCTAAGGTAGGTGATTATTTGGTGAGGGATCACCGGATCTGAAACTTCAAGGTAAACGCGAGGACACAAGACACAGATTTAGACAGGTTCGGGCCGCTAGAGTAGCGTAATACCCTACATCCTGTTTAGGGTGTTGAATATTGCGCCCTGCGCTTGGGTGTTGAGTTGCCTGTTGGCCGCTTTGTTCTCTTTGGTTCTGTCTATCTAGCTACCCCTGCCCTCCTTTATATATCCCTACCCCTGCCCTCCTTTATATATCCCAGAGGGTGGGGTTTCTAGTAGTAGTAGGATTACAGGGTATGAGTGCTAGTAGGATTACAGGGTAGAATCCTAGTAGAAATTCGATTTCTTTTCCTCCGCGGGTAGCTTCCTTGGGTAGCTTCCTTGCGGTACCGAGGGGATCTATCCCTGACAATATATTCTCTTCTTTCTCCTCAAATCACAACCCTCCAGGATTGCCATTTTTTCCAAATGAATTCATATGCGGTAACTCAATCTTTGATGCTGTGCTGGATCAGTTGCCATGTGGCACCAGAGATGAAGGCATCAGACACAATGTTCGAATGGTTCTATAACAGTAAGCATTTTACTTGCTCAAATGTCAGTAGATGCTTTTTACAACGAACAGACTATACAAGTATGCAAAAACATCTTTGGCTACATCGATGTGGTTCCTACAAGCTGGGCTCTCTGTTACCGTACAAAAGCGCACAGATCAATACAGAACGATAAGACCAGCATCCGGCTCAAGCGACAAACAGCTCTGCCTGGCCATCGATGAACAGGCTCATGAACTCCTCCCCATCCACCGTCTCCTTCTCGATTAGAAGCTGCGCAAGCTTGTGGAGGATGTCGATGTGCGTCGTGATGATCTGTGTTGCTCTCGAGTAGGCCCTCTCCACGAGCTCCCTCACCTCAGCATCCACAACATCCGCTGTAGCCATGGAGTAGTCCTTCTGGCTGGACATCTGCGACAACAATGTGAAAATTTGTCAAAATATGACTTAGTTCCTCTGAATCAGCAAAACGTATCTGAGAAGCAACGACTAATCCAAGGGACAAAAATCCAGGTTAGGCAGGGAAACCAAGGTTTGGCAGTAGCCACACAGAATGAGACACCGCACCTATTCACACTTTTACTATGAACCAGAAGGCTGATGATGACAGAATTGGCATTTAGGAGTGGTGTGTTATGAGAAGGCATTAGAAGACTGGAAGCGACCCAAGACAGGGTGCAGTAATCATCAAGGACTCCATGTAACTGGGCAGGGCAATACTGAACATAGAGAAAAAGATTTTCCCTAGAAGCTGGTGGTGATTTCAGGACACAAAACAACAAAGACAGGAAACGTTGGGCAGATGTGTTGTACTTGTCGGGATTTCACTTAGTTGCTGCAGGTCCAGATTCTATGTTCTACTTCTCTTGCAAGTCTTTCAATTGTAGCGGCGTACCTGCTGTCCCAAGAAAGGGTTTCCACCAGGTCCCCCTATCGCCACTTGTCCAATCTTCTTACTGAATCCAAATCTTTCAACCATTTGCCTTGCGACACGTGACACCTGCATGAAGTCATTGGAAGCTCCTGTTGTCACGTTTTCTTGACCAAAGATCACCTCTTCAGCAACCCTGCAAACCATATTAGCTCATGCAGTTCAGCACTCTGCAACATCAGAAATGGTGGATGCAGAGAGTGCAGAAACTTTTAAAGAAAACCACACCTGCCACCGAGGGCTACAGCCATTTGGTTCTCAAGATAGCTCCTGCTGTACAATCCCGACTCTAGCCTCTCTTCACTTGGAGCAAAGAATGTGAGTCCACCAGCTTGACCACGAGGAATGATGGAAATCTTAGCAACAGGATCATACTCCGGCATAAGGGCACCGACAAGGGCATGACCAGCCTCTGCAAATACGAAAGTTCAAACACAGCTTAGGAATATGTGCTCCCCATAGGATGAGTGTTAACTCTTAACTACAAGCTATAATTCATAGTGACAAAAAAGTACCATGGTAAGCCACAAGTCTCTTTTTCTCTTCAGAAACAACCGCATTTTTCTTCTCAGGCCCAGCAATGATCCTCTCAAGAGCATCAGATATCTCATCCTTGCTGATTTCTTTAAGATCACGGCGGGCAGCAAGAATGGCAGCCTCGTTCATCAAGTTTTGAAGATCAGCTCCAGTGAAACCAGGGGTTCTTCTAGCAATCTTCTCAAAGTCTACATCTTTCGCCAAAGCTTTTCCTCTGGAGTGGACCTATATTAGATTAAAAGAAAAAAAGATGTCTTGTAAGCTCAATTATAATTTAAGCCTAGTGTTAGATTTAGCAAATGACTCTTATAAATCATCAAATCAAAGGTGTAGCAAATTGCAGAACACCTATCCTGTTTCAGATAACAAAATCAACTATACCCCCATGCATTTTACTACACTACAACATATTATGTACAAATTCTGATTAACTATGCCAAAGTTTCAGCTTTTTTTGCTATTTTGTCCAATCCCAGCAAGCAAATCCCTGTCCTATACTAGCAACTAGGATAATGTTTGTTTATGACTTGGAATGATCTCAGAGTTCATTAGAGAGACGAAGATGCAACAGTAATAAAAGCATTATGATTTCTATCAATGAAAGCAGCAACTGACAAAACTGTAGTCTGCACCGAACACTATAAAACATGAATTGGAACATATCCGGACTAACTATTGGAAAGTTTCAAATTTTTAGCTACCGTTTCAGTTTCCAAGCAAGCAAGTCCCCTTTTTGCTAGACTAGCCACGTATCATCAATAGCAATGGCTTAAGCAAATCAGTTCTTCAGAACTAACAATTGGACAGAACAATATGTATCAGCAGCAAAGTATTAATTCACATTTCACAAGTTAAGAGCAGCAGGCTCTAAACTCACCTCAAGAATCTTGACACGGCCGGCAACATCTGGCCTGTCAACGGTGACCTGACGATCAAACCTTCCTGGACGCAGAAGAGCAGAGTCCAGCACATCAGGCCTGTTGGTCGCGGCAAGCACAATGACACCGCTGTTGCCGGCGAAACCATCCATCTCTGTCAAGAGCTGGTTAATAGTCTGCTCCCTTTCGTCATTGCCACCACCGAGCCCAGCACCACGCTGCCTCCCGACGGCATCAATCTCATCAATGAAGACAATGCAGGGCGCCTTGGCTTTGGCCTTCTCGAAGAGGTCGCGGACCCTGGAGGCACCGACACCGACGAAGAGCTCGACGAACTCGGAGGCAGCGCAGGAGAAGAAGGGTACCCCGGCCTCACCAGCGACGGCACGCGCGAGCAGGGTTTTACCTGTCCCGGGCGGGCCGACCAGGAGACATCCCTTGGGGATCTTGGCACCCAGAGCGGTGTACTTGTCCGGGTTCTTGAGGAAATCGACGACCTCCTGCAGCTCGAGCTTGGCCTGATCGGCACCGGCGACGTCGACGAAGGTTACGCCTGTCTCAGGCACCTCCTGGAACTTGCTCTTGGAACGTCCAAAGTCCATGGGCCCGCCGAGCCCGCCGGGGCCCGCGCCCGGCCCGCCCTGCGCGCGACGGAAGAGGAAGAAGAGCCCCGCGAAGGCGATGAAGGGGAAGAGGAGGTTGCCGACGAAGGCGAGGAACCCCCCGGGCCCGGCGGCCTCGCCCTCGGAGACGGAGATGTCGACGCCGTTGGTGGCGAGGATGTCGATGAGGTCGGGGTCGTTGGGGACGACGACGGTGGCGCGGCGGCCGTCGACGGCGGTGAGCTGGAGCAGCCCGCCGTCCTTGGAGAAGCGGACGCGCTCGACCTTGCCGCGCTTGACGGCGGAGAGGAACTCGCTGTAGCGCCACTGCGCGCCCTCGGGGAGGTCCGCAGCGGCGGAGGGCTTGGGGGCCGTGAGGAGGGAGTTGGCGAAGGGGTTGGCCGTCGGGGTGGGGGCCTCGGCCTGGAGCTCGGGCGCGGGCGCGGGGGGCGGGGCGCGGGGAGGCGCCGGCGCGTCAGCGGCAAGAGCGGGCGCCGCGGCGAGAGCGAGGAGCGTCGCCGGGAGGGGCTTTGCGAGAGCGAGACGCGGCGGGCGGAGGGAGGAAGGCTTGGGCTTTGGGAGGGAGGCGGTGATGAGGAGGTGGGAGGTGGACACCGAGGGCGGCGCCATGGCTGATGCCTTGGATGGGGTGAGTCGAGGCGGAGGAGTTGGAGTGGGGAGATGAGATATAGGGGAAGGGGAAGGGGAAGGGAGTGATGGCTCGCTGCTTGACGTGGAGACGATGGCAGCCAGAGATTGCTCCTGGGGTTGTCCTGCTCCATCTATCACTGCCTCTGCTCGCCGTAGTATCTTCGTGCACGTCACAAGTTCAGAGTTCAGGCATTTGGCACGGCAATTGTGAGTGGTATCTGCTGACTCGTCTTCTTTTTATGCCAATGGAGAAAACAAAATAAATTGTGCATTTTTCATGGATGAGCCATGGCACTATGAATAGAGTGTCTACTCAAATTGAACACGCATAGTAAAAATGGAGAGGTTTCAGGTTCAAAAAATGAGAGGTTTCAGGATGTACCTTTTGTAAATGGGGTGGCAATTAACTTTGTATTCCCTCCGGTTCGTTTAGCCTTCAAATTTTGTCCTATAAAAACTGTTCGTTCAGATTATAGTATAAAGTTTATCTAATTAAAGCAGTATCAAATATCAAAAAATAATTGCATAGAAAAATATATGGAGCCAATCAAATGCTTAACCGACGTTACTTTTTTGTTTCCAATACATTTACATTTATTGAGGACATAGAGAATCAAATAAATAGTGTGATCTTCAATCGCAACTGCTATAGTTAATGGGGTAACATGGTCATTTTCTACTACTACTGGCATGTCTAAAATTTTCTAAACGAACAGTCTTTACGGAGTAGACTTTAGTGTAGAAAACGTGCTGCTTGAGATCATGTAGCGCAGGCGGCTCTTTTATGTTGTGTTGATTTAAATAAATGTTTTTATTTTTTTCATGTAAAATATGTAGCTCTCCTAGACATTCTTAAAAACCAACAAATGTACTACTCTTAATGTGAAAATGTAACTATGCGCGTCGGTCCTTGTTCACAACTCCGTGCTGTAACAATTTTCTTTTATTTGATTCAATATGTAGAGTAGTATATATTTTATGTATCTCGTAGAGAAATATATGTGTCGTAAAAGAATGTATCTTCACTACTAGAAAGAAAGCATGCGTGTCCTCTTTTAAATAACAGATAGATATTTTCTCCCATTCTCTTGTCTGGAGTTGAAGAGAAGAAGATGCGTGCACTGACCACTTTGGTTTGGTTTTTTTGGTTGTTCGTGAGAGGTGTGGCTTTTGGGGCCAAGAGATAAATAGCTGAGCAAGAGACGGCCACGCCACAAAAGCTCTCTGGTCTGGTCTTGTTTTCTCACCGCGGATTGGGTGGGGGCTCCTATACATCTTGTAGTAGAATATGGTTAAGCCACTCGCCTATAAAGTCCATTAAAATCCAGCTCGGTTCATTCAATATTTTACTTTCAAAATATTGAAATAATTTTTAAAAATGTTGAACCAATATTTTTATTGTTGAACCATCTTCTTCTTCTCTGGCGGCGGCGAGGCGAGGCCGCGGGGCCGGCGGCGGCACACCAGGCCGCGATGCGCCGGGCTGGCGGCAGCACTCGTGTTCGGCCGCGGCGCACCAGGCCGGCGGCGCGCGGATGCGCATGGGGCCAAGGGCGGAGGCGCGCGGGGATGGCGGCGGCGGGCACAACGCGGGAGAGAGAGGAAGGTTTGGGAGGGAGAGGAAGCTAGGGTTTGGGGTGGATTCAAGGGCTGTTGATGGTTGCACGAATCTCAAACACTGGTAGGTGGGGAAGAAAAAATCTTCCGGAAGATGTATAGGATTGGCGGGATTGAGCTGGCTGGGTCAGCATCCAAACTCTGTCTGGGCCACAATGAGGTCCTCGAATTAATCCATCCAGCATGGTATAGGCCCATCCGTAGTGGGTTTCGTTGCATGGGCCCAACTAAGCAAATGCATCATTCCGGCCCAGCTGTTTCGTTGCTTCCTAACTTTTGTTTTAAAAAAATGAACCGGCAATTTTGTAGGCGTATATTCATTTATTTTTGCGGAATATATCATTGATTGGACCAAAGAAGAATTCCACGTATATCGATTGCTTTTACTCATGCATGCATGCATGGATGCAGACCCAATAATGGAAAGAAGAAATATATACAGCGTATAGAATAATGCGCAGCCGCCAAGTTTGATCCATGCATGTATACTCCCAAAGCAGCTAGCTACACGATTTGCTGCAGCTAGTACGACTGTATGTACTGTACATGGATGCCCGCGACGACCGATGGCGTGCCACGTATATATGCATGCGCGTCAGCCAAATAAAGCGGCAAGTCAAAATTGAGCAGCCACGAAAAGGGACTCTAATCGATCCACTTGCTACTTTGCATTGCAATGCATCTACATGATATATATCTAGATGTATAGAGAAAAAGTCAAGACAACAAATAATTTGGAACGCTAACCTCCTTCCACGACTGATCATCACTTATTAGCTTAATTAGGTCTCCGAGTTTTGCAGCGTACGAGGTGTATATATGCTGTATCATCAGTAGTACAATAGTTAGCAAGTGCTACTACGTGCTATTATATTTTCTTTCGAAACAAGTACATACAATAATTAAATAATATAATACATCGTTAATTGTACACTCATCTTTATGATACAAGAAGTATGCATACATTACAATCTTACATATCCATAAGAATCTTTGACGAGACTCGGCCAAACGTACCCTAAGATTAATGAAATCACCTTATGCATTTTACTATCAACGAACCCACCAGTAGCTAGTAGAACAACAACCATGTGCTGAACTCGATCCTAGTGGTAGTGGGGACAAGTGTTCCACTTATGCTAAGACGAAAGACTAAAAATCGGGTGGACAAGTTCTGCTTGAATAATGAAGTCGACGATGACTCCAACTCAAAATGGACATGCATGCATGTTGCACAAAAAGAAAAATCTAACATGTACAACTAAATTAAATGTACGTACATACTAAGTGCTATATCTTAATTATTATTGCATTGGGAGTATACAATCAAGAGAGTACAGCAGCATCCGATCCATGTGTAGTGTATGCATGGCTGGCTATATATACCCCACCAGCTGCCTGCATCTCTCGAGAAGATATAACACGAGATCAACCAAGTACGACGACTACTATTCCTAGGACGACGACGACTATGCATGCAACCGATTTAGATAGATGCTCTCGCTCTCCCCCCCACCGTGCGCGTGTCAAGTTGGACCTGGACACAGCCCGGCCCGGATTTGCACCTATATAAGGCCATGCGCGGCCACCTCTTCTGGCACGCAAAGCAGCTGCCAAAGTGTGCATCAACAATACAATACAGAGTAGTTGCCATGATGAGGGCAGTGGTAGTAGTGGCCATGGTGGCCACGGCGGCTTTCGCCGTGTCCGTGCACGCCGAGCAGTGCGGGTCGCAGGCCGGCGGCGCGCAGTGCCCCAACTGCCTCTGCTGCAGCAAATGGGGCTGGTGCGGCTCCACCTCTGACTACTGCGGCGACGGCTGCCAGAGCCAGTGCAGCGGCTGCAGCAGCGGCGGCAGCCCGCCCGTCGCCGGCGGCGGCGGCGGCGTCGCGTCCATCATCTCGCAGTCGCTGTTCGACCAGATGCTTCTCCACCGCAACGACGGCGCGTGCCCCGCCCGGGGCTTCTACACGTACGCCGCCTTCGTGGCGGCGGCCAACGCCTTCCCCGGGTTCGGCACGACGGGCAGCGCGGAGGCCCGGAAGCGCGAGGTGGCGGCGTTCCTGGCGCAGACGTCGCACGAGACGACGGGCGGGTGGGCGACGGCGCCCGACGGCCCCTACTCGTGGGGCTACTGCTTCAAGCAGGAGACCGGCGGCGGCGCCGCCTCGTCCTACTGCCAGCCCAGCTCGCAGTGGCCCTGCGCCGCCGGCAAGCAGTACTACGGGCGCGGGCCCATGCAGCTGTCGTGGAACTACAACTACGGGCCGGCGGGGCGGGCCATCGGCGCCGACCTGCTTGGCAACCCGGACCAGGTGGCCGCCGACGCCGCGGTGTCCTTCAAGACGGCCATCTGGTTCTGGATGACGCCGCAGTCGCCCAAGCCGTCGTGCCACGACGTCATCACGGGGCAGTGGAGCCCCTCCGCCGCCGACCAGGCAGCGGGGCGCCTGCCGGGGTACGGCGTCACCACCAACATCATCAACGGCGGGCTCGAGTGCGGACGCGGCGCCGACAGCCGCGTGGCCGACCGGATCGGCTTCTACAAGCGCTACTGCGACATGCTCGGGGTCAGCTACGGGGACAACTTGGACTGCTACAACCAGAGCCCATTCAACACCTAGCTCCATGGAAACCAGAGCTGCTGGTCGAGCTCGATCTCTAGCAATTAGCCATCCAACAAGGCGGCAGAGGTCACAGCAAGTTTAATTATACGAATAAATAATGCAAGCAATATGTTGCTGATGTGAATCAACAATGCAATAAAAGACATGCATGCATGCTTATTGATGAATTTCGTGTTCGTGCACTGTCAGTACTCACAAAATTGAATTACAAAATGCTGAAATTCATTTTGGTTTAGCTTTATTTTACCTCTAAAAAACAAGACCTTAGCTTGATGTAGTAACAGAGAGTAATAATCTAATCTGTGCTAGCATATGGCAGGTTTGGCCGAAATTAAATCCTCCCAAAATTAAATATCTAGCTAGTTGGAAGTGATCGGAATCTATATATCAATGCAAATAAATGGATGACGATCATCATGTCCACACAATGCTCGGATCGGATAGATGGAAGCATGCAACTTAACTAACTAAAGCGCGCGTGCTAGTGGCAATCTATATATCTAGCTTCTAGCTAGATGCATGCATGATAGCAACATGCATGTTTGTTTGCCTTTTTTTTTTTAAAAAAAAAAAAACAGATAGCAGTGGACATGCATGTAGAGGCACACCACGCATGGAACGAATTCCACAAAACTTCTATGCTGGAGTTGACATACACTAGCAGCTGCACTACACGCAAGTGGTGGCTTTAATTTAGAAAGAGGACACCAGCAATATCTAGCTCAACGTGACCAAGCCATGCATGTGGATGGAGAGGAAGAAAAAAAAAATGTGCTGACCAATTCACTTCTTTTTTTCTTGGAGGAAGTCTCACTCACTTCTGCGCAGCACTGTTTTTCTTTTTCCGGCGGCGTTACGTTTTGGCGGCCTAGACAAGTGTTTGTTGTTGTCTAGGCCCAAGCTTATGGGCTTTGAACAAGAAGTAAGCCCACTTTGGTAAGTGGACTTTTCAGGCCACAATTCCACATAGCAAGTCGACGATGGTTCTAGCTAGTGTACCAGGAGGTCTTTATGACATTTTTAAAAGACGGTCCTATATATCTTTTTTATTAAATATATAGAGAGAGCACAGGACAGGAGACAATAATAACAGTTAACTAAAAATATGACTTTTTCAAATTAAAATCTAATATATAATAAAAAATATGAATGCATGGAAGTTTAAAAAATCTAGGGGGGAGTGATCAGAATATAAATTGTACAAACAAATGAAATATGCTGTCGGACTAATAATTATTAAATATTTGAGTTGTTTGAGCAATTGATCGAAGCGGGTGTCGAAACGATTAAATGTACCATAATTAAGCCTATCATTATTACAGTTAAATATATATCGCGTTGAAATATCTATCTAAAAATATGCATGCATGTAGGCTGGCGTGGATAATGGATCAGATCATGGCCATATGCATGCATGATCCTTCTGCACCGCAACGACGGCCGGTGCCCGGCGCGGGGCTTCTACACGTACTACGATGCCTTCGTCACCGCGGCCGGCGCTTTCCCGGGCTTCGGCACCACGGGCGACGCCGACACCCGGAAGCGCGAGGTGGCGGCGTTCCTGGCGCAGACGTCGCATGCACGAGACGACGGCGGGTGGGATGGGGCGCCCGACGGGCCGCTACGCCTGGGGCTACTGCTTCAAGGAGGAGAACGGCGGCGCCACCTACTGCCAGGAGAGCACCCAATGGCCCTGCGTCCCCGGCAAGCGCTACTACGGCCGCGGGCCCATCCAGCTCTCCTGGAACTACAACTACGGCCCAGCCGGGGCGACGGAGGCCATCAGCGTGGACCTGCTCAGCGACCCGGACCTGGTGGCCCGCGACGCCGTCGTGTCCTTGAAGACGGCCATCTGGTTCTGGATGACGCCGCAGGCGCCCAAGCCCTCGAGCCACGACGTCATCACGGGCCAATGGAGGGCCCTCCGCCGCCGACGTGGCCGCGGGGCGGCTGCCGGGGTACGGCGTCATCACCAACATCATCAACGGCGGGCCCCGATGATCGCGTGGCCGACCGGATCGGGTACTACAAGCGCTACTGCGACTTGCTCGGGGTCACCTACGGGGAAAACTTGGACTGCTACAGCCAGAGGCCCTTCGGCTCCGGCTCCGGCACATCATCATCACCAGTCCAAAGCTTCTACCACGCTGATGCCTAAGCTAGCAATAAAATGCATATGGGCACAACAATAAGATCGACTTAATAAGTTTTGTGTCACGCATACGTACGCCTCGGCCATGTATGTTGAGACGACGTACGACGATGCACGCAAGCAGTCATGGGACTGAGATTGATCGAGCTCATGGTGAGCCGTGAGCGAGCGAGGCCGCCGAATCCTGTATGTGCATGTTTCCTTCCGTTTTATTTGAATAAAAGGAGCCGCAGATCTTGTTTATTCCCTGGTGCTCTGATCTCGCATGCGTGCGTGTGTTCATCATCGTGCATGCTTGGTGACAACAGCTAGCTCAACACGTAGTAAGCAGTAACTAACGTAGCAGCTGTAGTTATTGTTACTTTTTTTTATGGGAACTACGACGGGCAAGCTGCTGGCTTGAACGATGTATTATAAGGTGTGGCGAACCACAAAGTACAATAGCAACTGCTAGCGCAGCTCAACACAAGAGTAATAACAGATTACACACGATGCTGCAAGTACGATGCAACAAATAAGAAGAAAGACTACAGAAAGAAGGAACACTAAAAGGAATCAGTTCTCGTAGTCTAAGAGGGGGAGGTGGTGAATTAGGAAAACTGAAAATCTTAACCTACGGTTCAATCTAGTTTGCACAAAACATAAGCTAGAACATGTTAACTAGATATGCAACTATGGTTCTTCTAGTGTGAAACCCTCACCCTAAATAAGTTTTGCAACCTATAGCCAATCCTAAAAAAATACTACACTAAGAATATAAAGGCACTCAAGATTGCAATATAAAGGCACTCAACTATGGTTCAACCGACGCATGTATTCTTTCTGGCACTTGTCGAAAACGTTGCTGCGATCATCTCTGCGGTTTTACTGCACTTTAAGTGTCTTGGAAATGATTTGGACTTGGACCATCTTATATATGGATTGGACTCCATCCATGGAATAGTTACTCACCACCCCTCGTAGCTACGCCTCGCCGCTGCCACCCTCCATTATCCAACAAGGGGAGGAAGCCTCGAAGGAATGAGGAACCATCATAACAGAAGGGGACTAAAGGTGGGGGAGAACACTGATCAAAGCATCACCGGAAACACTGATCCCCCTTCGAGCTAATGGCAGCACCTTCACAGCGCATCCGGGTTCTGTCTACCACCACCATCCGACGCCAAACAAGGGGAGGAAGCCTCGAAGGAGGGAGGGTCGGCAACAAGGAGCGCCCGACATTTGATTTGATAAGACCACCAGCAAGGAGAGCAGCAACGAATAAAAGGTGCTAGAAGCGGGCACAAATTGAACCATGAATGACAGCAATAATCACGCAGATCAAGGACCAAGGCCAAAGGAGAAGAAGACCCTGTAGCTTAGGTGCTTGCGAGATGGCGGACCGAGCGGTGATCGGGACCTCCCCGCGCATCAGGTGCGGCACTTTCATTATCGGACCGCCGTAAGCACAAGCAGCTGCAAGATAGCGAGCTGAGACAAGGATATATATATATCAAGAATTCCGGTAGTGTACTAGCCGAGGTAGAGCACCTCCCCAAGTGGAGGTGGGGCACCTCCCACGCACCGAGTGTGACACTATCGTTGTGCAGCAATGGTGAATCCTCAAAACTTGCTCCAAGAATCCTGCAAGCTCGACGCCGATGACCATGACCCCACACCCCTGCGCCCCTGGACGACCAAGGCTACTCACCCATGGGCGCCGCAGGCCGACACAAAGCGGTGGTAGTGCCTCGCCGACGAAGGAAAGCACAACCGGCGAGCCGACGACAAACAAAAGGCAGCATCTAGATCCGCACCCCATGGTGTAGATCGGCTTCAGAGGACGGGGGCAGGTGTCAGCGACCTCGACAGCAGGTTGGGGCGAGCCCGCCCAGATCCGGGGGGGGGGGGGGGGGGGGGGGGGGTCTCCCATCACCGAGCAGGCCTGCCGCTGGGGACGAAGTAGCCGCGGCAACCAAGCAGTGGCATCCCCCCGCGTATGGTAGGGTCCCAGGATGCCGACATCGACCAGAGGATTTGCGCGGGGGGGGGGGGGGGGGGGGGGGGGGGGGGGCGCGGGCTGCCGAACGACGACGACGATGGCCGGAGCAGGATGCCGGGCGGGAGCCGCGCGGTGGTGGCGGCCACCCCACTTGTCACCCCCATCGTAGGGATGCGAGCACGGCCCGCGAGGAGGCCAGGCCGAGCCGGCCAGGACGCCGATAGCCTCCTCCCTAGCGGATTTGGGGGGGGGGGGGGGGGGGCGGGGGGGGGGGGCATATTTGTTCCCCTCTTTATTTTTTTGTTTCGTAATTACTGTTACTAGCTACGACAAACCTAACACTTGGACCTAAGTAAAAAAACAAACACTTGGCTAAATTTTGACTGAAGTTCGAAGGTCCAAACTATCGGGCCGAAAAATTACCGATAATACTAGTATGATCACTGGTTGTTGCAATGGCTTGTTCCACTTGTGGACGGGCACCGCATATTACTTAAAAAAAGAGAGAGAAAGTAGTTGTAATTAACTGTGTTGAATCGTGTGTCTGGAATCTTGGTGGACATGTTCCACTGAAGAAACTAAGTAATGGGTCCATTTCTCTCATATATTAGTGTACAAAGCGTAGTGAAAATGATGAAGAGCTTGAGACGCTAACATGCACGCACGCATGGATTACAAAGCTACACAGCTGTAGGTTAATTTGTTGCATGCGTACTTTTAGTACGTAGTATATATACGTACCATACTCATGGATGCTGTATAATCTCGCTAGCCATCTAATAAACTCCACTCCGTACACGTACGCGTATGTATGTAATATATATACTAGCTAGTAGATCTCTCTGTAACAATATGACTATCAGCTATGTATGTGATGATCGATGATGGATCGATGGATGGACACGGTTGATTATCAGAAGTTGAGGACGCTGCTGGCGTAGTATGGCGACCAGCTCTCCATCCAGGGGCTCCGCAGCTGCGTCAGGAATGGGTCCTGCATCCACTCCTGTTGCTGCGCCGCCGCCGGCTGCTTCGCCACGTCCAGCTGCGGCAGGCTCAGCGTCGCCGGCCTCAGCACTGCCGTCGATTCGGCCATCACCTCCTCCTTCTTCATGCATACGCTCGCCGGCGGGATGGCCACGCCCATCATCATGACATTGATCTCCCCCTGCTGTGCGCCGCCGCCGCCGCCCTGCTGCTGGTGGTCCGACGACGACATGGAGTCGGCGGGCGAGCCGGTGTCGTTGTGGGAGGCGGACGGCGTGCACGCGGAGGCGCGCGCCAGCTCCTCCATGGCCACACGCTGCTCCAGCTCCTTGAGCGACACTGCCTTGCGGTAGATCTTGCACAGCACAATGTCCTCCTGATCGATCGATCATCATACATGCACAAATCAAATTGGTTAATAATTAAAACTGCTGCAGTACTGTGGACTGAATTATATATTGAAGAAAAATGTTGCTTTTATGCTAGACCTGACATATATATGATCGACGACAGGACCGAGCTAGGTACTCCTACTTTTCAAAGCACGCGCGATGCAACCTAGCACTCTAGCAGAGACGACTCGCCAAGTCAAAGTCGTCAATGTGGTCGTGGCACGTAATAGTAATGTGATGTGGCCGCGCCAGGGGCGTATAGTACCTTGGGTGGTGAGCTAACGACGACGTTGCCGGAGGAGGAGGATGCGTCGGCGGCGCCGTTGGGGAGGCGGTACTCGTTCATGACCCAGTCGGTCTTGGTGCCCCGTGGCGCGCGGCCCTCGTAGTAGACGAGCGTCTTCTTGAGCCCAATGAGGCGCTTGGGGTCGGCGGCGCAGCGCACGGCGCGGTCCGACCCCGTGGCCTTCCAGAAGCCGCGCTCAGTGGTGCGGCTGGGGCGCCCGCCGCCGGCGGCCTGCTTGCGGTCGCGCGGCACGAAGAAGTACCACTCGCGCTCGCCGACGATGCGCGCCAGGCCCGGCAGCTCCCAGGGGTCGTGCCGGTACAGCTGCACCGTGGGGATGATGTCGAACTTGAGCTTCTTCCCGTGGGCCACCTGCTTCAGGTAGAACTCCAGAAGCTCCTCCTCCGTCGGGTGGAACCGGAAACCCGGAAGGTCAAGCTCTGCCGCGCCGCCGCCCGACGATGCGCCGCGCCGCTCCATCTCTCGATCGATCTGTCTCGATGATGATGGTTGCTAGCTAATTAATGAGCAGTTGTTGCTGCTGCTTGATCGATCGATGAAGGGCCTGAGAGAGGAGGGAAGTGGTTTCCCTTTGCATATATAGGCCTGCTGTGCTGGTGCTGGGGGAGAAGAGAACGAAACGAAATAGAGTGAGAGGAAAGTGTGTGGGTGATGCGCTCTGGTCTCTTTCCGGGCCGGTCTTCTCCAGCGTCACAGCTGACTTTTACTACTGGCTAGCCAGCCTGCTAATGGTGCTGGTGTGTGTGTGTAAGACTTGGAATTCTTGATTGCTGGCTGCTTAGTGCTCATTACTTTACTTGCTTGCTTGGGAGTTAATTATTAATTGGCTGGCCTATCTGCTAGTATTATTATAATATGGGAAAGAGTACGTACTAGTTAATTATTTAATCTAGTATATATACTAGTATTATGAGCTAGTATGCACAACGACTACTCTTATATTCATGTCATAGTAGTTTAGCTTATTACATAGAAAAATGTCAAATTTAGTGAGCACACCGTTTATGTATCAACAGCCGTTGTAAAAACAAATTATATAAGTACAACTCATTAACTAATTCCTGGTGCCCCGCCACACATCCAGAAATTAAACACACTGAAGAGCCTGATGATAAAGATGACCCTGATAAAGAAGCAGCGAGTGGCTGCAAGCCTGCAAAGTGGTCCGACCGAGACGACTTGGTCCATTGGTGCACACTAATAACTAATATAAGTTCAGAGTGCGTGTCTGCACTGCAGCTAATTATATTAGGAGCGACAGAACTATCCAAGGATTTCGTTCATGTGTGCATGCAGCAGTAGACGAGAGTGAATGTTTTGATGAGATTTGGAAGACGTAGCTTTCTCAAGGATGCGGAGACAATGAATATCTCTGACCGCCTTACTGTGTATATATTACCAAGCCATGCATTCTTGACCATGCATGCCCCGTCAATTTATCCTATATATGTTTCACATATGCCTTTTAAAAAAAAGAATTTGCTACTATCTGCATATATAGAACATAATGCAAATGTTTTTACTTTTGCTGTAAGCATTTATTTGACCACATTTCTTTTTTCTAAGTGGGTTTCATTTGTCCCCTCCTTGAAATTAACATTTTTTTTGCGAATCACAGTACAGATCTGTACACGCTCACAAACACGCACGCACACTCATCCCTATGAATACACGCACGCAACCCTACCCCTATATGAGCACCTTCGACCGACTGAGCCGGCAGATCCTCGAGGTTGATGAAGATGCGTGTGACAGACACGTCACCTGCCACTGAAAGAATAGCAGTGGTTAAATCTTGAAATAAACCCAGAAAAATATGAGCACCCGTGCCAAGTCGAGGATTCGAACCCAGATGAGCAGGTTCCACCACAAGGAACCTTACCAGCTGAGTTAGGCTCAGTTCGCCTCCTTGAAATTAACATGATCAGGTCATATTTGAAATAATATTATTTTGCAAAAGAAAAAAGGAAAAAGACATGACGAAATTCTACAGGAATCATGCATGAAGTAACAAGCATATGTTGCTTTCAAAAGTGATAGCTGTGTAGAGCTCGGTAGCTGTGTTAAGAGATACGTACTCCCTTCACTTTGTAGAGGCAGCTGTACGTGTAGAATTCGTCCCTTTGATATCGATGGCTTTACTTTGACAGAAAGCGTACGTTGAAGTGGTAAACCCCCATGAAACGGTTTTTAAGTCCAGGACGCCCTCATGAACAGGGAGAATGTAAGCAAACCGACACCATTGGCTTCCACAAGATTGCGAGATGGATGTTTTGACAGTTGAATTCCTTGCGTGCACAGGTTTGTTAGTCGTGCGTGGCCATGACTGTCCTGAGAAATCCAAGCAGAGGACATGGTGAGGGTCCTCCTCCCGATAGGTGACCTCCTCACATATCTCCAATCCCTCTTTTGTCTCTCTCTTAAAACCGCGTTGAATCGTTCCAAGTCTTGAAATGATTCTCCTTTTTTGACGAAAAGAAACCGATGGATGGAATTACTTTCTAAGAAGAAATCATTGCAGAGAATTCGGCGGCGGCTGCTGCGCAAAAGGACTAATGGTTGGCTAAAGTGGCTGCATTTTTCAGGCACCTTACCATTCGTATGCATCGCACTCCTCCAGTGACATTCAACCTCGCCCATCGCCACATACCAAACAAGCGGAGATCGGATCCTCAGCTCCTTTGAAGCAGTCCAAGTCTTTCTTCTGTTCTATCCTGTTCTCAGAAGAAGAAGAAGAAGAAGAAGAAGCTTCAATTGGTGGGTCAGTCACCTCAGTGCTCTCCTCTGGTGGTGGCGATGATGCATCATCTTGAGTTGGGACGACCTGGAAGAAGAGGTCGTTAGTGATCCATCTTTTTCCTGCAAAGAGAAAAATTATGTATATTATGAGAGATGAAAAGAAGCCTGTGTGACGTCTATGCTTGAGTGGCGCTGACCTGACATGACCCGACCTATTGAAATCAAATGTGAACCAGACAGGGAACAAAGAGTGAAGAAGCTTCCTAGCTTCATTTTCTGTTTTAGACAGTGCTGTAGACTAGCAATACATGCTTCTATATCTGCGCATTAACATCTTTATCAAGGCCGGCAGTACGAAGTACAACAAACCAAAGTTGTATTCTGGACAAGAACTTCTTTACATGCCGGACACATTTAGCCAGGTGAAGACCATGGCTCCTCTGTATGGGCACACCATCTCTTCCCTGATTATTTTCACTCTCTAGACAACTATACACAGTCCTTGGTGATGACACCAGTTCGCTATGAGCTACAGACCAGGACAATTACATGGACACCAGCAGCTAGTCCAGTAGAGCAGGACTATTATAAGGGCCCCAGCAGCCAGTCCAGTCCTGATCATGGACTTATGGCGTCATTTAGTACTTTTATCAGATGACTGACGCCCAAACTTCCTTCCCTTCTTGCCAGAAACATCCTCTGTCGATTCTCTTTCCTCACGCGCTTCTGTAGTAGCTGTAGGTGTTTTGAGGGGGGTTGCATCGACATCAATGATTTCTGGAGAAGTCTTTCCAGCACCAGTTGTCTCAGCCTCTTCATCCACACGGTAGTAAGCCTGGTAGCAAATGTTTTGTCAGGTGCTGGTATTGCACTGTGACGGATAGCTTCTAGTTCATCAGTTCAGTTGAGAAGTAGTTGATAAGTGAACATTACCACACAAGTGCGGGGTGGAGAAAGGACTTTGAATGAGTTTGGGCGGTTGTTGAAGTTTGTTTCAGGCACTCCTGGTACCCCTTCAGGCGACGTGAAGTGATCAACGTCATGGCCAACCTGTGGCACAA
Organism: Panicum miliaceum; assembly: GCA_032594955.1. Classification (NCBI taxonomy): domain Eukaryota; kingdom Viridiplantae; phylum Streptophyta; class Magnoliopsida; order Poales; family Poaceae; genus Panicum; species Panicum miliaceum. Next base: position 50,230,947 of record CM064062.1, read on the forward strand.
CATAGATTAATCTTGCAAACACAGCAGTTCTGATGGCACCAATTACAGGAGGGGAAAGAAAACATTTTTCCAGCATCTATACACTACTTACTCTTCCATGTCCACCAAAGACAAAAGCATCAGAATCCAGTGCTACTCTGTATTTCCCGGGCAAATCGCATCCAACTTTGTACCTGCATATTAGTTGCAAAGTGGAGACGAGAGTAAGCACGTTAGACAACAGGGACAAAAGGGGATTTCAAAAGGCAAAGCTTGTAATGTGTCACTTACCCATCATAAGTTTTCTTGGGATGAAAATTGAAAACAAAAACCAAATCTCCACGTTCGAATACAATAACCTGAATGAAAGCAGAAATAAATTGCAAAGGATCTTTTAACAAACCAAACTATTTAAATCAAATGGCTAGGGTTAAATCAAATGGCTAGGGTTAACATCGTGCTTTCCTAGATTACATATCGCCTTGATCAGTAAAATATAGCACAAGCTAGAGTTTATACTCTTCCTAAGAAGAAACAAATGGTGCAACACTCTCATACTAAGTATTTCTCAAGTCCTTACCTTTTTCTCCTCATTCATGTCGCTTACAATCTGCTTTGGTGATGAAAGGAAGGAAAATTCCTCGTCGAGCGCATTCATTGCTTGATCAAACGCATTCATGTACTGTTCAGCATTAGATCAATAAAAAAAAATCGGCATGTTAGCTAAGATAAATTGAAAACTTGAACTGTATAGAAATGAGACAGAATAGACATTCCATTGGATATATAGTGTAACATACGCAGTTAAAAAATAATTTCTATCAACAAAACAATCAATCATTGAGAAACATGTTCCTACGTCTGCAAAGTAAAGTAAAGAAAAATGCCATACCTATCAATCCACAGAAATCATGTACTCAACAGTACCAATACATAAGCGTCAACAAGGTAGTAGGTTCGCACAGGCCAAATATGATCGGTCTATTAAGTAACAAGTAATGGTTTGGTGAAGTTTGCTCTACTAGGATAACTTGAAAAAGTGTGGAAAAGTATAGTTGAAATCGAACACTGTAAAAATGCAATAGTAGTATGGAACTCACAACATCTAGCCAGTATTAGAGACAATGATAAAAGGAAAAAGGTAATGGTCAAAGTGGTGCCATAAAAAAAACTATAAGGGTTGTATTAAAAAACATAACCTTGTATCGCAAGTGATCAGTGTCCACAAGGCTCCATTGACGTCTGCATTTATCATAGCTCCAGTTGTTCCCTTCTCTTGGAAAGTCGATCCATTCTGGGTGACCAAACTATAAGAGAATTGACATTAATTAAAGCGCAATGCCACTACAACTATGAATAAGAAGAAAGACATAAGAAATGAAATGCAGCTGCGCATTTCGTGCAACCAACTTCACTGAAGATCACACTCTCATGTGTAAAAGCATAGATAGCATATGAAAAACTCGTTTGTTTATTCCAGGATGGTGCAGATGAAAGACTTGATAACACCTCTGAAAGATGCTAGGGACACTCAAGCAGTTTTCTTCAAATAGTGAAGGGTAAAATTTATCCCATGTTTTGTACAAATATGTGGACGAGCTACAAGAGGATTACCAGCAATAAATAGACCACATTTAATGTGCAACAACAAGCATAGGCAACATTAATCATTCAAAAAGCAATCAGGAAGTCAGGTTACTGAGAAAACAGAAAAGACCCTTAATGCTGAAATCTCAAATCAATAAAGAGAAAGGGTACATGAAAGCTTTTATTGATGCGAAACATTTTTAATAGACCAAGGTTTACCTCATTCCCCATAAAATTCAAGTAGCCATCACCTCCAAGAGCCATTGTGATGAAATGAATCATCTGGAGTGTTTAGAACAAAAAAGGCAAATATATTAAGAGGGGATGTAACACGTCCAAGAATATATGAAGCCAAATTTAACCAGTACTTAAGGAGAAATGGAACCTTTTGGAGTGCAATCCCACGATCAATGGTAGGTGAAGCCGGCTGCAAGTCTGACATGCCAGTGTACATTTCCTTGTCCATCAGAAGAAATGCTATAGTTTTGTCGCCAACGATAGACTGAAAGTTTGAAAGAAATTAATTTCAGTAGAAGATAAACATATCGTATGTGACTGCAAATTCTTAGACATGCTTAGGAGGGCCTGGTAAACTTTCAAGAATAATTAATGCAGTTACTAGCAATCAGGATGGAAATTTGATGATATTATACTCTGATTAAAATATTGAAAAGGTCATCACCCACATGTGTAGTTCTCTAACCCACTACATCCAACTATATTTCCTTATAATATAATGCATGGTACCTGATCATGGCTCTCAGCATATGCAATGCATTTTTCAGTATATCTCCTATTAGTCAAAGTATGCGCTATTTCACCCATCGACCACTCAGAGTCTTCTTTGTTCTTCAGGTAGTCAATCCATCTATCAGGGATAGCCATTGCCAGGCGATAGTCAAACCCAACTCCACCTTCATCAACCGGTCGACAAAGGACTGGCATGCCTGAAACATCTTCAGCAACAATAGTTGCTTCTGGCAGGATGCTGTGCATCAAACGGTTTGCAAGCATCATGTAAACAACTGCATCCACATCTGTGTCCAAACTGAAATACTCCTTGTAATTTCCAGTAAATCCCACATTGATACCATGGTGATGATACAGCATTGATGTAACTCCATCAAATCGGAAGCCATCAAACATGAATTCATCCATCCAATATCTCAGGTTGGAAAGAAGAAACCTCAATACCTCCCAGTTAGCGTAGTTGAACAGCCGGCTATCCCAAAGTTTATGATAGCCCCTATCTCCCATATGAAAATAGGACTCTTGGGTACTTTGTCCAACATCATAGCCATTTAAACCATCTGTGACATTATTACTTGCATGGCTATGGACAACATCCATCAGAACTCGTAATCCCAGACTGTGTGCCTTATCAACAAGATATTTAAGGTCCTCTGGTGTGCCTGATCTGCTGCTAACTGCGAAGAAATTTGTCACATGATACCCAAACGAAGCATAATAAGAATGTTCCATAACTGCCATCAACTGAACTGTATTATAGTTATTTGCTCGTATGCGTGGCAGCACATTGTCTGCAAATTCCCTATATGTGCTTACTGCTGGCTTTTCACCACTCATCCCCACATGGGCTTCATAGATACGTGGAGCATCAGGCTTTGAAGGCCGAGGGTGCTTAAACATGTACCTGCGAAAAAGAGGTAAAAGGTTCCATAATTTTTCATATTGTTGGGCTAAGATTAACGCTTAAGTTTACAATGTGGTTCGGAACAGTAGAAAAGACCTTTCAGAAGCAGGAGGATCCCAATGAACACCATCATAGGGAGCTCCAAATTTAGAGGCATCAACAGTTGCATAACGAATCCATGCAGGAATCCGATCAACCCATACCCCACCATGTCTAAAGCGAAATTTAACCCTGGAATTGTGAGGGATGGCAGGTTTCCCTTTGACATGGTCAATTTTAATTGACCAAACACCAAATCTATCCTTCTCCATCTGATGGTTTGCACCATTCCAGTCATTGAAGTCACCAATAAGCTGTGCCTCCCTACATCCATAAGTAAAAAAATCTCCAAGTCAAATGCATCAATCTATTAAATAGTGGAAACAACATTTTGCCATATGAAGAAAATAAGCATTAAGTATCACAACAGTAGCAAGAAAAGGGAAAACATATTTTTAGCAAGACACGACAGTCTTGCGCAAGAGTAAAATCTCCATACAGTTTTCTATTCCCAAACTTTGATTACTCTCCTGTGTTATAGCATTCTGTTTTGTTGTCTGATTGCTGTAAGACAGAATCTCTTCAAAAGCAAATTGAAAAAAAAAAATAAAAACTGGCACTATCATACTCCGTAAGTATATCATACATTAAAGAAAGGCGTTAACAAGCATTTTCCACAACAACATTAGAACTTACTGTGCAGCAGGTGCCCATTCACGATATACAGTTCCATCCTTGTTTGTATTGATCCCAAACTTCAAATAGCCTGAAAATAGAGAATCCAGGAAGATTGATGATGCAAACAATCTAGTATTGTACAGCACAGAAAAGATTATATAACTGTGTTGCGCGTTGTGAATGCACGAGCTGAGCCTAACCTTTAGAAAATTCTTCAAGACACCCCTCATTTTTCTCAATGGCACACTTCTGGTCCAGGTATCTTTTCATCCGGTAGCTGAAATGGTCCTTGAATTTCTCCAACTTGGGGTCCAGCTTGTATATGGGAAGATGGTCAACATCGTCCTTGGATGCTGCCATAGTTTTATCTTCTTGCACAGTCGCGGCAGTGGCGAATTTGCTCTTGGCCTTGCAATGAATGATGAAAGTTAGATGCAGAATTACAGGAGAAATAGAAGCTAGTAGTAGTACATGACAATGTAGTAATTGGCTGCTATATTAACCACAGAAGAGTCTCATCCCAATCCAAAACCAGGAGCGGACCCAGCATAATTCTTGCAAACGAAATCGAAGTTAGTAGGTACTAGGTATATTGTAACTGGATTCAGATCCGAATACAAATAGTTTTGTTAGGGTTTGGGGGTGCTCCGTCTCGCACAGCACAAGGAAAGAGAAGGGGCGGGCATACCTGGAGGATGCGGTCGTCGCCGGCAAAGGGCTGGGCGAAGACGTGACAAATTGCGCCGCCGCTCGCCCAGTCGTCGCCGCCAGGGAAGGAAGAGCAAGGGAGGAGAGAGTGACTCCGAGAGAAGGGAAATGTGCGTTTGGCAGCGCTTCAAACCGGCTACGCTCCGCTCCCGACCTCTCCCGGTCCCAAAAACACCGTTTGGTGGAGCTTCGCTCCCGCTCCAAGCCTGGGTCGCGAATCCAACTCTAGCGGCGCGAATCGTCATCTGGCACTGGGAATCGATCTCCGGCGTGAGGAATCAACCTCCGGCAGTGCGCCAGGGAGAAGAGCGGAGAGCTCCGGCGCAGCCTCATGCTCGACAGCACAGCCAGGTTGGTGTCGATGGCTGGCGCTCATCCAAGGTAGACAAGGGTGATGGCGGCCTCTAGAAATCCGGCATCGGAGGAGAAGGGCGGCGCCCCGGAGGAGAAGACAGCGAGCGCAAACCTTGGAGAGGGGCGGGGTGGTCTCGTGGAGAGGGGCGACGCGAGTAGCGGAGACGGCGGTGCGGGCGACCAAGATTGAGGCCCCGACGCGAGCGTTGGAATGGAGAATCGGGGGGGAGCTGCAGGTATTTTTGGCTCCTCCGCGTTCGCAGGCGAATCGGAAGGAGCGATGCACGTCGACTCCCATCGATCCAGAGCAGACAGGCCGTTTGGCAGTCGAGGAGCGCTACCAAAGAATGCCAACAGAGGGAGGAGATGAATGAACCTGAGGCCCTGAGCGGGAGGGCTGTCACTGAGCCGACCGACCTTGAGCGAGGCTGCCACCACTAAGCTGGAGGATCCCGATCTTATGGAGATCATGTTTCCGTAACGGCTTTCATTTAGAATATATTTAATAAAAAAATATTTTTAGAGATTATGTAAATTCAATTTTTAAAGTCTAGGTTTGTCGCGGTCGCTGTCCAAAGTGCAAAACATGTCTAAAATTACTATCGAAATCCATTTCCTCCGTAATAACAAATTCCAATCTAGGCAAAAAATTTACCTTAGCCGGCACCGACCGGCGAGCTACGCGCTGGACAGACAATACACTCAAGCGCACATCGCCGCCACCCTGCGAAACCATCAAAGAACGAGTCGGCAGTAGGAAAACAAAAGCAGTAAATCCAATAGCCCCAGATTCTCTGGACCTCACCGCGATCCCTGGCGGCGCCGCTCGATCAGAAAGCGCGCGCGGGCGCCGCGTCGGCTGGAGAGGAGCCGGAGAGGAAATCGGCGACGTGATGCACAGCATTGTGGCGGCGGTGGCGAGCGAGTCCCATCTTGTCAGCAGCGGGAGTTCCTCGAGCTTTATAGCGGGCGCCGGAGCTGGCTTGGCGTCTTCCCCCCTATACCTCTTCTTCCCCGCAATGAAGGCGTGATTTTTTTGGCTTTCTTCTCCGTCGCAATCTGCCGCGGCCGCCAGCAGAATCAGCCAGAGCTAGACAAGGAGGAGGAGGCCATGGCACATGACATGAGGCAGATCTGTGGGCCCGCACGGGCCGGGCGCGCCACGTGGACGGACACGAGCAGCCGAGGAGCTTTTGGCTTTCCTTTTTTTCGAGTGAAAAGAGGCTTTTCTTTTTTGTTCTTAAGCAAAAATACAAACAGATTAATTACGTTCTAACTTGGTGCAAGATGTTGGCTTGCGCAGCTAGATCATCACTATTGCAACTCGAAGCACAAAAGAAGCTTTTTTCTGTAGCTTTTCTAACAAATTAAAATGGTCGGTGTTTGAAACGTACAGCTAAATGTAAACTCATCTGCATCAGACGAGCTGTGGTGGCTGTTAATCAGCCAAAGTTGCCAGTGGTTTTTCTTGCACTGCAGCGTTTCATCTTGCTTCTTTGAGTGGTTTTTCTTCAGTTTATAACTGCAAACCAAATGGCCGTCTTTTTAAGGCCCTTTTTCCCCGAGTGGTGAGGATGAGGACGTGGGAAATCAGATGATACTGTGCTTGCTCGTGCAATCCCATCATCTGAAGGAACCTCCATGTCCATCCATTGTTGCAAAAGGAAAGAAAAGGTTTTCAGCCTTTTTCTGGTTGTGTCGCACGAGCACAGTGTGACCACGGCCTGCCCTGGCCCTCAAAAGCACACACTATTAGAATGGGCAGCGATGAAATGGTAATATACTCAAAGCATGAAACAAATAGACTGGCAGAGCATCTTCTCAAGCCTCAACTTTGAGACATATTTATTCTTTGTGCAATTATTTCTAGCCTGTGCTTTACAAGTGGTGCCGTGGGAACTAGCTATGCTCCATAAGTTTATTCAGAACAGGCACATTGCTTCTATCCAACACTTTGCTCTTCTAAGGAAGCCTGTATCTTAAATACATGATCAAGGCCTCAACAGCTGAAATGGTCAGCTCAAAGAATCAACAGGCTGATTGCTCATCTCTATTAGCCGCACTACAACATCATGGCAGAGATCTCATCTTACACCTGAACCCTCTACAGGTCTGCTGTAACTTTACTTGGCGCTCAGTTTTCACCTATCACCACAAGCCAACTCTTGTGAGAGATTCATACTTATCTCCACAGATTGTTCTTAGTTGTCACTCCCTAGTAATCCATCTGTGCCCTCGGATCTCATACCCACCTAAGCCATGATCACTATTCTCTCCGCCACTCTCTGCGCTCATGTACCCTGATTTCCTGCGATGCCTTCGCGCTTTCTTTGGACCACTGTTGTCACTCAGGCTCCCATTCAGGAGAGGATCATCAATCCCGCTGATTACCCTGTTCAACTTTGTGGGAGAATTGATACAGCTGTCATCATTTGTTTTCTTCTTTCCCTTCTCGTGTTTTTTGATGTTCTGGGATATCATGTGCAGCTTTTCATTGATTGGTTCCACAGCATGGTTCACAGTGAACTTCAAGTCATTCACAATCTGCGAGATTCATTCAAATAGGATATTTCAGTTTAATTAGCATAGGTTTAGGGGAAAACACAATTCAAGTAAATTGATGAAGTTAGTAGCATTTTTTTTCCCTTACATATTCACCACCTCCAAGTACAACATCACGGACACTTTCTTTTATGGCAGTGGAACACCTCACATGATCATCTGGCTGGGGAAGCCTCAACTTAGTTCGGCGCTCACTATCCTTGACTTCGTCTGGATCTAGAGGGCAATCAACTGAGGCATAGTCTCCAAGAACTGAAACATCTCCAACAAAACGATCATCCATTAGCTCGTATGGCTTTGCAGGGAAGACATACAGGTGGACAACAGAAGCAACACCCATCTGCATCAGAGTACAGAATACTTTGTTAGGGTTTACTTCAAAATGAATATTAAAAACACAAATATGCATAAACATTGAGGTAGAGAGCATGCCCTCTTCCAACTACCAACAGTAAAGGTTCCCATATGATCACACATAAATGAATTCTTCAGTACCATCAGAAGGTATCGAGAAAAGTAAAATAGAAATTAACCACCTCTATGCAGATAATGAAGTCTTCAATACTTGACTTGAACTGAAACTCTTGAGCAATAGGACCTCTCAACAAGCCCCAATTGAAGAGGAGTGCAATTGCTATACCTTGCCACCATGTTAAGAACACAATGGACTTGAATGTCAGAAACTTTGCAAGAGGCTTTATATGGGCTAACTCATCCTTTATCGCGGCATAAAATTGAACAAGGCAGTATAAGGCCCATGACTGACTGAAATTGAGAGCCACAGCCGTGTAAGAGTACCTGATAGACAAGTAAATTGTTCAGTAATGGCAAGAAAACTATTTTGTTTAACTCGTACATCATCAAATGCATGGAAAAGTTCACCGATGCAAACACATGTCCAAAAAAAGATAATGAGGCAAGGTAAAAGGAAGAAACAGCAAAAATCTTGTAGTTGCACTAAATGTGTGATTTAACCTATAAACCTGAGTTATGTATAGATGCATTCCAATACAGGATGGGGCATCCCCAAAAGAAGGCTGGGTAGACAAGGAGGGTCAAGGCCCATCATAAATTAAATGCAAACACAAATTATAAACAAATCCAGCGGTATCAGATTCATGTACACAGCCCATGAGAGTCATCTACCGTGACGTGTAACACCAGATATCGGGATATTCAAGGCAATAATGTTATAGGACGTGAAATCAAGCACACAATTTAGCATTTATGGCACATGCAAGTTGCAATCCATAACTGGTCTAGAGGTGCAGGACACCTGAGTCTATGATATACTTAGTGATATAACATTATAATCCACATATGCATGCTGACCGTTTAAAGGAAAATGAGCATAAAAGGCTTTTTTAAAGACCGGAATTAAGGCATTTAAAATTGAAAAACTAACAACAATAATCGAACAGTAACAACATAGTGAGATGAGACAAGTCCACGGTATGATCGATGAGTGAAAGAAACCAGCATCCCTTACCCACAGTTCAACTTAAACTCTCCTTCACAGTACACCCCAAAGGATTCAAGAATGACCGCAAGAATAGCACATATTGATTTTATTATCATCTGTTCCATGTCATGGAAAATAGATTAGTTCAAATTTTCATAACCGGACACGGCAAAGTCAACAGGGGTGGAAATAAAGAGCCACATACATATTGAACTAGCCCAAATTTGATGACCATGTAGAGCCATTCGCCTAGAGGCCATGGTTTCAGCATGTAATTCATTGGAAAAGGATGGTGTACATATCGCTGTTCAGATGCTTGGCCTAAAAGTGGTGCATTAAAACCTGAACCGCCCTCCTTCTTCAGAAATTCAATCGTCCTATCTTCCCCACCTAGCATAATAAGTAATACTACACAGTGAAGCCAAGGTATGGATGATAACATTGGAATGTAAAGTAATTGACAGAGGAGTACCTAAGCAAGCAACTAGATACCGCCCAAAACAATACATAGCAAATGCCTCATAGCCATCTCGAAGAATCTCAATATCAACACTTATTGATGGATTTACCAATGATATGTACTGCAAGAGTAGTCATAAATTGTTAAAAAGTATATAACAATACAAAATTTGAATAACTAGATGTTATCCTATACTTGGACTGTAAATGCAGGTATTAATCTGTTGGACACAAAGCAGCAACATAGCACCTTACCGACTCGACTGCATAGCAGGGCACCATGAGAATGACGCCGACAAGAAACTTCTGTTCCTGAAAGAACACAGGCACGATGTGAATGAGTGAAAAAGAAACGACCAAGTCAAACACAGTTCCAACAATTCAAACATTGACAAGTAATTCACAACCTCTGGGTTTTTGTAGGCTGACAGGTGATTGAACAGCAGGTATAGGGACAGTGAGAGCGAGATGACGACAAAAACGCCAGCGATGATTGTAGCCCAGAGAGGCAGCGCATTGCTACTGAGAAGAGAGAATGATTGTTCGGCCAACTCCATGGCCCTCTCTTCCCACAGCCCCCCTTGTCCGTTCTCCTCGAATTATGCTCCCTCTGGAGCGAAATCTGTTCCAGGATATGGTTCATAGAGGATCATAATTCACAACCCCCAATTGAGACTGGAGTCCTTTCGCCAGTGCCTAGAATTCTCTTCTTCCACCTAATACTCGGTGGTCTTTACCTGCAAGTGCATAAAGAAGAGAGGAGTTAAAGATGAGGAGCCGCAAGCAGGGGCGGACAGGGCATGGGTGTACACAGATGATTTTTGCAAAAAAAAAAAAATCGAACTTTGCAGGTAAATACATGGTCAGATCCGAATATAAACAACATACAGACATTAGCGTTTGGGGGATTCGATTCTACACAGCAGGAAGGGAAAGGAACGGAATGGGGGGCATACCTGTAGGATGCTCGTCGCCGGCGAAGACCTGGCCAAAGGCGGCGCCGCTCGCCCTGTCGTCGCCGCTAGGAAAGAAAGGCCGAGAGAGAGAAGCGTGGAGCGGAGAAAGAAAAGGACGCAAATGCGACCGCGCCCCGTCCCGTCCCGGAAGGCACCCAAGGGCTGTTTTTTTTTATTATTGCTCATATAGTTACAATTTATTTATTTATAAGCAAAATTTAATTCAAACGGATAATTAAGTTCAGTTCAGAATGGTATTCATAATCGAATTCGAATAAAAAAATGAGATTCACAACAGAGAGTCCAACATTCAATCAAATTAGTGCATAAGATTGTTCAAAAAAAAATTAGCGCATAAGAAAAATGAGATTTTCCTGCCTACCAGTCGACTCATTCAGGATTGGGCCTTGAGGTTTGATTTTCAGAAGATTAGGTGGCGGAATCATATTATAGTTGTTAGGGAGACACAGACAGGGACGGCGATCTGTGACGGCATTGGAAAGGGTGAGTGGATTTTTGATAATCCTTTCTTCCTCCCACACCACATGCTTCCAACGTTTCTACTTTTGTTTTGGAGTCGCTGTCTGTCATGCCATGTCTCTCGCGTTCTCTGGGCCCTCTGATTCTGCTGCTTTTCTGTTAATTCTCTGGCAACTCCAGATCGTAGCCTACTAATCCCCAATTCAAATAGGAGATTTGACACAATGAATCTTTAACCAGAATTTTGGTTTAATAATTGCAGAGCCTCTCTGTTGAGTCCGTCCCTTTTCCACACCTCCTGTGTTCCTATTTGCAAATCAGAGGAAAGTTTGGGGTTTTGACTTTTGTGTACTGAATGCTACCCAGAAAAATCTTATCTATTTTGGGCATTCCTATTCCAACTAGAGGTTTAATGAACAGTACAGAAGCACGAGTCATCTATCAGCATATGGATAATTTAAAAAATAATGACAATGAGTGCCTGTCACTTGGAACAGCTCACAGGTCCAATCTTTAGCTTGTAAGCAATGGAGGCCGTCACAAGTCCAGGTCAAATCTTAAATATCTCGATGATCACTTTTTTTTTCTGAAAAGGAGAATGTTCAGAACTTCTGTATTAGGAACTAGGCTTGTTTTGTTTCGAAAGAAAAGACTTTACCACTGCTTCCTTTTCAATGGGTTGCTATGCTACCACACTCCAAATTTAATCAACCAAAATTCTGCTCACGACATGTGGATATGCTCTCACATCAGCTTCTGCACGAACGTTGGCTTCATTATCAAGAGTCTCGTACTAGTTTGTGTCAATCTACCGCACAATTTGCCGAAACCCAATCATGAACCGGTCTCTTAGGGTTCTTATTAGGTTGATTTCCAATTACATACAATTTTAATAGTCCACTAAAAGTAATAAGCTGCTACACAGGTGCCGCTTAAGGTCACCAAAAATCAACTAGAAATGAGTAAATTACGTCTTAAAAAATGTTTATGATCTGCATATATCACTCCGCTGTAAATCATTTTTCCTCCCAGATAATATGTTGGTAAACATTTTTTTTAGTGACAAAATGTAAGTAACTAACCTTGCAAGATATTGTAGGAATAAAAACCAATAGATATATGAATCCCTATTGCTAGCGTCTTGGTAATAACCATATCTAATACTCCCTCCGTCCCAAATTATTAGTCGTTTTGGCTTTTCTAAACTTATAGACTGCAGCTGGAATAGCTCATAAAGTCAAACCTTGAATTTTTAAGCAATGGAGGACACCACAAGTGTAAATCATTTTTTTTTCTCGTGGTTTGTTTTGCTACTTCAAATCTTACTATTAGGCAATCATATGCCACTACAAATTTAGACCTTTAGGCATGTTTCACAATGCTAAGTGTTGCAGATAGCACTTCATCCTGAAAAGCCTTATTCAATGCATCATGAGATTCTTTGCTAGCATTGCTATCTTTTACTCTTCTAGACTCATTTAAACTTTTGATGTTCAGAGCATAGAGAAACGCAGTTAAAAAAAACACACAATGTGGAGATAAAATATAGCAGATGCCAGCTGAAGCAAAATGATAAAATGCAAGAGCCTAGGACAAGAGTTTTCTGACCTTAAAATAATGCCAGCTGAAATGAGAAACATGCTTATTACTTAATATGCGCGCGCAGCATGACCAGCAGGAAAATGACAAAACAGAGAACAATCCTGTCGTGCTTCAAGGGTAATATATAGTACTGTGCACATAGCTGAAACCATGCTACGAAATAAAAGATCAGGAACAGATGAGCATTAGACACGGCTACATGTTTCATGCATCAACTTTCTGGAGGATGATAGCTGTGTTGCAAGTGAACAGCGACGTATAAAAACTTTAGCAAAGATGCAGCTATACGAGATCCTTGACACTAAAAACATGAACAACGATCACTCTGTTCTGCTGGCCAGCAACACCAAAAACAGCCAGCTTCTTTCGGCTTATTCTCTCTCACAGAATACTATTAAACTAGTCGAAACCAGCCGGCTTTTAGACCAGCAGAACAGAGTGGATAGTGCATTGAGAACCGCCCACACCGTTTGCTGAAAAACTGAGCCAAGAGTAAAGAGAATGGAGCTTTTGCTCTGAAGTAAGAACATCTTTGCTACAGCAGATCAAAATAAGCACAGCACGTGACAGCAGGATGAGATGCTACAAGAGAAAGAATAATTTCAGCAGATCCACTTATAACCACTGGGGCATGCTGAACAGGAAATTCAATCAATGTTTATTTTCAGATTGCAGAGAAGTCACATGAACAAAGAATAATTCCCAAGATACAATTGTACGAATTGAATTCCAATGGATATAATTGGAAAAAAAAAGCTAAACAGCACAAACCAATTTTTCAGCGACGTTAAGATATTGAACTAACACACACACACACACACCAACCCAGCCCACCAAATGGTTGCTGCAACAGTTGTTGCATTTATGTGGATCCCACTCTGTAATTTAGTCGAAGCAGCCTCTATATACACCCCTCTTTCACTCTCTCCATGGAAGTAGTTAGAGTGTGTATAACCAGCCAATGAGTTCTAGCTTAGGCTCTTGCATCCAGCAAGAATGTGGCAGGTTCTGATTTTGCAGCACAGCCGTACCTAAATGTGCTGTACTTTCTATGGACCCCAGTAAGTTTTCCATGAGCTGCTCTTTGGTGCAGTTCAACCATCATCCTAGAGCAAACCCTGCAGCACGAAATGGACCATGTAACTGTAAGCATATCTGAAATGGTATGCCTTTTGGAATATAAAGAGTAGGGAGGTAATAACTACATTAGTTGTTCTTCTGAATATTTTGTGTGCAGCTCACAGCATTTGTTCCAGGATTTGAACCCATTTATCGTGCATTGAGCTGTGTAGATGGCAGAAGCTGCTAGCAACGATGGGCAGAACTCGAGCATCTCGTATTCAACAAGGCTAAGCTCGATCATGAAGAATGACAGGAGCTCGAGCTGTCCAATAATAGATGATAATTTTTTTGTCAGGGTACATGTACTTACACAGCAAAGATATATAGCTTACATGATCTACCTACGATAAACAGAAGTATGCACAAGTATCTTACCTTCTTCTCTGCTTGTGCTGCCTTTAGGAACCTTCTCATGAAACAGTATGGAGTCGGCACCGACATATTGAACTTAAGTGTGTTCACTATTCTTCTCTCCTGCGGAAATGTCAATGTCATTTCTCTGATTTTTTTTATCTTTTGCACTGAAAATGAAGAGGTAGATCATTTTTACCGTTTCAAGAATATCAGCCCTTGTGTAGGCACGGTCACAGATTAAGATGAGATCTTCCACCACTGGTACGCTCACTTCTTCGTACTTGCACGCAAGCAACATAGCAGTTACACCAACTAACTGAAGCTTCTTCCGCACCACATTTTCAAGTGCCAAAAATCTATCTATGATGTTCACAGTGAGGAAAAGGGTCTCTTCCAACAGCTCCAATTTGTAGTGTACCTGCATATCAAGAACAGAAAACAAAAGGCATTAAATGTTAAGGTTTTACAGAGCATATGAATGATACTAAACTGAAATCTTGCACGTTTTCTCACCTCTATTAGCCAATCAATTAGTATGCCACGCATCTTCTCGTTTATATCAGTTTGGCTTGACATATAATTTGTAGGGACACAACTTGAGCCCTACGTATACAGAATGTTGCAATGAGATCGCACAAGGTAACAACAGGGTAATTGCAAATAACTTCAGTTCAAAATTCTACCTCGGTCCTTCTGTAAAATCTGTAAATTTCGTCAACATATTCAACCACAGCCAGGGAATTTCCTGCATCGCAACTGTCAATATCAGGTGCTGCCTCCTCAATATCTTCCATCTCAATCTCTTTCAGTTCGCAGCTCATCTGAAATGACTGGTATTAGTGATAATTTCCAAATCGGCAATCTGTCATGCTTCCAAAAGGCTAAAGAGTGAGCTAGGAATATGTAATGGTTGATTTACCGCTTCATTCATCTCAGACAGCATAGGCTGGGGGATGTCATCATCAGCCATCTTGGTGCTTTCCATATCTGCACATGTGTGAAATGCTGTATCTGCGTTTCGTTTCTGCCTTTCACTTCCAATTGGGGCCTGCACAACAATTAAATATCAAAGCTGATACTTGAATGCTACTTGTTGAAAGAAGGTTACATATAAAAGGGGAAATTTTTCTTAGAAGATTCAAATCTTGATATTCTATATGTAAAACCTGAATTTAATTTATGGGACTCCAATGTGCAAATTAAAGTTCATAGGGAAAAACAATTGAATTATTAAATTTACCAGAAGAAGCAGCAATGTCAAAGAATAATCAAATTGACAGATAAAACACAGTGCATCACATTTGAATATATCAAGATATGCTATGCAAAATCTGAACGTCCTGTCACACTGATCAAATGTTTGAAAAATGCGTAATGAGCAGCTATATCTATCCAAGAACAATGAAAATGACAGCAAAAGATTGTGCATCACATTCGAATATCAATTTTGTAAGTTGGATTATGGAAAAATTTACAAAAAATACACACTGCATGAGCAGATCCTATTAAAATGGCAACAATTTGAATCACTTTAATGATTATTACCAGATGGGCAGTTGTAGGTTGGCTTGCCAGTGTTGCAGCAAATTTCCTGCCAAAAGAGCAAGACGTACTTCAATAACCTCCTCCCATGGTAATTCGATTCAGGATAGGAAGTAGTAGAAGTGAGGCGTTAACTCGCTAACCTCGTGACCGGACGGTGTCCAACAAAACCAGCTTGATCCTTGGCATTTACAGCAGCAACTGGTTTCCTGAAGCACGGAAAGGAATGTAGTAGAGCAGTTAGAGATCCAGTTCATGCAAGCTAAGAGTCGAATTTTGGGCACAGCTCGGAGGCTTACTCTGAGAGACCCCTCTTGCTAACAGCCAAGTGCTGGTGAGGGCCTCCAATGATGTTCTTGATGTCGCTCAGGGCCCTCCGGTTGGTGTTGGCCATCTCTGGCGCAAACTTGACGCCCTCCATGGCAACACCTTGGTGGTAGTTTTCAGATCTCAGATTCTCCATCGCCGGGGAACTACTGCAGCAAGAAAGTCAAACCGAATTGTGCATCAGAATCGAAGCAACAAGGACTAGCTTTGTTGTCATGACCCAAAAAAAATCCAAGAGCCACACGGATCTGCAAAAGGCGAGGCCTTTTGGTTTGAATATCTCGTTACACGCCATCGTACGTCAGAAACAACGACGCGAATTTGGCAGGTAGCCAGGTCAAGAAATATATTAAAACGTCGAGAATTCCACATCATGGAGTAAAAAAAAGATCCTGATGGTAAGCTACCGATATGGTTTAGTAGCTGGAGAGAAGCAAGCAATCCCAGCTCAGAGAAAGAGCGAAAGAAAGAACTTTGACAAATTCGGGGCAATAGCTTGGCGTTCTTTGACGGAATTCAAAGAGCGGAGAAGATCCACGGGAAACGCCCGGGGCGAGGAGCCCATCGCGAGTAGATCCGCTCGCTCCCAATAGGCAACACAGATTGAGAAGAATCCTAGCTACGAGTCCCGATGTAATCGCTTTCAGCTAATCTTCTCCCTGAATTACTCCATCTAACCGGAGATCCAAGGGGGAACGCAGCTCAGGAACCCAAATCCAACGCAATACAAGACTAAGAACCGATTCGAACCCTCGCGCCAAGCTCAATCCCAACCCTGTTGAAGAACGTATGCGTCCAAGAACCAATCTTTCCCACGGCCGGCCGGAAGAGAAAGAGAAGCCGCCGCCTCACGGACCTTACCGTTCGTCGTTGCGGGACGGGAGACGAGAAGACCAGCTGGACCTCTCTCTCTCTCTCTCCCCTGACGGCCGTGCAGCCTCTCTCGCCGCCCCTCCGGGTGGTGGTGGTGATGGCTGCTGCCTGCTGGCGATGGGGGAGGAGGAGCGGAGGAGGGAGACGGGACACGGGAGCGATAAAATAGGGGGAGGATGTGGCCGACCCCAAAAGGGGGAAGGGGCGGTCCGACCCGTTTAAACCAACGGTCGTGCGATCTCCGCCGACGGATGGGATCTGGACGGCGTCCGAGCTGTGGGGCGGCCTCAACGGCTATGGCCACCCAACCCAATCCAACCCCGGCATGTGCTTGCGCTTTCAAAATAAGGACACTTTGCAAGTCTTGATGAGCCAGCAAGGACTTTTAAGACCTGATTAGAGATAGATGAGTATGAGGCGTCAGCTTTCAAGTATCCATCCATCTAGTACGTTTAGCCAGCTCTAGAGAAATCTGTAGTTTTTTTATGGCAAAATCTGTAGTTTTAGTACCATTGTCTTTGTTCGGTGGAACGGTCTTGCACGCTTGAAAAATTATTAAGGTATTGGATGCATATTGCTCAGGTAACTGCAATTGTGATGTTTGAAAGAGGCATCTAAGTTGTAATGATTATTTCTATTTTTGAGTTAACGGTCATTTCACTTGGCGCTAATTCACTGAGTTATTCGCTGCTTAAATTGGTTAGGTGAGGAATAAACACAACGAGAGTTATTCAGTTTTACAATATTTGTAAGAAACTAGAACCAAAAGAACAAGAATACTATTATACTACTCCTAGATAAACAATACTAGCACGGTGCTCACGAACCGTTTCAATCTCGAACCTACTAGTACCGTACCTTGCTTGCTCCTCATCACGCTAGAGAGCTAATCGTTTTCACCTGTGGGTCCCACTTCATGCAGTCCTGCAAGTCCATGTCTACCGTTATGCTTCTGCCAGATCACAAGACTTTTTTTTGGAAAAATTAGATTCATACCATTAAAAGATCCAGACTTTAAAAAAAATACCATCGAAAGATTCAGCTTTGGAAAATTAGCACCGAAAAATCGCTCCGTTATTGCTTTCTACCGTTGCCGTGAACTCAATGTTACCAGAGGCCTCACCTGCCGTGATGCGCCGCAGTGCCGCACGCCCCATCCGACCGGCCGTCGATCAAGCGGCAGGCCGGCGGTCACTCCCCAATCACGCACGCCATCTTGTTCCGGCTGCAAGCAAGCAACACACCCGGAGCTCCCTCCATCCAAAATCATGTTCCGGTGCTCTAGGCGGGGCGGCAGCGCGCGAGCAAGTGGGCAGAGCGGCGGCCCGAGTTCCGCGCGGGGGCTCGCTCAGGAGCGGCAGCTCACGCCGGTGGGGCCGGGCGGGGGCGGCTGCCTGAGTAGCGCGAGCTTGCAGGGCGGTGGTGCACGGGCGAGCGGCGGCTGCCCGAGCTCCGCACAAGCCAGCAAATAGTCTACGTGCCCCTACAAACAGTGAAGAAACTGAAGAACGCTGTAGCGTGGGGGGAGCAGCCGCAAGTTGTGCTGGAGGCTAGGGATGACGAGCGGAGCCCAGATGTCATAGGGAGAGGGGGTGGCAAGTGAGGCCTCTATTGACGTTGAGGTCACAGCGATGGTAGAAAGCGTAACGGAGCAACCTTTCAATGCTAATTTTCCAAAGTCTGGATCTTTTGATGGTATGAACCTAATTTTTCCTTTTTTTTTCACTACTCTCGAGAGGAGAATGAGAAACCAACATCCAGCGATGTGCAAGGGGTACACATCGTTAGTTGCATCATCTTCCTCTTGACCCGAAATATAACAGTGAAGGAAAAGCCTAGCTGGTGTGAATCAGATGAACTAGGATATTTGGATTTCAAAATTTAAAAACCGGTTTGATTTTTTGGGCAATGAGTTAATGAATATTGTACATGCCAATGAAAACTAAGCATATCTTCAGATTCATGTAGCTAATAATGAAATGGTTGGATGCAGTCGTTTTACAACTTTCCTCTCCCTAGTTTGAAAAGTTTCCATCTAATACTCTTTTTTTCCCCAAAAACTCTATCAGACCACTTTAACTAGGAATTTGGCAAAAAAAAATCTCGAACATGAATCTTCGAAATTGGCCATAATCATGAGCTTCATATTTCTCTAAGTTTTCTTTTCAAGAATCCCCCATGAAATTTCTGGAAACTTGAAGGTTTCTCCAAAAGTAGGAATTCGGTCGACTCCAACACGTTTTCAGAGGGTTGTAAACATGAGCTTCAAATGAATCTTTGTTAGTAGGAGCCCTAATGGGTTATATACTTTATAACTTTCTATTTGAGCGTTATGCAAAAAAGTGCTCCCTGGATACATCACATACATATTTCATTTTGACATGGTCTTCAGATTTAGATTTCAATCATTAATTTCCCACAAAACATACCATTTATAGCTGTAAAAAGGAAGAAAATGTGAAGGCATCTTGAAATACACGTCTACTTGTATAATTTGACAAACGTTGACCAAAATATTCATCAAAAACAAAATAAGCTTTGCGTTTTGAAATGGAGGCGGTGCATAATTAAGTAGATTTGTCTTTGTTTGCGTAGAAGTTTGGATGATGTTGGAATGGTTCGATGCACTTGTTTATATGTTGTATCTCTAGTTCAAAACATGATCATCTCTGCACTTAAAACACCAAATATTTGAAAAAAAGGGTATCATTCGTGGCATGAAGAAACTAGCCGTCGTGTGCAGTGTTCCATTTTTGTTTGCTCATCTTGCCTCGCTGCCGCGCGCTGGCAATGCCTTGCACGTTTATTTAAATTCGCAAATGTACAAAACATGCACGAAAAAAGTTGAAGGGTTTTGTTTCTTCTGCTGTCACAAGTCAACTTTTGGATACGAGAACGCGATGAAACGAGAGGGAGGAAATTGAAACATTTAGAGCACCATCCTCCGTTCACCTAGCTAACTATGGCATTTGTTTAAGGTTTTGCTTAACTCGAGCTCAAGCTAACAGATTTTGCCATCGAACACAAGCAAGTTGGTAGCACATGAGCAATCTTAATTATACAGTGTCATGGGTTGATAATCAAAAGCACATGTAGTTGTCTTTCAAGAAAAGCACATGTAGTTTCTCACTGTAACCAAAAGATCATATATTCTTGGAATTGTGACCAAAACCACATATTAACATGTGTCTGAATTCTCTTATTTTTTTCATTACTTCAAAAGCATATCTCTATATTGAACTGAATGTTTTGGAACTGAAATCACATATTTTTGAACTGGAGGAAAAGCTAGCATAACCTTTCCTTTGACGAACGTTGCCATGTTTTTTCTTTCCCCTTTACTCTGTTAGGGATAGATCCCCTAGATCCCCTGGGTACCGTAAGAAAGCTACCCGCGGGGGAAAAGAAATCGAATTTATACTATGACTCTACCCTGTAATCCTATTAGGACTTATACCCCGTAATTCTACTAGTAACTCCATCCCCTGGGATATATAAAGAAGAGCAGGGGTACCTAGATAGGCAGAACAGAGCAACCAATAGCCAACTCAACACCTAAGCGTAGGGCGCAATATACAACACCCAAACAGGACGTAGGGTATTACGCTACTCTAGCGCCCGAACCTGTCTAAATTTGTGTCTTGTGTCCTCGCGTTTACCTTCAAGTTCCATATCCAGCGATCCCTCACCAAATAATCACCTACCTTAGGGTATCCCTAGGTAGGCTGACGGTAAAAGTACCTACAGCTGGCGCCCACCATGGAGCAGACCATCGCGATCATTGGACGAATTTGAAGGATCTCTTCATCAACATCAATCCACTCAACGTGGCGGATTGCTACTTCGTACATATGCATCGGCGGATCGATTCGTCGAGTTCGAGATCGGATGCTTCGGTAAACGACTGCATCGACCTAGACTACTCGGCTCGACTTCACCTCGCGCTGCAACGTTGATGCACCATCGTCGCCAACCCTGACGACCCGGTTCAACTTTAGCTCGTGCCGCAACATCAACGCGCAGCAGCGACGATTTCGACTACTTCACTCAACTTCAGCTTGCATCGCCGACTACCTCGACAACTCGAGGAATCTCCTGCTTGCGTCGCCGACTACTTCGACTACTCGGCACGACTCCTACTTGTGATGTCGACGCGCCGACGACTACTTCGAACTACTTGTCTCGACTACAAAACTAGTCGAAGCGGGTCTTACACCATCAACAACTAGTCGAAATCAACTTCGACTAGTCGGGCTTCATCAACAAACCGTCACAGCTTCATCAACGAGCGCTACGGCTTCGTCGACAATCATCCACGAATCAAGCTAAGTCACTTATACCTTTTTTTGACTTGTTCTAAACAAGATCGACTAGTTTACTATGTACGCCTCGCGATGGGAATTACCCTCGGGGGCTACACCATGATCAACTACTCCTGAGATTTTAGACTGACAGCCACAGCTTTGGTGCACCAAGTACTGGAGGCTCTGCCACAGACTTAATACACCAAGTGCTAGCGGCTTTGCCACAGTCTTAGCACACCGACTACGGAGGCTACGCCACAAAGTTGTGTTCTGAGTGCTGGAGGCTTCAAGTGGCTACACCCTATGGAAGTATAGATATTCGCGCTACAATACGCGCTCTCGCCGACTACTTATCTGTGTACGTCTCTCGATGGGCACGAAACCCTCCAGAGCTACATAGCGACGACTACTTTATGCGCACCATGCATTCTCTTTGTCGCATGACGACTACCTTTTTCTGCTCGTTGTCTTCTCTTAACATAATCTACTCGAGTAGCAAATGCCATAACCCATGAAACCTCGAGCCTTTAGTAATGATCTAAGCGACTCTATGCACGAGACAAAG
Organism: Panicum miliaceum; assembly: GCA_032594955.1. NCBI lineage: Eukaryota > Viridiplantae > Streptophyta > Magnoliopsida > Poales > Poaceae > Panicum > Panicum miliaceum. The sequence goes on from CM064062.1 coordinate 50,252,554, forward strand.
ATTTGATGGATGCTATGAGCGAAGGCTAAACTGAGACCGGATGAACGTAAAGGGTGGACTACTCGAGAGATTTAAATGACCTAAACAAGAGCTCGACACGACAACTTCATTTTATATCGAATAAAATTTGGTATCTTCATATTATTACTGAGTAAAACTCGGTATCTTCACATTATGCTACATAATGCATGCATTGTCTTTTTTCACATCAAGCTTCAGCAACAACTCGCCAGACCGCTTAGCCCGTCTCCCGGCTTGGGGCTAGGCGGATTACTGTTCAACGTGGCTCCTTTGGCTCCCAAGCTCGGGAGCTGGGTGCCAGCAACTACTCGACATTGCTCCTACAGCTCACCTAGCTCATAAGCTCGGGGGTTGGACGCCGCAAAACTACTTGGAAGACAACTTATATGAAGACTGAAGGCCTAAAGGTAACCCTAGGTTGCCGCGCGGTTAGATAATCAGCGGCGGCCTAAGGGTCCTTTGGAAGAGTTTTCCCTAAAAAACGTGATTTATTTTGAGCGGTTATTTGGGAAGAGTTTTGAGGAGTTTATTTGATTAACCATTTTTTCAGGGACCTTATCCCGAAAAAAGGGTTTTTCGAATTTTGAACTAATTGATTTCCAAATCAAACCATCAAGGCAGATCACACAGTTTCTACACATATTTCGTACATAACACTGTTCAGTATGCCACGTTCTTTTGGATTCTTTTTTTCAAATCTTGGGATTTGGATTTAAGGCTCGGGGGCTACGGGATACGTGTCATCGATGGCTTATTTTTCAAACTTTAGTTTGGAAGATAAGGAAAGAAGATTCAAGACTAGTGGGACCCTCAGCCTGATTGTTCGATTCAACCTAAGGCTCGGGGGCTACTCCATATGGAGTGCGATTTGCATCGCACCCCATGGAAAGGAAGATATAAAAGTACTCGGGGCATGAGCACCTCACAGTCTCGAGGCAGCTAAGGAAGTACTCGAAAAATGCCTTCAAGACGAAGACTACTTCAGAAGTACTTGAAATATCTGCAGTACTCGGCTATGAAGAGCTCGGGGCTTGTCAGGGATAGATCCCCTAGATACCGCAAGGAAGCTACCCGCGGGGGAAAAGAAGTCGAATTCCTACTAGAACTCTACCCTATAATACTACTGGAACTGTTCCATACCCTGTAATTCTACTAGGAATCCCACCACCTGAGATATATAAAGGAGGGTAGGAGTATCTAGATAGGCAGAACAGAGCAGCCAATAGACAACTCAACACCTAAACGCAGGGCGTAATATACAACACCCAAATATAACGTAGGGTATTACGCTGCTCTAGCGGCCTGATCTTATCTAAATATGTATCTTGTATCCTCACGTTTAACTTCAAATTCCAGATACGGGGATCCGTTACCAAATAATCACATAATAAGATACCGACGTACTCCAAAACCAGTAAAGACTGGTTGCCATCTCTTTGGAAGGCTTCTCCCATCTGCTTGCTATTTTTGGGAGGGTTGGTAGCCCCTCCCCTGGAATTCAGCTCCGCCCGCGAAAAGCCTTCTTCCTCCTTGCTCTCTGCTCCACCAACTCCTCCCCTTCCTTCACCTGCCATTCCCCGGAGGATTCAGCGCGCAAGACTGAGCTGAGGACATTGACCGACCAATGCTGCCATGGTCCATCTTTCAGCGGCCGGCGGCCGGCACCGACGCGGAGCCGGAGCCCTCGGAGCCGTCCTGGAGGCAGCTGTCGGACGAGGCCCTGGTGGAGGAGCTCCTCACCACCGTCGCCTCCGCGCGGTCATTCCAGGAGTTCCGTCGCTCGCAGCGCAAGGAGTGCTTCGGCCTCCTCCGTTGGCTCCAGCTCGTGCTCCCGCTCATCCAGGAGATCCGCGAGACCGCGCCGTCCCTCACCGATGACGCCTACCGCCGCCTCGCCCTCCTCGGTCGCGCATTCCAAGCCGCTCGCCGCCTCCTCCGCTGCTGCCACGACGGCAGCAAGATCTTCCTGGTACCATTCTTCTTGGTGCCTGAATATAGCTGCAATCTCATTTTTCCTTTGTTCATTCCCCTGGATTCCCCTAGTTAGCCAATGGACGGCTATATTTTGTAATAATAATTTGGGCGTATACACTTTGTAGAGGTCGGAACTCGTTTCCATTATCTAAAAAATGTCCCTTTGAAAAGATTGGAATTTTTTTAAAAGGTTAGATTTTGAATCCTAATTTGTTTGTTTGGGTCCTGTTTGTTGGCTCAAATTTCATTTCAGGTCCTCACTGCCTAAAATTCGCCCAGTCTTTGTTTTTATGTCTCGGTGTCTGTACCATTGGCTAATCAAAAGATTGGATTTTTGATAGACGACCTTGTCCCAAAATTTCAGGCTTTGGAGAGCGAGGCTGTGCTCGCCCGGTTTCAGGCCGTGTACGAGATGATGAACCTTGCATTGGATGGGATGCCCTACTCTGAGATCGGCATCTCTGATGAAGTCAAGGAGCAGGTGACAAAAAGCTCTTTTATTTGTCAACAGCATTTGCCATTTGGTAAATAAATCATGTAATGATCCATCATATTAATTAATTTTGACAAAAGCTGGAATTGATTTCAGATAGAACTCATAAATGCACAACTAAAGAGATGCAAGAAGAGATCAGATACTCAGGACATGGAGCTCTCCATGGATTTTATGATGATTATCCAGAACAAGGAGGATGGAAAGGCAGATAGAGCTATATTGGAAAGGCTAGCCAAGAAACTCGAGCTGCAAAGCCTGGCGGATTTGAGAGCAGAGACGATGGCCATTAAAAAGCTCATCAACGAGAGGAATGGACAGCAACAGGAGAGCACCAAGCACATAATAGAACTCCTCAACAAGTTCAAGGAGATTGCAGGCATCGACGAAAAGAACATCCTTGGGGACGTTTCGATACCAAAATATCTGGAGAAGTGCCCATCTTTGATGATCCCAAACGATTTCCTTTGTCCAATATCACTGGAGATCATGACTGATCCTGTCATCATCGCGAGTGGGCGGGTATGCTTTGTGCTACGCCATTCATGTTCTCTGATTGCAAAGCAAGTTTATTGTCTCATGGTCCATATATTTCAACTGACTTGCAGACTTACGAGAGAAGAAGTATCCAGAAGTGGTTAGATGCTGGCCAGCAGACCTGCCCAAAGACTCAGCAACCATTAGCTCATCTATCACTGGCACCAAACTTTGCGCTGAAAAACTTGATTCTGCAGTGGTGTGAAAAGAATAAACTTGAGATTCAAATGGGGGAATCTGAGCCTGCAGCTGTACAGGAAGAGCGCAAGGAAGACATTCCATCCCTGGTGAAAGATCTGTCGTCGGTTCATCTTGATGTGCAGCGGAAGGCTGCCAAGAAGATTCGGACACTATCTAAAGAAAACCCAGAGAATAGAGCACTAATCCTTGAAAATGGTGGGCTCCCAGCTATTATTAGTCTGGTGTCATATCCCGATAAGAAGATCCAGGAGAACACTGTGACTGCATTGTTGAACTTGTCAATCGATGAGACCAACAAAGTTCTGATAGCCAAAGGAGGAGCAATACCTTTGATAATTGAAGTCCTTAAAAATGGTAGTGTTGAAGGTCAGGAGAACTCAGCAGCAGCATTGTTCAGTTTGTCTATGATAGATGAGAACAAGGCGGCTATAGGGATTTTGGGCGGTATAGCTCCTTTAGTAGGCCTATTAAAGGATGGGACAATAAGAGGCAAGAAAGATGCTGCTACAGCAATCTTTAATCTGATACTGAACCATCCCAATAAGTTCAGAGCTATGGAAGCAGGAATCGTGCCTGCTTTGCTAAAAATACTCGGCGACAAGAAACTCGACATGGTTGATGAAGCACTATCCATTTTTCTCCTCCTGGCATCGCATCCTAATTGTCGTAATGAAGTGGGGACAACATCTTTTGTTGAGATACTTGTTCAGATCATAAAGGAAGGGACTCCTAAGAACAAGGAGTGCGCGCTTTCTGTTCTACTTGAGCTAGGTCTGAATAACAACTCCCTTATGCTGCACGCACTTGGATTCGGTTTGCAAGAGCATCTATCTGATATCGCAAAGACAGGCACGAGTAGAGCGCAGAGGAAAGCGAACTCTTTAATTCAGCTTTCATGCAAGTGCTCATAAAGGGTAAGTGAAAAGGAAGCATTATGATGAGCTCTGCACAGACATGTGTGTAAATTAGGTAAATTGAGTTACTCATAAAAAAGGATGTCAAAAGACAAGAACATTGGTACAATGACGATATCTGTCAGATAAGATCTGTCACTTTGAAGTTCGTTGACCACAGAACTGAGAGAAACATGGTGTAATTCATTTCTTGTATGTGAAATTTTGTTGTAACTCCTACTTATATAGTAAATATATAGAAGCTTTAATTTATAGGAAGGGTACAAAATATATATTGGTTGTACTATATAACTCTATAAGAAGCTTTAATTATCAAGTATATATAGACAGGCATTGTCAGGATGGATGTTCCAAGCAACTCTAGCAGCTAATCATTCTACTTTTAATATAAAAGCCCGCGAGATCACACAGTAGGTGGAGTCCATGAGAGCTTTGAGGATTCAGTTCAACCAGATCGATGGATGTACAGAGATGAACAGTTTCTGAATGGTCCACGAAACCTGACAACGGCCAGCGTCCCCAGAGGACCATGCATGCAGCAGAAAAGAGTCAAAGACTCACCGTTCAAACGCTTCCGTGCCTCCGACCAACAGCAGCGTCATCGCCGCCGCCCGGCGTCATGGCGCGGCGCCGGCGGTGCCCAGGCCATGCTCTGGCCGTTCCTCTCCGTGAGTCTATAATTTTGTCTAGATGGGTATCCAGCCCTCTGGCCTATTATTCAAGCCCAACATGGCCCAAAGTTTTCTCAAACGGCCTGTTTGCGCACATGCAAATTGGGCTATGCGTCTCAGAGAAATCAATCTCCACTGCACGTCCCTTGAAGAAAAGGGCAAATTGCACATTTTGAAATCTTGATTTAACTAACACAGGTTGGACGAAAGATTGAAAGATCATGTGTGACATGCATGATCTTTGATATCCCCTCTGGTTAATTTGAATAAATTATTGAATTGTTGTATTGTATTTGTATAGACGACAAATGTTTCTTAATTAACATTTCCTTTTCAACACGTGATTAATAAAAATATTGAAATAACCAAATAAGCACATGCATGATCTGCTGGATTCTTCTTCCCTTCGAGCTAGATATAACACAAAAATATTCCAACAACAAAGAAGTAAAATATAATATTGAGCAAAATTAAGAATTTGCTTCGTGTGGCAGTCATGGCACTCATGGAATCGGATCAAATCTTTCGCAAGAACAAGACGTGCCGGATTTGCATTGAATCATCAAATCAAATAATTGATAAGACGTACGTATAGCATGGAGAAAACAGTAGCGTGCATGAAATCAAGAAAGACTTTTCACATGATTCTACATCAGAGATGAAGCCACCAAAGCAAGGGCAGAACAGATTACTAGCACGAAAATGAAGGTTCCAAATTGAGAGAAAATAATAAAACAAACGAACAAACTAGTACAAACCAATATATCTATACATAAGCAGACGAAAACACATCACTGATGGAATCCAAGCCTAGCTCGTGGCTTTTCCTTTGGGCACCAGGTTCCAGTGCCTACTGCCTAGTAGGTCGATCGAATGCATATTATGTCAGACCTGTGCGTTGTGTGTAGCATGCATATAGAAATTTCATATTTGGTAATTAAGAAGCCATAGCAAAGTTAGGAGAAAAAAATCCACAAGTAGTAGTAGTGTTAATTAAGGGATTAACATTGATTTTTTTCGCGATCATGCATGAGCACGTTTTTCATTAAGAGGAGGATGTGTTATATATATACATCATTTCTTATTATTAGCTCTAGTGAGGAAAGAATATAATATAAATTGTTTGACTGACCGCAAGAAACAAAAACGAAAGTGTGACATCACATAAGTTACAACTATCCTAACGTCAGGGAGTCTATCTATCTCTAACATCTATAAGCTCCTACCAGCCTTGTCTTGCCTGCAGCAGGGAAACGCGGTCTATGAAAACAGTGGGTAGGATCAGGATCTGAATTCTGTGCGCATGATGGAATTTTTGCATTTGTACTTTAGGAAATCAGTTAGATACACCTTTGATCTGCATAATTACTGGGAGATTTGGCCGATCCATGAGTAGCAACATGACATAAATGCACACCGACCTGCCTCCGATCGATCCTCACAAAGGAACATATATATCTCGATCTTGCAGCTGCTAGTAGAGATCAGACGAGCTAGCCTGCAGATCGCTTAATTACCATGGAATCTGATTGTTTTACAAGATCACGATCGATGTAGAAGGAGCTCAAAGCTGCACATGAGATAAGCAAGGTGTGTCCTTGATCGACCAGCTCTGACCTGCATATCGATCGGAATTCAGAGAACCATATATACCAACATTTATACTGTACAACATAATAACGGCTTGCCTTCTTCTTTAGTTAATCGATCGATCGACATTACATGTTGTACTCATATGAACAAAGCCTATTTAGCTAGGAATTGAAGTCCGATCCGATTCAAAGATCGATGGGGAGAAACACGAAAAAGAAGAACGACGATTAAGGCGCAAGCACGTCGCCAATCGATCGACCGAGCCCTAGCCCCTAGCTGCTGCTCCTACTCCTCCTCGTCCTCCTGCTCCGGCAGCTCGTTGAGGTCAAAGGGCAGCACGGGCATCGGCGGCGCAGCTGTAGGCGCCGCGGCGGCGGGCGGCTGCTGCCTGGACAGCCAGAAGCATCCCATCTTCCCGCTGTGACTGGCGCGGTGGCCGCCCAGCGCCTGGCGCGTCTCGAACGGGGCCCCGCAGCGGTCGCACGCGTAGCGGTACTGCCTCCCGTCGGCGGCCACGGGGGGCGGCGGGCGCGGCGGCGCCATGCCGCGCCAGTCGCGCTCCGGGTGGCTGCGCTGGTGGCCGTGGACGGCCTTCACCGCGTCGAAGAGGCGGTGGCAGATGGGGCACGGGTAACGCACCTCCCCGGCAGGGTCCTTGGTCTTGCGGGGCGCCGGCCTCTTCTTGCGCAGGGCCGCCGGGACGGCGTCGGCCTCGTGCGCCGACTTGGGGCGCCACGGGCGGTTTGGCTCGTCGCCGCTGCCGCCCGCGCCGGCGCCGGAGCCCCCGCCCACGCCCACGGCGGAGAGGAACGGACCGTAGGCGACGCCGTAGAAGAACACCTGAGCTCCGTTCATAGTAGTGCTGCTAGGTACGGAAGCTCTCTGCTGTGTCAGCCGTTGCGCGTGCAACGATGACAGAGAGAGAGAGAGAGAGAGTGGCCGCCGCTACTTGTACTTGTACTGGAAGGTGTACGGTGTGAGGACTGAGGAGCAAGATGGAGTGCCTTACATATAGGCAGCTCTCATCTATCAGGTGGCCTGCTCGGTCGCCCCCTCTCTCTCAGCTCTAATCTCAAGCGGTGGGTCCTTTCTCCCAAGCTTCCTCCTTTGGAGGTATATACTCTCTCTTTCTAGCTCTGTCTCTTCCTAGATCGATCTCACCTGCGGGCTTTAAGGGCGAGAGCTCCACAGTTGCCATGACAACTCACACACTTGAATTTTGTCTGCATTTAGTTAGTTGCCAAGAAACAATGCAAGGATATCTCTATCATATATGATGTGTGCCCGGCGGAAGGGAAATTATATTCACAGTCATTTTAATTTGTAGCTAGCAAGTCTTTTCCAATTTCCACCGAATGCATGGGACGCAAAGATAAGTGAGAATCAAACTTAGCGTGCTTGCTAAAAAAAAAAAAAAAAAAACTACCGAGTGTTCTTGAGGCATGTATCGATTAGTACACCTTTTGCTTGTGTACGTATGCATAGTAGGTAATAACCTGCGTGCAATTCTCTTGTTGCTTGCACACCGTACCTCTAACGTACGTCGTACATACTCCCGGCGGATGGAGCTATACGCTAGTTTTGCCCCGAATCGAAACAAAAAAGTCAGAAGAGAGAGAAATCATAATAAAAGAAAAGAGCTAAAAGCCAATCTAAGCAGGCGAAAGCACCTAGCAGTGATGCAATGGAAGCCAAAGCCTTAGCTAGTGGCTTTGCCTAGCCCTTCCGTCCCTTGCCCACCGGCCGGCTTTGTACGTCTGCGTAGCATGCAGGTCAAAGGCATATGTCGTCAGGACTCACTCTACACGCGTACGCCGCAGCGTGCACATACAAAACTTAATTATATTTGCAAATGCAAATTAAGACTAAAAGAATTGAAGCTAGGTGTTCACTGTGTATTGCTTTGACTGACCACGCACGTACAGTACAGGCAATAAAAAGGTATGATATCATATACAACGTCGCCCTATCCCTAACATTTAATTTATAGCTAGGTCGTCGTCAGTTGCTGGCTTCTTGCTATATATTATTATATTATATACTTTGACTCCGGGCGAGACAAGGCTGATGATTTACTCAGATCAGTAGCATTTTGTCAACATATATACCCCTTTAGAACCACATAATACAATTCTCAACATATATACCTTTGGGACAAAGCAGGAAAAATTTGATCTTTTAACAAATCCAAACTTGGTTCATGACTGAATTTTTTGGAATCGTACTGTATGAAATATAAGATCTAGCTAGAACATTGCTTGGTCCGTCTAAGTAATTATAAGGAGATTTTTTTGGATCCATGACCATTAGTAGTACGTAGTGCAACATATATATACCATAAATGCAAAATGATCTTGTACGTCAATAAGGGCACATCTCCGATCCTCACGGAGGATGGATTCTCTCCTGCAGATAGCTAGCGTGCTCGATCAAGGAGACACGCGCGGAATCTAGCTGCAGAGGTCCTAGCTTGAATCAGTTTGAGGAAGCTACACTAATCAGCTTGCATTGTGTTTATTCTCTACTACGTACTAGTTAACCGCCGGAGCCCCCGGCCACCATTCTGCTTAGGAAGTCGTACATTATATCATCCTCACATGTGTTTTATGTTCTGCTAATTTGATCTGTGTGGATAGACATGCAGCTTTGTGGATACTTACTATTATGTTTAGTTCTGTACATCTTTCTGCAAAAAGACATCTGAATTGCTACAGCTAGTAACAGCCATTTTGTGTTTAACAGGCAGCCTATCTGTGAAGATATAATTTAGTATTATTCATGGCTTGTATACAAAGGATGGATTATCCGTTGATGCATTTCCTAACCTGTAAGTGTATATATTCCTTTTGGGCTGTTCACAGTTCTTGATGTTCTTGAAAATAATTTGCCACTGAGAAAATAATTTAGTACAGTTTTTGAGTAAACTAAAGATCAGGCAATATCAGGCCACACATCAAATATGAATCTTTGACTTGCAGACAAACTGAACATATGTAACCATGATAATTTGGTAGATAGCAGCAGCACGCTAAGCAGGCCTATTACCGCAATCTTTTGGGTGGATCTGAGTACTAAAATGTCGATCCTCAGTTAGGGAAAAGTTACAAATTAACATTTTCCCCCTTGCAGGTCTGCATTGTTATGTTGCAATGTTTTAACTGTAACTTTTGCTTGCAGGCAATATAAGTTGCGCAAGTATTTGCTTGCAGGCCTTTTTTGTGCATCAACTCATTTGAAGAGTGCGGATCTTTCTGTACAGTCTGCATAGAAAACCTTTGCATACTTGTGGATGTGCCTGACTAAAGAGCTAATTTTTCTTTACCTGCAGATGGATAGTGGGGTGCATGACCACATTGGACGTGGAGCACTAATTGCAGGAGGTCGGTGCATAGGAGGGCAAGTCTGTTTGATAATCAGTTGCTGGTGCTGAAATCCTCACTCTGATGTTGCATTATGCAATCTTTTGTTTAGTTAGTATTATGTCCTCTGAACTCAATATAGCTAGAGGTTGGACTTGCTGTGTAGTATCTGAACTTATAGGAGCTGTCTAGTTGATTTTCCAGTGTTGGGATCAACTAATATGTACTGACTAATCACAGCTATTTGAATTTGGATGACATGTGATTATGTGAATGTGATGAATAACATATTTTTTTATGGATAATGAGTTAGATGCGTATATGTTGATTAACTATGCCTTCTGATGAGTGCATCAATCAGCTATATAATTGCTGGATTAATGGTTGCAGTATGCTAAATTGAAATTTTCCGTGTCGGCATGATCATTTTCTCCTGTCGGTGCATATGCACAGGAAAAATTGATCCATTCCTGTCGGTTTTGAATCCCTGACGGTAAATCCTGACGGCAAAAGGGGTCGTCGCCTGCCATTGACTAGTCAACCTTGAACCGTCAGGAACAACCGATAGGGTTTGTTTCCTGTCGACTAGCCGACAGGGTAGATGAACCTTTCCTGACCACCATCTCCTGTCCGCAAATTCCTGTCGGTAAGCCGATAGGAGTCTCATTCCCGACGGTTTTTGGGTCATTCCTGACGGTTTTTGGCCGTCAGGAAAAAGGCTCAGCCTGGTACTGCTCCAGCGGGTATCGTCGTGGGTGCGAGGAGGAAGGATCCAGATTGAGATTTGGTAAAAGCTTCTTCGACACCTCCGGTGACTTTGGCTTCGCCGGCGATGGCCGCATCAGGTTCGGTTACCAACTCTATGTGAAGCCGGGTTGGGTGTTGCTTACCACCTTTTCTGGCGGTTTACTTCCCCTTCGGGGTGTTCTGATGGCGGCGAGCTGGGGATGTTGCTGGTTGTGGTGACAGGCTCCCTATTCCCCAGCGATGCGATGACCGCTGGTCATCTGGCTGGGCCTGCACGTTCAGCGAATAAAAAGCATGTCGGTTATGCCGTTGTGCTGCTCTTGGTGCCGTTTTTAACCTTTCAAGCTTCTTCGTCGCGATTGATCTGGTCGCCGTCGCCGGCGACGAGGAACACCGGGAGAAACTTGCAAAGATCTGAATGTAATTTTCCTTTCTTTCAAGGGTGTCTTTGTAAGTGTTGGGTTGTAATCCACCAGAAACATCTTCTCAAAAGAAAAAAAAAAGTATTAGGCAGGCCTTCAGAGGGATTTAATAAGTGGGCTCCTGGTTGCATGTGATATGATAAGTGGGCTGGGTATGTGGTAGCGGGAAAAAGGAGGAAACATCGGGCCGAAATTCCTCGTCAGGCCTAGCTAGCTAAATTCACTCCACATCCATATATATGTCGGACTTACTAGTTAAGCTATTTCTTTTACTCATTCTTTTTTTCCCAGCAGAAATTTGGCACATAGTAGGAACAGTGTTTATATAGGATGTAAAAGGAAAAAAAAAATAGCTGCAATCTTTTGTTTTCTGACTAGGTAGCTGCAATTTTTGTAGACAGCGGTCAGTTCCTTTACATAAGCATGAAAGGACAATTTGCAGCCGGTTGCAGCTTATATCATTCAAAAGATATATACAAACTGATGTTATGGACACCGTTCAATTCACCCTATTCGAATTATTAGCACCAGTGCTTATGTATTTCAGCTAATAGGCAATGTTAGTTATCATCATAATACACCGTCAATCTCTAAGATCTGTGCAGCCTATATATCCTCCAGGGATCGGAGGTTCATAAAATTGTAATAATGAACGTCCACTTCTCCATCTCCTCTGTCTTTTTCTTAAAAAAGAACGGCATGGTATGCTAGAAATGATTTAATACATGCACTTTTGCGCTCTGGGCATTTTATATCGCGATGATAGGCGAGTCATGCACGTACCGACCGGATAAAGTTTGATTGATCGATCTAACCTAATCTCTAGAGTGTGCGAACCCGGCCATACCCATACAGTGACGCACATCCTTGTCACGGAGCTGAGCTGAGCTAGCTACCCGATCCACACACACACGCAGTTCAAAAAAAAAAAAAAGGAAGAAAATGAGGTACGGTACGTAGCGATCCAAAACCGAAAGTCCAAATAGAACACGAAATGTCCCATGCTGCTGTTTGCTCCGACGGATATGATGATCCTCTTCCTCTCACCACGTCGTACGAAGGGAGGCGCCGCCTCGATCGCCGTGGAGAAATATATAAATACATATATGTAATGAAATTGAAGGAATAGAAGATCGAGTCTGCTCCATCTGTTTGTATGCATACATATATTACGTCGATATCTTGTCTTGACTCGTAACAACTCTCGCAAATCTTATAAAAAAAACACAGCTTCCGCAACAAAATTGAAAAGATAAAAAAAATACAATGTTCGTGGCAAGCACAACTTTGGTGTACCTCTCTGCTTCTGCAAGTGGGCCCCTGCCGACCGGCTGAAATAGTAAACAAGTCCAGGTGGACGGGGAGGCGAATCGAGAGCGAGCCGAGCACGAAACCGTCCTCCTCCTCCTGCCGGCCATTTTATTTCTCTTCTCCTCTTGCGTTGCTTCCTCCCCTTCTCTGCCACCACTCCTCGTCCTTATCGTCAACCACCGTTGCTATTTCCTTCCCCCAAAGCAACACAACTCCAGGGGCCCAATCCCGCCGCGATCCCGCTCACCCAGCCATGGATCCGTACAAGGTCAGTCCTGCCTTTCAGCCACCTCCTGCCCTTCCTCCTGGATCCTCGATCTCGATGCGCGCTCATCTGATCGGATTCCCCCTCTTGATTCTTGCAGCACCGCCCGTCCAGCGGGAACAACTCCAGCTTCTGGACCACCAACTCCGGCGCCCCCGTCTGGAACAACAACTCCGCCCTCACCGTCGGCCAGCGAGGTCGGGGCACTGCCTCTTTCTCTGCCGCTTCTGCCTTTGCTTTCCTTCTTTCTCTCCCTATTTTTTGCCCCCTTATGTGAATCTGCGTTTAGCATACGTGCCTCATGTCATGTGGGTGAGCTTAGAATCACGCGGATACGCGGTCGCGCTGCGATGATCTGGGGAATCAGAGGCTTTTTGGTTGTCTCCTCCTCATCACAGGACCAGTGGGCTGTGCAACCTCGACTCTAACAACACTAGACGACTCCGATTGTGCCTTGCTAGTTGCTATGCTCACCCAAAGTTTGCACCTTGATGCTATTTTCACTTATTCTATGTGTATAATTTCGCTGTTCCATATGGATCGATTAGCCTGCTTCTATTGAGAGAAAAAAAGAGCAGCCAATAGAGTTATGATTACTGTCCTGCAATTCTGTAAAGGTCGCATTCCTTGATCAACTCTAAGGCGAAAGACCATATGTTTCAGCATTTTGTCTGGATATTTTCGTCAGTCGCTGTCATACTATTCATTTTTCTTAAGGGAAAGAAAGTGCATGCCTTTCAGATACAATTTGCCATCATTCAGTCCTACCCATAAATCTAACTTGATGAGCAATTTCATGATAGTAAGGTGAGGGGGGTAATCACCATAGCTGATTCAAAGTGATTACCTGGGTAGGGCTGAATTACTACCAGGAGAACATAATCCTTGTTTTTCTATGACCTTGAAAGTGATTGGAACTCAAGTTTGCTTCTTCTAAATGTCATTGTCACAGAAAGTACCACGATAATTACAGGGTATATGTGCACCTATTATAACCAATATGTTCCTATCAGTGATGCCCGAAAAAAAAAACCCGGCAACTTCTTTTTTTAGGGGTATTTTTTACCAGCAGCACTTGTGTTTTGGCATTATTACGTACCATTGCTCATTCATGGCTGATGTACTCTTCTTTGGCAGGACCCATCCTCCTTGAGGACTATCATCTGATTGAAAAGCTTGCTCAGTTCGACAGGGAACGTATCCCTGAACGTGTAGTTCATGCACGGGGAGCCAGTGCCAAGGGTTTCTTTGAAGTAACTCACGATGTTTCTCACCTTACACGTGCTGATTTTCTCCGGGCTCCTGGGGTTCAGACCCCTGTTATTGTTCGGTTCTCCACAGTTGTGCATGAGCGTGGAAGCCCTGAGACCTTGAGGGATCCACGTGGTTTTGCTGTCAAGTTCTACACCAGAGAGGTACTGATGACAAATCTTAACTTGCTTCCTTGAAAATGTGTATCTATTTTAAGTAACTGCTCTGTTTGTTGTTATCATTTGGACATGAACTTCTTCAAAAACTACTGCAAGTTCTGCGACACATTTTGGCCAATATGTTTCTGTCTATATATTCCTAATGCATTCATCAAAAACTGTAGTAACAATTTGTAACATAGCATTGGAGCTATAACAACTTGAATTGTGCTTTATCCCCTTGAATAGTGTCCTTGCCATGGGTTGCTAATGATATCTTAGATCCAACCATTCATTGTATTTCTCAGTTGATGTGCTGATTACACCCCACCCCTTTTCAAACTTGTGGGCCTATGCAATTGACTGTCCACCTTGTCATTGGGAGTTTAGGATATTCTTTGATGGAGACATGCTGCTGACCGATTTCTATGCTGCTCATTAACTTTCTCCCAGTCGCTGACACCTTATGTTGACCTTTTTATATCCAAGGGATAGTTCTTGACGGATTTCGTCATGCTGTTTTCAGGGTAACTTTGACCTTGTGGGTAACAACATGCCTGTCTTTTTCATCCGAGATGGGATGAAATTCCCTGACATGGTTCATGCTTTCAAGCCAAACCCAAAGACCAATTTGCAGGAGAACTGGAGAATAGTAGACTTCTTCTCACACCACCCAGAGAGCATGCACATGTTCACCTTCCTCTTTGATGATGTTGGCATCCCACTCAACTACAGGCACATGGAGGGTTTTGGTGTGAACACCTACACCTTGATCAACAGGGATGGAAAGCCTCACCTTGTCAAATTCCATTGGAAGCCTACTTGTGGTGTGAAATGCTTGTTGGATGATGAAGCTGTTACTGTTGGAGGCACCTGCCACAGCCATGCCACAAAGGATCTATATGATTCTATTGCGGCTGGAAATTACCCAGAATGGAAGCTTTACATTCAAACCATTGATCCTGACCATGAGGATAAATTTGATTTTGACCCACTTGATGTCACCAAGACCTGGCCAGAGGATATCATCCCACTGCAGCCTGTTGGAAGGATGGTCCTGAACAAGAACATCGATAACTTCTTTGCAGAAAATGAACAGATTGCTTTCTGCCCAGCTATCATTGTCCCTGGAATCTACTATTCTGACGATAAGCTGCTTCAGACAAGAATTTTCTCCTACGCTGACACCCAAAGGCACCGCCTTGGTCCAAACTATCTGATGCTTCCTGTGAATGCACCAAAATGTGCTCACCACAACAACCACCATGATGGCTTCATGAACTTCATGCACAGGGATGAAGAGGTACTTTGTTCTTTGGCGTTTTTACCTCCTTTAGCATGCCGGTCTGTTGCGTCCATTATACAGTATTTCCAGCCACTGACATAAATAAAATGAAATCTCATTTGCATGTATATCTATTTTCCTTGCTTTTTCAGGTGAACTACTTCCCTTCGAGGTTTGATTCAGTCCGTCATGCTGAGAAGGTTCCTATCCCTCCCCGTGTTCTGACAGGCTGCCGTGAGAAGGTGAGTATACTTAAATTATTTTGAAAATGGGAGTATACTTAAATTATAACAATACCATTATGTTCCAATATGCTCTGGTGGCTACATTGTGCTTAGCATAGCTTTGATGTACTGCATATGTGGATGACTGTTGGAAAAGTCGTCATTGAGCTAATCTCTAATCTGGTAATGTTGGGTCTGCAGTGCATTATCCATAAGGAGAACAACTTCAAGCAGGCTGGTGAGAGATACCGATCGTTTGACCCTACAAGGTTTGCCCTCCCACCTGAGCTTAATTGTTTTTGAGGCATGGGAAGGGTTTGAGCCGTTGTTTGGCTAATTAAAGTGTTTTGGTGTGGAAACACACAGGCAAGACCGGTTCATCCAGCGGGTGGTTGACGCTCTCTCAGATCCTCGTGTTACCCATGAGCATCGTAGCATTTGGATCTCCTACTGGTCTCAGGTATTTGTTTTTGCTGGTTTTTGGTGAAATGCGCACCATTTGGGCCATGTACAACTGTGCATATCCTTATCTTTTGATCTGGTGCTGAAACCTGAGTATATTTACCCCTGTGTTGCAGTGCGATGCATCCCTCGGGCAGAAGCTGGCATCTAGGCTCAACCTGAAGCCCAACATGTAGATTGACAAGGACGAAATCGTGCACAGACGAGGCGCACTGGAGGTGGATACAACATGCAACATGAAGTGTGTGATGTTGGGAATGGTTGTAACATTGAATGAAGAGTAATGGACGTGATAGTTATACGTATCCTGAGGTGTGAACCAGTGGTTGTTATCCTGTCCAGGAACTTTTCCCTGCTTCATCTTTGCAAGAAAGACATACAGTTCAATAAAGAAGAATGTGGTGGATTATAATAGCAGTGTGGTGTTGTGGTTGTTTGGCTTCGATAATGTGTTGCAGATGCTCAGCACCTAAAAGGAAGAAATACAGTAATGGATTTACCATAGGTATACTTGAGTTTACATCAATAATTGACCCTGCCTGTAGGCTTTCATGGCTATTAGGTACGGCAGTGCTAACCATAACCCATAGTCACAAAGTTCATTTTCATGGCTATTAGGTACGGTAGTGCTAACCATAACCCATAGTCACAAATCATCTGCATATAAGAACATGGAACCACGGCAGTTTGATGCAATTAGATTGATCAACGGCTTGTTTTTCATGCTGGTCCACCCATCAGAAACGATGGAAACACCATGTGTAAGCCTAATTAAAAGAAATACTTGTAAGAAGTTGTTTTTCGGTAGATTGTAGCTTACCATGTCTGTTTAACTGAGGCTAAGTCGTGCTACTAAAAAATATATTAAAATAATAAATCAAAACATCACTTGTAAGTTGTTTTTGTAACACATGCACATTACATGAATTTTAAAACAAATATTATTTCCTCATTGATTTGATAAAAATCCGCGATTCTCGAGCTTGGATCAATTGACGTCATGTTTGTTTGACATCAGAGTTAAGCCTCCTCCAATGGTTGCATTTGAGCTAGCTCATACAATATTTTCTTATATTTTAATAAGAAAAAGAAGAGCTACCTCTTAATTGGAACTTGGAAGGGTTGTTTCCTAGGGTGCTTAATAGCTCGTACTATTAGAGCATAGTTACATAGTAGTGTTACCATGTTATCTTCTTCCCTTTGAGAGATTTTATATTGGGAAACTATAATCTACTGGTATATTCGCAGTGAATCGCATTGAGGAATTTTTTTTTGCAATTGTAAAGTGTAATCGCATGAAGGAAATTTTTTTAGGGACATGGAGGGAAATCTCCCGCCACATGCAATACGATATTTTCTCATGTACAAAATAAAAGGTAACCTGGGCGTGATTACAGACCTTCTTTTTTTTTTTTGTCTCATCCCATAATAAAAAAAAGAAAAGAAAAAAAAACACAAATCGGAGGGGCAACGTATCTGATGCCGTTCCTCTTCTTCCTCTGCTTTCGCCCAGGCGCCTGGCGGCCTGGCACTTCGAGTCGAGCTCGAGCACTCGAGCGAGCGGGCCTGTCGCCTGTGAGGACGGTGACGGGAGGTGCTCGTCGGCGGGATCCGCCGTCCGTACTGCGCAGATCCGAGGAGGGAGGCGCGCGCGGGGGGGGGGGGGGGGGGTTCTCATCCTCGTCTAGGGCTACTGGCCCTGCAGCGCCTCATGTCCCTGCAGCGTGACCAGCAGGTGCAGCATCGGCGAGTCCGAGGCCGGAGTAAGCTTCCTTCGCCTAATAATGCCCTCACTCTTCGACTTCTACCTGCTACGGTAGAATTTGACTCGGTTCAGGGAAAATACCTCTCTCTCTTTTCTTCCCTGGAAGATTCATTGTAATTGATGTGAGCCGGCGCCATGCAGTGAATACCTTGATATTGGATTCACGAACTCTAGAATTGCTTTCTTTATCTTTGATTTGAGTAGGTTGGGTGCTTAATTTTTTTTGAAGTTCCAGAGATTGGAGTAGTTTAGGTCATCAGACGATCTTCTTTTAACCCATATTTGTACAACAACAAATCCTTTAATCCCAAGCAAGTTGGCGTAGGCTTGAGATGAAACCCTAAGAACCAAAGCACAAGAATAAACAAACCAACCAAACGGAATAAGGAAAAGAAATATTTTTTTTACATCAATTGCGTGCTGAAAGTTAGTGATGTTAGCTTGTATCCTTTATCATCTGTTTTGTCTCTTTTGTTGTGCCTCACAAGTAAACAACGTGAAACTTCAGAAAAAGGTGTTTTGGGAACCACCCTATCACTAAATTTCTGGGAAAATACAAGTAACCACCCAACCAAACCACAAAGCTAGCCCTAATGTTTCATGTGGTGTATTGTAGTCTGAATAAGTTTCAGATGGTACTTAGTAAACCTGTGAATATAGCACTATAAGCTGGTACACCCAGTTTGTGCTGCGAAACTTTCAGAACACTTTTATGGATCCCTTTGATGTTTTTGAAAAGTAAAAACAAAGGTGATTGGGTGCGATATTTCAAGAGATTGATGCCTTTTTCTGCCTGGGTCCGTTTTTTTTCCAACTAGATATCTTTATGCTTGGGTCATCATAACCAATGCTTGTTGCAGGTGGACCGATTTCTTCATCAACGGATAAAACAAAGGGGTCACCATGTCAACAAGGTTACCTTGAAAGTTCTCAAGCTTGTAAAATGATGAGATATTCGATCCCAAACCTTCCAGAGGTATGTCAGTTATCAGCATAAGATTCTGAGAGGGAGATTTAGATGGCAAGCCTAATGTCACCATGGTTACTTTAAATAGGACACAAACTTCATATATTTTATTTATAAACAAAGGAACAAATTGTATAGTGTTGCAATTTGTTACTTTCATGGCCCTGTCTTCCTAAATTTGTTATTTTTCTTTGTTCTAACTATAATCGTTCTCCCTGCAAAGGCTGTAGGGTAATAGGGTGCATTATATATACGTGTTTCATCCTATAATCTATGTATACCTACTGCCTCCTGAAAGTTTCTGAGCTTCTCAGATCACTGCAAGTGTTACGACTTTTCCTACCACCAGGGAAGCATATATTAGCCAATATATGCGGCATGTAGCTATTGCTGCTGTATGATACGGTCCCAATTAGAATACACTGTTAGCAGCTTAAGATTTCCCACTGGCTTTGTGGATTCTAGACAGATGTGACAGATATTACTAAGCCTTTGCAGATAAGAAAATACAATCGCATGTCCATAAAATCTTTTTAGTCAAACTGAAAGCAGATATTTAATGCTTGTTCTGCAAAGTCCAATTTTGTTGTGTTGCAGCCGGAAGCCTTCTGCTATCAGAGCAGAAATACAAGCAGGCCTAACCATGGCAATTGGCAACTATGCATGTCCATTTGAGAAGAATATGAAAAAACATTCTGTTTTGATAACTTAGTGTTAGTGGGATTTAGGTAAACTGAGCATTGCACAAAAAAGTTTATCCTTATTAACCATATTATTAATTGTCATTGAAATTCCCATGCGTTATATTACTTTCCAATTTAGCAAACCTTGTGCAATCAGAGGTGGATTACCCATGTGCTTGTGTTTGTTCTAACCCCTCTCGTCTAAATAACAATTGAGTTCCCATGGCTGTACATGCAGGACATCTGGCGTCATATACATTCCACTGTGCCACTGTGTGATGCTGCTCGTGCTTCTTGCGTGTCTCGTGCGTTTCTACATTCCTGGAGATGTCGTCCTAACCTCATCTTGAATCGGGATACTCTTCGGTCGAAAGCACATGTGTCTGGAGCGAATTTCAGCCATACACTTGACTGCATTCTGAGAAGGCACTCGGGTGTTGGCGTGAAGACCTTGCAACTTGTATTAGATGATATTGCCAATAATGGCGATCTTGACAGTTGGCTTCAGGAAGCTGTTGCACCAGGGATTGAAGAATTAGTACTTCTGCCAATATCTGAGATGATAAAGTACAACTTCCCGTGTTCACTTTTATCAGAAGGGATTAGAAACTCAATCCGGCATCTTACACTTGGCTATTGTGCCTTCCGGCCCACACCTGAACTTGGCCCCTTAAGAAGCCTGACAAGTTTGTGTTTGGATACTGTCGGTATTACGGGGTATGAGTTGGAGTGTTTTTTTTCCCATTCTCGTGCTTTAGAGCGGCTGGTGCTCTTTGATTGTCGGGAAATAATTTGTCTAAAGATACCTTGTGAGTTGCAGAAGGGCGGGCCTGGTGCAGCGGTAGAGCCTACCGTCTGTAACCGGAAGGTCCCGGGTTCGAGCCCCAGCCTCTGCACTTTGTGCGGGAAAGGCTTTGCGCTACAGATACCCTTCCCCAGACCCCGCACAGTGCGGGAAGCCTACAGCACTGGGTACGCCCTTTATACCTTGTGAGTTGCAGCAACTCAGCAGCCTCAGGGTTTGTGGAGGCTGGAGGCTAAAGGTGATAGAGAGCAAAGCTCCGAATCTCTCCAATTTAGCCATCACTGGGAAGGTAAAACTCTCTGGAGAAACATTGCAAATGAAACACTTAAGCATGCTCTTTGGAAATGTGGTCTGTTATGCTCGCTCTGAGCTGCCGTCAATTTTGCCAAATCTTGAGACTCTTGAATTAACTTCTGGTTATGAGGTATATACTAAAACTTTAGGTCTTATAGAGTTGATACATGCCTAGCACAATACTTGTAATTTTTAAATCTAAGCCATGCCATATTTTTTGAACAGGATGTCCATACACCAATGTTGCCTACCTTCATGTATCTCAAGCAACTGACCATTTCAATTTCATCAGGATTGACCTTTTCCCCATCCTATGATTATTTTTCTCTGGTTTCTTTCCTTGACGCATCTCCTTCATTAGAGACTTTGGTCTTAGATGTAAGGCTCTCATTGATTATGCCCTGCATAGATATGTAGTAATTGCTGGATACATAAATTCAGGTTCCTTTTATTCTTCAGGTAACTCAGCAACGTATGAGGCATGCATCAGTTTTTGGAGATTCCTCAAGTTTGAGGCAGATTGATGAACACAAGTATTGCTGCCTCAAGAGTGTGAAGATCTCAGGGTTTACCTCTGCAAAAAGCTTGGTTGAGCTAACATGTCACATCCTCAAGAACGCAGTGTCACTTGAGTCTGTTACATTGGACACCCTTTATGGTTGGAGGTGTTCTGAAGAAAATCGTGCAAGCTGCAACCATATGGGCAATGGTATTCCGAGGGAAGCCCCAAGAGCACTTGAGGCTATCAGAACATACATTACAGACAAAGTTCCAGCCACTGCTAAGTTTTCTGTTGTAGAACCTTGCAGACGGTGCCATAAAGTTGCACGTTCGTAGTTTAATCTTTCCTTCTTGAGATTGTTGCGATTCTTTTTATTATCATTATTAAGCAGCTATGTTTTGAGTCGAGAATAAGCTCAGAATTCGCTGATTTTTAGGAAATGAAGAACTAATCTCATTTACCAGTTGACTTATCCATTTCAACATCATTGATTTTTGGTTCTCCGTTTTGTTCTTGTGTAGACGACATGAGAGGAAGCAGGGATTCAACGTGATGTTGCTGCAGTTATCTGATTCTAGTGTAATACTTTTTTTTAGATCAAAGAACTTTAGCCACTGGCTTATTAAAAAACAATCTTATGTAAGAAAATGCCTTAGCCCCGAGGGAGCCTCAGTTCGCCAGAGCGTTGCTGATTCCGGTCCTCGTTGAGGGTGTGTGAGCTTGGTAACCCGCTTCAACAGCGCCTTAGCGTCTCGCACGATCCAGTTCAAATCAAGGGTTGGTAGCATTCACAGCAGCCCATAAGCATTCGCCATCTGCCTGACAGCGTTCAAATTCTGCCCCCGCCATCTCTTATTTCTCATGTTGATAGCACGAAGCACTTCCAGAGCATACCTGCCAGGCTGAAGAATATAAAAGGCCTCACTCTGCTAAATTTGACAGACAACAAACTGACGGGCAGCATCCCAGGGGACTTGGGTAGCATTGTCAACTTGCATGAGTTGTACCTTGCCCATAATAATTTATCAGGACCAATCCCAGAACTTCTAGGTAACTCAACATCGCTGCTACGCCTTGATCTATCCTTCAATAATTTACAAGGTGAAGTACCAAAAGAAGGGGTTTTCAAGAATCTAACTGGGTTTCTCAAAAAAGAATCTAACTGGGTTATCAATAGTTGGAAACAGTGAGTTATGTGGTGGAATACCACAGCTCCATCAGCCACAATGTCCAGACTCTCCTGCAAGGAAAAATAAGAATGCCATGTCACTGTCTCTTAAGATAGCAGCGCCTACAACAGGAGCTATCCTGGTCTTATTCTCTGGACTTGCTTTAGCTGCATTCCTTTGCAGAAGGTCTAAGGCAGCAGTGAAGAAATCACAACTGCCATCTCCCTTCATTGATATAGATCTTCCAATGATCTCATACGATGCAATACTCAAAGCAACTGATGGGTTCTCGGATACCAATCTTCTAGGGAAGGGAAGATACGGTTCAGTGTACAGAGCTACTTTACAAAATCACAGTGTTCCTTTGGCTGTCAAGGTATTTAATCTTCAGCAACCAGGATCGCACAAAAGTTTCCAGGCTGAATGTGAAGCACTGCGAAGAGTGAGGCACCGATGCCTTGTAAAGGTCATCACATCCTGTGCAAGCATCAACCACCAAGGTCAAGACTTCAGAGCACTAGTCTTCGAGTTCATGCCTAATGGAAGCTTAGATAGGTGGATCCACTCAGATACTAAAAGCCGAAGTGGAAATGGAGCACTCACCTTGGAACAGAGGTTACATATTGCCATTGACATTGCAGATGCTATAGACTACCTCCACAATGGTTGCCAGACATCGATCATATGAAGAGTAATCACCATATAGTGAGTATTATGTTACTACTAATTGTTTATTGAATTTTGCAGTATTTTCGGTTGTGCTGCGCTCAAAGCAATCACCCAGAGAGCAGTTGTTAATAAGCAACGCCGCTGCTGAAATGCGTAATATCAGAAATACGTACCTCAGTACTCGGTGATGCTGTGTGTCATATGAAGAGTAATCACCATATAGTGAGTATTATGTTACTACTAACAGTTTATTGAATTCTGCAGTATTTTCGGTTGTTTTCTAAGTGTGCTGCAAATTTATCAATTGGCATTGTATTGTCCATTGTACATGAATCATCATTTGTGACAATATCTTATGTGTTTCTTTAAGAAAGCCACACCAGTATCTTTTAGAACACAAGTGCCTACAACAGGACACATGAGCTATCCTGGTCTTAATTTCAGGGCTTGCATTAGTTATATTTACAGAAGGCCCATGGTAGAGATGAAGACAGAACAGCTACCCTCAGTTCACTAAGATAGATCTTCCAATGGTGTCATACAATCATTCAAACGAGCAGATGGTTTCTCAGAAGCCAATTTTCTAGGAAAAGGGAAAATAAAGTACCAGATAGAGGCATTATACCATTAGCAATACCATTTTTGGTGACATCTACAGTATAGTTAAGACTAACAACATTTCACCGCCCTTTTGTTCTAGGCTTTTTGATAGAGTTCTGAGATTGAGAGCTTTGTTTTACATCCATTTTTTTCAACATTCTTAAAATCAGTACTCCATTATAACTACAGTGTTCATATCGCAGGACATAAGCAGTTGAACTTTTTCATTGATGTTAAGGTTTATTCTTTTTGCAATTCATTCAAGGTACAGAAAATTCTAAAGTGAACAAAAGACACCTACTTTGTTGCAGGGTATAAATCACCATGTTCACCAGTTGATACAAGAGTAGACATAGTAACAGAAGAATGACAAGATTATGAAGGTTAAACTATGTTAGACACACCGCTACTCTGTCTAACCATCTCCTTGTGAATAACTTATGCTCCAAAATGAAAAATAAAACTGGATGAAGATTTACATGTCATTGTTTACTCGCATAGCAATGCTGAACATGTGAGCTGTCAAGATCTACATACTTGGACCAGTACGGATTGTACTTGGAAATGGCAAGGTCAAGCCAGGGCTTGTAATTCCCGTTGTAATGAACTACTGCAGCATTATCGATCTCAGCAATGTCAACAGCTGGATCATATCCAAGGCCCAAGACATGCCAAGTACAATTCAATGGGTATGTCAGGTTGTAGAAAGTAATTAGTCCCGGAGGCAATGTACCCAGCTTCCACAGCTTGCGATCCTCATTCTGCAACATGTCTTCTATTAGTAAGTAAAACAACAAAATTCATTACAAGTTATTTCTGTACCATAGCTGTCATAGACAGAAGACACATGATGGAAAATGTGATTCAAAAATACAATCAACAGCAAACTACTTGTTGCAATACTTACCAAATCTTGCCAATAATGGTATATTCCAGTGATATTTCGCTTCCTCCACTCCTTCAGGTCAAACATGTTCATTCCAAATGCCCACCCACAAGCACGTGGATCAAAGTTTTCTGATATCTTTGGGTGTGAGAAGTTGAGATAAGTGTCAAAGCGATGAAAACTCTCTTTACAGGTTTCAACGGCACCATTTACCATCCCTTTAAGATCAATATCCCATAAGGGCGTCAAATCCTTCTGCACAACAATATCATCATCGAGAAACAGTATCTTGTCAAGCTTCAGGTGTATTTCTGGCATGTAGAACCTTAGATGGTTCAGCATAGACAAATATTTGGGGTTCCTGTATTTTAGATTCTCATTTCCATCAGAAAGTGATGATGGATCATGTGCTTTGAAGTAATATTCTTTGAGCCGAGCTGACTCAAGTTGCCGCAGAACAGAACAGTACGATGAATTGAGCCACTTGAAATTGTCTATGTTCTCCACATGAACAGTAGCCAGCTGGGGAGGACGAGCGATGAACCACATCTTCATGGCTGCAAAATTAAGTCTATCAGTGACAATGTGGAACACATGCTTCTCTGGTTCATTGGCATTTGTCACAGTCGATCTGACAACTACTGAGGCTGCAAGCACATTATCAGAAAATATAGCATAGTGATAGAGTGACCTATCCTCAAGCTTTGGTTTATTTTCTTCCTCCTTCAAAGCAGCATCATGAAAATGCTCCTTCGTCGCACCATCACGAAAATAATAATCGGTAGTCAGCTGCATATGTAGGCAGTGCAAGGGCATGGGGACAGTCTTTGCAGCATGCTGAACCAGGAATGAATTCTGTTTCTTAACTGCATCGATATCTAGTTCCGTAGACTGAAGCATAACACGCAATTTTCTTGATACTTCACTCGAGCTGTACAGAACATCTCTCGCCGAAGAGAGCACATGCCCCATTGCTTTTGCTCTCTCTAAAGCACTGCAGAAATGAGGGGTGATAAGAAACTTATCCTTCAACACCAAAGTGGAAAAGAGCCAACCTGATTAATTTTCAGAAGTGAAATGAAGTACCTCGAATCGAGTTCGCTATCGATAAGTGCATCCCCAATGGCTGTTTGGCTTTCTTTTATGCACTTCATGAGCAAGGCATACATGTCTGGTTCCTTCTGGGAAAGTGCAATAGTGGCATATAACTTGGCCATTATTATCTGATCTTTCATGAGCCTTAGGGTTGAATCTGTATTAGTAAGGCGGAACTCTGGCCTCCATATGTTGTAGCTGCCCCTAACTCTATTATCAAAGTTCCTTGAGCTGTTTGTCGCCGCATTTCGCATCTCAAGTTCAACCTTCTTATCCACCTGAAGCAACTCCTGTACCCTCTGCTCCTTTCTTCTACGCCGAAATACCTGCAGAAGCAATATCACCACACCAGATCCACTCAGATGGGCAAAATTAACACATCAGAGAGTAAACCAAACACTGCTCATAACATAAATAAATAACCATTTTACTGCATTCCATAGTCACTATAAACAGATAACACATCACAGAGTAAACCAAACAAGATTTCTCACAACACAAATAGATAACCATTGTACTGCATTTCTAGCCACTACAAACGGGCGAATGAAATTGACCTGTCGCTTTAGTTTGATCGGATCAACGCTTTTAGTTGCCAGAGTTTCTGCACTTGAAAGATTGGTGGCTTCTGATCCATTGACTAGTAGAAGATCCTCAGCAGCCTCTTGCTGGTGCAACAGCAGAAGAAACACCCATGAGAGGTACAATAAAGAACAACCTACCAACTTTTCCACACAAACAACATGGTGTTATTCCGCACGTACGGTTCTGGCTATCGGTGGGCTATCTCTGGGCAACCATGGGTTCTCCCAGATAGAGGACGACGCAAACTCTCTGGCGGTGACTTTGAACAGCTTGATCCGGCCATACTGGTCGGTGTACACAATCGTCTTGTCAGCACTAGCCACATCCTGCCAACCATTCACTATGCACACTCAATAACCTGGGAAGCGAAGCAATACAGTGCCCATTGAGTAATCCTGGGCGTCCAAATTCAGATAAACAACCTGTGAATTACCACACCCAGGGCAGTTCTTGGGACGCTGGTGCTCACTGGCAATCCAAAATCGCGAGACAACACCAAAGTTAGAACCTGTAATCGCATAGGAATAATGGAGCGATGGCGATGGTCCTTACCCTTGGTGGCCGGAGAAGAGCCACTGGGACACCGCCGATCTGGCGGAGGGCACATGGATCACGACCTGCGGGGAAGAAGCGGCAGGAACGATGAGAAAGGAAGAAGCCCTAACTCTGCGAGTTCATCGATGAACCTAACATTTCGCCGTTGCAGTGGACAGTAATGGGCGAGTGGCAATGGGACCAACCTGGAAGGAGATGATGCAGAGGAAGACGAAGAGGAAGGCGAGGAGACCCGGGCGGCGCCGCGGGGAGAAGAGGGGTCTGGGATACGCTGCCGCAGCCGCCGACGAGGAGGCGGCGGTGGAGGAGGACGCCATGGACGGGGAGTGGAGTGATGGGGATGTGAATTTTCTTTTTCTTATTTTTTATCTTCTTATTAAGGGAGGTGGAATTTAGGGGGACGAGAGCTGGGTGGGTGTATGTAGGAGGAAAGAATGACGAATCTTTTAAAAAAATATTCTACTTTCTTGTTGTCGACTGCGATTGAAAACCAAATGATATAAACTCCTTTATTTTTTTTCTTTCTTTCTGAGATCATTAAACAAATTATAGTTATGTCAGTGAAAATATTGTGACTAAATTACAATGGAGTACTATTGTACCCTGGAGCCAACACCTGCAAGTTTGAAGTTTTTTAACAAAGGAAAAAGTTCAATTTACTCTGAAGTATAATCAAAGTCTGAATAAACCTCTAAATTATAACTTGGTTCAATTTACCCCCTAAGCTATGCTATTTAGTTCAATTTACCCTATAATACAATTTGATTTTTTTATTTCTCCATACACAAGTTGAAGTTTAATTTTAAATTTTGCAGGGTAGTAATGGACATCACAATGCATATTAAAAAATTATAATTTTTTTTTCATATTTATTTTTCATCTAATTTTGAACTCTAATGATTAATTTATTATTAAATATCCTAACCTATCAAGGTAATGATAAAAAATTATGATGTATTTTCTCCAACATGTGTTATGATATCATCTTGTAAAATTTCTACTTAAAACTCCACCTATGCATGGAGAAATGAAAAAGACAAATTATATTAGGGTTTAACTGAACCAAAAGGCATAGTTTGGGGGGTAAAATTGACCAAATGATAGTTTAAGGGATTATCCGGACTTTGGCTATAGTAGAGGGGAGTAATTTAGACCTTTTCTTTTAACAAACTACTCTCCTCCGTCTCAAATTACAATTTGTTTTGGATTTTCTAGATACATATATTTTGGTATGCACGGAGGTAGTAGACAAGAGAGATGTCAATTATACTAAAAGAAAAATAAAGTTCAGACGGGGTGATATAACAAACAGAAAAAAAAAACTACAACTAGTATAACAGCCCAAGATCAAAGCCGCACAGTACATGCTAGTAATTTGCCAAGGATCAAAAAGTGAGCCCATGGTCAAGTACTCACTTGGGACATGCATGCCTAATGTTGTTAACTACACATGGTTATAGGATCAGGATACATAATCCACATGTGTAGCCAATGAGCTTGCTTAGCAGAGATGGACTTGAAACACACCTCCTTTTTGCCGACTGATGACATGTGCAGGTAGGCTTAGTTCCAACCAAGTTACAGCTTTTGACCATCCAGTAGGGAATGCAGAATTGGAGGCCTAAACCAGGGCATCAAATCCTTAGGTGCCTCGAAATCATTTTTAAATCCTCCATTACCACCAAAAGTTATTGCTTGTTAGTCTCTAAAGCATCTAGACTACTGTCTTTGTTAGTGGACATCCCACTAGAAACGTCAAAAAAGGAATGCAAAAGAGTGCCACATTGCTTTGGACTATCACATTAGTTTGAAATATCCACAACCTGGAGTAATCTATAAGAGCAAGTAAGAATCCAACATCACCTTCTGCATCAACATTTTCAGCAACTAGTCCCCCCCCCCCCCCCCCCCCCCCCCCCTAATATCAAAGGTTTCTGACCCTCAAAAAAATATCAAATGTTGCTAAAATCTTTCTGCTAATGATTCGAGTGTTTGCTTTTTCTTCACATTTGACCATAGCTAGAAATTCAGCACTTCTACAGAACCACGACTGAAGAAAACAAGGATGTGAATGACAATGACTGGATGCTATTGTAAGTGCAATCTGGTGCGATCAACTCAGACCCAGGTAGGCAGGCAGGTACCAAGTCATCGAAAGTGTAACGCTATACTATTACATTGATTATCATGATCGACACAAACTTCGTCATGACAACAAAAAATGTGGTGTACATTTACAATCTCCACATCAGAATCAGTTCATCCTATGTATCCATGCATCTACCTGCCCCTGGAGTTTTTCCTAGCGCTGTCACTCCTCGGTGACTGTCCCTGGCCACGACGCGAGGAACCACTACTCCTGGGCTCCCTCACCCTGCTCTTCATCGACTCGATCTGCTCCAGCGCCTCCACTACTTCCTTCATGGATGGACGGCTCTTCGGGTCACCGTTCAGGCACTTGAGGGTCAGCTGAGCAGCGAGGAGGGCTGCTTTGGAACTGTACTGCCCCTCCAATCCGGGGTCCATCACTTGGCTAAGCTTCCTCCGGTCAGCTAGCAATGGCTTTGCCCAGTTCACCAAGTTCACCTTCTCGCTCTCGCGGCTTGGGTCCAGCGCCCTCAGGCCAGAGATCATCTCCAGCAGTACAACTCCAAATCCATACACGTCACTTTTCACATACAGGTGGCCTACCTCATGAAAGATGCAATCAGCTACCATTTAGCACTTTTGAGGGAAACATAAACCCTGATAGAGATAAGACGTACCGGTAGAAACATACTCTGGAGCTGCATAGCCGTAGGTTCCCATGACTCTTGTTGTCACATGAGACTCCTCACCATCTGGACCATGCTTGGCCAATCCGAAATCTGAGAGCTTTGCATTGAAGTGCTGAACATGACATTGATTAAGGCTGATTAGAGTATTGTTCAGGTAACAGCAGCTGGTTATCAGTACCTCCGGAAAGAGTATTTTACCGAATCTAATAAGATGTTGGAAGCCTTGAAGTCCCTGTAGATGATTTGCCTTTCTGATGAATGAAGAAAAGCAAGGCCACGAGCTGCACCGATGAGAATCTTCAGCCTGAGGCTCCAAGGCAGTGGCTCATAGACCGCCCCTCCTGGCAATGGTGAATAATCAGTACTAGTAAATAGGATGTTTCATAAAAGAAATCCATGGATGGCCCGAAATAGTAAAAGGTACAATCAAGTGGTGCCAACTTTTCATCTTAAATTTCCAAGTTGAATTGACAAGAAAAATTGAAGGCTGAAGCAGCAAGATATCGTACAGCTCTGGCAATTTGGTTGACGTTGACATCCTCCAAAATGCTCGTTAGTTGTATAGCACTATGGACTATGGTGCTCGATATATAATAATTTATGAAAATGGTTTGTAGAGGCAGATAAAGCACCAACATCTGCATAGTGCGCTACTGCAGGTGAAGTTGGCATAAAGAGTGCGAAGAAAAAGTGACATAAAGAGAATTATTTCTGGATTTTACTATCATTAGGAAAAGATCTGCTAAAATACTCACTTCGAAACAGGTGGTTCTCCAAGCTCCCCTTTGCCATGAACTCGTACACGAGCAGTAGCTCGTTGTCATCCATGCTATATCCCAATAGTTTGACGAGATTGGGGTGTGAAATCCTCCCAAGGAAATTGACCTCGGACTGCAATGGAAACAAACAATTATTTTTGAGAGACAAGCATAGCATCAGAGAGTAGGAAGCCATTTGCCTAAATCAGAAATCCTTCTGTCGATAAGACTACAAGCAGAAACAAAGTAGACATAAAAAGTGTGAAACAATTGGTGAGAGAACAGGAGCGTGCACTAAGGCCTAACAACTAGAGCATTCTGATTGTAAGTAGAAGAGAGAACAATACAGGAGTCATTTGAAAAAGAAAAATAACCAGAGTGCCAGGGATACTTCAGGTTCATTCTCCAAAAAAAAAGACCAATGCACGAGTTAACAATACATAGAGAAAGAAAATCAGTGAATGATAGGAACAAAATGAAAAAAGAAAGCAAAGTTGTAGTTTTCCACAAATATTCAAGTGACATGAGCTAATCCGCTGATTTTTCTTTTGATGATTTTTAAATAACTACTGAACTATTTTGTAAGCATTCACTGCTTCATTCCTTATTTCCCTGATAATCAAAACAGAAACCACCTAATTAATTTTTCCAAAAGCATGCATTTAATAATGTAAAAGACAGCAACTTGAGAATTGCCGTACCTGCCATTGCTCCATTCCCTGCACGCTCTCAGGATTGAGCTTCTTGACGGCGACCACCATGCCAGTGCTACTCTTGGACGGGTTCAAGGTCTTCTCATCAACCCATCCCTTGTAAACCTTTCCGAATCCGCCCTCCCCAAGCACCATCTCGGGCCTGAAGCTCTTGGTGGCACTCTTGAGTTCGGCAAAGGTGTATGTTTTGAGGTTTGGAGACTCAAGAATCTGACCGTCTTGGTAATCATCGTCGACACTAACACCACTAACTGTGGATGGCATGAAGGTGCTGGTACTCAGTGTTGACAGCTTCCCGGTGGTGGCAGAGCTATTAGTCCTCCTCGATGCAGACATTCCTGCACAGCACTTGCGGTAGGTAATGTGAGGTCTTGAGTTAATTGCTAGATAGAAAAGGAGAGGTTTGAAATGCTAACTAATTTACCATAGCATCAAAATAATATAGATGTCGGGGTTATTTATGCTCATAGACATTGAGATACAATACAAGGTGAGAACGCGAATTTTACCATTCAGGTAAAAACAGGTAATATTTTCCAGTTTTGTACTAATAGAATATTTATATGGTGCAAGGGCAAAGGCCAGATACCAAGGGTTCTCAAGGACCCGGATAAACATTTTCCGAAGGGAAAGAAACAGAAGTGGTGCTTTATTTTTATTCTACAGAAAAGTCAGCGCAACAAGGGAAAACCAACCAATTTAGTTGCAACAGCAGGAATTTATTTAGTTGATACATCAATACGGCCAAATATATTGAGAAAGAGCGCCGTACGCTTGATGAGTAACATGATTACCCGCAAAAAATATTATAATTATTCCTAGGTTTATACAAGAGAAATTTGTGAAAAGAACCCGGCGGTATATAAATAAGACAGTTTTACGCTGTATGCAATCAAGCAAATAGAGGCATGCAAAGTTTCAGTTTTGGAAGCCTATGAATCGAAAAATTGGACAGGTCTGCGCATAGGAAATTCATTCTCATCCCCACCCACGATGGAATTAGCAACACACTGCTACGGGGACGGGAGAGTAAAAGAGATACGCTTTGTTGCAGCATGAGCAAGTGGTTTTGAACATCTAAATCCAGGACTGAAGTTGAAAGGGACCGGGCCACAGAATAACTGAATTCACCAAACAATTGAACAGAATCACCGGTTGCATTTCCAGGGGAGGAAAGATTGGAGCTTTAAGACTGAGGGAGAAGAGAGCCGGAAATGGCGCTGGCTTGTTGGTGGTTGGCACTTACCAGGAGCAGCCGACGGCGACGGCCTGCTGCCCCGCTGGACGAAGGCATCGATGGCGCTGGCGCAGTTCCCCATGGGGAGAGACACTACTGGTGAGACTGCAGGCCAGGCAGGGCGGCGCCCTCCCCTTCCGCCGACGGGCTCCCTTTCTTGTCCTCCTCCTCTGCTGTATGTTTGTGTGGAAGGAACCACAAGCAAGCAAGCGATGGGGAAGAGAAGGAAGGGCCTGTCGGAGGCGGAGGCGGAGGCGGAGGGCGTGGAGGAAGGATTGAAAGAAGAGAGACGAGAGGTAACCGACTGCAAGTCTGCAACCGCGCGCGGAGTGGATGGGAGGAAGGAGGAAGTTGTTTGCCTTGTTATTAGTACGCCTGTTATGCTACCCTCGCTCGCTCACTGCAAACCACCGAAAAGAAAAGCAAAATCCCTGTGTGTTTTTTTTCCTTTGTGTTCTGATCTGCCAAACACGAGACAAAGGGGAAGGCCGGCGTGCACAGACTTTTAAGTAAGGCAGGAATACTAGTTTGACGAGGGAGTCCACGCTAGCTTTGTGTCGTCTATCTACGTTTATACGTGCTTCTTCTTGAGTACACACACTAGCACTTGGAATTGTTGAAAACGGCATGAGAAAGGCTCATGGCAGAGGTGGCTGTACCGCCTACCTGCTACTAGGTTTCAGTTTTAATGTGTCCCCCGTGAAGCAAAATGACTTCATCATAATTCGATCATATTAAAACTTGAAGTGACCAAAGTCCTAATGATTACGGGAATGCTAGGAGGGAGAAACCGTCTCAGTCAAGTGGCTGCCATGCAGAATATGAATATTAACTGATTTAAAAGTTAGAATTGTATTTTTTTTTAGGTTGGAAGGATTAGTAATTTTTATGCCGGTCAAAGCAGGAGTCAACGTACCAACTGTTTCCGATGAACTAGGACAAGCAAGCTAGCTAAGGAGAGAGAGAGACTGCAGTAGTTCTGTCATCTCTGGCCATCTCATAATTTCTTACGTCATCCATGTATTCATCCCTTGTGTGACTGCATCTCGCTTGTGGCTCCAACGCCGCACACGTATGTGTTGCCTGACTTCTCACCTTGGGTTAGCTCTTGATGTTGGTTTGGTTGAGCTTCCCACAGCTACACGTACGCTACTATATAATTTTTTTAGAACACAGTCCATGCTCAGACGCTCACAATTATTTCTGTAAATACACGCACTAAGCTACTATATAATTTACTGCACGAAGAGTACTCAAGCAATCCCACTGTTAATATTGTATCTCCCATATATAGAAACCTAACCACCTGAGGGTGGCGTCCATTCAATTTGCAATAGTGACAATAATAAAAAAAATATATTACATTTGGTCACAAAATAAACAGTTGATGAGTAGACAGTAGCCTAGCTATCGGGCAGTCGTTATTTCTTCTTCTAATATACTCCCTCCATTCTCTTTTAGTATTTTTATTTCACCTTAGTACGTACAATGATCGAGAAGAAGTACCTTGTTTATCATCTTATTAATTATGACTCCTCGGTTTTGATGTTATGATATACTCCCTTTATCCTAAAATAAAATAAGTGTTCGTTTAGAAAAAATTCAGACACATCATTACTAGTAGTGAGAAATAATTTTATTACCCCTAATTAACTATAGCAGTTGTGATTGAAAATCGCACTGTTTATTCGGTTCTCTGGATCCTTAATAAATACAAATGCATTGGAAACAGAAAAATAACATCTGCTTGAGTGTTTGATTGGTTCCATATCTTTCTCTATACAATATTTTCTTGGTACTTGACATTGCATTAATTAGATGAACCTCATTGCAATCTAAACAAACACTCAATGTGCGACAAAATTATGAATGCTAAATGAAGACTTATTTGAGACGGAGGGAGACATACACCAATCTTTTTTTCTAGAGAAGTTGCTCTGCACGGAAATTGAAGGACCGTTCATACTATTTTCAATATGTCAATCCAAATAAGACTATCATCAAAATAGAATAATTTAATTTAAAAATGGAACTATCAAAATTAAGAGAATGGAGGGAGTATATTTCGCGGCTTATATATTCAGAGGAACAAATTGAAAGGAAATGCATGTGTCTCGATCGAGTCAAATATCTCCAAGTCAATGCAAGATATTTATGTGGATGGGAATTTAATTGCAGTTTGGATTATTATTGGAGACACGCAAGACGTACCCCCAGGCAGCAGGGGCTACTACTGCCAACGACTGCGATCCGTCCTATAATATATCTATCTATCTGAGTCGTCTTGTCCAGCTAGCAACCAACAAAACGAATATAGTAGTATGTATCTGATGAATTGACTGTCAAATTAAATAATGTCAAGGCAATTACATTGATCGGCACCGTCATGCCGCGATCAATGATCGATGATCCTCAGATAGATCGATCCGATCCTGGCCGTCGATGTCAATGAATTCTGACCCTGCTTCGATATCTGCTTGAAGAAGATGCACGCACGCACGCAGGGGATGTCAATGACCGACGGACGGATCGATGAATAGCTAGGCTGCTGCCAAATCCCCTTTAGTTCTTTTTTCGGTTATATATATATATATAGGATTTATATATTCCTGTTCATCCCATATTAAGGCCTAAGAGCCCAAGGCCTCATTCAGTCATTCTTCTTCCTTCCTTTCATCCGGCCGGCGACCATATGAAGCTCTTCTTCTCCGACGAGCCCTTCCCTTCATTAGCGAACAGGCATGCAGTTGGTCCACTGCCGCCACCCAAGACCGGCCGAGGACCAACTAATGTAATGAAATGGCTGGCGGCAAAAAAGACGACGCAGATCCATCAAGAAACAACGGTCCAGACACGTACAGGAGCTTGCACGAATCTTTGTGGTCTTAGCAGGGAACTTACAGCGAGATCTTTTACGGCACGTAATACTACCACTCGATCAAATATGTAGTATAAAAAAGATTTACCGTCGATCAAATATGTAGTATAAAAAAGATTTACCGCCTATTAGAAAGGTTAAAATTATCATTAGTATCTTAATATACGTTAAGAATTTTTTTTTTCATCTGTCCGGCGCCGCCCGTCCTCGTCGAGGTCACCTGACCGCTCGCTTGTTCCCTTCCAGGCCGCGCGCCGCCCGTCTTGTCACCGCCGACCGGAAGATGGGCGATGCCGGCAACTCATTCTTGCGCCACCGCGGGCCTCAGCTTCCCTTGCTTCTCACGTTACCGTGGGCGCCGCCGGCCTGTGGGCGTCCTCAGCGCCGCGGCCTCCTTTCCGGACGTCTGCCTGCATCGGTCGTCGTCGTCGCGGCCGGCCTGAAGATCGGGTCGGCGCCCGTGGCCAGGCGCTCGGCTGCTGGATTATGCGTTACTGATATAACTGAACTTTATTTGTTCTTTTCCTCAATTCAGGCGTACCTCCTTCGCTATGTAAACGATGCGGATTGTTCTGCATCGATCAACCTAGTAATGTTTATTGCCTTACTGGGAACTAGGAGTACGTTTCTATTCTCTCAGTGGTACTTATCACGATATAATTCTCTGCATTTTCATTTTTCGCTTGCTCTTTCTGAACTCGTGAGGATATGCCTTCTTCATTTCCCTTTTTGAATGAACTGATCTGGAGAGGTCGACTTGCATTCTCTGTTCTGGAACGGCAGGAAAGCAGGGAAACGACTTCTTGGCTAATCTTGCCTATGTATCATTCATCGTGCCAATGATTGATTCTGTCACCAGAACCTTTGCATATCGATTGATGTTACTTTTCTTCAACATGTCTTCATATGGACGCCAAAAATGCTTGTCACAGACTCGCACAGATTGACCGTTGGAGGCATCA
Source organism: Panicum miliaceum (assembly GCA_032594955.1). Lineage (NCBI taxonomy): Eukaryota > Viridiplantae > Streptophyta > Magnoliopsida > Poales > Poaceae > Panicum > Panicum miliaceum. The sequence continues at coordinate 50,288,342 of CM064062.1, forward strand.
CCCTGCAGGATCTCTCGTCAGTCGGTAACTGTTCGGCGTATCGCCCCTTCCGCTCGCTTCTGGCTAGCAACGGATGCCTCCTGAGCGGGGAGCGTCGGCCGTCTGGCAGATGGCCCGTCCTCGGTCCTCCGATCCTGCCAGGGGCCGCGCGTCGGGCCTCACCGGCGGCGAACGATGGAATGGAATCACCGTCGGGCCTCCTGAAACCCTTTTAGCATTCAGTCCAACACATCAGATATATGTACCTTCTTATCGCTGAAGAAAAAGGTGGGACGGGAGCCCCCTGTTACTGTTACAGATTTTTTTATGATGAAACGTTGTTACCAATTTACTGGTGGCTGCACAAATACTGTGTTCGCGGCAATAGTGGGCACGTCTGTCCATGTTGTCGTCGCAGAGCTAACCTGGTCGCACCTCCTAGACCATGGGCCCACGTGCTTGTGTCTCCAAGGAATCGTCACAATTTAGTAAATTGCATCACTGCTATTAGACTAACAGTTCTATTGTATATTTATGACTGACAGTTCCACCATGCATTTTTGCTTGTGCCGATACCGTTTACAATTTGAATTAGGTCTAATACTAATCAAGAAGGGTTATAAAAAACTGCACTGACATTCTAAACAACCTGATGCCTCTATATGTTTCACAATTCATTCGATCTTATGAATGTGTTTGTGGCCTATATACTTGCATAATGTTCTCTTATGTTTATTTATTATCAATAGGAAGTGACCCGTAAAACCGTAAGAAATAAAAAGAACCAAATGTAGCACAGACAGCTGCAACATGTCATGGTTGCTCATATATCACACCTAAAACACACACTCTCTCCATTAATAATAACTATTTTTGGTAACGATTGCTGCAACAGACTACCAAATCCAATCACCGAGAATGGGGTAGAAGGATGAATCCCCTTCATTTAGGTGAGAGGGAGTTGTGTTTTTGTGATTACCAAAAATTTTAGGTAATGGAGATTGGATTGACAATCTGTTGGAAGACCTCCAATCACCAAAATATTAATTTTTGGATTGGGGAGAGGGATGGGTAATCCGTTGGAGATGATTGGTAATGTGCTGGAGCACCTGCAATCACTAAAATATCAATTTTTTTATTCAGGAGAGGATGAGTAATCTGTTGGAGATGCTCAACGTAGGTATGTGAACGTGGCAGGTACACGGGCGCGGCGAAGCGCGCTAGCCATCCTAGTATAGATTACTGGCCCAATACCCCTCGGCCCACCTGATTGATTCCGCAGTACGCGCGCCAGCCCAACTAACCTAACTCGTCGATCTCCCTTGTCGGGATCCGGAAAGCTTGAACCCCAAACAGAAATAGGAATAGAGAAAGTGCGAGGAAAAAAGAACACGAAATGGGACAACAATATGCCCTTTCAATTATCAAAAAATCAACCTGATTATAGTAAAAGTTGGGGGTATTTATACCCCCTCCTCTGTTACATGTTTACACAAATACCCCTGCTCGCCCCGAATATTTCTAGAATATTCGGGGTTTCCGGGCTTTTTATAGGCTAGGCGTGTTCATCGTGACCTCGGGCGTGGGATCACGCCCTTCTCGTGCCCCCGAAGGTTAATCTTCTACCTTCGGGCCCTCCAAACCTTCGGCCTTCGTCACACCTTCGGGCGCTTCATGGAACCTTTGGGTCTTCTCGTAACCTTCGGCTGTTCTTCATTCCTTTGAGGGTTACGTTGGGTCTTCGTTTTCTGGTCTCAACAAGATCTTACCGTCCTTCAGTGGACCTTACCCGAAGGTCCCCGAAGGTTAGACAGACCTTCAGAGGTATTTTCGGTCGCTTCCTTTTCATGGGCGCTGTGGCTATTATTGAGTGACCCTCGCGAGTCGTGTCTTTCGGAGGGTGCAATCCCCAACAGTAGCCCCTCGCGGGCGAGGTCCGACTCCGACGGTCCGAACCCTCGATGTCCAAGTATTGAACACCCTTCGCGAAAATGTCTCCCGATTGTCGGAGGATGGGGCGAGTCGAGGGTTACGTGTCGGTTTCTGACTGGGTGACTGTTGGTATTCTTCTCGATTTTACCGTGGGTTTACTGTGCCCATTATCCCCCTATATAAGGGGGTGTGGGGTGCCCGGGTTGCTTTCACGCCTTTAGCTGCTTGCAACCTTCTCCTCCTTCCACTAGGGTTTATTGCCTTCGAGCTTTCCTTAGCGGATAAGGTTTTGGAGAGGCTTCAACTTGGAGCTTTTTTCTTTGTAAGCTTCTTGGCAGATCTACTTTATTTTTTGCGAGGCTTGGTTTGGTTGCTTATTCTGGTTTTATAGGGATGGCCCGAGTTAAGTTGACTGCCAAGCCCATTGATACTTCGGGAGAAGCTGCTGTTGCCGAAGGTTCGCATCAGTGAGTCAGTCATGAGGAAGACATCTCTGATGTGCAAGCCAGCCTGTCCGAACTTATGGCCCGCGACAAGCCAGAGCCTACTCTTAAGTTTGGTTCTTCGAAGGTTACTCGGCGGTTGATTGATTACTACATCAGCAAAGGGTTTCTCAAGGCCGATGAGTGCCATCCTCCGCAGGATGAGGATACTCCCGACCCTCAGGAGGGGGAGTGTGTGGTGTTTAAGGACTTCTTCACAGCTGGACTCCGCTTCCCTCTTGATGCGAAGTTTCCGGACATTCTAGCTAGATTCAACATGAAGATGCATCATCTGACTCCCAACGCCATCATTCAGTTGTCGAAGTTTTTTTGGGCTGTGAAGACATTCGAAGCGCCAGTGTCTGTTGACACTTTCTACCGCTTTTACGAGCTCCATCCTCAGGGGAGGAAGGTAGCTTTTGAAGGTGATGATGAGGTCTACAACGCACAGAGCGGTTGCTGTACCTTCATTCCTAGGCGAAGCAACAAGGCTCTGCGTCTCGATCGAGTCAAGATTTCTTTTAGTCAAAAGAACAAGTGGGATGATGACTGGGCCCAATATTGGTTTTATGCGAAGATTGAGTTTGTTGGTGCTGATGGCTCGGGAGGGACTTTTCCTCTTTCTTCGAAGGTTGAGGCGTTTGACCACCAGAACCAGGCTTCGCTCGATAGGCTATCGCCTGGTTTTGCGGAGTTTGAGGTTGCGTTCAGACAGGCTGCAATGCCGATTGGTGGTCGCGATTTGGTTGAGGAGTATTTAGCGGCGAAGGTTCTGCCGCTGACTTCGGACTGGTCGGCAGCGTCTTTCGCCAAGGTCAAGTTTGACTCTTTGGAGAGAGCTATTCCTTGCCCCCAGTTTGGGCTGCGAAGGCCGTCTGAGGGGAGTGATGAGATGATTGTTTTTGAGTTGGAGCGCGAGGCTAATAATTTGCTTGGCTTTTACAATGATAAAGAGCACAAGGCTTTTGTTGAGTGCTGCCCTCATCAGAGCAGGATCAACTGAAGCTTGTTTGAGATGGGGGTGAAGTACGAGAACTCAGTAGTTCCTCTTGAGCCTACGAAGAGGGGCCGAGGGTCCGGCAACTCTTCTGTTGTTGAGGCAACATGCAAGAAAGGGAAGTCTGTGTTGAAGGTTTCCGAATCTTCGGTGCAGATTGTTCTTGGCAAACCTCCGCGCTAACCGACCTCAAAGGTTGCGGTTGGTCGAGCGGAAGCGCTAAAGAGGAAGGCTACAAACTCAAGTAAGTATCCATTTCACGTTGCCGAAGCTGACATGGGGAGCCCAAACTTCATGAAGGCATTAAGGGCGATTGAGCTTAGAGCGCCTAGGGGCCTAGGTGGTAGGGGTCAATCCGTAAATATTTATTTAGACCAGTTTGGGTCTCTTCGTGCAAGCCCTGATAGTGTTGGTGCTGTGATTATAGATCTACATCGGGGGCCGAAGGTCAAGCGTTTGATTAGCTTGGTTGATGCTGATAGTGATGAAGAAACTCCGAGGGTTTTGCCAAAGGTGGTGGCGAGGGTTTCGGCGGATGAGGCGCTGAGGGTCCCGGCCGAGGTGGCGCCGGAGGTTTTGTCAGAGAATCCAATGCTCCAAACTTCTCACGGGAGTGAGGGGCGTCTGGAGTCAAAGAGTTCTTCTCCCTCGCCGGTATGGTTCGCTTCCTTCGTGGCTCCAGAGACCGCTGGGAAGGGCGTGCTGCCTGGTGCTGCTTCGGAGGGTGAGGGAGCTTCTGGAAGATTCTCCGAGTTAGGTAAATCGTTGATTGTTTCTCGTCTTCCGTACGAGGGTCCTGACGATGACCCTTATGAACTATTTATTCGTTATCTACTTAAAGTTGAGGTGGCGAAAATGATGAGCGAGCTCGGCTGCCTCATTGGAGGTCCGTCGAGGGCCGAAGGGGATGCGGAGGCTGGAGCTTCGACCCAGGCCGGAGGTCCTACCGAGTCTGAGTTTTTCAACTTCAAGGGTGAGTGCTCTTACACTGCGTTTGCTTTATTGGCCTTGCGAGTTGTTTCTGAGATTTGCTGTTGTAGAGTTTGGGAAGAGTCTTGATGGACATGGCACTGAAGACCTTGGCTGCATTTCCGCACTTCTGAGCTTGAAGGTGAGACATTTTTATCTCTCGACCTTCGCATTTTCCACTGAAGACCCTGGCTGCATTTCCGCGCTTCTAAGCTTGAAGGTGAGACATTTTTATCTCTCGACCTTCGCATTTTCCTAAGCTTTGTTGAAGCTGATTTTAGTTTTTGTCTAGTCACTGATGGCTAACAATGTTCTTGCGGAGAAGATTAAGCAAAGTAATGATCTCATGTTGAAACGGTCTGGTGAGAACCTTCGGTTGACGGTAGAAAACCAGAAGGTAAAGGAGGAAAACAAGGTTCTGGAGAACCTTCGCGCTTTGCAGGCTGTACAAATCGAAGAGCTGGAGGCAAAAGCTGGAAGATTAGAGAAGCTTGTTGAAAAACTGCGCGCTACTGCTGCTGATAATGAGGGTGTTTTGGAGAACCTTCAGTTGACTGTGGCGGAGGATGCCACTAAGATCAGTTGCCTTTAGAGTGAAGTGCAAGAGTTGAAAGCCGAAGCTTCCCATAAGGAAGAGGTTATCAAGAAATTGAATGATGAAGTTGATGAAGATCGGAAGGAGACGGACGAGGTTATTCGAGAAACGTTGGCTCAAGGCCGGTTGATTTATGAGGAGTATAAAAAGGCGTTGGCTGCCTTCGGCGCGGAGCCATCACTTCTTCTAGAGGACCCTAAGGGTGGTGTTGATGGTTTGTTGAACTGGATCCTCGGGAAATTTACTGCTCTGACCAAAGTTCTGGGCAATGCAGCCAACAACGCAGCTGTCGTGTCTTGTGAGAGTAATCTTGCTATTCTCGATCGTGAAGGCTGTCAGGATCTGGGCAAGCTGAGCTCTAAGGATTTTGCGTATCCCTCACACTCGGAGCTGTGCCAGAATATCGAGAATGTCTAGGCTGTGAAGAAGTCTTTTGTTCGAAGGTTTTGGAAGTTGACTGGTCGAGAAATCATGCGAGATATCACTCGCATTCATTTAGAGGCGGTAAGCTTCGGAAAGCTTGTTGTTTTTACTGTTTTGCTTGTACTTTTCCTCAACCTTGTGTTTTCAGGTGAAGGTTGTGGAAGCTGAAGTGGCGAGTGCTTTGGATGGCACCAAAGGTGTGGGGACCTCCGAGGCGGGAGCGGCTGGCGAAGATGATCTAGAGGTGTAGATCGCGTGTTTGGTGGAGAAGTTGAATTTTGAATTTGTCGTGTGTAAAGGTTACTTTTTTTTAATGTAATATCCCTACTGTTTTGGGCAGGCACTTGTGGTTGTGAGGCCTGTGTTTGATGTGGCCCCCGAGAACATTGGATGCGAGGGGGTCATTGTTCCTGGGAGCGCTTGGGAGTGATATAGTTTTGCCCATCCCGGAGCAAGCGTTGCTGAATTTTTGATCGCCTGTAAAGATGATCCTTCGATTGCGTTGTGACTTGAACTTTTATTTAGCTCTGTTTCCGCCCGTCGAGGCTTGTGGATTCTGTGCATATGTAAACATCATATCCGTGTGATCTTGATGATGTCCCGTGTTTTTTATTAAATGTTTGTGTTTCGAAGGAAACATCTCCTGCCATTGTTTTGTTGCGAGGGATACCTGGCTTCAAAGCCTCTAGGCAACGCTGGGAAGCTTCGAGTCATGGAGACTCTATTCTTTTTTTATTTTTTGAGAAAATGTCCCCCCCCTCTAGTCTTTATGCCTCGAAGGATGAGATTTTTCCTTCATGCATCGAAGGTTTCGTGGCTTCGAAGCCCCTGAGCAACGCCAGGAAGCTTCGAGTGATGAAGACTTTTTCTTTTTGGGAAAACGTCTCCCCCCCCCCCCCCCCTTAGTCTTTGTGACTCGGAGGATGAGATTTTTTCTTCGTCAATCGAAGGATTCGTGGCTTCAAAGCCCCTGGGCAACGCTAGGAAGGTTCGAGTCATGAAGGCTTTTTCCTTTTTCTTTTTTGAGAAAACATATCCCCCCCCCTTAGTCTTTGTGACTTGGAGGATGAGATTTTTCCTTCGTTCATTGAAGGTTTCGTGGCTTCGAAGCCCCTGAGCAACGCTAGGAGGCTTCGAGTCATGAAGACTTTATTCTTTTTTCTTTTTGAGAAAACGTCTCCCCCCTTAGTCTTTGTGACTCGGAGGATGAGATTTTTCCTTCGTCCGTCGAAGGTTTCGTGGCTTCGAAGCCCCTGAGCAACACTAGGAAACTTCGAGTCATGAAGACTTTTTCCTTTTTTCTTTTTGAGAAAGCGTCTCCCCCCCTTAGTCTTTGTGACTCGGAGGATGAGATTTTTCCTTCATCAATCGAAGGATTCGTGGCTTCGAAGCCCCTGGGCAACGCTAGGAAGCTTCGAGTCATGAAGACTTTTTCTTTTTTCTTTTTGGGAAAACATCTCCCAACCTTAGTCTTTGTAACTCGGAGGATGGAATTTATCCTTTGTCCATCGAAGCCCCTTTGGGTCGATAGCCCCTTGCCGTTTGAGTGCTTGTTGCACATTTTGGTTTTTATTTTTGCCGAAGGTTTTTTTGGCTTCGAAGCCCCTTTGGGTCGATATCCCCTTGGCGTTTGAGTGCTTGTTGCACGTTTTGGTTTTTATTTTTGCCAAAGGTTCTTTTTGGCTTCGAAGCCCCTTTGGGTCGATAGCCCCTTGGCGTTTAAGTGCTTGTTGCACATTTTGGTTTTTATTTTTGCCTAATGTTCTTTTTGGCTTCGAAGCCCCTTTGGGTCGATAGCCCCTTGGCGTTTGAGTGCTTGTAGCATATTTTGGATAAGTATGCAAAGTTTGCTCGGAATATAAATTTTGCTAACTTAAACGGAAGTAGCCCCTGAGGGGCTGTGGTCGATTTTCGCAACACATGGTTGCTTCGACCCAGGACAAGTAATTTGGGGAAATTAACTCTTTATTCATTTGGAGAGTTATTACAAAGGATCCGCCTCGTTAAAAACCTCACCTCCGATGTGGAGTCCCCTTTGTGAGAAAAAGAGTACGGTCCTGGAAATTTTACATCGAAAAAAGGAAAAGCTATGACTATGGGAACCGGGACTGCTTATATTTTTGCAGTCCAGCTCTTACATTACTTTCTACATGTAGTACTTCTTCAAGCTGTCAGCATTCCATGAATGCTCCAACTCTTGACCTTCGCTGTCTGCAAGGTAGAACGATCCTGGTCTGTTGCTTCGCATGACAAGGAATGGCCCGTCCCACTTGGACTGCAGTTTTTCAACTGTTTTGGAATTTGGCTTTCTCTTTAGGACCTAGTCTCCTACTGATATCTCTCTCTTGTCGATTTTCTTGTCTCTCCATTTTTTGGTTTCTTACTGGTATTTGGTCAAGTTGTCGGCGGCTTGCAAAATGTCAAGCTCGACGAGATCAGCTTCGCTTGCCGGGTGCGAGTCTTCTTCTTTCGCCTGAACTCGCAGGCTCTTGTCTTTGAGTTCCTTCGGGCTCATAGCTTCGGCTCCATAGTGGAGTCTGAATGGTGTGAATTTTGTTGCTCTGGATTCAGAGATGTTGTGGGACCAGATAACCTTCGAGAGCTCGTCATCCCATTTGCCTTTCTTTTATCGAACAAGCATTTTTTGATGCTTGTGAAAATGATGTCGTTTGCTCTTTCGACTGCCCCGTTGGATTGCGGGTGGTACAATGATGCGGACATGACCTTCGTGCCTTTGTTGTGGCAGAATTGCTTGAATAGATCCGAGTCGAATTGCTTCCCGTTGTCGTCAGTCAGCTCTTTGGGAACACCGAATCTGCAAATTATGTTTTGCCAGAGGAACTTTCTTACTGCTTCTGATGTAATGTTTACTAGCGGCTTAGCTTTGATCCATTTTGTGAAGTATTCCACCGCGACTATAGCGTATTTGTAGTTTCCCTGTGCTGTGGGTAGTGGGCCAACAAGGTCTATGCCCCATCTTTGAAGTGGCCATGCGGGAGCTATTAGTTGCGAAGTTTGTGAGGGCCTGCTTGATTTAGGACCCATCATCTGACAAGCTTCACATGTTTTGACAATATGCTCGGAATCTTTCAGTGCTGAGGGCCAAAAGAAACCTTGCCTAAAGGCTTTGGCTACCAGAGGTCTTGCTAACTGTTGGTCCCCATGGACCGTGATGATTCCTTTGGCCGCTGGCATCTTCATGCATAGGTATGTTTGATGCATGATGGCTTCGAAATTGTTTATGAATCCTCGCCTAAATATGGCGAGGTAGGGGTAGACCATGTCTACAATTTCGAATGTGACATGTTCAGTCCTTGGGTTGTTCATGTCGCCATAGGATACTGGGAGAGAAATTTTTCCCAATGCACTGACCCTTTTGCCTCCGAAGCCAATTAATGGTATTTCTTCTAGTTGTAGTAGATTTCTGCAAATGTTCATTCTATCGAAGGTGTTGGAGAAAATGATTGTCGGTGTTTTACCGGCAATCCTACCTAGGGATACCTTAAGGTAGTAGACTTGTGGTTAGTGTGTCGCCGAGATCAGGAACTCGATGGTGCAAGGAACACAAAGGTTTAGATGGGTTCGGGCCGCAATATGTGTTATACCCTACGTCCTGTACGGTTTGTATTGCCTTGAGGTTATGAGATTGTTTGGAGCGGGTCCCTGTCCGCCCTTATATATCCTGGGAGGACAGGGTTACATGGAAATCCTGGTCTGGTACGAGCTTAGGAGTCCTAACCGAGTACTCTCGGGTAGTTCCCTTCTGTACCCAGTAGTTGTACTTGCGTAGTACTTTACAGTATGGATAAGGTATGGGACATGCCCCACCCCTTACTCTAGAATGTTCTACGCCATGCGTGCAATCCCGTTGCCCCGGGTTTGACAAGGCCCCGAGCTCTTCATAGCCGAGTGCTATAGGCTTCGAGTACTTCTTGAAGTTATCCTTCGGTTTCTACCGAAACTCCATCTTGACGGTGTCTTTTGAGTACTTTCCTTGGCTGCTCGATGCTGTGAGGTGCTCTAGCCCCGAGTACTTTCAAGTCTTTTCTTTTTATGGGGTGCGATGCAAATCTCACTCCATATGGAGTAGCCCCCGAGCCTTAGGTTGAATCGAAGAATCAGGCTGAGGGTCCCACTAGTCTTGAATCTTCATCTCATCTTCCAAATATTTTTGAAAAATAAGTCATTGATGAAACGTGCCCCGCAGCCCCCGAGCCTTGAATCTAAATTCCAAGATTTGGAAAAAAGGATCCAAAAAACGTGACATACTGAACAGTGTTATGTACAAAATATGTGTGAAGTGTGTAATTTCCTCTGATGGTAAATTTTAGAAATCATCAAAATTCGAAAAACCCCTTTTTCAGGATAAGGTCCCTGAAAAAATGGTTAATCAAATAAACTCCCCAAAACTTATTCCCAAAATACTGCTCAAAACAAATCACACACTTTTTTAGGGGAGAGAACTCTTCGGCTTTCGAACAGTAAATCTGGGCCTACCCGCTGGCTATTTAACCGTGCGGTGACTCTTGGGTTTTTACCCTTTCACTTTCTACCTTAGCCATTTCGCTCTCTCACCCTCCTGCGCCGCCAGTCACTGTTAGATCTAGGGTTTGAGAGGCCCATTGAGCCCGTCCTCCATCCCCGGCCAAACTAGTCGGAAAATCCATCCACTCCATCGGTGAATCCTTGCGCCCCTCTCTTGAAGCCCCCGAGCGTATGCGAGTGAAGCGTTCGTGACATTCAAGATGGGCAACGAAAAACAGGCGTCTAAGGGGAATAAGGAGGAGTCGACCACCGGCGATTGGGAGAGAAGTAAGTGCACCCGTACTGATCTTCTTAACTTAGTTGCTCAAGGTCTTCTTCAATCGGAGGAAATGGTTCAGTGGAAACCTTCCTTCCGCAAGTTCGTTCCGCAAAAAGATGTAGATCAGATTGTAATCTTCGAGCATTTTGTCGAAAGGGGATTGACCTACCGCATCTGATTTCTTCTGCGGCCTCCTTTATCATTGGGGTATTCAGATCCATCATCTGAACCCTATCTCTATCATCCACCTCTCCATTTTTTTTCATTTTTGTGAAGCTTTTCTTGGCATCGAGCCACATTTCGATCTTTTCCGCTACTTCTTCCATCTCCGCCAACAACCATCTGAGAAGAGGCAGTACCTTGTTGGTGGAGCCAGAATCCAATTCAAGCAGGGTAAGGGGAAGGAGTATATTGAGTACTCGCTCTCCACAAACCACTCGGGTTGGAGGTCCCTGTGTGTCGGTGTTTTACGGGCAAGCCCACCGAGGGATACCCTCGAGGTGGTAGGTTGTAGGTAGGGTGTCGCCGAGATGAGGAACTCGATGGTGCAAGGAACACAAGGGTTTAGACAGGTTCGGGCCGCAGTATGCGTAATACTCTACGTCTTGTTGGTTTGTATTGCCTTGGAGTTATGAGGTATGTTTTGGAGGGGTCCCTGCCCGCCCTTATATATCCCGGGGGGCAGGGTTACATGGAAATCCTAGTCTGGTACGAGCTTAGGAATCCTAACTGAATACTTTCGGGTAGTTTCCTTCTATACCGACTAGTTGTACTAGCTTACGAGTACTTTACATATGGATAAGGGCCATGAGGGCGGTATGGTGATGAGGTTGTGCGCTGGGTTGTGAGACTGTTTGCCAAAAAATTGGCACTTCTGGCACTTCCGTACGAGATTCTTGGCGTCGGAAACTGCTGTTGGCCACAAATAGCCTGCCCTGTAGGCCTTCCCGACCAATGTCTTGGACGTTGCATGGTTTCCGCATGTACCCTCGTGTATCTCGAGTTGTATATTGTGGCCCCATGCCCTGGGAACACACTTCATGAGTACTCCTGTGCTTGCTCCGCGCTTGTAGAGCTTATCTCTGACGATGACAAGCCCCTTGCTGCGCCTCATGATGTGTATTGCTTCTGGGCTTTTCTTTGTCACACCAGAGGGTAGCTTCTTTCCCTTGATGAAATCGATGAAAGTCCCCCGCCAATCGACGTCCGACATCATGACCTCCCAGCCGGGGTCAAAGGATCCCAGATCGGTGGTTGCTTGATTCGTGGTCTTGATCGACAATTCTTTGAGTTCCTAGACAAATACTTCCGCTGGGACTTTTGCCCGAGTGGATCCAAGCTTGGAGAGTACATCTGCTCCAACATTGTTGTCCCGAAGATGTGATGAATCTCCAGGCCAGCAAATTTGTTCTCCAGCTTGCGCACTTCCATAACGTATGCGTCCATCTCCTCCTTTGTGCAGTCTCACTCTTTGTTGACTTGTTGCACGACTAGCAGCGAGTCGCCATACACAAGTAGTCATTTGATACCTAGTAAGACTGCCACGCGGAGACCGTGTAGTAGCGCTTCATACTCGGCCACCTTCCAAAGGATTTGTAAGACGTACTTGAGTTGTTCACCCTTTGGAGAGATGAAAAGTACTCCTGCACTGCCACCCTCGAGCTTGAGCGAGCCATCAAAGTACATTGTCCAATGCTCTGGGCGGCTGGCTGTGGTTGGTACTTGATTTTCCCGCCACTCATCCATGAAATCAACCAATGCTTAGGATTTGATGGCTTTCCTTGGCTTGAAGTTAATTGAAAGAGCTCCCAGTTCTACTGCCCAATTGGATATACGACCAGTGGCATCCCGGTTGTGGAGTATATCTGCCAACAGGAAATCAGTAACAACTGAGATCTTGTACTCGTTGAAGTAGTGGCGGAGCTTCCTTGATGTTATGAGTATTGCGTAGACTAGTTTCTGAATTGAAGGATAGTGGACCTTCGATTCAGAGAGTACTTCGCCTCTGCACGTCAAATGCGTGGCCTTCCTCATTTCGCTCCACCACAATTGCTGTGCTGATCACATGAGTAGTTTCCTCCGAGTCCGCAATTAGCTCCTCGGGAATTCTGGTCTTGACGACCACGTCATCCACGTAGTCCTCGACATTGCGGTGTAGTTGGTCTGCAAAGCACATTTGGATTGCCCACTGGTATGTAGCCTCTGCGTTCTTCAGCCCGAAGGACATAGTCTTGTAAGCATAAGTCCCGAAGGGCGTGATGAAGGCGGTCTTAATTTGATCTTCTTCCTTGAGGGCAATCTGATGGTAGCCCGAGTAGCAGTCAAGGAAACAGAGGAGTACACAGCCGGCAGTGGAGTCGATTACTTGATCAATGCGCGGTATCCCAAAGTGGTCCTTAAGGCATTGCTTGTTGAGATCGGTATAATCAACACACATTCTCCATTCATTATTATTCTTCTTCTTTACAAGGACGGGGTTGGCAACCCACTCTTGGTGGTACACCTCTTTGATGAAACCAGCCACAAGTAGTTTGGCCAACTCCTTTTTTATTGCTTCCCTCTTATCCTGAGCGAATCTACGGAGATGCTGCTTTTTGGGGGTAGCATCAGGATTTACTTTCAAACTATACTCGATCAGTTTCTTGGCCACCCCTGGCATATCCGTTGTTTTCCACGCGAATATGCCTCAGTTGGCCCTAAGAAAACTGATGAGCGCGCTTTCCTATTTGGGGTCAAGCTGTGACCCGATCAAGGCTGTCTTGGACGAGTCTCCTTATTACAGCTGGATGGACTTCAAAGAGAGTTCTCCGGTGGGCTGCAGCTTCGAGTAGTTCGTCTTCTTTGTGGGAATTTCTAGCCCTGTTTCGGAGAGCTGTTGCGCAACCGCGAGTACTTCACCTGAAGTATCTGGTACACGCGTGGTCGAGGCGTACTCAATGGCCTTCTGGTCACAGTCGTAGGACTTCCCCAGGTCGCCGCGGAAGGTGAGAACCCCCACTCTTTCCTGGCATCTTCAGGAGTAAGCATCATTGTGCCAAGCAGCGTAGCTGCGTTCCCAGGGACAATGCCGTAGAAGGGAACCTTGCTGGGGGTAAGCATATCGATGAAATTTGCCCCCATCTTCCTTAGGGTACTCGCAAAGATGATGTTGAGGCCGCTGCCTTCGTCAATGAGTACTTTTGAGAGCCTGACATCCGCGACCACCGGATCTAGGACGATCGGGAGTTTGCCCATCTCAGAAAAGCCCGTCCACTGATTCAGCCCTGGAGAACGAGATGGGGACCTCCGACCACCGGAAGGGTCGTGGGACCGCCGGCTCGACGGACATGATCTCGCGGCGGTGCAGCTTCTGAGTCCTTTTGGAGACAAATCCTGACTCACCACCGAAGATGACGTTGACCACCTTGGATACATCCGGGAGTTCATCGGCGTCTGTCTTATTCTCCGGGTCTTCGTCCTCTTTGTTCTTATTCTTCTTCTTCTTCTTCATCTTCTTCTTGTCACCCTTCTCCAAGGGCGGGGCGTTGAGGGACTTATGGAGCTGATAGCACTCAAAAGCAGCGTGCTCTGAGTGTGGATGCCACGGGCATTGTTTCTGCATGAGTTTGTCAAATTCCTCTTGCAGATTGGATGGCTTCTTGCCTCGCAGGGCGAAATTGATAGTCGCAACAAGATCATCTGGCTTGCGCTTTTGGGAGGATCTCGAGTAGTCCCGCTGGCTTCTGTCGTTGCGGTGGTCGTTGTTGCACTTGCTGTAGTCATTGCCGCGTTTTGAGAACTTATCACGCTCCTACTCCTCTTGGTCTGCCAAGGTCTGCATCATGTCGCGGAGGGCAGCAACAGTCTTGGGGCGATTGCGGCCGAAGTCGCGGAACAGAGCCTGGTCGGTGAGGCCGTTGTGGAGGTAGTCGATGATGTCGCTCTCCGAGATATTGGCGATCGTAGCTCGGGTGTCGAAGAAGCAGCGAGTGTACGAGCGCAGGAGCTCATTCCTTTCTTGCTTGCATTGGGACAGGTCGTGTCGAGTACCTGCCCGAGCAATCGCCCCCTGGAAGTTGTTGATGAAGACGTTTCGCAGTTGCTCCCAGGAGTCGATGGAGTTCTTGGTTAGGCTCTCCAGCCAAGTGAGTGGAGCGGTCTCCAGGGCAATCGGGAAGTAGACGACCTTGGTGGTGTTGGTTCCGCCTGCGACTTCAATGGCGGTGGAGTAGCATCGTATGCACTGTTGAGGAGATTGCTTACCATCGGACTTGGTGATGCCGATGGTTTGAATCCCTCTGGGTACTTGTAGTTGTCGAAGTGGAAGGAGAAAGTGGGGAAGCGATCGTTGTCGTCTCGTGTAGTGTTTCCCTCAGCTCCGACGCGTTCCTTCCTCCGATTATCAATGATGGAGCAAGCATCGCGCCCCATGTTAATCTTGTCGCGGAGGTCGCCCGTTCGAAGCTTTTCGAGCTCCGAGCGGCGGTAGTTGTGAACGGAGCCTTCCGGATGTGAAGCGTGGGTCGCTGGTCGGCTTCCTTGCGGACCACGACTTCCTTGTTTGTTGTTGGAGGGAGCAGCATGTCGCCTGGGGTGGGCCTCTGGTGTTCTGCTGACTTGGCTTTCTCCCTCGCCCTCGCCCCTTCCACGGGAAACTGAGGGCATTAGGTTCTGCTGGTTGATCTGCAGCAATGCCCGCTGCGCCATGCGAACGGCGGTCTGGACTTGCGGATCGGGGTTGCCAGCTAACACTGCGGTTATACTGGCAATGTTGGCAGTAGGAGTGTTGAACCCGGCGTCCTGTGCTGCTACAAACTCAGCGTCGAGGTCACGTTGAGTCTGTGCGCATCGATCGTTGGCGTCCCTTCTGTTCTTGGCACGCTTCCTGTTGCACAGCCTGCGGGCCTCACGGTCCTGAGCGAACTCGTTGGCAGCATCTGCAGTGTGCTCATCCTCAGAGATCTGCTCAGGCCTTTCATTGCGGTGCCTGTCGCTGTATTCATCGGATTCCGCCATGAAGATGCGGCGGTGTGTGGATGGATTGTTGGAGCTGTAGTCTACGAGTAGAGTTCCGTCGGGGGTGGTCTCACGAGTGGTCTGCCCTCTTGGAAAGGCAGGGAGTCAAGGTGAGCGACAAATCTTTCGTCGTCTCTGAGTAGTTCGGAGGGTTTCATGCCTTTCCAGTACACGAAGCGACCCTCCGGTGTGGATATTATAACCAAGCCCTGGCCGCCCAAGTAGGGTTCAGCCTCAGAATCGGAGTCCGAGTCGTAGTCGTCGAAGATAGGGGCCTCCCGGCATGCGGTGGTGTCCTTGTCCCCGAACTCGAGTAGTTCGTCCAGATCCTTCTCCAATACGGAGTAGAACTCGGACTTCATGGTCTCGAGAGATGAGACCCCAATAATAGGCATTATCATGCCGAAGGAGGGTAGTGCCGACTGGTTGTTTGGCTTTTCTTCTTTGGGAGTAGGTAGCGGTGGAGGTGGGGGTAACTCCTCCTTTGGTGGGTGAGGCGGTAGATGGTTTGTTGGTGGAGGAGGTGTCGTGCCGAAGGTTGGTGGGTGTTTTGCCAGGTTAAGGCTTGGTGTTGATAGTGGAAATTTGGGTTTGGAGTAAAGGTTGCACCCGGAGCGAAAGGTTGTGTATGTGCGAAGGTTGCTGGGTGAGCGAAGGTTGGGAGGGGGGCAAAGGTTTGGCTTGCTGGTTGAGCTGCCAAGGAAGTATGGTTTACAAGTTTTTGGGCATTTTTGTCTGCCTCCATTCTTTCCAGGGTTTTCTTTTTCACTGGGCAAAAGTTGGTTGTGTGGTCTGAGTCAGGGCCATGAAAATGGCAGAAGAATTTTTTCGGCTCATTTGGGTTTTGGTTTTGATAGCCTCGACCACGGCCACGGCCTCGGCCTCTGCCTCTTCTGTTGTTCCGACCTCCTCTGTGCGGAGGTTGATCGAAGGTTTGGCTTTGGTTGTTTTAGGGTGGGGTCATGAATGGTTCTGGATTTTGAGGTTCATCCTCCTGTCTGGGCTCGACAGGCAAGACGAGCTGGGGGGTTTGGTGTCTTGAGTTTTGGTAATTTTGGTTGTGCCAGCCTTGTTGGCTAGACTCGGTTTGTCTCATGATTTTTTATAGCTCAAGCTTTCTTTTGTTGTCAGCTTTGGATCTTGCATACTTCTCCAACTCAGCATAGAGGGCGTTGAGGGTAGCTGGGGGCTATCGGATAAGTGGGACGCTAACTGGCTTGGCAGCTGACCTTCCATGCACTTTTTGATGGCCTTCTCTTCAGAGAAGTTTGGAGTTTGTGCTTTTTTCTGGATGAACCTTCAAAAATAGTTATAGAGTGGCTCTTTGTCCTTCTGGTAACACTGGAAGTTTTCCGCGGCGTCAGAGTTGTTTTTTCTGAAACCCTGAAAGTTCTGCCTGAGTTTGAGTTTCATATCCCTTCAGTTTCTCATTGATCCGGGTACTAGGTATGAGTACCAAGTTAACACCGGACCTTCGCAAGCCATAATGAACGACTTTGCCATTATGAAGCCATCTCCTCCTGCAGATGTTACTGCAGCTTCATAGCTCATTAGGAATCGGGTTGGTTCTACAGAGCCGTTGCACTTTGGGAGTTGGACAGGTTTGTAGCTTCGGGACCAAGGGAGTTGCTATAGTGCCACAGATAGTGGTGATGCTGGGTCAAAGGGTTGTGGGGGTGGTGATGGTTCGCGTGTTCTGTGAAGGTGAGCTTGGTTGTAATCTTCGCTGCCATGGAATTGGTAGTCTGTTTGATTGCCGGTTCGGTTTGAGGGGATAGCTTGCACTTGCTCGAACTCTCGTTGTACTCTTTGAAGCTCATCGAGCTCTGCTTGCATGGCTGCTAGTTTACGCTTTGCATCTGCTATCTTCTTTGCCTCTTGGGCTTTTTTCTGCTTCGCCACTACCTGAGCACTGATTTTGCTTTTTGCCTGCTCCATTGCTTTCATTTGAGCTAGGACCTGCGTGAGGGTAAGCTCGGCTTGTGGTTGGGGGGCTCAGTAGTGGTTTGTGGAATGGGTTCTGGTATGGGTTGGTTTGACCGATCTTCGGGTAGATGGTTGTGAACCAAGAGCGCAGCTTCTTCGCTGGGAGCATTTGGGGCTGCAAGCTCAGGGTCAGTGCTTGCTCCCACGGCTGTGGGCTTCTTCTTCGGTGGTGCCATCGAGGGTGGTTTCTTCGAGCTGGAAACACGGTGGGCGCCTCTGTTGGGATCCGGAATCCTTGAACCCCAAACAGAAATAGAAATAGAGAAAGTGCGAGGAAAAAAGGACATGAAATGGGACAACAATATGCCCTTTCAATTATCAAAAAATCAACAAGATTACAGTAAAAATTGGGGGTATTTATACCCCCTTCTCTATTACATGTTTACACAAATACCCCTACTCGCCCCGAATATTCCTAGAATATTCGGGGTTTCCGGGCTTTTTATAGGCTAGGCGTGTTCATTGTGACCTCGGGCATGCGATCACGCCCTTCTCGTGCTCCCAAAGGTTATTCCTCTACCTTCGGGCCCTCCAAACCTTCGGCCTTCGTCACACCTTCGGGTCTTCTCGTAACCTTCGGCTGTTCTTCATTCCTTCGAGGGTTACGTTGGGTCTTCGCTTCTTGGTCTCAACAAGATTTTACCGTCCTTCAGTGGACCTCACCCGAAGGTCCCCGAAGGTTAGACAGACCTTCAGAAGTGTTTTCAGTCGCTTCCTTTTCATGGGCGTTGTGGCTATTATTGAGTGACCCTCGCGAGTCGCGTCCTTCGGAGGGTGCAATCCACAACATCCCTCCTCCACTCAAAAAAAACGAGAAAAAAAAAACACACCCTCCTTTTGCTAAGTCAATTCAATTGATAAACTTTTTTTAGTAGCCAATAACACACGTTAAGTAGAGTACGCTTCGCAGTTGATAGTAGCTGATTAATATAATCGGATGAACCTTTTGCTTTGGCTTTGTAATAACGGCCGCTTCTGGTACGACTGAACGACTGGAGGTACATCTTCTTGTAATCTTCCAGATGTTTGGCCAATTCTTCCCTCCGGTCGTCCTTGAGATCCGCTTCTGTGACCTCAATGATGTTGCTGTCGGAGATTTCTGCGTTCTTCGACATATCAGATCTTGGATGGTCCCACCGGGCGTGCCAAAAGTGTGTTGGCGCTAAAATTGGCCGGATAGGAATCGGCCGATGGTCTTCAGCGTCGGACACACGACCCGGGACAATCTGCTTAGCTCCTGTTCGGGTTATCGCCCTGGTGCGGTTCGCGCGGCGTGCCAGTCAATCTGACCTGTTGATTGACAAGGAAATAAAGTATTAAATTCCAAGCGCGTCGATCGGCTGGAGTTCCGATCTGTCCTAAGGAGCGCGTCGGCGGCGAATCGGCCGATTTGCTGTATAGATGATCGGCTATGGATCAGCCGATGATCGTGTAGTAATCGTAAAGAAAACTGCTGGAGCGATCTAGACGACTACTGTAAGGACAACACTTGAAATAGATCTAATCGGCTGTAAGATGATAAATCGAAGAAAAACGATGACGGAGCCGATTACTCTGATCTCAAGCTGGATAACTGGTGATAATGCTAGAATAACAGGTGAAACTTGCAATTCTAGTAAATATCGATAACTGGTGAATAAATCCAAACGAAACCACAGCGATGCGCCCGTAGTTAAAGCTCGGATATTACTCGGTAAGCGGAACCTACCAATTGGCCGGAGATCAAGTTGATGCAGCACTGCCAATCTGTACGAACTCGTGGAAGAAGAAAATATTGGCGAAGTCGCCGACTTGAAAGTAAATTGCTGGAAAAGTAGAAGTACTGTTGTTGATTGATGTGTTGATCTCTTTTCAAGACCCTAACGACTCCTATTTATACCCTAAAGCTAGGACTTCTGGTCGATCACGACTTGTTACAACCTTATTTAAATTACTATATCTATACGGACTTTAAAAAGGAAATGGACTCCCGCAGAATCTTCCGCCGCCGCTCCCTAATCAATCAAGATTTCCTTCAATTGCTCTTCGACCGACTTAGCGTGCCCCCTTTGACCAGCTTTTGACCAGGATCTTCTGAAATAATCCCATCCTGTTGGCATAGGCTGGGCCACCAATCGGCCGATTTTCAACTGTTACTTCAATCGGCCGATTCCTTTCTGTAGCCTTCAGATCTGCCACATCGGCCAATCTTCTCCTCCTGACGCCGATTCAACACGTGTCGAAATCTGGCGTCAACACATGCCCCCCAGTTTCGGAGTAAAATATAACTTTTCCTTCGAAACTCTTTTCTTTAATCCTCTCCTTCGAAACGGGCGCAGTAAAAATCTTCTTCCGTTCCGCGGCACAATGATTGCAATTCCCTCGTACCGGGCGCGCGAAACGACCGCTCCCCTGGAACTCGTGTAGACGGCGCGGTAAAAATACCATCTTTGCCCTTGCTCCCCTGATCTCTCTTAAGTACTGGCTTTCTCCGCCTCTCCTTCCCCACGAATCTAGCATTCTCTTCGTCGCATCACTGTTCATCTTCCTTCAAGCTCTTTCGATTTCCAAGTGCTTCCCCTTTTTCGGCGATCTCATCCGCGGCCTGCTCCGACCCCCAATGGCGTCTCCATCGGCAACCACCCCATCTACAGAGGCTCCATCGGCTACTCCTTTGGCGGCGGCGGTCCAATCGGCAGCTTCCCCAGCGGCGTCATCGGCGACGATGGCTTCCATCCCAGAGGTAAATGCTCAAAATTTTTCCCTTTTTGCCTTTCTACTGCTTCAATATTTTCCGGACCCTTTCTTAGTTTCTTCCCTTTTTCCCTTTTTTAGGCACTTAGGCACCGAATCACCATTCCTCTCTCAGAATCCCCTGACCTCATCTGTCTGGGCCCTATGGGGAGCCCTGATCCAACAGATCTGATCAATTTAGAAACCCATAGGATCCCCTTTAAGCAGTCATCCATGGATTTAGATCATTGGGTAGGCACTTTCAGATCCTGGCCGAAGGAAACACCCGGGTGGAGAGAATGGTACCAGAGGGTAGCCGGGTCTTGGAAGGTTCAATGGGAAGAACTCAAAATCGGCCAGTGCATAGACTTATCCCTGTCTCAGATGGAAAGGAACGAACCTTTGGTTATGGCAGCCTCTTACTTCTGGTCCGATGCACTTAACGCATTCCTTTTTGGACACGGACCCATGACCCCGACCTTGGCCGATGTCCTGCTGCTGACCGGCCTAGATGTTTCCTCCGCCGATACCCCTTTCAATTATCTGTTCAAACCATCTCATCGGCTGGAGACCAAAGGAATCGGCGGGTGGAAAGGATACATCAGTAAAAACATGAAGACCGGGACAGTTTCGCAGAGGGAGCATACTGCCTTCTTGATGATGTGGCTGGAGAAACATTTCTTCTGTGGCAGAGCAGTCGGCCCCTCTTCAAACACTCAACCTTTGGCAGAAGCTCTTTCACAAGGATCGGCCATCCCTCTTGGAAAACACTTGCTGGGATCGGCATACCATCTGTTGCATCAAATCAGCGTCAAGCTGTCGAAGGGGGAGCCGATAGGGAACCCAGGCGGTCCTTGGTGGTTCATCACCCTCTGGCTCAACTTACACATGAGCAAGGTTTCTCAGCAGCGGATAGAGACAAAGACCTTTCCCAACATCGAGTCGGAGGAGAATCCATCGGTCCGTCGCCGCTGCAGGTCCTTTGGAGAAGCGGTATCGGCTTTTCCCGGCTGCCAATTCACTACCACCCGCACAGCTGAATACTTCAGATGCTTCTACAATGGCCTTAGTGAAGAGATGATCAGCTGGCACCCATATCAGGCAGTAGAGCCGATTTTCGAGTTGCCTGTATGTTTTGATTTCTCCACCCATACCTTTGACAGAGAGTTGATGGACGTCTTGATCAAGCCGGGGATCCTGCCGGCCAACTTCTTCTCAGGAAAGGACTCACCCACCTATGAATTTTACTGTCCATCGGCTGCGGCAAGGCAACTGGGTTTTGGCCAACTGCCGATTCGAGTCTATTTCGCTGGCCAGGCAAAATTCAGAGATGGACTAACTTCAAGTCTTGAATACAGTCGGCTGTGCGATCTAGTACCCGACTCCAGCACCATTGACTTGACTGGTTGGTCAGTTGCCTCTTTCGCCACCCAGCAGTTCAAATTATGGTGGGCAGAATGGAAGCAGCACCTTTTCTGTAAATCTCCATCATCTTACTGCAACATTCTGGACCCAGAGAACATCGACCCAAATGCAGCGGTATGTCCTTTTTTCCTTAGCCGATCCCAATATTATATTATCATCTTGTCGTTAACTCATGTTTATCCCTTCAGTCTGAAAGCCATGTTCCCCCGATACGGAGCCGAAGCGGCCGGCCGATTGATAGCCATCACCAATACACACCGTATCCACTTATCGGCTTCCATGCTCCAACTGTCAGAGATATCTCTACCGGCCGATCAAGGCGAGCACCAAAAAGGCCAACATCAAAGATAACCAGCCGTCGGGTGCGAGCTCGCATTGGATCAGCCGATCAAACGGCAATAGCATCGGCTGAAGTCTCCCGCATCGGATCGGCCAGCCAGACGGCAGTGGTATCGGCCGAGACTCCCCGTGTTGGATCGGCCGATCAAGTAGAGGTGACACCCGCTGAAACTTCAGGTCCTTTACCCCTTCCGGTTGTCGAGATGGACGATCCCCAAGTCACCACCGAAGTCGGGGCCGCTGCAGCATCACTATTAGTAGAAGCTGTTCAGGTAATCTTATTTATCCCATATATTCTCCAAATCTTCTACTGACATCAATTCTATTCCTTTGCCAGGCTGCACAAATTGTCCCACCGCAGTCCCCGCAACTATCGGCCACGTCTCAAGTGGGGACTGAGATTCCCGCAGCTCCAGTTGCCGAGGTATACGATCTCTCACCCTGAATCCTTAATATTCAGAAAACTTAACAAATTTTGATGCAGGTCGATTTGGGTACGCCGATTATAACTCCACAACAGGCATCGGCCGGGAGACCCACAGAGACATGGCAAATTTCTATTACCATCTTGTTTCAATCTCCCATAGTATTTTCACGGGAATTTATGTCTTTCTCAGGAAGCTGGCCCAAGCGGAGCATTAATAACGATCGAATCTTCTTCTTCTGGCGAACCAAGTGCACCAGTCCCCGAAACAAAGGAAACACTTCCACCGGCGTAGGCAAGAGAGATTCGTTTCAAAGAGGTAACAATCTTACCATTAGAATCGGCCGATTTCCTTTCACCGCTTGCTTACCCTTTACTTTGTTCTCTTACAGGAGCAAGATACCCCCAACAATAGCATCTTTTCCTTTGCTGTCTCCTTGGCCGATGAAGAAGAAATCGCCTCACACGCAGTTCCATCGAGCTCTACCTCCGACGATGTCCGCTCCAAGCTCGAAAGCATTCGTACTCTCCTCCAAGGTGACATCGGCCGATTGGTGGAAGATGCATCGCCGATCCGACGACTTTTCAACGAGGTCAAAGATCACATCCCGGATGAAGTGTCGGAAAACTTGGGATATGCTGCCTATATAGAGGGTATGCAGATTCCGGTTTCCAGGGCGCTGCAACGTATGGCCGATCATGCTCAGATGGCCAAAACTCAGGAGGAGGTCGACTCGTACAAGCATCGGACTCAGGAAGTACACCGCAGGATCAATTTCCTCAAGAACTGCCGTCCGGACATCGTCGGCGCAATAGATCGGCTGAAACGGAGGAGAGCAGAACTAGCCAAGGAGATGGAACAGATAACCAAAGAGATAGCCGCTGAAGAGAAGAAGCTCCAAGAACTCCCAACCATCATCGGCGAGCTGAAGCAAGAAAGACAACATCTGGCCCGTGAAACAATAAGGCTCCGTCGCCGCGTGTCAGAAGTACCAGGATCGACCAACAAAAATCAGAGAATAGTAGACTCGGCCGATCAAATTAGACGACGAGCGATTGTAGCCATAGATGCTTTCCTTGGGCTGTAAAAAATATGTTAAATATTATTGCTCCTTTAATGTCACTGCGCCAATTTGGTTTTGAACTGCTCCTTCAGTCTGCCTTGCATTTATGTATGTATTTACTCTGATAGAACGTGTCTCACCATCCATCTACCCCCTTTTCATTTATACGCAGACCGTTCACCATCTCTAGAAGCGTACGCATTACTTATCTCCTCTCCTTCCTTTACAGTCCCAACTGAACGGCAAGATGTCTTGTTCGTCCTCCTCATCCTCTTCCTCTGTCAACCAGGTATGAACTCCCCCTCTACCCTTTTCTTAAGCATCTCAATCACTCCGATACTGGGTAACTCCTTTTATCTCTGTTTTAGCCAAACCGTCTCAGCTCTGATCTAGAACGAGCGATAGAAATCATGCATTCAGAAGAGCCATTATCACAGGCAGACAGAAATCTGATAAGAACTCATGCTGAGGAACTCAGAAATCATGTCTCTGCCGCTGTCCAGGAATATTCGGACCTCATAAGTGCTCATCTTTTGGTCCGCAAGCGACCATCTTCCGAAAAAAGTTCTTCACTTCCTTGTAAAGCTAAAACTGAAGTCGCCATGGAAGATCTGGAAGAGGAGAAGACCCGCCTGCTGAAAGAACTCTGCAACCAAGCTGAAACTGGAGCCACTGCAGAGGACTTGAAAGAGAAAAGGCTCACCCTTATGATAAAACTGGGTCGCATCGAGAGAGAAATCCAGCGTAGGCGTAATCAGTAGACACACCAGTATTTTTATTCTAAGGGCGACTTATACCATGTCGGCCATGTAATCTGTAATTTCCATTCAATAATGAATCCCAATGTTTCTTTCACCAGATGCGTAGCCAGAAACCGATGAGAAATCGGCCATGTTATCTTGACATATTTTGCTGCAACTTATGTATCTACCCAAATGCTTGGATAGTACCTCTTCAGATATCGCCCGTTTAAAGCTCTTGGGAATTCCTCCCCTTCTATTGTCTCTAGAATGTATGCATTCCCAGGGGCACATCGGCCGATTCTATACGGCCCTTCCCAAGTGGGTGACCATTTACCGAATTTGGGATCCTTAGATCCTATCGGCAGCACCAACTTCCATACCAGATCTCCCTGAGAGAACTGTTTAACTCTGACCTTTTTGTCATACCATCTGGCCACCCATTTCTTGTTTTCTTCTATGCTAATCAGGGCTCTCAACCGTAAACCCGCCGAATCGTCAAGTTCGTCTTTCATGAGAAAGGAATAGTCATCGGCCGTTAATTGATCCTGTAACGATATACGTCTTGACCCTGTCCTTACCTCCCATGGCAAGACCACCTCATGACCATAAACCAAATGATAAGGGGATATTTTAGTGGCCCCATGACAAGCCATCCTGTATGCCCAAAACGATTCAGCCAAAGACATATGCCACTTCTTGGGTTGCTCTTCTATCTTCCTCTTGATTAGCTTGATTATCCCCTTGTTAGACGACTCTGCTTGGCCATTGGCTTGAACATACTATGGAGAAGAATTTAATAATTTAATTCCCATATCGGCGGCGAACTCTCCGAATTCTCCAGAAGTGAACATTGTCCCTTGATCAGTTATGATGTGTTGAGGAATACCAAATCGATATATAATATGGCTTTTAACAAATTCAATCATATCGGCCGATGTCACGTTCCTTAAAGGAACTGCCTCCACCCACTTGGTAAAATAATCTGTAGCTACCAATATGAACTTATGCCCTTTGCTAGATGGAGGATGAATCTGTCCGATGAGATCTATTCCCCAACCTCTGAACGGCCACGGCTTAATTATTGGATTCATAGCCGATGCTGGTGCTCGCTGCACATTGCCAAACCTCTGACAGTCTTGGCATCCTTTGTAGTACTTGAAACAATCTTCAAGGATGGTCGGCCAGTAATATCCATTGTTCCTGATCATCCATTTCATTTTGTGAGCCGATTGATGAGCTCCACACACGCCTTCATGGATTTCTCCCATCAGAACTTTGCCTCTTCTGTTCCCAGGCATTTGAGAAGGACTCCATCAATCGTCTGATAAAATAAATCATCCTCAAGCAACACATATTTTGTAGCCTGAAAACGTGTTCGCTGATCCACCTTTTGGGATGGATTTCTCAAGTAATCGGCGATATCCTTTCGCCAGTCATCGGCCGCGAGCTCTAGCGTCATTGCTCCCTGAATCGGCTGATATCCAGAAGCATGTTGGGCCAGTCTGTTGGCTTCTTCATTATAATCCCTGGGGATATGCTCAATTATTGCAGACTTGAACTCTTTTAAAAGTTGAAGACAATCCTCATAATAAATCCTAAAGATATCATCCTTGCACTCAGATCGCCCCGTCAACTGATCCACAATGAGCTTGGAATCCCCGAAAATTTTGACTGCATCAGCTCTGACTTCCCTTAATAATTGGATGCCTTTTAGAACAGCTCGATATTCCGCCTGGTTATTAGTTGCAGAGGCTTCTATCGGCAGAGAGAAATCATAACTTGCCCCCCGAGGCGACACAAGAACAATACCGATCCCTGCTCCGACCCCACACGAGGAACCATCAAAATATAGAGTCCATGGAACTGGTTCAACGGTGGCGATTTCTGGTCCACAATGCTGAACTACGAAATCGGCCATCACTTGACCTTTGACGGTCTTGGCCGATTCATACCTTAAATCGAATTCTGACAAAGCCAAGATCCATTTTCCAATCCGCCCTTTCAGAATCGGCAATGATAGCATATACTTCACCACATCATCCTTGCACACGACTGTGCATTTTGCCGACAGCAAATAGTGCCTGAGCTTAGTACATGAAAAGTACAAGCACAAGCATAATCGCTCCACCGAGGAATATCTTGTTTCGGCGTCTAAAAGTCTTCTGCTGACGTAGTATACCACTCGTTCTTTCCCCTCAAACTCTTGTACCAACACCGATCCAATAGCATCTTCATCAGCCGATAAATATAACTTGAACGGCTTACCAGGCTGTGGTGGAGCTAATACCGGAGGTGAAACCAGATATTGCTTGATATTCTCCAGTGCCTTGCGCTGTCCTTCTCCCCATATGAATTCCTGGTCGGGCTTTAATTTCAACAGAGGGGTAAAAGCATGAATACGTCCTGATAGATTGGATATGAATCTTCTGATGAAATTGACCTTGCCGATGAGGGACTGCAGTTCAGTTTTATTTTGTGGGGCCACCACTTTGTTGATGGCGTCTATGGTCTTGCAGTTGACTTCTATCCCGCGCTCATGGACCATAAATCCTAAGAATTGTCCGGCTGTTTTTCTTCTTCTGGTTTCTCAAACGTAGCCGTCATCGGCTCTAATACCAGTTGTGCCATTTGTTCTTCTTCTGTTCTTGTTACTTTATCTCGATCGTTGGGCGCCATGAACTCCATCGGCAGTATGAATACCATATCAATTTCGGCTGCCGATTCTTGGTTGTTCGTTTCCTGATCGTTTTTCTTTGGGCGCCAAACTCGAGATTTAACATTCCTTCTCTCTGGCACATGTCTCTGTTCTTCTTCTTGGTGTTCCCACTGGCGTAGGCGTTGGATCCTTCGCTTCTGGGATCTGGATAGGCCATCGGAACACCACCTGGGGTTTGCTGGTTTGGCCGATGATCTGGCGTGTTCCCAATCTGGTTCCCTTCCTAGGGGATCTTCGTCTGATACCCTATCATCGGCCATCTCTTCCAGCCGATCGTGCGCGCTGATCCTGCCCCCCAGTCCATCTCGCTGGCCAATCTTGCTTTTTGACCTGTTGTACTGGTCAACTCTGCCCCCCAGCCGATCATGCACCGAAACGCGCTGTTCCTCGCGTCGATTTCTGCTGATCGGCTCAGATCCTCTATCCCTAGAGTGTGGCCTCGGGCGATCGTTGCAGCTCAATCCGTTACACTTCGAACAGTTATCGGCAGACGGCAATCTGATATCGTTCTCCCAGCAGTGAATGAAGAACGGACATTGCCAGTGATCTTCATGCCGGCGTATCGCCTCTTCCCGGTATCTTGCTTGTTCTTGCTGCTGCCGATATTTACTGAGTAAGAGTTGGGAGGTGACGGGCTTGCGTGGTCGTTCTGGCCCTCGCCTGTTCCTTCTGATTTCTTCCGTCGTGATCTGCCTCCTGGGGTCGACGGCGCCGCCTCTTCTCACCGATTCTGATGTCAGCACCTTGGTTTGACTTGAGTCTCCTCCAGCATTAACCGTGTTGGTCGGGAATGGGTGCTGATCTAT
Organism: Panicum miliaceum; assembly: GCA_032594955.1. Taxonomy (NCBI): domain Eukaryota; kingdom Viridiplantae; phylum Streptophyta; class Magnoliopsida; order Poales; family Poaceae; genus Panicum; species Panicum miliaceum. The sequence goes on from CM064062.1 coordinate 50,315,733, forward strand.
CTTCATCGGCTTTGCCAATTTGGTTGGAATTTCAAATTTAAGCCGCCCCTGCTCGATGGCCGATTGTATCTGCTGGCGGAAGACTTTACATTCATTTGTGTCATGAGAAGTAGCGTTGTACCACTTGCAGTATTTCATCTTCTTAATTTGATCGGCCGTGGGGATGGTGTGATGTTGAGACAGCTTAATCTGCCCTTCCTGAAGCAGTAGATCAAAAATTTTATCGGCCTTTGACGTGTCAAAGCCGAATGTCTCTGGCTCCTTCTTGCCAACGGGGCAAGATATTGGTTTTTTCCCTTTTACCCACTCTGCCAGGCCGATTTCTTCTTCCGCATCGGATTCAGATCCCTCCAAGTATGCCACCTTCTTTTGGAAGTTCCTCCGCTGTTCAAACGGTCGAACCTCTTGCCCTGATAATCGGTGGATGATTTGGCTCAGGCTTTCAAACTCTTGGGCAGCATATCTCTCTTTGATTTGTGGCAAGAGACCTTGGAAAGCGATATCGGCCAACTGTGAATCGGTTAGAGTCAGACTGTAGCATTTGTTCCTGACTTCTCTGAACCTCTGTATATACCCCGTTACTGGTTCATCGCTCCTCTGCCTGAGGCTGGTCAAATTCGAGATCTTCATCTCGTGTACTCCTGCATAGAAGTACTTGTGGAATTGTTTCTCCAGATCGGCCCAAGTGACGATAGAATTTTGCGGTAAAGTGGTGAACCACTGGAAGGCCGATCCGGACAGAGACGATGAAAATAAACGCACCCTCAGAGCATCTTGCGTGGCAGCTTCTCCGCACTGAATGATGAATCGGTTGATATGCTCCACAGTGGATGTATCGTCCGTCCCTGAGAACTTGGTGAAATCAGGAACTTTGTAGCGGTGTGGGAACGGCAGCGAGTCATAGGCCGATGGATACGGCGTCTTGTAAGTATAAGTTTGAACTTTCGGCTTCAATCCAAACTGATCTTGGATCACTTCTGCTATTCTTGCTGTCCAGTCCACCTGCTGTTGATGAACAGCTGTTCGCGGCGCGGGCATGTGTTGAAGGGCTGGTATGGCCGGGTGATGAATCGGCGAATTTTGCTGAGCGGCCGATAGTTGATGGCGAAACGAGTCCGCACCCCCTTCATACGTCACTGCTGGCGCCGTGCCTCTGAATGCTTCCACAGTGTTTGCCCCCCTGTCGATTTCTGATAAGATCAGCTGATACTGGGAGACCGTTGGCCGGGCGGCCGATTGGTATGGCACCTGAACCGAATAACTGCCATGCCCGTTCGCTGGCTCTGGAAATACGCTGTGGCTGATGTTCCCCAAGGCGCTGAGCTTGTAGGTAGTGATTGCACAGAAGCCATCTGAACGGGTTGAAGCGGCGTTTGTGATGGGAGACATGGTGCACCGCTGTATCTTGGAGACGCCGAGGGTGGTGGAGAGTTGTACCCCTCGCGTTGCGTCAATATCGGCTGAGGAGCCGATTGGGATGTGTATGGTAGGCTTCTGGCTGGCAGAGTAGTTGGGGGGGGCATATGCCGGTCCCTGATAGCCTTGAACGGCTCCGCTGGCCAGAGAGTTGACGACGGCGTTATACACCGTGTTGGTCATCACCGAGGATTGGTCGATGAACGCCTGATACACGGACTGTTGAATCATCTCTGACATCTTGCCCGAGTCCTCAGCAATGGTGATGTGGCGAGGTTCTAGAAGAGGAGCCTTCTTGACTGCCTCCCCGCTTCTGGTACGACTGAACGACTGGAGGTACATCTTCTTGTAATCTTCCAGATGTTTGGCCAATTCTTCCCTCCGGTCGTCCTTGAGATCCGCTTCTGTGACCTCAATGATGTTGCTGTCGGAGATTTCTGCGTTCTTCGACATATCAGATCTTGGATGGTCCCACCGGGCGTGCCAAAAGTGTGTTGGCGCTAAAATCGGCCGGATAGGAATCGGCCGATGGTCTTCAGCGTCGGACACACGACCCGGGAGAATCTGCTTAGCTCCTGTTCGGGTTATCGCCCTGGTGCGGTTCGCGCGGCGTGCCAGTCAATCTGACCTGTTGATTGACAAGGAAATAAAGTATTAAATTCCAAGCGCGTCGATCGGCTGGAGTTCCGATCTGTCCTAAGGAGCGCGTCGGCGGCGAATCGGCCGATTTGCTGTGTAGATGATCGGCTATGGATCAGCCGATGATCGTGTAGTAATCGTAAAGAAAACTGCTGGAGCGATCTAGACGACTACTGTAAGGACAACACTTGAAATAGATCTAATCGGCTGTAAGATGATAAATCGAAGAAAAACGATGATGGAGCCGATTACTCTGATCTCAAGCTGGATAACTGGTGATAATGCTAGAATAACAGGTGAAACTTGCAATTCTAGTAAATATCGATAACTGGTGAATAAATCCAAACGAAACCACAGCGATGCGCCCGTAGTTAAAGCTCGGATATTACTCGGTAAGCGGAACCTACCAATTGTCCTGAGATCAAGTTGATGCAGCCCTGCCAATCCGTACGAACTCGTGGAAGAAGAAAATATTGGCGAAGTCGCCGACTTGAAAGTAAATTGCTGGAAAAGTAGAAGTACTGTTGTTGATTGATGTGTTGATCTCTTTTCAAGACCCTGACGACTCCTATTTATACCCTAAAGCTAGGACTCCTGGTCGATCACGACTTGTTACAACCTTATTTAAATTACTATATCTATACGGACTTTAAAAAGGAAACGGACTCCCGCAGAATCTTCCGCCGCCGCTCCCTAATCAATCAAGATTTCCTTCAATTGCTCTTCGACCGACTTAGCGTGCCCCCTTTGACCAGCTTTTGACCAGGATCTTCTGAAATAATCCCATCCTGTTGGCATAGGCTGGGCCACCAATCGGCCGATTTCCAACTGTTACTTCAATCGGACGATTCCTTTCTGTAGCCTTCAGATCTACCGCATCGGCCAATCTTCTCCTCCTGACGCCGATTCAACACGTGTCGAAATCTGGCGTCAACAAATACAAACAATCTACTTTTTCATCGTACTTTTACTTTCAAGTCGGCAGCTTCGCCAATACTTCTTTTTCTTTCACGAGTTCGTACGGATTGGCAGGGCTGCATCGACACGATCTCCGGCCAATTGGTAGGTTCCGCTTATCGAATAACATCTAAGCTTTAACTTTGGGCGCATCGCCGTTGTTTCGTTTAGATTTATTCACCAGTTATCGATATTTACTAGAATTATAGGTTTTACCTATTGTTCTAGTTGTATCACCAGTTATCCAGCTTGAGATCGAACTGTAGGCTTTATCATTATTTTTCCTTGTTTATCATCATATAGCCGATTAGATCTATTTCGAGTGTTGCACCTGCAGCGATTGTTTGAGTTACTCCGGTAGTTTCTCTGCAATCGCCACGTGATTATCGGCTAATCTATAGCCGATCATCTTCGTAGCAAATCGGCCGATTCGCTGATACGCTTTTCGGGACAGATCGGAACTTTAGCCGATCGGGACCTCGGAATTTAATACGTTTCTTTCCTTGTCAATCAACAGATCAGATTGACTGGCTCGCCGCGCGAACCGCACCAGGGTAATCACCCGAACAGGAGTTAAGCAGATTCTCCCGGGTCGTGTGTCCGATGCTGAATGTCGTTGGCCGATTCCTGGCCGATTTTTAGCGTCAACAAATACATCATGCATGTGTGCAAATATTTATTTGAAATTTGGAATTTTGCATCTAAACAAGGCCGTAAAGTTTTGGAAAGTTTTGGGTGTAAAGTTTACAGCCACTTGAAATATAAAGTTTACACGTATAAAGTTTTTGCATTTAAACAACGTCCTATCTAGAATTGGAGCCAAAAATTCAGAAAAAAAAATCAGTCAGAACGTACGGATACTATTGCAGCTGCCAAAAATGGGCGATGGATCAGATGATACAAGAGGTCTCGTCGTCGACCTCCTTGCATTGGTTCAGACGAAGAACATGCTGGATGCGAGCAGGAGGCAAGCTTGTCCCATCCATTGCCGGCTGGCATTGACCTTGGAGCCCGTGCAATTTATATATGTATGTGAGGCTCTATTTTTTTTTGTCTAGTTTAGTTTCCCGTCAAAATTTTTACACATCAATCTTGTCAATGTTTGAACACATGCATGATGTATTAAATGTAGTCAAAAAAGAAATCGCATTACAGAAATGGACTGTAAATCGTGAGACAAATTTAATGAATCTAATTAGGTCGTGATCAGACAATAAATTGCTACAGTATTGCTATAGTAAATATATGCTAATAACGGACTAATTAGGCTCATTAGATTGTCTTGCTATTTACGGAAGGAATCTGCAATTAGTTTTTTAATTAATTTATGTTTAATACTTCAAATATGAAAAGATTTTATTTTAAAAACTTTACACATAGATCTAAATAAGGCCTTAATTTATGGGACTAATATATTAGTCCATGCACTTTAGTCCCTAAGAAACTAAACATGAGGGACTAAAAGGGACTAAAAATATTTATTTGGGACTAAAATTCATAAGTCCGTTTTGGAGGTGCTTAGGGCTGCAGAGCTACTTTTCCACCCTCTATGCCCCGCCCCATCTTATCCACCCGCCCCTGCCCCTGTCTCGCGGTCTTCTCCACCCGACGCCCCCTCTCTCGTTCTTCTCCACCCGTTGAACCCTAGCTGCCGCCGACCCGCTCCACCCGCCACCGACCCGCTCCACCCGCCGCCGCCCGCGCTAGACTCCGCCACCGCGACCCGCGCATCCGCCATGGCCGGCAACGGGGACGACGTGCTTGATTTCTTCTCCCAGGCGCCCACCCACCAGCAGCGAGCCTCCACCGACGCTGCCGATTACGCCTTCTCACAAGCTTCGGCAGCATATGCCGGCTCTTCCGCCGGCGTTCATATTCGAGGGAGGGGTTTTGGTGGCCTGGATCTAAATTCACAGGCCAAAATGTACCCCGATATAGCGTCATACCAGCGGATCCTGCAACCGGATGAGGGATTCGGCCACGGGCTACCTCCCATTCGCCCCGGCCGCAGATCCGGTGGTATTCGCAACAGAGGACAACGAGGAGGAAGCGGAAGAGGAAGCCGCACCATATCTCTCACCGTTGGCGCGGGATCTAGCCGGGCAGATGCGGGGTTTCGTTCCCCGGACTCTGCATCCACCCGCTGCAAGCACTACATGCCGGCTGGCATTGACCTTGGAGCCCGTGAAATGTATATGCATCTGAGGGCACCCGCAATAATTATAAAGACCTACTCTCTATAACTATGTCCACATGATTGTAGACGATTCACCCAACAGGCTTTCTATAACATATATTCTAACATTTTATTGACCCACGCCTCCTGGGGCCGGTAGCCATGTGCAGCAGCCGGCGGCGGCTCCATGCATCAGCGGACGGCCACTAGCTGCAACGGCGGCGCGCGTCCTCCGCGTGCCCCGGCGGCTGCGAGCAGTTCGCCTGGACAGCGATTAAGATTTGCACTGTCCACGGCAGCTCGCCACGACGGCGACCATACCCCGCCTCACCGGCCGGCAGCCTGCGCTCGAGCTCCCACCTCTCCGGCGCCGATGACTGCCGTGCCTCTTCCGCCTGCTCCGCCGTCCTGCCCCACGCTGCCGGATTCCGGGCTCGCCCCTCCGCCAATCCGGCAGCCGCGGCCGCACGCCTCCATCGCTTGCTCCAGCAGCAGCAACGGCCGAGTGCCTCCTCCGCCTGCGCCGCCGCTCTCGGTGCCTCTCTTGTCCGCGTCCCATCTCCCTTGGGCCCCGCTCGGCGCAAGGAAAACGCATTGTGGGGCCAGCTCGGCGCGGAATTTCTTCTCTCTCCGACGTGGCTCCGCTGAGGGTGGCCTGAGTCTCGTACTGCATGCGTGCAGAGTAGTGTAGATAGTAGCTAGCTAGATACCCGGCCTCCAGGCAGTCTCCGGACAGGATGGTTGAGCAGCGAGCGAGCTGAGAGCACAATGTATGCAAGCTTACGATGACCATTCAGTATCATACGTGAATAGATGCAAGGAGAAACATGCACAAGTTGGGTTCTTTTTGCTTCATATACCCGCAAATTCAACTAAAGCAATAGTGCTACCTTTTTTGAGTAAACTGGCTAGGTATGTAGGTCAAAAATCCTTGGGGTCATGTTCAGTACAAGAACGAAGATCGAGTCATCGTCAGCTCCGATCCGTCCGGAAAATGAAAGCTAGCAGCTTTGACTGCAAGTCTAAGGCAGCTCCATCCATGGATCTTTTCCTCTCTGCAAAGTAAGTGTAGTCAGCGTGATGCATGAGATTCTGCTTCACCACCACGTACTCCTTTATGCATGATAGTAGAATCATCAATCATGTATGTATGTATGTATGTATATGTGCAACTCTCGATCAGGCTTCCTACTATAAATACATGATGGCCAAGTATGTTACAGAGAGCTAGCTAGCAATTAAGCAAGTACATATACATACATCAACGACCTATATAGCTAGTAGGCCGGGAATTGAAAGATGAGATTGAATCCCATCCTGACGGCTTTGTCCGGGGCGGCATTCGGCTTCTTCATCGGCGTTTCTTTCCCCCTTCAAGTACTAGGACCACAGCTCCATCCGTGTATTGTTTTGGGTGCCATTCGTCGTCGGTAGCAGCAGCAGCAGCAGCAATACAGCACCACCACCAGCCGTCCTGCAGCAGCAGCCAAATGCCACTGCAGCAACTTGCTCACCTGCAGCAGCAAATAGAAATAGAAATAAGCCGCCGCCGCCGCCGCCGAGCGCGGAGACAGGGGCGGAGCCAACAGTGGGGCGGGAGGAGCTGTAGCCCCCTATAAGCCCTTCATATAACTTTTTATCATGGATGTACTGCGAGAAGAGGCTGAAGTTGTCTAAAGGTGGAAGAAAATTCCTCCTAATAATTATCCTGGATCCGCCACTGCGCGGAGAGGCTCCCACCCAACATCGTGGTTTCAGAATCTGATCTTCACATGCGCCGACTCTGGGGAGATCCGCGGCAGGTAGCTACTGTCTTTCTTCATTTAATTTGGAGCGATCTAGCTAGATAGTGTTAACATGCATGTCTGATGGATGGATCGGAGCATGCTGCAGGACACGCCGGTGCGCAAGTACCTCCTCACCATGACAGTCGGCTTCACTGAGAAAGCCAATGTCAACGCCACCGTGCACAAGGTAGGTGCTCGATCTCATTCCAGTTTCATTCGATCTTCAACTCTTCTATGAACTGAACTGAACACGATATATATATACATATGCTGCAGTTCTCCGACGACTTCGACGTGATGCTGTTCCACTACGACGGCCGCACGACGGAGTGGGACGACGAGTTCCCGTGGTCCAAGGGGGCCATCCACGTGAGCGCCCGGAAGCGGGCCAAGTGGTGGTACGCCAAGCGCTTCCTGCACCCCAGCGTGGTGGCGCCGTACGAGTACGTCTTCCTGTGGGACGAGGACCTCAACCCCGACTTCTTCGACTCCGACGAGTGCGTGCGCCTCGTCTGGAAGCACGGCCTGGAGATCTCGCAGCCGGGGCTGGACGCCACCCGGGGCAAGAAGACGTACGACGTCACCACCCGGCGGAGCGGCGGCGGCGAGGTCCACCGCAACACCGTGGGGGGCCCCGGCAACTGCTCCGACGTGCACCGGCGCCCGTGCAGCGGCTTCGTGGAGGTGATGGCGCCCGTGTTCTCGAGGGAGGCGTGGGCCTGCGCGTGGCACATGGTCCAGAACGACCTCACCCACGGGTGGGGGCTGGACCTCAACTTCTGGAGGTGCGTCGAGGATCCGGAGCAGCAGATGGGCGTGGTGGATGCGCAGTACGTGGCGCACCGCGGCGTGCCCACGCTGGCGCGCCAGGGCAACCCGGAGACGGGAGGCGGAGGAAAGGTCAGAGCAAGGGCGTGGCGCGAGTTCGCCGACTTCAAGGCAAGAATACGCAATGCCGACAGGGCCGAAGCTGCTGCTGCAGCAGCGGCGGCGGCGCCTCTCGCGACGCGGCCGCCGCCCCGATCAAAGTAACCAGGGCTTGCGTCGTCCATCATCAGCTTCTACGGAGTACTAGTAGTCAACTGTAGTAATTCACTGCATCGTCTTTTCTCTCTTTCTTTTTTTCGCGAAGAATATAATTAATTCAATCAGGGTTCATTGTATTTAGTCTATATTATTATTGATTTCAACTACAGTAGTAGCTTTTTGCCAGCAAAAGAAAATGTACTCATTTCAACTGACAACTGAGGGTACAGCCAAGAACAAGTAGACAAAAAGTTTATAGAAAATCTTATACTACTAAACTACCATGAGGGAGGGCGATTGGGCCGAGTTCCGCAGCATCTTCATTGCCTGCCTAATAAAATTATTACTGGGAGGCCAAGAGAAGGCCCAGCAGGCCGCTGTGGTTAGTCACGCACTCGGACGGAGAGAATACGCAGGAGGCGAAGACGAGGGCACCACTCCGTACTTTTTACATTTTAGCTTTTTTTTTTGAAAAATAAAATCACGTTTGGACTTCAATTTTCAATTTTGGATTCTGGAGGTCGGCATCATGGGTCATGACGTTGAGTTCTCAGCCACCAAGCTGACCTGACGCTGATAGCTGTGCGCTATATGGCCTATGGCGCCGAGATATATTACCAGTGGCGGATGCAGGATTGAGATCAGGAGGGGCTCTCCTCTTCTTCTTCCCCCTCCCGCCTTCCCTTTACTCCTTCTTCCTCCTCAAATTTATAGGAGGAGCTTAGGAAGCTCCATAGGATTTCCGGGGTAGGAGGGGCTTGAGTCCCTCCAGACCTACTGCTAGATCCGCCCCTACGTATTACCTCGACGTCATGGCTCACGGCGCCAACCCTAGGATCTAAAACTGTGGGGATTCATTCTCTAGGGGGTCCAAATGTGATTTTGAGTAGAATGCAAAAGGTCCCGGGCACCACTCCGGTCAGTTTCCCTCCCCTCAAAAAGAGAAAGAAAGTACCGGTCTACTCTACTTACTACCACAAGTCCACGACAAAATGGAAGAAAGACGGAAATAAGCGTGCGAGACAAAGAACAGGAAAAAACGATGAAGCATCCAGTGAATCAGCTAGCGTGCAGGCGGCGGTAGGCTCTGACTTGACTAGTATAGTAAGAAGAGATGCGATCGATACACACGGCGAGGCGACGACTGGGGATAGAGTGGGCTACCAGAGCAGCGATAATAACGTCGCCAGCAGCCGGCGGAAAGAAACGCCCAGCGTGGCGAGCATTAATGCGGCAGCGCCAGCGAAAGCAAGTGGCGTAGCGCGTGTGGCCAATGAGCAGCGAGCCAGCAGCAGCAGCAGCACAGCGAATGGGAGCTCCTGTGAGTGTTCAAGGCTGGGACATCCCTTTATCTAAAAAAAAAGTTCTTCCTCCATCATTCAACAAAGTCACTGGTGTACTAGAATTATTACTGCTGGGAGATCGATCGATCGAGGAATGAAAAGTGTAAAACCAGCGTGGTGAATTGTAAGTATCAGATTACCGTCCAACTCCAAAATTACCTAGAGTGAAGCTAATAAGGAAATAAAGAAGTCGGAAGGAGCTGCATGCGTGCAGTGCAGAGGCCATGCATGCATCTCGCGCACACGTGTTGATTCTTCGTTCTCCTCTGGGTTTGCTTCACCGGGGAGGAGTGGTTTGTTCCATCGATCTGATCTTTTACCCCCACCCCCACCAGGCAACCATGAACCACCACAAACAGAATTAGATTCCCCTATCTCGCTCCATCGGTCACCACCACATTTTTTGAATATAATACATGTACGTTTGACATCTATCTTTCATTATATTGACCAAAAGTCAAATTCGGTTCGTGGTTTGAAGAGAAAACAAAAAGGCTACTAGAAGAAATTTGAATATGAACTGCTGCTGACAGCAACAAATAAACTTCATGGGCGTGCGCGACTAGACATCGTTTAATTTGTGGCCATTAACTATATTATATTCCCTTGATGGATGAATATATAATAATAATAATCTTGGAACAACTACCGCCGCAACGCCACGGGCGACGGCGTCGTCGCCTCGCTCCCGGCCGCCACCTCCGCGCAGCAGGTCTTCCGCTGCCCGGCCCCTCCGCCGACCGCGGGCGATGATCATGATCTCCGCGTCACGCTCGCCGTCGAGGGCGGCGAGCCCATCCCCTCCATGGCGACCTACAGTACCAGCCCTCCTCCTCCCCCAGAGCATAACAACAACAACAACAAGGCCGTCATGTGCGCGTGCACCATGGTCCGCGACGTGGCCAAGTTCCTCCGCGAGTGGGTGGTCTACCACGCGGCCGTGGGCGTCGATCGCTTCCTCCTCTACGACAACGGGAGCCAGGATGACCTGGCGGGCGAGGTGCGCCAGTTCAGCGCGGCCGGGTTCGACGTCTCCACGCACGTGTGGCCGTGGCCCAAGACCCAGGAGGCCGGCTTCTCCTACGCGGCGGCGGCGCACCGGGACTCGTGCGAGTGGATGGCGTTCGTGGACGTCGACGAGTTCATCTTCTCCCCGCGGTGGGCCGCCGTGGAGCCGGACGTCGGGCAGGTGACCCTGGGCTGCAAAGACTTCGGTCCCTCGGGGCAAACCAGGCACCCCGAGGAAGGAGTGACCCAGGGCTACGCGTGCCGGCGGCGAGCCGAGGAACGCCACAGGTCGCTCGTCCGGCTGGACGCGCTGGACCCGTCGCTGGTCAACTCTGTCCACCACTTCGAGGTCCGGCCCGAGTTCAGGTGGGAGCGGTCCAGGCACGCCCGGGTGAACCACTACAAGTACCAGGCCTGGGACGAGTTCAAGGTCAAGTTCCGGCGGCGCGTGTCGACGTACGTGGCGGACTGGACCGACCCGGTGAACCGCGGGTCCAGGGACCGGACGCCCGGCCTAGGGTTCGAGGCCGTCGAGCCGGAGGGGTGGGCGCACAAGTTCTGCGAGGTGGAGGACACCCTGCTGCGGGACGCGACCCGGAGGTGGTTCGGTGTGGGATTCAGCAGCAACAAACATCTATATCTTGTTGTTGCTCCGCCAACCCCCCACAGCAGCAGCTCAGCATAGCCGTTGCCTCGGTGGTGTATGATTCGTCAGATACAGAAAGGTCGTACATACACACACACACACACACAAAATAGATCTGGTCATTCGTTTTGATTCTTTCAACTGACAGATAGTTGGTTGGTGTATTTTTTCCGGGAAATAACAATAACAGAGGTGTTGTACAAAGATATAGATGCTGGTTAGGAGGGAGGTGCACTACCGGAAACAGGAAATTCGCCGAGTGTAAAAATTTTGCCGAGTGCTTTCTTTCGGGCACTCGGCAAACAGCCTATTTGCCGAGTGTATTCAACCCGACACTCGGTAAACATATTACACTCGGCAATAAGGTCGTTTGCCGAGTGCCATAAATACGACACACGGCAAACCGCTCGTAGACACTCGGCAAACGTCCGACACTCGGTAAATAAACGGCGCGTGCATCGCACGTGCACCGTCCGTCACCGGACTGGGCCGGCCGTTAGTCCTTTGCCGAGTGTTGGACTCCGACACTCAGCAAAGAGGCAGTTCGCCGAGTGCCACTCCAAGACACTCGGCAAACTTATTACTTCGCCGAGTGCCTCACCCTGGACACTCGGCAAACAAAAAAAAATTCGTCATTTTGGCCTCCACACTTTTTCTACTCCCCACGTAGGAGATTTTGTAATCCATAATAAAAGTTGGTATATTTTGTGATCTGTTTGCTATTTTTAATGAAATGATTGCATTAATAGGAATTTTTTTATTCATGTCAAATTTTAACTGCAGGTACATGAAATGATGGATTATAATCAGTGGAAAAATTATATCCATATTATGGAGTCCGGATTGAGGTCTGAACCAGGAAATGAAAAGAAATTTTGAACATTGTTTTTAAAAAACACGACCACGAACGTGTGGTTGAATGGTTGTTAAATTCTAAAAAAAGCAAACGAAATCTGAAAATCACAAGATTTGTCAAGATGTCATGATATTATGTGTGGAGGCTGTGGTAAAAAATTGAGAAGATTTCGCCCAATTTCTGACATATGATACTTAGAAACCGACTCATCTCCTGGAAGGATTCATAGAAGTTAGAGAGGACACAATAAGATTTGGAGTCCAAGTGACACTTGAGTTAAGGTTTGGCTTCAAATCTTTTTGTATAGGCAACATACAACATAGATTGGTTCGTGTCAAAATTTGGAAATTTTTCGGATACGTTTACTATTTTTTATTGATTAAATGCAATTATAGATTTTTAGTAGATATAAATGCAATTTGCGCTATAACTGCATGAAATAATAGAACATTATCAGTAGACAAATAATTTATCCATTGTTGGGTGATGTTGACACGATTTTGCCCAAGTATATTAGAAAAAGTTAAGAAGGTGCATGAAATATTAGTGTATTTTGCCGAGTGCATATAAAAAACACTCGGCAAAAGTACCCTTTGCCGAGTGTATTTGGGCCTTCGCCGAGTGCCTGGGGCACTCGGCAAACTTGCTGCTTCCGGTAGTGGTGTATGTAGCCCTTGCGTGTGATGTGCCTTCCTAGTTGCAGCGGATTGGCAAAATTGTGTACAAAAAGCTAACGAATTGTTCATTCCTCGATAGATTCTTTTATTTCTGTCTAGGAGTAGCATATTCTGCAGTGCAATCATCAATGGTCATACATACATACGCTTCCATGTGATTGGCAGGTGGAATGAGCATCATGCCATGCATGTAGGTGCATTGGCATCATCACTAAAAAAATATATGGTTACGTTACGTGTATGCCATAACCTGTTCTCGTCATGAGAAAAATAGGGAGATGCGACGATTTTCAACAGCTTCCTCCTCAGCTAGCTCTTTCTAATCCCGGTATATAGCACACAATCGTTCAACCAGCCCTAGCAACATAGTACTTCCATATAAAGCCCCAAAACCCCAGCTTCTCCGCTGGTGCTCGCCATGACGTCCGATGTTGTTAGGCATCACCTGAAATCTTCCCAACTTTCAGGCATATACATGCTAGAAAATACTACAGCTAGCTTATCTTTAGTGACTTGAGAAAATATACTAGTTTTGAACCATTGCATTCTGCAACTCAAGGGCCCCCAGGTGCTCCTTCCAACTTCCAGGGCTCACCACAAACAAAATTCTTCAGTTAAGAAGGCCCACTTAAGAAAAAAAATCCCACGTAAAGACGGCCCACTTTCTTGCAAACGTCAGAATTTTTTAATTTTTTAATTTTATAAATTTTTAAAAATATATATCCAACCGAAATATTTGCAAATCTATATCCCTGCCGCCAAATGAAATGGCTGTAGCCGGATGAACCCGTGGTAGCCGGCAGTAGGTGTACTGTAGCAACCTTTCCGCCGTTTCATCCGGCGGAATATTCCTTCACTGGACAATTTACTTTCAACAAATCATAACTAATTTATATGAACTCGGATGAAGATAAACTTTATATGAAAATTTTAGATCTCAACGAGATCTACAGTTTAAATATTTTTGATTCGGTGCCATCTTGATGCTCAAATAGTCGACACAAGCTTCAGATCCAAAATTAAAATTTTAGATCTGAAATTTGTGTCGATTATTTGAGCCCCATAATGGCTCCTAATGGAAAAAGTTTGAACTACAAAGTTGTAGATATCGTCGAGATCTACAATTTTCATATAAAGTTTATCTTCATCCGAGTTCATATAAATTAATTATGATTTTTTAAAAGTGAACTGTCCAGGGAAAGAATATTCCGCCGGATCAAACGACGGAAAGGTTGCTACAATACACCTACCACCGGTTGGCGGTTCATCCGGCTATAGCCGTTTCATTTGGCGGCAGGGGTATAGATTTATAAATTTTTTGGTTGGATGTATATTTTTGAAAATTCGTAAAATAAAAAATATAAACATTTAAAAAATTCCAAACGTCATGGGCCGAATATGATGGATGCACAAGGCCGCCTATTGTAGCATACACATATGAATACAGACATGATGATGATGATCGAAAATACTATTTATGCGAGTATGCATGACTATGAATACAGACCCGGTAATTATACAAATTTAATACAGCTAGTGACCCTTCCTGTATCACAACACGATGGCATTGTAGTTTCTTCCAAAAATATAAAAAAGAAACTATGTCATGGTAATCTCCAAAATACAATATGCCATATTAAGCCCCTATCTAGAAGCCAACAATTCATTTCAAGCGTATAGATAGCAGCAGCTACTGTGCACTCCACACCCACTTTTTCGTGGCTTTAAAAACAGCCAAAATGAGCGGTCTGCCTCCATGAAATATTATTGATGATTTGCAGCATACATCAGGATACTACGCAGTATACTATAGAACGATATATATTTATATAAGAGACGCAACCATTATGGTAGCAATGACAGAAGGTACATGGCTAGTTGGCAAGTAATGCTGTCCGTTGTGGGTTATTGGCAAAGCGGTAGCGTGCATCATCGGGCATTGCTGACAACAAGAGTAGTAATTGGGTGCCGACATGGTAGGTTGCAGTGACCCCCAACCTATGAGCACTTGTGTTATTGCCCTTCTAATTTTGCTGGCCCACAATAAATGTTTTAGCTACTTCCATTCCATCCTTACTTTTGACAAGGAGAAGCTTCATTCTAAAAGCTACGAAACCACCAGATTAAGTTGCTGCTAATTTCTGACACAACTTATTAGAACCCTCTTCCATACTGAGACAGATGATAAATGATGGACAGGCAGCCACTATATGAAATGAACCCTAGAATATAAATCTAACCACCAAGTTCCAGACGACTATTCTCCAGCTAAACCAAATAAGTGAGATGGAGACACCAACTTACCCAAATCGGTCGTCCTTAGCACTTACCAAACGCAGGACCAGGGGGCCCTGAAAAGGTCCAAAGAAACCAAATATCCTGACTTTGCATAAAGTTTCACATGATATCTTAGACTTTGCTGTTGGCCATCAAGTTTAGTTAAACATAATGGTAACAATAATCTTTAAAAGCTTTAGTTGGTGTGGCATCTCATTCACGGAAACTCTAAGAGGAACTATGCACTGTAAACACTGTATGGCCTGATATGTGTCAGTACCAGTACCATGACGGCGCCTACAAGTTATTTAATTCTGTAATCAACGGCTGCGTCTATGTTATCACCAGAAAACCTTGTCACTATCATCTCTAGAAGATAAAAGACCTTTGCACCCGCCGCTGATGTTTTATAAACTGGTAGCACATGCATGTATCCCAGCACAGGATAAACATGAGCAGAAAAGAACAAATATGTATTGCAACAAGAAATTAGAAATGGCATGGTGGTACCTGGAAACCGCCGTGCAGGCATGCTATTCCTGGAGCTCGACACGTGTGAGCCACCGCAGCCAACTACCCACAGGAAACAGATTGATGGATTCAGTACTGGCCTTTTGATCATACACGGAAACAGGGGCCATATATTGCTTCGAAAGATCAGGTCGTTGTTTGCAGCTTTTGTTTAGCCCAATCCAGCACGCCCCTGGTTTCGTTGAGATATGGATGAGTTCCAGTTCCCATGGCCTGCAGAAGCAACAAACACTGCAGTCAGAACTCAGAACAGGGGAAAGCAGAGTGCTGCTGCCTGTTTTCGGGCTAGAATCTCGTCTAGCTGACAGTAACTCAGGTGCTGTTTTTTTAGACGTGTCTACGGTCA
Organism: Panicum miliaceum; assembly: GCA_032594955.1. NCBI lineage: Eukaryota > Viridiplantae > Streptophyta > Magnoliopsida > Poales > Poaceae > Panicum > Panicum miliaceum. The sequence goes on from CM064062.1 coordinate 50,331,418, forward strand.
ACAGTAACTCAGGAAACCAAGCACAAAATTTGCATTGCTGAGCACGCATTAAGCCATATAATCATTGTCAACACTAGGAGAGCCTGTTCCAAATCTCGCACAAATGATGGACCCGACTATAGCTAACCTGAGATGAAGCAATAAATATTTCGCCAGATATAGAAGACGTCAGTAGTAGGGAAGGGGCCCCTAATCAGGACCTCACATGGGAAGTAATATAACCAGGTAACTGAACAGGATAGAACTCTGACAGAAGAATGACAGACTGCAGAGCACCTGGTTGCAGCCAATAATGCAAAGACTCTGTGGGCTCCTTGTGCCTTCGCTCTCCTTCCAACCTTCTCCCTATAAATACAAAGCCACGCCCAAGGAGAACCATCAGCTAAGCACGAAGATAGTTGCGAAGCGAGCAAGTTATTTTCAACCAACCAAGGAGTTGAAACCACCTGAAGCCATGTGCATAGCTGCATGGATTTGGCAGGCTCACCCTGTGCACCAGATCCTCCTGCTGCTCAACAGAGATGAGTTCCACAGCAGGTACGTGATCTTATTTGGTTTTATTGATCTTTGTAGTACCCAACCTGGAAGTAATAGCTCTGCCGTATGAGGATCTGGTTTGAAATTGAGTAAAATTTTCCCTCCTGAATTACATACTCACTGGCAGAATTTACATGAACCACAAGTCATATGCAATGCAAACCTCCCTGCCATGTATGTTAATATTGTTCAACCAGTTCTCATAAATAAAATGCTGTTAGAGATAGAAAGGTTACTCACTGCAAAACAACAATGCTGGGTGCTCAGTGCTCAGAGCTTCTCTGTTCTTTTGACGAACTAATGCAGGCCTACAAAGGCAGTAGGATGGTGGGGAGAAGGCTCAAAGAAGATTCTTGGAGGCAGGGATGTGCTTGGTGGAGGAACATGGATGGGGTGCACCAAGGATGGCAGGCTCGCATTCCTGACCAATGTGCTTGAGCCAGATGCCATGCCCGGCGCACGAACTAGGGGAGACCTGCCCCTCCGGTACCTGCAGGTATATAGCAAAACATATCAAAAGCTTCATCTAGATCATTGAAGTTGATTGAAGTATTTATCCAACAACCGAGTCAATGTAGGTGGTGCTGAAAAAGATATATCCATTTCGAGTACAATCCAAGTTGGTGTTTCCCACTATATTTTTCTTATCACCATCGTACCTTAACAGCTGATTCAGTCACCATCTGACTGTTCCTTTGTAGTGACGGTGATTGGCGTACATACCCCATTCGCAATAGAAACCACAACTTTACCTTTGAAAACACTTAAGTGGTTCATTCTATTACAAAGGATAGCTATAGCATGTATTGTAAGAACAAAATCTGATCTATCATCATGAAATTATTTGACATAACATTTTCCCTCAAGAGCAAGCATAATGTAGTCTGTACTGTGCAGAGCAACAAGAGCCCACTTGAAGTTGCAACTGAAGTGGCAGAAGAAGCTGATGAATACAATGGCTTCAACCTCATACTAGCTGATCTAACCACAAATATTATGGTCTATGTGTCAAACCGGCCTAAGGGGCAGCCTGCAACAATTCAACTTGTATCGCCAGGACTCCATGTGCTGTCCAATGCAAGGCTAGATAGCCCTTGGCAGAAGGTAAGCAGAGCTAATTCATGTTCACGTTCAACTGACAATGTGTAGATAGATAACTGTCAGAATGGTTTGCAAATGAAATGCTATAAAATGCTCTTTTTGACATAGATGGTAGGATATATTGGTACACAACTAGAAATTCTAGAAAAATGAGGTGTCATTTTAATGATTTCGTTCTTCGCTGCACTAAAACTATACAGAGCAAACATTGAGCTGGGAGAAAAGTGTGAGAAAGCTACAGCTGAACCATCTAAAGTACCAGCAACAATGCATTAACTCAATTTATAGAATAGCATGTGCAAGAAGTAAGATAAGATGATAATGCATTATTGCAAGCTACTCTGTCCCTCAGGGACCATTCACCCTACCAAGATTGTGATTGTTGTTCATGAAGACAGTGTGTTGGTACCTAAAGTTTTTTTTTATTCTTTTCATTGTTGTGTATGCACTTGTAGGCAATTCGCCTTGGTAAAAACTTGAGGGAACTTCTTATGAAGCATGGTGATGATGAGGTTGAAGTGAAGGATATAGTTGAGAGGCTAATGACTGACACCACAAAGGCTGACAAAGATAGACTGCCAAACACTGGTTGTGATCCCAGCTGGGAGCATGGCCTCAGTTCCATTTTCATCGAGGTGCAAACTGACCAAGTAAGAGAAAAAAAAAACTTCGACATGATTCCAGTTACAATGACATTCAGCGTTCAACTAGTTGAAAAACTATTATCATTTGGCCACTCAAAAATATTTGTGTTCATGAGCTTACACTAATAGTTCAGAAATGAACTTATGAAAATTCTTTCACCCAATTCTTTTTGGTGAAGGGGCTCTACGGGACACGAAGCACAGCAGCTTTATCCGTGAGCTATGATGGTGAAGCTAGCTTGTACGAGAAGTACCTCGAGAGTGGTATATGGAAGGACCACACAGTGAATTACCAGATAGAGTAGGCATCATACATGAAAAGGCTGGGAGCCTCAAATAAGTAGAGACGAAGCAGATGCAATTGTGAATGTCATTCTTTCCCTAGTCACCTTCATGACTATATAAGATCCCCCAAATGATGCCAATTAAACTATTTACCGTAAGCAGATATGTCATTTGAACGAAAAAAATGCCAATCAAAAGGTTGATTTTATATAAAAAGAAATTACAGACTTCATGTCAGATCAATTTTCTTGGTCATGTTTACTTTAAGCTATTGTCTGTTGAGGTCTGTTGTACTAAAGTTTAATTTGCAACATAACTCAATTGTTTAATATACTATATAAGGTACTGAAAATATAGAATACCTCAACTACATTACAGAAAAACTATGCACATATGCATAATGAAATGCATCTGGTGTACCTCATTTTTATAACATGCTCCAGTGGTACCGGTCATGCAGATAGAATTTTCTATGCCACCAGAGGGCACTCAGTCCATGGCAGTCTTGGAGGCCTGAAACATTTACCCAGAAATAACAATACAGATATTATACAGACTGCAGTGAAGTCCAGTCATACGATGATATCAGCCTGGATATTTAGAAACCTCGAGGGTCACAAAGTACCATCATAGGATTCAATAGGGCAGAAAATTCCCGTTTACCAACATGAGTATACAGAAATATTAAGCTCTTCAGTCAAAGTTTGAGATTGTAGACAAGTAAGCTAGAAAGAATTGTAAAGCCTAGTATTACACCCCAAAAGCTAAATAGTACACCATCCCTTGTATCCTCTTGTTCTTCCCTAATTGATTTTTCTTTGCACTGTTTTTGCCTTTGCTCATCCCTGTTGGCTTCTTCTCTGTGCGGTTTGTCTTGTTGCTCACGGCACTGCTGCGGTATCCATCTGTTGATCATCCTCTCATGAACAATCAGCTGTTCCAAACAATCAGACGATCGCAGCTCACAGTTCTTGGTGCTGATGGTCAGAAAAAGTAATGTCTTGGCCACACTTCCAGAAGCCCGAAGGGCGCAGAGTAGATCAGGCCACACCTTCATGCGGCCACATCGAGCACCAAACATTTTGCCTTCTGGAACTACGATTACTGCAAACTCCGAGTGAACAAGTGCTGGATGGTGACGGTAAGCTACAAAATCTGCACCGTACTGCAATCCTGACCTTACAACCCAATTCTTCAACCTAAGGTGTTCGTACGCCTTGTACATCTCCAGGAATGGCTCTGAGGTGGAGGTCAAGAGATCCCACAGCTCCCCTTCACCCATCTGCTTCTTGTTCTCCGATTCAACTGTGATGCACCTGAGGGCATGGCAAAGGAAGAACACCTCCTCGGGACCCAGCTGGAACCATTGCTTGTCTTCTCCTGCATTGTCCACAGCCCGGCCAAAGGCCGCACGGTTCAGAAGCGTGGCTTGGTTTGCTCCAACTGCAAGAATCGCGTCTTTGCCATCCCCTGATAAAATGGCAACAGCTTCTGCGTCTCTCAAAGAAGCCTGGAGCTCGGCAACTATCGTCGACATGGGATTGGTTGCTGCGAGTGCGGCAAAGTTCTTGCCGTCCTTGCCTTTCTTCCATCTCGGACCTGGCAAATCCATAAGCTGACGACACATTGTGAGAGTTGGGTTCGTACCAACGATTTAAGGGCAGGCAACAGTAGAGGGGCAGTTCGAGTTTCGATTCGTCACAAGATTGTCGAAATTCGAATCAAATCAAGTTGGGGGTCTCGCAGATGGCAAGAGAAAAAAAATCAAGCTAACGATGTACTACTTCAGTGCGAAATTCAAATGGAGAAATCTCTCTCGCTATGGAATCAGTTGACCAACCCAAGCATGTGGGGGGGGGGGGGGGGGGGGGGGGGGGGGGGGGGATGTTCACCTGGAGGACGGAGGGGCGGCCCTCTTTGGCAGGGCTGCTTGAGCACCGGCTTCTCAAGGAGCCCTGCCAAACAGCGACGAAGCTCCTAAAATCGCGCTGACTGGAGCGGTTTGGCTCCCCACGGCTCCTCCTCACCGTTTTCCCTCCTTGTCTTCGGTAGGGAGCAGAGGGCACGCGTGGACGCGGCGCGGGAGGTGGGCGGCCGGGAGCTCGCGGACGTGGGCGGGCGGCGGGCGGCCGGGAGCTCGCGGCCCGCGTGGAGGCGGGCGGGCGGCGGAGGAGGTGAGCGGGAGACGCGCGGCGCGGCGCGTGCGGAGGTGGGCGGGGCCGCGGGGGAGGGGTGTCAGATGCAGTCAGTTCTTGGGCCCAAGGATGGCGTTGGAGTCGGGGGGAACTGGGCCGTCTCCAGGGATTGCGTTGCTGTTGGGCCTTGTCTTCATTTTCGGCCTTGAAAATCTAAAGAGTAAAAGAATTACTAGGTTCGTGCTCGTACATTGCGACAGACGAAAAAAGAATTCCACAATAACACACATGATCCAGTCAACCACATTGATACACAAGAAGCAAAATTCTTCATGATAATTTAAAAATCAAACAAGGTACGCTATGATAACTAAATCCACACAACTCGCTTTTAAATGGTTTTGCATGTGATGCGCTTAAGATATTTTTAACACATTTATGAAGTATTTTCTAATATACATTACTATCAAACGTCAAAACGTCCATCCCCCACAATTTATTTTAGAAATATAATATCAATTCCTGTACTACTTGAGCTCAATGATGCAATATCATGTGCCAAACATATCTATATAGCCAAGTAAGAGAATCAACTACTCGACTCTGGAACGATCAAATCAATTAGACAGGACGTTTCCATGACTCCACTCCTTAGAAGATTAGGGAGCCAACTCTGGAGCAAACATATTCATGTGTTTTGTTTCATACGAGGAGCTAAATACTTTAAGATATGCGAGGGGAGGGATGTAGCCCCCTACTGGCCACGTGCCTACTCAATATAGCCGGGCCTCTCCTCTGCACTGATCAAATTTTTATGATGGCAAGATGTGGCATCTATGATCAACCATTGCAGAAAGACAAAAAAAAGTTATTCTCTTAATTTACTCAAACAGCGGGAATCACATGTCCTAGCTAACATACATACGCTCTTCTATTGAACAGACATGTAAGAATTAATATTAAGAGGCAATTCCTAAGAGAATAAATATAATACTACAAATAGCATGTGACCTCATCACCTACTTGCCTTCATCTGACCCACTCTGAAAAAAAGGATGCTCAATTGTGTTATATGTTGTTCATAGTGGAAGCCATAATCAGTCAATGATATCCATCAAACAATGCTACAAAGTTAAAAGATGAGAGATTTAAAAAAAAATTAAAAGATGAGAGCCAATCACTAAAGGTTTCAGAAGATAAGAGCATCTTTTTCTTATGAGTCATGACAATCCTTATAATCAATCATGCATTGTTTGTCAAAAATCAATTATCATGCATTTATCTCAATTTAAAGGCTGATTAGCAAGCAGGAAAATAACTGCACAAATTAATTTCATACGTAAGCTGAAAGAAGAGAACAGGAAAGGAAGAAATGATTTTTTCTGTTTGCTGGGAGATAAACATCATATACCCACTGCTTGGAGATGCGTACTTACCTAAGAAACATTTTTAATGTGTGTCATAGAGTAAGGAACAAATCACCGCTTTGACTATCTATATGGTGGTTCATCCTTATAATAGCTGTAGAGAAAAATTAGAGAACACGGCAAGGGGTTAGAGCAAATGTTTCTACTGAAACATAACTGTATCTAAGCATTTCTCATGTGGATTATAGGTACAAAAGAAAACAACAATGAGTAACCGATTTTACTCAAACAACCTAACATTCAGCTTGCACCCATTATTAAACAACCGGTACATGGTACTATTCATCCAACTAAGGCAGTGTCTGCAGCAGGCAAGTAATACCGATATCTTGACGTCCTAACAAAGTGCCATATGAGAAACCTAAAAGAATTGTGCCTAACAAACAAAGGCCATATGAAAGGTAAAATTAAGAATGAGGAGCAACCTAGAAAAAGGTACCATTACCAAGCAATGATTTTGTCGATTACTCAATTTGCTAGCTTCATGTACTGAAAGTAACAGAACCATTCAGTGGTTTTGCAGAACTCTTTTGAGCAGGGTCATAGGATTCGCATAAGGATTCGCATAGGTAGCTGGAACGTAGGATCCCTAACAGGTAAGTTGCGGGAGTTAGTTGATGCAGCAATTAGGAGATGTGTAAATATTCTATGCTTTCAGGAGACTAAATGGAAGGGTCAAAAGGCGAAGGAGGTTGAGGATACTGGCTTCAAGCTTTGGTACACGGGGGCAACACCGGGTATGAATGGTGTAGGTATCTTGATCGATAGGAGCCTTAAGGATGGAGTCGTAGAGGTTAAGAGGCGAGGCGACGGATTATCCTGGTCCGGATGGTAGTTGGAGACTCAGCCCTGAATGTGATCAGTGCCTATGCCCCTCAGGTAGGTCTCAGTGAGAGCACCAAGAGGCAGTTCTGGGAAGACCTAGATAGCATGGCTAGTACCGTTCCTAGCAGCGAGAAACTCTTCATAGGAGGAGATCTCAACGGCCATGTGGGTGCGACTAATGTAGGGTTCGAGCGAGTGTACGGGGGCTTTGGGTATGGTCGCAAGAGTCAAGAGGGGGAGGATATTTTGAACTTCGCGTTGTCCTACGACTTGTTGATAGCGAATACCCTTTTTAAGAAGAGAGAATCCCATCTTGTGACCTTTCATAGTGGACAACACTCGAGCCAGATCGACTTTATCCTTGCTAGGAGGGAGGATAGACGGGATTGCTTAGATTGTAAGGTAAGACCCGGGGAGTGTGTTGTCCCTCAACACAAGCTTGTGGTGGCGGACTTTCGTTTTCGGGTACGTGTCCATCGAGATAAACGCGCCAAGATTGCGAGAACGAAGTGGTGGAAGCTTAGAGGGGAAGCGGCGCAAACGTTCAAGGAGAGAATGCTAGATGAGGGGCCCTGGGAGGAAGGAGAAGATGCAGAAGATATGTGGCTAAAGATGGCAACATGTGTTCGGAAGGTGGCCTCAGAGATGTTTGGCGTGAGTAGAGGAGGCAAACGGGAAGGGAAAGATACCTGGTGGTGGAATGACGAGGTGCAAAGAGCTACTAAGGAGAAGAAGGAGTGTTTCAAGCGCCTCCACCTTGATAAGAGTGCAGCCAACATCGAGGGCTATAATTTAGCGAAGAGGGTTGCAAAGCAAGCTGTGAGCGTAGCAAAGGGTAAAGTGTATGATGACCTGTATCAGCGGCTAGCCACGAAGAAAGGGGAGAAGGACATCTATAGGATGGCTAGGATCCGCGAGCGGAAGACAAGAGATATCAACCAAATCAAATGCATCAAGGATGGGATAGATCGACTTCTAGTGAAGGATGAGGAGATCAAGGATAGATAGCGAGAGTATTTTGATAAGTTATTTAATGGGGAGAATGAGGGTCCTACCCTTGAGTTAGATGACTCTTTTGATGACACCAACAGACGCTTTGTGAGGAGAATTCAGGAGGCAGAGATCGAGGAGGCGTTGAAGAGGATGAAGGGGGGTAAAGCGATGGGCCCTGATGGTATCCCCATTGAGGTGTGGAGATGTCTAGGTGCCAAAGCGATAGTATGGTTAATTAAGCTTTTTAACATTATTTTTCAGTTCAGCAGGATGCCTGAAGAATGGAGGAGAAGTATATTAGTACCAATCTTCAAGAACAAAGGAGATGTTCAAAGTTGTACTAACTACCGTGGGATTAAGCTGATGAGCCATACGATGAAGCTTTGAGAGAGGGTTATTGAGCACCGTCTAAGAAGAGTGACAAGTGTGACCCAAAACCAGTTTGGGTTCATGCCTGGAAGGTCGACTATGGAGGCGATTTTCTTAATCCGACAATTGATGGAGAGATATAGAGAGCAGAAGAAGGACTTGCATACGGTCTTTATTGACCTTAAGAAGGCGTATGATAAAATACCGAGAAATGTCATGTGGTGGGCCTTGGAGAAGCACAAAGTCCCAACTAAGTACATTACCCTCATCAAGGATATGTATAAGGATGCGATGACGTTTGTCCGGACATGTGATGGTGACACCACTGACTTTCCTATTAACATAGGCCTACATCAGGGGTCAGCATTGAGTCCTTATTTATTTGCTTTGGTGATGGATGAGGTCACAAGGGACATACAAGATGATATCCCTTGGTGTATGCTCTTTGCTGATGATGTGGTGCTGGTGGACGAGAATAGAGAAGGGGTTAATAGGAAGTTAGAGCTGTAGAGACGCACGTTAGAGTCGAAAGGGTTCCGACTCAATAGGACCAAGACCGAGTACATAATGTGCGATTTCAGCGCGACTAGGCATGAGGATAGAGATGTTAGCCTCGATGGGTAAGTGGTGGCCCAGAAGGATATTTTTCGGTATTTAGGATCGATGCTCCAAAAGGATGGCGACATTGATGAAGATGTTAGATATAGAATCTCAACTGCTTGGTTAAAGTGGCGTCAAGTTTCTGGCGTCCTATGTGACAAAAGGGTGCCACAAAAGTTAAAAGGTAAGTTCTATAGGACAACGATTCGTCCGGCGATGTTATACGGTGCTGAATGTTGGCCTACAAAAAGATGACATGTCCAACAATTGAGTGTAGTAGAGATGCGAATGTTGCGGTGGTTTTGCGGGCACACACGAAGGGATAGAGTCCGGAACGAAGTTATTCGAGATAGAGTCGGGGTGGCACCAATTGAGAAGAAACTTACCCAACATCGATTGAGATGGTTTGGACATGTCCAACGGAGATCCTCTGAGGCACCGGTGCGTAGTGGGGTTCTAAAGCAGGCTGAAAATGTAAGAGAGATAGAGGTAGACCTAAACTGACTTGGGACGAGTCGGTGAAGAGAGATCTTAAGGAGTGGAATATCTCCAAAGAGGTAGCTTTGGATAGGAGCGCTTGGAGACTCGCCATCCACGTACCTGAAGATCCGTGATCTTTGTTTTTTTTATGGGTTTCATCTCTAGCCTACACCAACTTGCTTGGGACAAAAGGCTACGTTGATGTTGATGTTTTCAGCAGGGTCATGTCAGAACTAACATAGCACAAGCAAATCTTTGTACTTTGTATATGAAAAAACAAATGCGCCATTGGAGTAAATCGAAAAAGATATAATAGTCTGTGAAACTATTAACATATGAAAGCAGTCGCAATCAAATTTTTGGGTTCTGTTACCGATGTGAAGGAGCTGGTGGCTGTCATGTAATCTTCAACTAAATTTCTAAACTCTTATTTGAATGTTTTATTCATGGTCCAGCACACCCATTCTGCAAGCAACTTGAAGGGTTGAGCAGGGGCAAAATGAAAATTAAGCACATAGGTCTTACAAGTGGAGATTAACGTCTGCAGGTCCAAAACATGAAACATTGAATAGCAAAGAAAAGGTAAATTTCATATTCTAGTTTTCCAAGCTAGTAATACTTACATTGTTATCTAGGTACCAGAAAATTCTTGCTGCACAGTTCTAGTTCTCCAGGTTGTTATGATTGGAAGCCACTGCACTCCAAAATTCTATCCACTAAGATCAAACCACCAGTTTTCCTATAGAAACAAGCATCATGGTACAAGGAAATAAATCCTCCCAAGTAATATCAAATTATGCACCAGCACATGTTTTGCTGAACAGAACAGAGTCAAATTAAAAGCAATGGCACAAGCAAAGCAAGGACTCTAGTAGCTCAGGGGTTGCCTGTCCGCAGCCCAGACTGGTGCCTCCGTATGGTCCAAATAAAAGCCAGGGTGCCCACAAGAGATCCTAAAAATAATGGAAAATTGTCTCCAATCAGATCCATAAATCTCAATCACAACAATGGAATTCAGGACAATCACTAACAATCAAAGTTCACAATTAGCAGTTGTTAACCGTCCATGTGAAATCAATTTACAAGTACTTTATTGCATTTTTTATAACACAGGTAAGTCAGAACAACTAATAAAAATTTAGAAGTGCAGCTAGAATAATGAGCAGCCAACACCAACATAATAACTTTTCATCATAAATCAAGGAGGCAGGAAAGAAAAAAGAAAAGCGACATTACGAGCACAATGCCTTCGTGGAAGAAGACAGCCACGACAAAGTGAATTACTAAATTCCTTCAGATCAATGTGGTGCAATTTAAACTCATGTATGCATCGGCCAACTCCAAGTAATTACTTGGCTATGGCTCCCGCGACTCGAGTTATCCTAAAATTTGATGCAGCATGACTATTGGAGCTTGTCAAATTGCGGTGGCTGCAGGGGCACAGCGGATTGAGGTCAGGCCGTTTCGCGTCTATTGTGCTCGTTTCATCTCGGATTGACCATGTGTTTCGCCTCCATTCCCTTCTGTCCTGTGTAGGCTATTCCAGCTGCACGGCCTCTAGTGGTTTCGTGGCCTCTAGTGCTACTGCTACCTTGAATCCTAGCCATAATAGATAGTGAAGAACTGAAGAGGCGAGAACGCATACCACACAGACCCGACGGTGTCAGTTCGCGGCGTGCGGATATCTGGTGACGGCGAGGTGCAGCGGCGGAGGGGAGGGCCGCCGGCTCGTCGCGCGCGAGGAGGGTCAGCTCCGTCGAGGTCCTGGTGGCGTGGTGCGGCACGGTGTGGAGGGCGGCGGCCGCGCACACCGCGCGTGGGGGATCCGCGGCGGGGAGGGCGGTTGCGGCGGCGGGGCTTCAGGGATGGCGACGTGGCGTCGGACGCGGTGTGTAGGGCGACGGCCACGCGCACCACGCGTGGTGTATCCGTGGTGGGGAGGGCAGCCGCCGCGGCGGAGATGGCGGCCACTGCTGCGGGGCGTCGGGAACCACGACCGCCGCTACAGGGTGTCGGGGACGGTGGGCGGCGCTGGGAGGAGGCCGGGGGCGAAGGAGAGGGCTGCGCGAGGGGGGGCGGAGCGAGGGTGAGGCGCGGAAGACAGACTCGCGGGACAGACGCGGAGGGGAGGCAAATTTGTTGCACCAAAAAATTGTCTTACCTTTAGTCTTTTTAGTTGTAGAGATGGCCCAAATCTAGGGTAGTCATGGGCCTATATACATTACTACCTCTGGGCCCGCCGCCATTGTAGGCATACACACATACATATATACCCACCCATCAGTTTGATCCGAGGACACAAAAAAAACCTATAGAAAATGCATGATAATTTTTACAAAGAGTCGGATCAGATGATGCAAGTTATGCTATAGGAAATCTGATATTTTTTGTATCAGTATGCTGACGCCAAAATACAATTGTGCATGATCTAAATACTTTATTAATCCATTCCACGACGCGCATAATAGTTGAGGCTCTGTCTTTTGGTAATTCGAGTATCCATGGGCCACATACGCCCCCGGTTTACCCAAATCCCCATCTCCTTCACAACCCAAAATTAGTATATATTGGTAGCCATTTAAGTTTTCAGAGTACTCATTCTGGTCACAAGTATAAGCTCGGCGTGTCACGAACTCGCAAACCAAAAAATTACGACCTGCGTCTATTACCGACGGGGACTCGTTGTCATGATGAGTCCAAATAGCTGCTTCGGAAATTCAACAGCTTAGCGATGGTTGGGTGATTACTATTCTTTTTTTTCATACATGGTTTGAACTCATCCTCCTCCTGGCTTCTCGGGGGCAAAGTTGTTACTTGTTACCCCTCTGCGCATACAAGCATCGCTGCCTTTTAGATTGGTCATTCTCTACTTGTGTATTTCTAATTTTGGCACCACCTTTGCAGCTGTAGGCAAAGGATGGCCATTCCATACAATACTGACCTGCAACAGCACTCTTGGACTAATAAGCAGCCAGTGCCACATTATCGCAATAAACAATGCGCGTGCACTGTTGGTAAAAAAGAATCACGCAAAAGCTCCAAGCAGCTAATCGCAGATCAGAGGCATCAAAGCAGCAGCATCACGTGAGATGAGCGCCCACTAATCCCCCCTGGAGGCTCCGCACAAAAACCAGAGATTTCAAACTTTCGAAACCGCAGAAAGCACAGCGAGAAGCACAACGCGCGCAACGGCGCCCCAGCCAACCGGGCGCCCTCTCGCGGATCGGTGACGTGGCGGCCCCCAGCCCCGAAAATATCTGGCGCCGGGCCGCTGGCGCGTGGGCCCGGGATCGCGTCCCTACCTGTCATGCGATCCGCGCGGCACATGCACATCCGCTGCAGGATATCAACGCGGGCCGAAATTTTCCAAAATCCCGCCCAAGCCCCTGCCCCGCCGGTTTCGCGGAAACCCCCCCCGGGTTCGGAGCAACCGCGAATACCCCCTCCACCACTTGTACGCGGCCGCCGGTAGCCCTAACGGCGCGGTGGAGATCAGGATGACAGGTCGGACCCACCGCTGCCCGGCCCCGTGCGTCATGGGGGAGTGGATCCGCCCGTGTGAGGAAAGTTGGGCGTCGGTACGAAAATTCAAATTAGGAGTTGGGTTGGGGCCCCCGGAGGCGGGGCGGAATCGCAGATATGCCCTCGGGGGCGCGCCTCCTTCTTATCCCCTGCCCTCTGCGCCCGACTCTCTCTGTCTCCTCCTACCCTTTCCCCTCCCTCCCAAGGCCAGGCTTGCCCTCCCCTCTCCGCGTCGCCTCCCGTCCAGGTGAGCCGCCCCCCAATTCGCCGTCGATTCGACGCCGCTCCGCCCGATTGGAAGCGGGATTCCCTCCGCCGCGCGCGGATCTGACCGGTTCGCTCGGTGTCTCCGCAGGAATCCGCCATGAAGGGGGCCAAATCCAAGGGCGCCGCCAAGGCCGATGCCAAGTAAGAACCACGACGTTTCTCTCTTGTTCTTCGATCGTCTTCGGGCAGATCTGTTGCGCGGCGACCGAAACAGTCCGATTTCTACGCGTTGCGACGTGGTTTTGACTTTTTTTTTTCGGTTTTCCTCGTTGCTGCAGGTTGGCGGTGAAGAGTAAGGGAGCGGAGAAGCCGGCCAAGGGCAGGAAGGGAAAGGCCGGCAAGGACCCCAACAAGCCCAAGAGGGCGCCCAGCGCCTTCTTCGTCTTCATGTGAGATTTTGATCTGATCCTAGTTGCTTAATTTTTTTTCGCTTTTTTCTGGGGTGGTGGTTTGATCTATTTTTGGTTAGGGACGAATTCCGCAAGGAGTTTAAGGAGAAGAACCCCAAAAACAAGTCTGTTGCTGCGGTAAGTTCCTAAAAATACCAACAACTCCTTTAGGGGCACACTTTTTTTTATAACACATGGTAATAACTTTGACCTCGTGATTAATTATTTTTCCCATCCTCCTGGTTTAACTTTTTCAGGTGGGGAAAGCTGCCGGTGACAGGTGGAAATCCCTGACAGATGCGGTAAGCTTCATCTACACACTACATTGACCGACTAATAAATAGTTGCTGCGATTAGGTTTGACTGAACCTGTGATGATTCTTACATTTTGGTTGCGGATTACTGCAGGACAAGGCTCCTTACGTAGCCAAGGCCAATAAACTCAAGCTTGAGTACAACAAGGCCATTGCTGCCTACAACAAGGGCGAGGTAGAAATAATACAGATTCGATTGCTTTGCTGTTACTCTTGCTCCTGCTGCTCATTATTCAGTACTAACCAATCGTATGTGTTGGCTTGGTCAGAGCACTGCTGCCAAGAAGGCTCCTGCCAAGGAGGAGGAGGAGGAGGAGGAAGAGGAGTCTGACAAGTCAAAGTCTGAGGTCAACGATGAGGATGATGAAGGGGGTAGTGAGGAGGTATACATCTGCCATTGATGCTGTCCAGCAAGTTTATAACCTGCTTTCATTTTGTTTATCCAAAACTGTACTGCACATGTCTTAGATTAGTGGCTTCTATAGGTACTATTCGATTGAATGATCTGACTACTATAAACTCTCCTGGTAGATTTTAAGTATAAGCTGCCAATCGAAGTACAAGCATCTATGAATTGCCCTGTGGAGGCTTAAAACCATTGCATGGTGCTGTGTTTGCAGGATGAAGACGGTGACGAGTAAGCTCAGGTCAAGTTGATGCTCCATTGAACAATGGAGCTCCAAATGCAAAGGCCCTGTGGCGGGAATCAAAAGGAGCCTATCCAGTCTACTAGAATTATTCAGTTTCACTTCACATCGTGATGTTTTACTTTTGTCTGTCCTATAACGGATATCGCTCCTTGTTGGTGCCACCGGCGGGTTAGTGTTTGCACGGTGGGCACACCGGCGGGCTAGTGTTTGTGCGGTGGGCACACCGGCAATACCCGCTTGTACCTAGATTACCGTTTCCATTGTCATCGGCTAACATTGTGATAATATCAGTTTGGGTAATGTTAGATTAAGTAATCATCGTTGTCCTGAATATCCTATCCTTGGGTGCTGCATTGTCTTGGTGTTGTTGCTTGATGATTGCTTTGACTGGGGGCGCTGGGCTTGATACAATGTACCCTGAGAGCATCTGCTTTTGTTGTGGGATTCGTCTCTTCTGTTTCTGGCGGCTGTTAATTTGGTGCAGTTGCCTTGCAAATTTGCAGTCGTGTGTCCAATTGCCGTTTCAGTGATACATGCATGTACACGAGCGCGCAGGATGGGTGGCAATACATTTTTGAATCTCTGTGAAGGAATTACAGAATGGAATAGAATGGAGGCGGCAAATGATTGGTGTGCTGTTGACTTGCAGTGGTGGTAGGTTACCCTGTTTGGAGATGCAAACGGACGGATTGGTCGCCCATTGTGTGGTTGGTTTGTTTTCGTTGTTGCACAGAGAATGGAATGGTTGCGATGTGGTTGGTCATTCAGCGGATGTTGAGTGCATTTGGTCAGATGAGAAAATGCATACGTATAATCTTATCTTTGAATAGCCTGAATATCGATCATGGTAGCCATACATAAGACTATAAGAGGGCCATTGTTATGTGGTAAATCATGGTTCGTTCCAAGTTGATAGTAGTATATATGCTGTACGTACTCGATTCGGAGACATTTATTTCCATTGTCTGGTGAAAAACGGATACGTATCGGCAATGGCAGTGTCCTTGGTCATACTGTATGTAGTAATCAACGGATACGTATCGGCTTGGCAGTGGCTCTCTTGGTGCTGGTGCCTGATCATGTGATGCAGAAGCAGCACAGCACTGATGAAGTGATGAGAGCAGCAGGGCTGCCTGAATCTGAATGCCTCAAAATTTTCAAGTTTGGATTGGAGGGACCACGTGCGCGTGCGTACATGTCCGTGTGTTGAAAATTGACAGCAGCACTCACTAGCAGCGAGCCACCCACGGCGGCTAGAACGGTCGACTCAGCTCAGGTGACTCATCCTCCATCATCAGTCCCAGTCCGTCCGTTGGGATTGGGTTCCGAAGTGAAATGGTTTTTTTTTGAAAAGATGAAATGAAATGGAACTAAAGATTAGATCCCAAAAAATTTTATCCAAAAACATCACATCGAGTATTTGGATGTGGGTAAAATGACAAACTAATTGCATAGATGGATTGTAAATCGCGAGAAGAATCTAATGAGCCTACTTAATTCATGATTTGCATATGCCTACTATTGTCTAGTAGCAGCAGCAGGACTCCTCAACAAAACCAAAATATCCATTCTTTCAACAACGGTTGGTCGTGTCTTTTCATGTGTTGTGTTGTTATTGAAAACAACGGAACCTTAAATCATAATACATTATGCAATCTATACCCCATCTTCAGCCGTAGAGGTTGGCGGTATTTTTTATTCTGGAAAGAAGATATACTGAAATAAATGGGCTAGTAACTCATTCGAGACTCTGTCTCGTACGTACACATAAACAATTATAAATATTATCCACTTATCAGCTTCAACAAATCTGGCCTCCGTAGCATAGTGGTAGTGCGTTCGCTTCGTAAGCGAAAGGTCGCGAGTTCGATCCTCGCCGGGGGCTTTTTTTTTTAGTGTTTTTCTTTTTATTTCAGTATTCTTCGAGTTCATGGAATCGTGCGTGCGACTACCTGTGGCGGCCTGTCCTCGCCTATTTGTTGGTTTCGTTTTCGTTTCGACGTGACGCCAACAATTCAAATACCTTCAGCTGTCTGCGTCTGCCTCCTTGCTGTCCTGCAATTCCTATGAGCAGAAGCAGGCGGACCTCAAGGTTTGTATCATCCTGTCTTCTCACCTCACCTGTTCAATTCAAGCACTGCCATCTTATGCATGTTCTTCGTTCAGGTTAATCATCAATTAGCACTTATAGCAGCACTCTCTTCCCTTGTCTTTCTATGCGAGTCAATTCGTAAGATCAGTCCATCGTCTTTTTTTGTTATCTATCCCATTCTCACACAAATTGTCCGCCTGCTATGGAATTACCTGTATCTTTTTGTAGCACACCAACCCTCAAACTATCCCACAAAAACAAAAACAAAAAAACATGTTCCTGCAAGGACACCTCACGCAATGTTTTCTTTTTAATGTAAAGGCACCATACTAATCCTACGTACTAACTAGAAACGAATTTACAGGGTTTTATTCTTTCAGTACCTGCCATTCTTCAGTCCTGTAAAACTCTCTTCTTCATACTCCGTAGATAAGATAACATATATACAATCCTCACGTTAGCAGTGTCTTTCCTACCATGCAGATCGAATTGCAGATGATGAGTCGTAATAATACTAATAAGCAGCCATCCAGACGGAGGAGCAATGATCTTCATAACAGCAGAGGCGGCACTGCAGAGAAGGTGACAATGACATACAGAGAGATAGAGATACCCATCCAGCAGCCGCCCAATGTCATTGCTCGTCTCATGGGCGTCGACGCCATCCCGACGCCGCCTCCACCAAAGCCTGCACCAATCATCCAAGTCCAAGCGCAGCAGACCAGCAGCCTCAAACCACCTGCCACACCTGAAATCATGGTCGTCTCGCCTCGCTCCGCGCCGTTCAAGCAAGCCAAGTGCAGCAGCCTGCTGTCGTACCGCAGCCGGAACGGAGGAGGAGATTCCGGTTCCAGCGGCAGGCATTGTCTGAAGAAGACGAGGGTGCCCGGAAGATCACGCTCGCGCCAGCGTCGTCATCCCCAGGAGGACCTGCTCCAGAAGATCAAGCAGGATTTCCAGGCATGGCAGACGTCCAGAGCACTGGTGGACGATTGTTCAGCTACTACTGTTGCAGCGTTTGGGAATGATACTCCTAGCAAGGATATGGAGAGTAAGTGCATCCAGTTGATCGCGCAGGAGAACCTGCGCAAGCAAAAGATGGCGAGATATGGCTTTGCAAACAGCAAGAGGGTGATGGAGAATGAGAATTCAGTGAAAAATGTTGTGCAAGAAAGTGCAGCTATTTGTAAGGTTGCAGTTGCAGCTGAACCCAAGCCTGACGAGAAGGCCATTACAGTACTACTGAGAGCAAGTCCCTGTGCCGCAGCATCAGAAAAATCCCGAGATTTTGACCACAGCGCAACTGATGAAGAGTTGCTGCAGTCAAGGACGCCGATACTGCTCCTCAAGCCTACTTCTTCTGATGGTCAGGGGAAACCGCTGTTGTTTGGTTTGCCAAAGGTGAAGAGGGATGGCAACATGACCAGGTTTCTTCAGGAGGTAAAGGAGACGCTCCAGAAAGAGCTCAAATCGAACGCTACGAGGAGTGAGCTCAACACAGTAACTTGCTGGGGAGCTGAGGCGACGCAAATCTCTGGCGACATCGCAAAGCAGTCCAAAGAAACTGTCTCCAAGCATGACCATGGTAATAAAAGACTCTTCCGGTCAGAGTCCTTCCGCGGTTTCAGAAGCGACCGCAAGCGCAAGGAAGCTACTGCAAAAAATGCATCTCCGGAGCATGCCAGCATAGTCGTCGCGAGGAACATCCTTTCTCACAGGAGGGTCAGGAGTGTCACATCAATAACCGAAACAGTATCATCACCGAAGAAATACTATGAAGAATCAATGAGCTCCTGCTCGATCACAAGCAGAGAAAGGGTCAGGTCGTTGGCAGATGATGTATCTCCCTCAGGCACTAATGGCCTTGGCGAGCAAAGTTTCAGGAGCGAGTGCCTGATGAAGCACAAGGATGACCGTGTGTCGCCAGCACGGGCACTATTCCGATCGTTCTCCGCACCGGAGTTGGACTTCTCCCTAGGTAGGCTGTTTGGGGATGGCAGTGTGAGGAGCGCCACGCATGAAGCTTCAGACATAGCTTCTAAAGGTGCTGCATCGATGACTAGCAAGAGAAATGCAACTTTGGGCTTCATCAGGGGGACGGTCTCAAGCCTGAGGCACAGCTTCAGCCTTAGAAGGAATCTGTTCAGGAGGAAGACGCATTGGGAGCTCCACCCTCAGATGGCCATCGGCACGGTGCCTTCGCCTCCTGAAACTACTTTCAACCTCTTCAAGGTTGCACAGGCAAGTAATATATATATCAACAAACAGGATACCCATTGCTTGGTAGGAACTGTGACTGTTTCGTCACCCAGAGAGAGAACATGGGCTGATTGAAATTCTGTTGCTTTTGGCTTGCTGTTAGGCTAATCTCACGGAGTTGCCTCCTAGCCCAGTGTCCCCACTGGAGGTTGTAGCAGGCCACAGCTGCCGCCATTTCTTCAACGACTTCAACTGCACCTTGCCAGGTACGACAGCCTTCAAGGCTGTGTCAAACCACAAACAGTTATATATATGCTACATGCATTTTGTTTGAAAACTTTATAGTTTTTGAACCTACTCCAATCTTTTGCAGAACTGATGAGCCCAAAATGTCCGTCAGAATTTGAGGCCCCAGCCAGTGAATTGTCATACAGGACAGACATTACTGCTGAAACAGCCTCCAACCTTGACAAGGCCTACATCAGAGAGGTCCTTGTTGCCGCTGGCTTATACGACGATGGGTCGCTGGACAGCAAGGCCACCGCCAGGGTGGACTCGATGGCGAGACCGATCTGCGATGACATCTTCGAGGAGGTAGAGGACATCTACTACTACCGCGGCAAGTATTGCGATGCCATCGGCGTGTGCAGCGACGCTGGAGGAAACGCGACGGATCACAGGATGCTGTTCGACCTTGCCAACGAAGCGCTGCAGAGCTTGGTTCAGGGTGCGAAAACCGGTTCCTCGCTGCGGCAATGGGTCATTGACAGTACTGGCGTGTCGAGAGGGAGGAGGCTGGTAGATGATGTGTGGCAGAAGGTCAGTGATCTCGACGAAATAATGGGCATGCATGTTCAATTCTATAGTGGAATGTCAATTTTTTTTATTTTTAACAACCAGAGCGCTCTGTTTATTTCTCTCAAATTTCAGGTGCAAACACTAAGGAACCCCCAGATGCAGGAAATGCAGACAATAGATAGTATGGTGGCATACGAAATCCGGAATTCTGCATGGGCTGAGGTTTTGTACGAGGATGCCTATGTTGTTGGGAGGAAGATTGAACGTGCCATCTTCGATCAACTGATTGAAGACCTTCTGGTAGAGATTTTCATCTGACAGAATCAAGCAGATGCTTACATCATCGACAAGCGACTTGGCTGCAAATTTCCAGCTTCAACGCAAAGGTTGCATGTCTTGGAAATTCCGCACTTTACTATGTATAAGTTTTTTTTTTTTTTGTATTTATAACTGAAGAGAAGTAGTATCCCTCAATAGAGAACATATATACTACCTGAGAGTTTGACACTCCAATAAGCGCAGTAGAAACGTCTACTTCTTGAACATACCATAACAATAATATTCTCGTATTAACTCTTAGTTGGGGCTAAATTTTTGCCATCTACCATTTTTCTATGCTATTGTTGGTCAATTTGAGCAGAACAAAATAAGAAGCCTCTCCTTGAAAAAAAAGGAGCCTCAAACTGAATAGTGGGGTACTATTGCTCAATTTGTGTAAAAAATAGTGGGGAACTTACACGTATCTGTAAGAAGTAGATACAGAGCAGGTCTACGCCAGGAGTTACTTTTTTTCACTTGATAATCTATCTATCCTTCGAAAAGTTCTTGCAGCATCTGATCCAGCTCCGCTGGAGTCACTCTTGGGTTGGTGGTTGCACGGTTGGTTATCCTCCAAGAATTTTGCGTAGCCTGAAGTGATCTTCTTGGCGATAGCTTTCCGCAGCCTTGCCCTCAGCTCAGGGTCTGGGACCTTCCACAGCCTTTGGGCGGTGTACACTTTGTGGAACTCAAACTCGAACTGACGCAGAGGGGAGTACCTCGATCTCCCCAAGCGCAGAGGTCTGGGATCATAGTACAGGCATGACAGGACTGGCCCCCAAGGATAGACACCTGGAGGTAGGGTAGCTCTGTATGTAGTCGTCGATCCTGCGATTGAGGACTGCCATGGGTAGGGGAACTCCAGATCGAACATCGGATGGAGCTGCTGCCACACCAAGTGCGAGCGAGTTGTTGATCAGGAACAGGTACCCGTGGCCGCGGAATTAATGTTCCTCCAGCAGGCACCTGACATGGCCGAGCTTCCTGGCTCTTGCTTCCTCGTCCAGCTCCGAACCAGGCGGATGGAAGCCGGAGAGGAGACGGGAGAGGCCCCGGTTGTGCAGGTGGACGAGAGAGCAGCTGGAGCTGTCGCCGCCGGCCTTTTTGGGCCGTGGCATCGCCTTTCTTCTGTGGCCGTTGAAAAGCCCGGTCCGTGTGGGCCCATGCACCGACTGGTCTCGTCGCCGCTTTCCCACATCTCGATCTCCATCACCAGCCTGCCTCCGCACATCTCGGCCCAAAATAGCCCACAAAAATACAACGCACTAGGCTACTAATTTCACCGAGTTGCATCATGCTAGCCCACCTTACTTTAGAGGCTCAAAGGAGGAAAAAAAACTCTTATTGTTGGGGAGCGCTATTGTCGGATCGCGTCGAAAAGTGCCCAGCCGAAGGACTATACGCCGAAGGGACTCCGAAGGGCCCCACACCGAAGGTCGGCAAAGAGCAGCGCCAAGGATCGGAGCCCCGAGGGAAGGGCTTCGGTCGTGGCCGAAGAGCGGCAAGACCGAAGCCCACCGAAGGGGAAGCAAAACGAAGCACGAAAGTCGATAAAGCCAGTCTCGGCCAGGAGCACCGAGCGTGCTGAGTTGTAAAGTGTGTATAGAGGGGAATTTACCAAATACCCCTGAGATATACCTGGAATATAGCCGTTAGGGTCTAAAAAAGGTGTAATTGTGCTCAGGGGTAGGTGTAACCACCCCTATAAATACCCCTGTAACTATGACTGATGGGACGAATCCCTATTCAATACAAATTTCTTATTGGAGCAGCAGGTGTGTCTTTAGTCGTTTATTCTGGTGCCTTCTTACTTCCGAAGGGCACCCTCCACCAACAGTTTTGGCGCCCACCGTGGTTCGTTCCAACACACCATGGCACAGAAGAAGAAGGCCAGCGGGACTTCGGCTCTGTCGATCGAAGAAGTCGGAGCCGTCGTCACGAAGACATGCCGCAACAACCGATCGACGAAGCCGCCGAAGTTGAAGAGATCGTGAACGACACCTTCGAGGTCCAACTCGAAGGGTGCGGAGTCCCAACCGAAGATATAGCAGCTTACCGAAGGATCGAAGCCAGACTGTACGAGCTCGCGGCCAACGCGTGACAAGCAGCAAGAACAACACAACCATCCACCTCGCAGATGATGTCCAGAGGAAGGGGCAAGGAGACCGAGACAGCAAGCAATGAAGCCGCAGAATAGTACAGGCGGCTCAGAGAAGACGAGCTTCAGCTAGAGCTCATCTACAAGCAAATACAAGAAAAAAAGCGAGCACTGGAGTATGCATGCTCCCCTCAGCATGAAGGCCTAGAAAGAACTGAGAGCCAAGGACAAGCCCACCAGCCGAGGAGTACCAACACCAGGTTACCACCGAAGCCCAGTCCCACACATGTCGTGGATGAACTAGAAGACTCAGAGGAGGAATACTACAGAAGCCGAAGAGACGAGCACCGAAGGTCCCGTCACCATGACGGTCCTCGAACCCCGCTCTCAGAGGATTTGGAGAAGGAGCAGTGGCCACCACGCTTCAACACAGTAATTCTACCCCAATACGACGGATAGGCAGACCCAAGAGAGTTCCTGCTCAAATACAAAGCAGCCGTCGAATCAAATGGAGGCGGCCTTGCCATCAAGGCGAAGGCTTTCGTTCTAGCACTAAGGGGTTTGACACAACACTGGTTTGTGAGTCTCCCGAAGGGTCACATCCACTCCTGGAGCCAACTAAGAGCGAAGCTATTGACAAGCTTCCGGGGGCTGCAAACCGAAGAGTGGACCTCATGCGATTTCCACAATTGCAAGCAAGGCCAAGACGAGCCTCTACAAGACTATATGCAGCGCATCATCAAGCTGCGAGCAAGGGCACCGAATGTGGCAGATTTGTCCATAATCAACGCCACAATCGCCGGCCTTCGGGTAGGTGCGTGCCAAGACTTCCTCGACAGATGCAGGCCACACTCTATGGGAGAACTTTTCGGCGTCATGCAAGAATACTGCAAGTCCGGCCGAGGACGAAGGAGAAGACTTGATGCACTGAACCAAGAAAAGAAGGCCAAAAAGAGTCAGTGGAACAACCAGCCGAAGCCATGGCACCCAGATCAACTGAAGCAAAACGATCACAAGCAGGTGAACAGCGTATCAGAGGGCACTGAGCCCAATGAACCACCCGCCCCGCCCAGCCGAGGATGAGGGGAAAAGAAGGCAGAGAGGGCCGAGGAGGCTGGGGCCAGCATCAGAAGACCCCCTTCTGCTACTTCCATGCAAGGGCCACTGGACGAATGAATGCACCACCTTCAAAGAAAAGAAAGAAGGGCTCGACAAGAAAGCCACAGAACAACCGAAGCCTGTCAACTATACATCCCAAGAAAATAAGCCCACGCCTTCGGTCTCAAACCAATGGCCACCGTCCTATCCACCATACAACTACAACCCACCACCCTACATCCCACCATACCTTCAGCTGCCGGCGCCATCGATGCCCCAGCAGGCCGCAACCACTTCAGGGCACCGCGCTCCCCCCGCAAATTATCACACCCCACCATCCTCGGGATATCACCTTGGCTGGACTCGCACCCCAGCAATCCCACCCTACGACCCCGTGAACTATCAACTCCCACGAGCACCGAAGCTCGAGCCCGGACAAATCCCCGAGTCCTCCGACTCACCGAAGGTCAACAATTCTGGAGGCTTGATGGTAAATGTCATCAACGCCATATCCGGAGGGCCAAATGAACCAGTCCATGAGACGAAGCGGCAACGAAAAGACTACCTTCGGGCAGTCAACCATGTCTGCGCAGGCAAGCACTTCAAGTCCACATGGTCCCACGTCCCCATAATGTTCACCGAAGCAGATCTCAGGGTTCAGCATTATCCACACAATGATCCCCTGGTCATCAGAGCAAACATTGACAAAAACACGGTACACTTTTTCAGCAACGATGTCAGAAGAATCCTTGTGGACAACGGCAGTTCGGCGGATATCATCTTGTGGCGATGCTTCGTCCAGATGGGGTTCACGGAAAAAGACTTGAGAAAATCCACTTCCCCGCTAATAGGCTTCGGCGGGAAGAGAATCGAAGCAGTGGGCATGGTGTAACTTTCGGCCAAGGGCCAACAATGAGGACAGAGGTCATAACCTTCGACATTGTGGACATCCAGTACCCGTACATCGCTATCTTCGGCAGAAACACCATCATCAAGTTTGCTGCGGTCATCCATCAGCCTTACCTGTGCATGAAGATCCCCATGGCCGGAGGGGTCGTAAAAGTCTTCGGCAGCCAAGAGGAAGCCCGAAGGTGCGAAGACAACACTTCTCAGTCCTCAAAAAATGTGCATGCCATCGAAGACCAAAAGCAAACTGAGGAAGAAGGCAGACAGCAGGAGGCCGAAGCCCAAGAAGCTACTGAAGGCTTGCAACCGGCAGAACACACCAAAAGGGTGCCCCTATGTGAAGATATCCTTGATCGCACAGTAACCATCGGCAAAGGCCTAGAGCAAGCCGAAGAAGAAAGACTCGTCCATTTCCTTCGAAACAACCAAGATGTATTCGCATGGTCTTCGGCAGACTTAAAGGGGGTAAGCAGGGATGTCATGGAGCACGTCCTCAAAGTGGACCCGAAGCACAAACCAGTAAGACAGAGGCTTCAGACAATGTCCGAAGAAAGAAAGAAAGCGGCGCAAGCCGAAGTCCAGAAACTCCTAGATGCCGGGGTAATACGAGAAGTCCAGTTCTCCGAATGGCTAGCAAACGTTGTCATGGTCAAGAAGAAGAACGGCAAGTGGTGAATGTGCATAGATTTCACGAATCTCAATAAAGCCTTCCCGAAGGATGACTACCCACTGCCCAGAATCGATACACTAGTAGACGCAGCTGCAGGGTCAGAAATGATGAGCATGTTGGATTTCTTCTCTGGCTATCATCAGATCTAGATGAGAAAGTGTGACGAAGACAAGACCAGTTTTACAACACCCTTCGGCACCTTTTGCTATATGAGGATGCCCGAAGGCCTGAGAAATGCAGGAAGCACTTTCAACAGGACAGTAAAGGCAGTCTTCGGGTCTCAGTTGGACAGGAACGTATCAGCATATGTGGACGATGTTGTGGTCCGAAGTCAAAAAAGAGCAGACCATGTGGCAGACCCGCGGGAGACTTTCGCAAACCTTCGACAGCACGACCTCAAACTAAATCCAGAGAAGTGTGTGTTCAGGGTAACGAAGGGGAAACTCTTGGGATGCATGATTTCTGAGAGGGGAATCGAAGCTAACCCCAAAAAAATCGAAGCCCTCAAGCGCATGGAAGCTCCGCACAATCCGAAAGACGTGCAGAAACTAGCGGGCTGCCTGGCTTCATTAAACAGATTCATCTCAAGGTCCGCCGAGCGAAGCCTACCATTCTTCAAGGCACTAAAAGGCTCCAGCAACTTCCAGTGGGGGCCAGAACAGCAACAAGCATTCGAAGAGTTGAAGAGCTACATTGAACAGTTGGCAGTCATGTCTAGTCCAACACCAAAGGCAGAGCTATTACTGTACATTGCTTCATCCGGAGCTGCGGTCAGCGCAGCGCTGGTCGAGGAGTGCAGAACTGAAGGGGTTTTGAAGCAAGTACCAATATACTTCGTGTGCGAAGCACTCAGCAGCTCGAAGTTATTGTACTCAGAGATGGAGAAGATGGCATACGCAGTGGTCATGGTAGCAAGAAAGCTTCGGTACTACTTTCAGAGCCACATAATCACTATACCAACATCGTACCCCCTTTGGGACATGTTCAAGAACAGAGAGGCCTCCGACAGAATAGGCAAGTGGGCTGCACAGCTTGCAGAGCACACACTCAATTTCACCTCTCGTAGTGCAATCAAGTCCCAAGTGTTGGCAGACTTCATAGCAGACTGGACACCTTCATCCCCAACTTAGTAGCAACCAACAATAGAGTTCATTTGGCACATGGAGTACGACGGTGCATACTGTGAGAAAGGAGCAGGGGCTTCGGCCATCTTGGTCGCCCCCTCAGGCGTAAAGTTGAAATACGCAGTCCGACTGGACTTCGGCGGCTGTACGAATAACATGGTAGAATACGAAGGCCTACTTTTGGGGCTTCAGAAAGCAAGAGCATTAGGAGTTCGTCGGCTATCCATCAAGTCTGACTCAGAGCTCATCACGGGGCATGTAGATAAATCGTGCAAGGCACAGCACCCGGAGCTGATGAAATATCTGGCAGCAGTTCGGGGAATGGAGAAATACTTCTTGGGCTTGGGCGTCAGAAGTTTTCCAAGGGCATTAAACAATGAGGCAGATGAGTTAGCGAAGGCAGCCGCTCAGCAGAACCCACTTCCCCCATAAGTATTCTTCGAAACACTCAAACAGTCATCAATCCACAATGGCGAAGAACCTGTGAAGTTCGTTAATGCCATCTCCAGTGAAGACTGGAGAGCCACAATCATGGCATACCTCCGAGGACACTTTGTACCGGAGGATGAGACAGAAGAAAAAAGAATGACGCTTGGGGCCATAAACTATACAATCATCGATGAAGACCTATACCGAAGGGGGGGGGGTGTGCACCACTCCAGAAATGTGTGTCCCGGGACGAAGGCAGGCACCTGCTCTCAGAAATACACTCCGGCATGTGCTTGACTCACATCGGCACACGAGCTCTCGTCGGAAAAGCATTCAGGCAGGGTTTCTATTGGCCTTCGGTAGTGGCAGATGCTCACGAAATAGTCAAAACATGTCCCAACTGCCAGAAGCATATACACTACAGCAAGTTCCCGCCCGAAGAGGTGCGCCTCATTCCACCGATATTGTCGAACCTCTACCGACAGCCCCAGGCAACTACAGATTCGTAGCAGTAGCAGTTGAGTACTTCACCAAGTGGGTTGAAGCGAAGGCCCTCCGGGACATCTCAGCAAGAGCCCTCCAAAAATTCTTCTGGCAAAACATCGTGTGCCGCTTCGGTGTCCCGAGAAAAGTAACTGTAGCCAATGGCAAATAGTTGGATTCAGCAACCTTTCGGGCATTCTGTGAGCAGCTGGGAACGAAGCCATGCTTAGCTTCAGTGTACCACCCCCAGTCTAACGGGGCGGTCGAAAGAGCCAACGACATTATCTTCACTGGCATCAAAAAGAATATCACCGATCAGCCGAAGGGCAAGTGGGTCGATGAGCTCCCAAGAGTCATCTGGTCACACAACACGACCGAATCAAGAACAACGAAGTTTTCCCCATTCAAGCTCCTGTATGGAGAAGAATGCATGACACCGGAGGAACTCAAGCACGGCTCACTGCGAACAGCCGAAGACAACATCAAACATTAGGACATGGCGGCAAATGTCGATGTCATCGAAACAGCAAGGCTGCAAGAAGCCGATAACTTGAACAAGTATCAAGAAGAAACCCGAAGGTGGAAGAATAAAAAGATAAAGCCATGAGAAATCAAGGAAGGCGGCTTCGTTCTAAGGCGCATACCGAAGGGCAAAATGAAAGGGAAACTCAACAGCAAATGTGAAGGCCCATTCCTGGTAACGGAGATGGCAAGACCTTAGGCCTGCAGGCTTCGGGATCTCGATGGTGTCGACGACCAGTACTCATGGAACAAAGACATTGTATAGGAAGCAACTGTAAGGGCTCCCGGAGGAAAGATAACCGAAGGGGCTCGTAGAAGTCACTATGTATTTTCTCTTTTTTTTTTGTGATCGGACTACGATCAAACCATGTACCAAGGATCCGTACTCTTCTCCTCATGGGGGAAGCCTCCGGTTGCCACCACAGTAGCCGAAGGTGTGAGGTTGCCACCACGGGACATCCTATGTAATCCCTTGTGAAATATAAACAAGAATCCCCCAAGAAAATGACCCCACGGGGGAAGAAAAAGTGCCGAAGCAACTACCCACTTCCGTCGAAGAGGGGTTGTCATCGGCACACAACATACGAAATGCTGAGAATAAGTGAGCACGGGTCGCCGAAGCTGGAAAGGCTCATCACCCCTCTGCTTCACTTCAAAAATAAAACAAAAATGAAGCCCTCTAGGACAGGAACTGAAGGCATTCGTTAATAAAAAATGAAGCCCTCTTGAACTGGATTCAATGGAATTCGCAAGAAAATAAGTCGTCATCAACCCGCCGCACTGATCAGGCAAGGAGGGGGGGGGTGGCGCTTCGCACAACAGTACCGCCTAACCAGGCTGTCGCGATGCCGACGAAGGGTATCCAAAATGATCACTAAACGCAACCTGAAGCCCCGATCGAGCAGAAGGGGGGGGGGTGCTTCAACCTACAAACTCGTTCATTCGAGCCTTCGCGTTGCCGAAGAGAAACACTTCAATGAACGATTCGCATGATGACGCTAGGTCAATCACAAAAACTTCGACACCCCGCTCAAGTAAAAAGGGGGGTT
This sequence comes from Panicum miliaceum, assembly GCA_032594955.1. Taxonomy (NCBI): domain Eukaryota; kingdom Viridiplantae; phylum Streptophyta; class Magnoliopsida; order Poales; family Poaceae; genus Panicum; species Panicum miliaceum. The sequence goes on from CM064062.1 coordinate 50,359,742, forward strand.
GGCGCTTCGCAGTCACTTTTTACTTAACCGACGAGCCGTAGTTACAAACGAACAAATTATTTTATTCAATCAAAGCCAAATGCTTCGGGACAGTTACAACCCAACAAATCAGGCATCAACAATTACAACACGCCGAAGGCGTGACATAAATCTATGCGAAGGAATTAAGTTCCTTCGCCAAATAACCTTCGATCGATCTCGTCAATCAAACCCCTCACTGCAACGGTGACAATAGCTTCGACCATTAGACGAAGCACGACATCAGAAGGAACACCTGCAGCCAAAGGAAATGACCCGATCATTTCCGAAGTCGATACATGTACCTTGAAGGACAAACATCGTCCTCTACTGGCTCCTCCTTCGGCTCCTTCAGCCCTTGGGGCGAAGTATAAGGAAATGAGGTGTCCAGAATACGACGACGTTCGCGACGAAAAGCGCGATCAGCAAGTATCCTATCACGCCTAACGGGATCGCTTTCAAAATCAGTAAAAAATGCCCTCGCAGCAGCGTTGCGATGTTCGTAAAGCACGAGCTTCGCACTCCAAAACTAATCAAAAGAAACACTCTGATGCAAAGCTTGAAATTTTATCCAACTGTGCCCGCCAACAAAAAAGTCATCACGGTTCATGGTCAAAGGCACGATACCTTCGGTCACCTGCACAGGTTCCGACGTAGGGTCCTGCGCAGAGCCGAAGGCGTTAGTTTCAAAATAATATTTACAACCCGATCCTGAACAAAAGCAAATAGTCCTCACACCTCTCCGGTGGCCGCATCATCCCCAGCTTCGGGCACAGCAGCGCCGTCGACAGCGACAGCCTCGGTGGTGGCCTCCCTTCGGGCGGTGGTGTCCTCGGCTCCCCCAGACGCCATGCCCTGGTCCTCAAATGTTGTCGCAGGATCAACCGGGAAAGCAGCCGGAGACGCAGCTGGCGCGTGCCCTGGAGCAGCTTCAGAGGAAGCGACGGCTTTGGACAGCACCTCATGAGCATACGCCTCTGCCTTCATCTGTATCTGCAAGGAGCAGAAAGGAACGAGCGGTCAGGACCAAAGCACACACATCTGAAGCCCCATCAAACAAACAAACATCTAACCTGATCTTTCATCCGAAGCTTCTCATGCTCAACAAGAGACGCCCCAACACCCTTGAAAAATGCCCCGAGAAAGTTCTTCGCAATGTTTTTCGGCAACACGGGCAGTTTCTCAGGGGTCACTTCTTCCTCGAAAGGCCACTGAAAGTCGGGTTCCCATAGCCGAGGAAGGCTCGATTTGACAACGCCAGAGGACTCACCAGCCTTGTCAAGGAGGAGCTTGCAAATCGAAGCCGCCATGGTATGCGCCGAAACCATAGTGCAGAGATCACCGTGGAGGCGACTCCCTGATTTCGCCATAGCAAGACATGACCAAAGCCAGGAGAAAAACTGCGAAATCTCCACATCTTCGGGACCAGGCAGCGCTAGAGCGGTCAAGCCTTGCTGCGTCAACAGCTGAGGGACATCAGCCCGAAGGCTGTTGATCCCACGGGTGAAGCTATGGCGGTACCGACGGAAGAAGTATCGACTTGAGGCACGTTTCTGTTCCATCTTCTTGGCGTGAGCTTCGGCAACCTCAAGCTTCACCAGAGTGGCAGCCAGCTCCGAGCTGTACTTATCCCTAAGCGTCAGTGCAGCACTGGCCTCGTCTCGAACGGCAGCGAGAGCTTCGTCCTTCTTGGCAGTAGCATCCTGAAGCTCCAGCTTCTCTTTCTCAAGAGCAGCAATTTTCTCTTCCAGTTCAGCAATACGGGAACCGGAAGAGGCTTCAGCTTCAAGCCGACGAGCAGCGTAGCGGGCTGCGATGAAGAATTTCTTGGCCAAGTCCTGTGCATTCTGAAGCATGTGAGGTACCCCCGTGGCCATCAGTCCCTTCTCCATCAATGGGAAACAGAATGAGGACGAGGTCTCGGACAAGAACCCACGCTCCCGGTCACTGCTCTCAAATCGAAGGGCCCTGACCATGTTGCCCCCATTCAACTTCGCCGAAGATGCCCCAAGCTCAGCAGCGACGGCCACAGGGTCCCCTGTACTAACGAAGCAGCTCTCGCTCTCAGACGAGGACCCGACCGAAGTACCACTCGACGTCTGGGCAGACGGAAGCTTCACGACGAATGGGGCGGTCGAAGCGTCGGAGGACTCACCCGACCCGCCAAAACTTCGGCGGGGGCTCAGGTTCAACGGCGAAGCATCACCCGGGCGTGAGGCCCCCTCCCTCGCCGGTGAGCCCACCACAATGTTCCTAGCGAGGTCGTCGTCACTCTCGGCCTCCATCTCGCTGACCTCCAGCTCCAGACATTTAGCAATGCTGCCCGCAGCAGCCTTCGGAGGAGCCGAAGCGGGAGGCACCGATCGAAGGGGAGGCGCAGCCAATGTAGCTCCAACTTCCTCTTCATCCCTAGCATCCTCTGAATCTCCGGCAAGCTTTCAGAGGCGCGGGAGTCCCAAAGAGCAAGGCCTCCGCCTTGGATTGCTTCGGAGGGCCGCCGACGGCTTGGCCCCTCTACCGCCTGCGTTTCTCCAGCTTCGACGTCGGCTGGACAGAGCGTCTCTCTTCAACTCCCACGACGCCAACAGCAGCTACCGTCTTCACCTTGCGCTTCTCTTCGGCAATCTTATGCCGCACCGAAGCAGCTCGTGCCGGGGCGTCGATGCCAAGAGCATGGAAGACGCGATTGGTGCCCATCCCGCCCAGCTATTTCAAAATCAGCTTGTACTCGTTGATGGATTCCGCGCCAAGAATCTCATCGGCCCATCTCTCCACGAAGCTTAGATTAACTTTTGAAAACAAGAAAAAGCTTCGGTCAGACGAAAAACCAAGCGTCTAAGCAAGCAAACAAAGCACGATGTATCACTCGCGGTGTTTCTTCAAATGAAAGGACTTCACGAAGTCAGGCGTCCGAATGCCTTCGACCCAACCGTCTTTCGGCAACCACCCCTTTATCAACCACTCGGACTTCAAGGGCCAGCAGCGGCAGGACACGTACTCTTCGACAATGTCCCGGGTCCTGAACACCTTTGAAATCTGCCGAAGCATCACAACGAAGCCCAACCGGTCCTCGGCAAAAAGACGTGGTGTATCCCTGAGGTTGCGGATCCGTCTGTCACAAGGGGATGGCTTCGGGTCTCCGAGTCCAGGGTGACCTTGTGATAGAACCAGTGAGAAGTCCAGTCCACTGGCCAGTTGTTCTTACGCTGTCACGGGGCTGGAAACAAGACTCTTGTATGTGAAGTTGTAGCAGCCATACCGAGTTTTGGCTTCGGCTTCCTTCCCTTCGGCCATCATCATCGAGATAACCTTCGGCTGGTAGTGCACTTGGTGCACGAAAGAGAAGTGCTCCGCCGAAGGGGTGAAACCGCAAGTCCTCGCCAACCACATATACATGCTCAGTCGAGCAATGGAGTTCGGGGTCAGGTGGTGTAGGAACATACCGCAGGACCGGAGGATCTCCATGAAGCAGGGGTCCAAGGGGAACCGAAGCCAGCAGTAAACAAGTTCCAAAACACCACGACCTCGTCTTCTTCCGGACAAGCCACGACCTCGTCGGTACCCGGGGCTCGGGCAAGACCTTCGGCAATGTAGCCACGACGAACCATGTCTCATATTGAGTCTTCGGTAACCAGACTTTTCCCAAGCCCCCGCATTTTCAGTCGGTCCATCTTCGGGACCGCCTTTGGAGCCATCAACTCCAGAGTGAGCCTCAAACTACCGAAGCTTAAAGCGAAGACCCAAGGATCTAACCAGAGAGCGTAGAAGCGAGTGAAGGCACGAAAGCAGGGGAGCGTGAAAAGGACAGCTCCCCGGGGCAACGTTTTTATACTGCGCCCCCGCGGCGCAAAAACCAAAAGGACACTGTTGCCCAGAAGCCGAACGGTCGACACGGTTATCGCCGCGGGTGGCCCTGTTGACTTTTCCCCTCAACCACTTTGATTACTTGTGTGCAGGAGTCAACTTGATCATGAAGCAAAAGACATTCGCGATCCAGGGGTGGCGCTTCGGGAGTCGAGGCCTCGGGTCTTCGTCAACAAGACCGAAGCACGCGAGAGCCCCTCGACCTCGAGGGGCTACTGTTGGGGAGCGCTATTGTCGGATCGCGCCGAAAAGTGCCCAGCCGAAGGACTATACGCCGAAGGGACACCGAAGGGCCCCACACCGAAGGTCCGCAAAGAGCGGCGCCAAGGATCGGAGCCCCGAGGGAAGGGCTTCGGTCGTGGCCGAAGGGCGGCAAGACTGAAGCCCACCGAAGGGGAAGCAAAACGAAGCCCGAAGGTCGATAAAGCCGGCCTCGGCCAGGAGCACCGAGCGTGCTGAGTTGTAAAGTGTGTATAGAGGGGAATTTACCAAATACCCTGGGATATACCTAGAATATAGCTGTTAGGGTGTAAAAAAGGTGTAATTGTACTCAGGGGTAGGTGTAACCACCCCTATAAATACCCTTGTAACTGTGACTGATGGGAAAAATCCCTATTCAATACAAGTTTCTTATTGCAGCAGTAGGTGTGTCTTTAGTCATTTATTATTGTTTATTGTTTCCACGGGCTGTTGTGGTGCCTTCTTCCTTCCGAAGGGCACCCTCCACCAACACTTATATCAGACATAAATCATCCGTTCATTAAAAAGCCAGGTATTTGTCTCCTTCGCTCCATTTGAATCTCGATTTATTATGTTATACGACAACTATAAAAACCGTGCTTTTTCCCCTCATAACTCTATTTGACCGGATTTAAGATGACATGGCGGCAATTTTGATGGATGACATGGCGAATGGTCAACATATCTAGGATTGTACCACTTCTTTCTTCATCCCTTGTTCGTCTCTTCATGGGCTCAACTACAATGCAAGGATTATGACTACAACAGAGACATCTAACTATCAGAGGCAAGAGCATTTGTTAAGAGAGAGCCGCAAGCTACGGAAGGTTGGCACCAGGAAGCTTTTAGCAATCAAGATGTCATTATCACCAGATCAAACCTTGGGGATCTTCTCAAACGACTAATAGGTAGTGACTTGGTTATACGAACCCATGGTGAATTCACTGTGTTCGGCAGGCTGAATTTTAGCTGGTTTGAGCTGGTTCAATAGTGTTCTGTGAGAGTAAAAAAATTGAAAAAAGTTGATAGAAGCCAAGCAGAACATGCAATTTTTTGTTAGCCTCAAAACTCAAAACACAAATTCATGAATCTCAAAACATGTCAGCCTGGTATGGTTGCCCTAGTTCGTAGCTCCATTAGTCAGAAGCAACCACCTTGTTAGTAGCGTATCTGCTGGTAACCCATTGACCATACAATACTTGATTAGGTTCATTCCCGTGAAATTTGTCAATTCGTGTTGTCCTCAACATGGGTATTTATTTTTTACGTAATCAATTTTTATGACAGTGGAGTACCCGTCAAACGATATGTCTACATTGTCTTACTCGATTTTAAGATCTACCAACTCGATCTCTCTCATAGGTGTAAGCATGTGTGTCTTTTCTAGAAAAAATATTGCTGAGGAGTTAGGGCGTATTTGGGAGCACTCCACCTCCAAAAAAAGCTCCGCTCCACCAACTCTGGATTTTTTCAGCTCCACTCTACGAATTCCAGAAAAATATGAAGTTGTTGTACCTGTTTGGCTGATTATTTGACTCCAGCTCCGGAAAAGAGAGGTTTTATGAGGAATTATCTTTGTTGCCCCTTTGTGTTTTCCGCGCTACAGTACCCGCTACAGTAATGAGTGCTAGGGTACCGTCTCTGCTACAGTAATGAATGCTACGGTACCATATTCACTACAATAATCGAAATTGCATCGTGCAACAATACTTTGCAAGAACGAGAATAATATTTTTTCACAAGTTTACATGCAAAATGAGAATAATAGACTTTATCGACTATTTCCAAGCAAGAGAAAGTGCGGTGGCAAGCTCATCACGAAATGCATCCATAGTCGGAGCGTTGGGTGCGGATGTTGACCCGTCGGACGCCGATGATGGAACAACATATTTGTTGTATCTTTCCGGAATTGTTGGTATGAAATTAGGATCACGATCAAAACGAGCGAAGTCTTCATCCTCACCTCCATGCTCCCGAATGAAATTATGAAGGACCATGGTTGCCACAACAATCATCTTTTGCTTGTACATAGGATAGGATGGTATATTGTAGAGAATTTGCCATTTCATTTTTAATAATCCAAATGATCGCTCAATGACATTCCGGATGGATGAGTGCACACGATTGAATCTTTCCACTGGAGTCTTAGGTTTCGTATCTCTGTGCCATTCCGGCATATGGTACCTTTCACCCTTGTACGGAGCGAGGTACCCAGGATGATTAGGATATCCTCCACAACATAGTATTTGCCTATATATAGATAAAAAAAAAGTTAGTACTCGCTATTATTGTAAACAAATATGGTTGTAGTCATGATTATCATATGGTACCTTGTGGAGGATGTGGGAAGAATGTTTCATCCACTTTGATTGCATTATATAGAACACTTGTGTCATGCATAGCTCTCGGATGTCCCGTGGAAACATATGTGAAGCGCATATTGAAGTCACATACTGCAAGAACATTTTGAGTAGGCACGCCGATTTTGCCAATATATCTGACTTGATCCTCAGGTGAAAGAGAGACTCGAATATGAGTGCCATCAAATGCACCAATGCAATCTTTGAAGTATGGATAAGCACGTCTGTCATCCCTTATCCTCTTGTGGGTAGTGGGAAAGTTCGGATTTTTTGGTCTAATGAAATCTCTCGCAATAGCCATCATAACATTAAGAACCTCATCAAATTTTCTACTAATAGTTTCTCCTAAGTGCTTGAATCTATTTTGATATCTTGTATTTGACTCATTGCCACCAACTGTGTATAGGAATATTGCAAGCATCTCTTTTGTGTTCATATGCATAGAAGGTTCCAACTCATACCTGTCCACCAATAAATCATGCAGATCCAAAAATATTTCCGTGCTCATATGAAGCTGTCTATGGCATTCACTCGGAGTGCGTAATGTCTCCAAAAGCCATCCCATACCACTAAGGATCAATGTCCTTGGTGGATTTTTAGCAAGGTAAAGATCAGTATACTTTAATGCAATCTCACTTGCACCCAACATAAGATTCCAATATTGCTCGCTTTCATCATTAGATTCATCACTGTCACTTTCAGTTTCCTACAAAGGATTTGGCCCAAAAAATTTTTAGCATACAAATTATATACATAATCAAATAACACCAAATATGATATAATAAAATAGTGCAAGTGACATAGGATACATAGTTCAAATAACACCAAACATGACAAAATAGAATAGTTCAAATGACATAGGATACATAGTTCAAATGACACCAAACATAACAAAATAAAATAGTTCAAATGACATAGAACACCAAACATTAAAGAAAAAAACTTCTACATCAGGAAACAAGACTAGATATCAATTGCCATATTTGTCATTGTACTTCCTCTTAAGCCAATTGAATCTAATCTCATTTGTCGGAAGGGTCATGAACATTTCCCTTTGGTCCTTCTTCACAGACAACTCAGTGGCAATATAATGCTCATCTGTATCATAGCCTGCCCCACATTCTAAAACAACAGTCATGACTTGTTGGACAGTAACTTCACCAAGCTTTTGTTTTGTAAAAGATATGGCGGATTCAGAAATCTTGGTCACTGCCTCTTGAATGATAAGTGTTGTGCCTACTCTAGATTTTTTAATTTGTCCAGACCACCTTGTGCTCTTCTTTTTCCTAGAATAATGGAAGAAGGAGCAACCTCCTCAAACTCCTCATCACCAGCAGCACCGTCATTGTTTGTCACATCCCCACCATCACCATCTTCGGGAATATCATAAACATCATCTTCAGTTGGAGGTACCATCATATTCATCATTAGTGATGTCACCGAACATAATTTTCATATCATCCTCATTTTGCAATGGTCTCTTCTTGAACTTGCCGCTTCTTGGAATATCCTGTAATATTAACAAATGACATCAATCACTGCTTGTAAAAATAAGTAAGAGATCAATGATGGGGCTAATAAAAATAATCTCACCTTCTTGGTCTTCTTCCACTACTCGTCATCCATGATAATCTCACCAGCGGCATCCCGTCCCAGTCCGGTTTGCTTCAATAATTTTTGCCATGCCACTAAATCAGGCTTCAGCTTATCTCACTTGTTCTTCAGTTGCAACTTTGTGGCATGAATTCCTGTCATTTGATAAAAGCTTTCCGCCACCTCCTCATAGCCTACTGAGTTCAAGTGGGTGTTCGGCCTATTGCCCTCCTTAACTTGTTTAGCAAATAACGAGCATATGATTGAAAGATTCCTATCATTCCAATCTATTGCATCACCCTGAGCATGATATTACAATAACAGTTCAAGCATTCGCACTACTAGTTTTCAGTTTTGTATCATTGAAATAATGGTAAAAAAACTACAACCATTCATAAATTGCAAGCCATTGCAAAATTGGTAAAGAATTTATTTTAACATACCATATCTCTTGCTTTTCTTTTTGCTGCAGACGACACAGCATCACCTCCATGCCCGGCCGACCCCCTTGCCGGCCACGCCACTGCCCTGGCCGCTACCCCGGCCGGCCGCGCCTGACACCCTGCTCCAGCGCCAGGGCCACGGCTAGCGCCCTGACCAAGGCCACGATCGGCCACAGTGCCAAGGCTGCGCCCTCCTGGCTGGCCACGGTCGCGCCCAGTCACCTGGCTGCCCTCATGGGTGCTAGGGTCAGCCGGCGCCGGCGGGATGAAGGGGGTACGCCCCCCTAGGAAGGACCAGAACCTGTTCTCCATGGATTTGTGTAGAATATGTGAGAGAGGAGAAGAAAGATTGAAGAGGATTCACAAGGAATTAGACCACAATATTGAGAAGAGAGGTCATCTCCAGCGGGATCCATTCCGCTTCGAGTCGCTGGCCGCCGATGAGGTCTCCCGGAGGCGCGGCTAGGGTTTGTCATGGGCGGCGGCGGCGCTTCGCGAGGAACAGGAAGGGGCGAGGGGGCGCGCAGGGAGAGGCGTCGGGTTTTTTTTTCTTTCGTGAAGCGGTACGTTGTAACGACTAGCAATGTGGGTAATTTTACCCTAACTCCATGAGGATGTTTGTAACAGGTATTTCTGGAGCACCTCTTGAGGTCCATGAAATATACGGAGTTGGCCCCAACTCCAAGTTTTTTTCTGGATTTCGCGGATCTGAAGTTGTTGGAGCTAGACGTGTTTGGCACGGAGTTTATGGAGCGGAGCTATAAAAGTTTGAGTGGAGCTCTTCCAAGCACGCCCTTAGATCCCTTTCTATCGCACTCAATTTTGTTTGGATTCTTTCATAACTATCATGAAAGGTGAAAACTTCACCAAGGTGACAAACCACAAAGAATTTTGTTAGTGCAAACAAAATCATGATTGTAGTATATTTGATTTGTTCCTTCTTTAGGTCTGCTGGATCCCTTCCTCTCGTTGTCTCGGTCATAAGTTCGCATTTAAAATCATACCATGTCTAAAAGATAAGTAGTTATTTTTTTCACTATGAAAAAAACAATTCTTCTTGGTGCATAATTATTTCTTATTGGAGGAGGTATAGTATGAGTTATTTTTTTGAATAATGTATGCATATTATGAATTGTTGATTAGTAAGTTGCTTTTGCTTATGGGTTTGATACGTGGAATAACATACATACAGACAGTTCCGATGAAACCTGAAAGAGAGGACGGGGCGTCTCCATCTTTTATATGTGCTTTGCCGGAAAACCGGAAAACTGGAGCAGCAACCCAATGCTTGGTGAAAAGAAAAGAAAAAACTGTGGCTCTCAAGCCTGATCTGTTCCTCCTCCTCCACCCTGTTGCCTTGGGTTTTGGGATCCCCTCGTCGCCTCTTCCTCCTCCTCCCTACCTCACAGCACAGGTCGCAACGCCGGCCTTACCAACAAAATCCACTCCAATTACCCGCCGATCTTTGTCCAGCCCGCGCACCCCCAGGTAGGGTTTCTCTCCCCTCCACTCCTATTCCTAATTCGACGCAGATTTCGATGCTTCTGATGCTAAAGCAACCATTTTTATCGGCAGCAAAGTGCTTGGTTCGGGATGGGCGCGCAGATTTAGCTGTTTCCATCGCCGACTGCGTTCGATCTTGCGATGCATCGCCGAGATGATTTGAATTGTGATCTGGAAATGGAGCCGTCGGATCTGAACACCCACCTGCCACCGCGGAAGCGGCTGCTGGCCGGGTTCAGGACGGCGGCCGCCGCCTGCGACGCTGCCGATCCCCTCCCGTCCCCGCTCGCCTCCGGCGATCTCGCCGCCCGCCTCCGCGAGATGGCGCTCGCCGCCAACGCCTCGGGCTCCTCGCCCGAGGAAATGATCGAGGCTGCGAGGGCGGCTGCGGAAGCCGCTGCCGATGCGGCCGCGGCCGCCCGCGCCGCCGCCGCGGAGAAGGCGGCCGTGGCCGCCAAGGCTAGGGCAGCTGCGCGGGCTGCTATGGAGTTCCTCGACTCCTTTTCCAGGACCGGCGCGTCCAGGAATGGCCTCCAGTTCAAGGTCAAGTCCAGGAAGAAGCATGTCCAGGTCAAGACGTTGTACAGGCCCAATGGAACCCTGGGGGATGCTCCCAAGCCTAGGAGGCGCAAGCAGTCCGACGAAGAGATCGCACGCAATTTGCACCGTGCCATGAATAGCTCGCCAAGGATCTCTCACACTGGACCACCCAAGAGGCCTCGTGGCACCGCTGGTGATGGCAAAGATGGAGCTGCCCCCGGTGAAGGTAACGGTGAGGGTGGCAGCAATGCTTGCAATGGTTCTTCCATTCATGCGCCAATTCAGGCTGGTGGTGGCTTACCTAATGGATGCTCTGAGGGGAAATCTAGTGAGACAACTGTTCCATTGTTCAAGCATGAGGACCGTGGCGATGACCCATCTAAGCACGCTGCCAAGAGTAGCGGCGATGCTGCTGATAACGGGGTTGGGGCTGGAAACTTGAGCGCCGGCCGGAAAGTGAAGATCAAGAGGAAGGAACTCCTCCTGAATCAACATAACAATAAAGAAACAGAAGAGCCCAGAGAAACAGAACCCTCTGTACAAGTACAACCTATAGGACAGGATGAATCAAAGTTGAATGGAAATGGAACAGAAAAGCATGGGAGTCCAACAGATGCAAAGGCCCCAGGTGATGGCGTGGCGCCGATGAAGATTACATCTGTATGGAAATTCAAGAAGTTAAAAACGTCACACTGTTCCTCTGATAGCAAGGTGTTGCACAACGTGTGCTCCTCTCCTACAGCAGCCGAAACTTCAGCTTCGGTGAAAGCTGATTAGCGAGGTACCATAGCGTATAGTCGGCAGATGCTTGTCTTAGCTATGCTTGTTGTGAGATTTTTGTATGTTGAAGTGGTTATTCGGATGAAGAGGGAGAGGAGGTGAATCTCTCTCGGTAGATCTCGCCTTTGCTTTGATTTTTAATACAAATGTGCTTGTTTTATGGTATATAAGTGACAGGGTATTGTTTCTGTTCCGCTCTTCACATTTGATGTCATTAGTAATAGGGGGTGTGGCAAACCCATTTAGTTGTACCTGTTATGCATACCATCATTCTAATAAATGGCATGTTGTAACCAATGTTCTTCAGATACTGAACGTGTAGTAGCTGCTGCCTTCTCTGGGCAAATGATTACTTTGCTCCCTTGTGATTATGGTGTCAATGTTCGTAACTACTAGTGAACACGATTGCTTTGTTATGTCAGAATTAGAAGTGATCTGGTATCAAAGGAATATAGTAGACAATAAGACTTTGATGATTGATGTGTGAGCCTGTTTTCAATGCTTCTTAGTACATCATAACTTTAACAGCTACTATGATCTTGATGTGCATCCAAGTGAAGAAATTTAATTAAATTGTGACTGCCGTCTTAGCTTTGGTTATTTTCCAAATGTTTAACCGTTTTCTGGTATTCTTTTACTTTTGTTAAAGAAACTCCCCCTCTGTATTTGGATGAATGACACTGCTCCATCCGCAGATGATGCTATCTATCGTCCATGGATATATATTTCTGGGCTGTGCTGTGTTACCATGCAATCTTTCATGTTTGACAGAAAAGGAAGCCGGACGCTGGCCTATGGCTCTCTTGTTTGCTGCTCATTCTGCTCTTGAGACTTGAGACGGAGTTAGTTGGTCGGTTCACCTAAGTCCTGGCTGGGTGAAACTTGAAAGCATTCACCTCCGTAGGAAAGTGTTTTGACTGACCATGCAATGCATGTGTTGTGCCTGTCCAATCAAAATCCCTAGCCATGCATGTGTATGTGTTGTGCAGTATTCAAGTTGGTTTTAAGAGAAGCATATATACCTGCGCATGCATGCATCTTGGCCTCTGCCTTAGGGCGTCCCCAATGAGGAAGCCACGTCAGCACGTGTAAACATTTGTCGTACATGAAGGTGTATCCGTGTATGAGTAGTAACTGTAAGTCTGTAAGGCTAGTTTATTCGGTAAACCATCTCCTTATGGATTGATGAAGGGGATCGAACTAGTTAATTCCCCAAGTCTCTGGAATAATCAATATGAGGAATAAAATAAAGAAGCTGGGTTTTTCTATATAATAAAGATGGCAGTAACCTTGTAAAAACTTTGAAGAAGGTAAAAGGTGGGCTTTGTTTCTACTAGAAAGAGCAAGAGTTTGGTGGGCAATCAGAGTGGCATTCGTTTATATAATTGAGTTGGGGACTCGACTCATTCAGATCTGATCTGGATCGGAGGAGTCTAAACATTTTTCACAATGGCTTTATCGATCATGTTGTTGTTGTTGGTATCTCATCTGATGAGAGAGGTGGTTGATTAATCATGCCAGGCTGGCAGCTTATATTAGCTTCCTTCCTTTTCTCCAAAGTCCATGTGGATGATGTAATTGTGTACTAAACATCCTCTCTCACAGCAGTTGGTTGCTCCATCCATCCGGTTGCAAAATGTGTTATGAACTAGAGATGTCTCTTTTATGTTTTTTTCTCAGATTGGGAATTTGTTTCTTTCGATGTTGGTGTAAGAGTATATTGTTGTTGTTCATCGATGCACTGTATTGTAATGTAACAAGCAAGCGTGCTTCTTGAGCGCTTCACATTTGAGATGTTCTCTCCAATAAGTGTAGATCAACTAATCATTTTGCCCTTTTATCTGCCGTGTGACTAACCGTCGGGACTCTCCGAAGTTAAATAGGACACGCGGTGCAAATGTAATTAAAGTATTTCTACTTTCTAACATGTGCTCATGATGTCATACTGCTACATAATACACTGAAATTAAACAAGATGTACGAGCTACTGTCACACCGTCATCTAGAAGAAGAAATGTGATCGACCACCCAAAATAATAATATATGTACAAAAAAATTTCTTGAAATCCCATCTTTGTTTGGAAAAAAAATTAAAGAACTTCTTTGAAAGGAAATTAAATATCCAGATAATTATTTTTGTTGGCGTATAATCACTGGTCGAGTGGAAAATAATCACAAGGGAACCATAAGTGAAGTTAAATCAAATACTTGTTGTGAGCAGTATATATGCACATCATTTCTATCTTGTTGTGAGCACGTGTTGTCGTGAGCTTAGGCATCTTCAATTCCTTCAGCTATACGTCCGCTACACAACCATTGTCCTCGAATAAGCTCGCATGCATGGTCACATGGGTGTTGTATTAATATATGCTAGTTCTGCTAAGCCATGTACTTTACCAGAGTATATTCACTTATTATCCTAGGAACTTAACATTTGCGACCAGACCATTCCTTCTTCTTCTCAGGCTTATCTTGTGCATCGATAGGTCTATAAGTGCATTCCAAAAAAAAAAAAGTCTCGATCAAGCTTCAATTGAGAGAAACAATAACTAACGGCCATTAAAATGTAATGGGAATGCCCATTTAAAATTTAAAAGAGGTTCTCATAACGGACCGACTTTTGTTTCTGATTATTTTTTATTTTCCATCTTCTTATTATGCATAGAGCTACTGTCGTCGAACCGCGCTTTGAAGGCCTTCATTTAACCTCACATTTCAGACTAATTCATGAGCACTATTGCCTAGTGATTTTGTTGAAATTCACTTGTCTTCTAGTACAGGTTCATTGCACAATTGAGGTTGTACTAGTAAGTTATTTATATATTTTTTGAAAGTAACTATCGGACAGTAATTACATTAATCCACTAGTTTAACTCTAGTGTGAAATCTGAAGAAGCCCCACCCGGAATCAACATTTTGTTTGCACCAGTTTTAATTCAAAATTCAAAAAGAGAGAGAGAGAGAGACAAAGAGATGATAGTGCGTGTGTTTGCAAACAATGCACGGCTAGTTTTACAGAAAAGCTCCTGAAGCGGCCAGCGAAATGCAACTCATTTCCGTCCGGAGGGGTGGGGGGACACAAGGCAATATACCCACCACCACCGCCCGCACGCCGACCCGCGCTCACACCCGCCGCCCACTCCTCCCGATCTCGCCGGCCGGGGGCCCTCGCCGCCGGCGACAGCCTCCCGCCCCACCCGACCCAGCGAGTCCCGCCGCCCCCGCCCTCCTCCGGGGGCGATGGAGGCGGCCTTCGACGCCTACTTCCGCGCCGCGGATCTGGACCGCGACGGTCGGATCAGCGGCCAGGAGGCCGTCGCCTTCTTCAAGGGCTCCGGCCTCCCGCAGCCCGTTCTAGCGCAGGTGACCCTCAGATCTCCCCTCCTCAGCGCCGCGCCGCGCCGCGCTCCAATTCCCTGCCGCGCGACTTGCGCCTCGACGATCTGTGTGTACACTCGAGCCACCCTCGCGGGTGTGGTTGCTGCCATGCCAGTTGCATCGCTCGGAATTCCGAACTCTACTGGCTCGAGGAGCCGAGATTTGGAGCCTGCTTTGCTCCGCTCCGCTCTGCTCATTATGGACGTCGCTGTGTTTTAGACCTTTCCCACCACCGACCAAGCAGATCAACTTTAGTTGCTTTTTTCAGTGCTTGATGCTTTCAGTTAGATGCCCTGTACTTCTGCCCTTGATCCAGCTGCGTAATTAGGTGCTCTACAGCATGCTGAGCTCACCAATTTAAGCTCGGAGTATCAATTTAAGTTTCTATGGTGTTCCCACTAGCAAATGTAGAGAACCAGCTGTTGGGATCCAGCTTGCACTGAAGATTAACTTAGCGTGCTGTTGTACTGTTCGAATTAGGATTCTGGATGAGAGAATCACTGCTGTGAGGATAAACATTTAGGGGAGTACTGATTTTCTGTTCCAAAACTTGCCCACCTTTTGCTGTAAACATTTGGCGCATTACACGTGCTAGTTGGAAGAAATAGCCATGCACCCGTTATCTGGAACCACAATTACCCCACATTTGTGCTTCAGCTATTGAAATCTACTCTGCAATCAATTGTAACATACTACCATGTTGTTATTATTAGAAATTTAAACACTATTGAACCACATGTTACAATTCTATTTGCTCCTACTGATGGCTTTGTGTTTCTCTTCCCTGATTCAGATTTGGACGTATGCTGATAAAAATCGAACTGGTTTCCTTGCGCGTGAAGACTTCTACAATTCGCTTAAACTTGTCACAGTAGCTCAGAGTGGCCGAGAATTGACACCAGATATTGTTAGGTCAGCATTATTTGGTCCAGCTGCTGCAAAGATTCCTGCTCCTCGGATAAATATTTCTACCGCTCCTCAGACCAATACTGTACCTAGCCCCTCGAATGCCACTCAGGGACTAGGGTCTGGTCAACAGAATCCTGCTATAAGAGGACCGCAAGGGCTTCCTGGTGCATCATCAAATGCACAAGTCAGGCCACCACAACCTCCAAATGCAAACAGTGTGCCCCCTGCTCAGGGAATCGCTTCAAAGTCACCTGTGGGAGGCGGTCCTAGTGGGCTAAACCATACTAGTTCAACCACAACAAATCTGGCTACGGATTGGTTTAGTGGTAAGAGGAGTGCAAGTCCACTGGGTGCAACTTCACAAGCTCCAACCAGAGGTATTTCTCCGCAGGCCAACCTTACTAGTGCAGGAATTTCAGCACAGAATTCAAATCCTTTACCAGGCTACAATTCTCATACGCCGGGTGCTACGACGCTTGCCAACACAAATTTAAACATGATGCCTTCACAACCACCGGTTAATGACTCCAAGGCTTTGGTACCCTTGGGTAATGGATTGTCATCTAACTCAACTTTTGGTGTTGACCCTTTTTCTGCAACTCCACAAGCAAAACGAGACTCATCTTTTGCCCCCAATGTTCCAAATAATCTGCCCAGTTCTACAGCTCCTGCCTCAGCTGCTGGACCTCATCATCCTCCTAGGCCAATGCAGCCTGGTCCCGTACAGGGTACATCGTCGCTTCCTTCTCATACTAGCCAGTTGCCACACAGTCAACCAGCTCCTAGGCAACAGCAATTTAATGCTATACCAAGCACTCCAGGACCAGTGAGTGCAAATATTCCTGGTGGACAAATTCCTTCAAACTCGAACCAGTCTCAGGCTCCATGGCCGAAAATCACTCAAGTGGATGTCAGGAAATATATGATTGTATTTATCAAGGTAGACAGGGATCGTGATGGGAAGATCACTGGTGAAGAGGCAAGGAATCTATTTTTAAGTTGGAGGCTGCCAAGAGGTACATCACATGTCTCTTTATATTTACTCTGCTCTTTCTAGATCCTGTAATTCATAGCCTTGTTTCTTTCTGCAGATTGCACTAATTACATTTCCAGTAATCCACATAATTTGTTGGCAACTATATGCACAGTATAACCTGCAGAAAACATCAATTTGCTATCTTGAGATGGCCATTTGTTGTCTGTAGTCTCCTCCATACTGTTTTCCTTTTTTTGCTATGAAACTTGCATTTTAAATGATTTATTAGATGCTTCCTAGTTTTTGTGGATACCAAACATGCAGAACTGCTTGTGTGCTAGTTGTTTGTCAATACTTGCGTGCATGTATATTTTGTTGCTCAGTTACTTTTCACTTGCTAGCTGCACATTGAATTCACATCATTGGAGCCGTGTTTTCTACTTGCCTAGCATCATAATCATGAGAATTAAGCAGGGGCGGGCCTAGGAAATTAAGTCATTGGTGTCACCAAGTAATTATCTTGCTAAAGTTATAGGAAATAGGAATATCAATTATAACAGTAGTGTTATAAAGGTAATTGCTTCAGGTCATTGGTGTCAGACTGTCAGAAGACACCAAAGTTCCGTATTTACTATCTTGTTTTATCTACTGTGAATTACTTGTGATGTACACATTTCCTCTCAAATTGAGTTCCTGTTAATATAAAGTTTCTAAAATATCTACCTCTCCACCTACAGATATCTTAAGGAAGGTGTGGGATTTGTCTGACCAGGATAAGGATGGGATGCTCTCTTTCAAGGAATTTTGTATTGCCGTGTACTTAATGGAGAGGCATCGAGAGCATCGTCCTCTTCCTGATGTACTACCAGATGGTATTTGGGCCGAGGGCACCTCACTACCCTCTACTGGCCAGTTTGCAGGAAACCCTAGTGGCCCGACTTCTCATGCAAGTACAGGTATTTATCCAAACAAAACTGCTCTGTTGATTTTTTTTTATCACCGACTGCTAAGAAAGTACATTGTTGGTGACGCTGTTTTTACTGAACACTTGTTGAAGGAATTGCAAGTAGAGGAATGCAAGGACCAAATCATGGGATGCTTCCCTCATCCATGAAGCCACCATCTCGAAGGCCTCTTTCTTTAGATGCTGATGATACTGTTAGGGCAGAGCAACAAAAGCCAAAAATCCCTGTTTTGGAGGAACATCTAGTTGGCCAGCTGAGCAAGGAGGAACAAGGTGCACTGGATGCAAAGTTTAAGGAAGCTTCAGATGCTGATAAGAAAGTATATTCCTCTGTTCTTATTTCGAGATCCTTCATGGCTTAAGATTTTGAGAAAACAGAAGAAAGCACAAAATATTCTTGAAGTGATTTTCCAGAACTGGTCTTGTTTGTTATTTTCTATCCACAGTTGGCAAGAAAATCTATGCTACACCAGCGCGCGCACAAAATGTAGCATTCCTGTAGTGCCAATAAAGCAAGTGAATTTTTTCGAACAGCTCAAGCATCACATGGTTGCAAATTCTTGGATACTTTGTTACCAGGCAGAAAATGTCAAAAAATGTGAAGAAAAAAATATAACCAAGATAGAATTCTTTGGCACACAAATTAATGATTGCAACATTGTATTTGATGTTTCAATCATATTTCCTGTGGTAATTGAAATGGTACTGGCATTTGATGTCTAGATTAATTACTTTGGTGGGTGAAACTCAAGATTACGACTTCATACTATTCTACTCATTTGGGTTATCCTGATATGCTATCATAACATATTGTAAATCTTCTGTGAAGGTCCAAGAACTGGAAAAAGAAATCCAGGATTCTAGAGAGAAGACTGAGTTTTATCGCACCAAGATGCAGGAGCTTGTAAGTATTCTGTAGCAACATGTCTTTCTGTAAATACAAACATGTATTTTGATTCAGGTTCTACTGCACTAGTTTTAATTACCAAGCTAGCATTTTCTTTCAACCTCCACTTTCATGTTTCATTAGTTACCCGGACTAGCTGCATAGATATCTTTGCTAACTTAGCATATAATCAACAACCCCCAAAAGAACCTTTTGTCCCAAATAAGTTGGGGTATGCCATAGATGAAACCCAACAAGAGCCACGATATAACATATATATGAAGTTCTTTAATGATACTGCATAATATCAAATGAGCTATATTTGTGTGCTACTTTAATGTATGCTTGCCTGACTTATGCTTGTTATATTGTCCTAGATTCTTTACAAGAGTAGGTGTGAGAACAGGCTTAATGAAGTCTCAGAAAGTATGTCTGCTGATAAACGTGAGGTAATTTTCCCTATAGTTCTAATTTGTACCTTTTTGGGCAAATGGTCTGTAGAAATTGTTTGTGATTTCTGAAGTACAATTTCTGCCTGAAGCATAAAGATTTTTGAAAATTATATCTCCAGTATCTTCCCCTCATTTCAGTAAACTATGCTGCTACATCGTTTTGTATTGTGATATGTCAAGCAGAAGGTTTGTTCAAGCTTCATATTGCTACATGCTCCCGAAATAGTTAGAAGTCTTAGATCACAAGCTTCATATTATCATACTGTATGAGGATGTGAAAGAATGGATGTTCTTTGTTCTAGTGATTTTACATAAATCTCATGGTTATCAATTCTATATTCAGGTTCAATCCCTTGCAGCAAAATATGACGAGAGATGCAAGAAGGTTGGAGATGTGGCATCAAAGCTAACAATGGATGAGGCCACTTTCCGTGAGATCCAGGTATACTTGTGATTTTTTCAAGTTATTTAGAAAACTGTGAACATCATCCTTGAGATCTGGCTGCGATCATATTATTATTATTTTCTTATGTTTGCAGGAGAAGAAGCTTGAAATCTATAACGCCATAGTTAAGCTGCAAAAAGGGGATGAAAGTGACGAAAAGCTTCAGGTTTGTATTTTTGCTCTTCTATTATATTGTTACATCATACATCTGCTTCGTGATCATCTTTTCCCTCTGTTTATAGGAGCGGGCTAATAAGATACAGTCCGATCTTGAGGAACTGGTAAAAGCATTGAATGAACAGTGCAAGAGATATGGGTTGAGAGCTAAGCCAACTACATTGGTGGAACTTCCTTTTGGTAATTGTGTCTATCCTGTTTGTTTACAAACTTCTAATCCAGCATTGGCTTGTTCTGGTTCCATTTCTTGTTTCATGAAATATTGTGCACTAAATTTCGGTTTGTCAGGTATGAACTAACGCAAAATGAATCTTAGATGATTTACTGTGTATCATAACAATACAAAATGCACTATTCATTGCAAAATCAAATTTGTTTCAGGGCTTCATCTGATTCTAATTGCTAACAGGGTTCCTGCTTTTTTTTTTCTTTTCAATTTCAGGTTGGCAACCTGGAATACAAGAGACAGCAGCTACATGGGATGAAGAATGGGACAGATTTGGAGATGAAGGTATGTCTTGAACCTTGATTCTGCCAGTATCTCCATTATTGAATGTGTTCCTGTCGGACGTTTGTATTTTAAACTATGTTACTCCACTTGCATTTCTCCAGGCTTCTCCATAATAAAGGAACTAACAGTTGAAGTGGATCCTTCCATTTTACCAAAGAGTCAGCCTACTGTTGAAGATGTCAAAGTGTCTACAAATGGGACATCAACAGAGAAAGAAGACAACAAGGGTGATAAATCTGGTGCTGCTGCTGCGGAGCAGGCAGTCGAACCTGAAGCAACACCACCCAAAAGCAAACCAGAGTCTGCAAAAAGTCCTCCAGTTAGTCCTGTCAAGAACAGAGAGGATGGTTCTACTGATGAATCTGATAAAAAACAATCTGGAACAAATGACATCTCACCATGTGCCACTGAAAGCACCAGGTATCTGTTTTTCATTTTGTATGAAATATGCATGTCTCTTGCTAGAGGACACCTTGTCTATTCTGAATACAACCATAAGCTCTTTGCCAATTTTCTTGATCAATAAATATTGCAGGTTTTCGCATGATCTCGGCAAACTGTTTAAACTATTTAGATCATTGGCCAGTCCTATAAGCTAACCTTCTGCTAGTGCTTTGATTGCTCAATATGTTTTATCTAACTGGCATAGCCATATAGGAAATTTGGTTCTGAATTCTAGGTGAAACATGTTTCTTGCATGCTGAAAATATAGCAGTGACACCCTCTTTCGTTGGAAGGGAAGCTTGAATGCCACTTTTTATACTGAAATGTTGATACCTCTCAGTTGTGTTGTATTTAATCAGTCTTTTGTTTTTTTATGTAATCTGTCTTCTTA
This sequence comes from Panicum miliaceum, assembly GCA_032594955.1. Classification (NCBI taxonomy): domain Eukaryota; kingdom Viridiplantae; phylum Streptophyta; class Magnoliopsida; order Poales; family Poaceae; genus Panicum; species Panicum miliaceum. The sequence continues at coordinate 50,380,616 of CM064062.1, forward strand.
TTGCACCGGTGAACTTTACAGTAACCGTGGAGCAACAGATTCCTCTGCTCATGGAGAACATTCATGGGCCCCGTCATTTGATCATGGCATTGATAATGACTCCCTGTGGAACTTTGGTCCTAAGGTTGAATTCTGTTCACGCTTTCTGACATTTTATCATGTTGTAGATATACTGCAATATGTAGTGCTTACCTCTGCGATCTGTTTCTCAGGACGGTGAGAACGGTGATTCAGATCTCTTCTTTGGGCCACAAGGTCTTCCACCGATAAGGACTGGAGGTTCCTCATCTGGTAGTTTGTTTGTGAAGGAACAGAAACCATCTTTTGATTCCGTTCCTGGTACTCCAATGGAGAAACCTTTCTTTGATTCCATCCCAGGCACACCAGTTCAGAAATCGGTCTTTGATTACTCTGTCCCTAGCACACCGATGCAAAACTCAGTCTTTGATTATTCCGTCCCAAGCACGCCGATGCAAAAGTCGCTCTTTGATTCCGTCCCTGGTACACCGGTGCAGAAATCAGTATTTGATTCCGTTCCGAGCACACCGATGCAGAGATCAGTATTTGATTCTGTTCCGAGCACGCCGATGCAGAAACCATTCTTTGACTCTTTTCCAAGCACCCCAATGCAGAGATCACTGTTTGATTCTGGCCCGAGCAGAGCAGAATCTCCTACTGCTGGCAGCGTGTATGGCAAAGAGCAAAAGGGATTCTTTGATTCTTCAGTTCCGAGTACACCGATGTACAACTCAAGCTTCACGCCAAGGTACAGTGAAGCAGGAGATGATTCATTTGACACAATGTCTCAGTACAGCTCCTTTGGCATGCACGACAACAATTCTTTTGGACAGCAAGACAGCTTCTCAAGATTTGATTCCTTCCAGAGCAATGCCGATAATGGCGGCAATGACACCTTTGCGAGGTTTGACTCTTTCCGCAGCACCTCAGATCAAGGCGGGGGCAACAGCTTCATGAGGTATGACTCCATGAACAGCAGCAGCGACCATGACAGAACGGATACATTTGCGAGGTTTGATTCCATGAAGAGCAGTGACTACAACAACCGGGGCTACTCATTTGATGATGACGACCCCTTTGGAACTGGGCCATTTAAGTCGACAGAGAAGTCGAGCAGCCCGACAAGACATGGGACGGATGCGTGGAGCGCGTTTTGACAGGTATTGTATTATAGAGGTCATGTGCTTGTGCACCTTACTGCAGATATACATACACGTACAAGGGCAGGACATTTTTTTTTTTTGCATGGGCCTCTGCTCCACACCTTGGACGGGATGGGGATGGGAGGGGGCTTGCTTGTGTGTTTGCTTTGTGTTTAATTTTGTACCTAGGCTGGGAACATGGGTTTGGCGGGATGGTGCTGCTTATAAAACATTCTTTATACCTTGTATTGTACAAGTACATCTGCAAGATACGAGTCAACCCGTTGGGTTGAAGAACTCACCGAGTACGTGTTTTTCTGCTTCCATCGTGTATCCTTTTTTTTTCCCCTTCAGTTTTTTCTGTTTCCGCCAAAAATATAATTCTGAGCTCTGTACATACACAATTAATGGCTGAGAAGTCAGAACCTGGTTATGTGTTACTATATTGTGGGGGTCAGTTCAGCGAGAGGTAGGTACGTTCTCTTTTTATAAGACAGTACTATGAGTTATGAATCAGTTTGTTTGTTCATTGTTTAAACGTTCCGTTGACGGTTGCCGTCCACATCCATGAACACCTGTGCTTACCAGAGCTTTTGCCCCTTGGAAGCAAGCAGTAGATGTGTATCAGTAATGAGCCAAGTGAATAAGCCAGCTTTCAATCAGTGGCAATGTGCTAGTTGGGCCTTACGTTGTATTTAGATACAAAATTTTTAATATGCATATCTAAATATGCGGCCAAAATGACCTACAGGTTGGAATGGACGAAGTAGAATTCTGCAAAGCAGTAGGTTCAATGAAATCTGAAACCTTCCTAGCTAGTATATATGAATACTGAACCATGCATGCCTTTCTTTATACGCAACCATTAGATTAGAGCATCTCCAAGAGTGCCTAGTAAATTCACTCCCAATAATCTCAGATTGGGATCTTCCTAAAATAATTTGGGCACTGAAAACTTCGATTTCTCCAACAGTGGCCCTAAATTTGAACCCAATATTTTGAAATATGCTACATCATCTCAGGTTGCTCCTCCTTTACCTGGAATCTCTGTCCACATTCAATCCATTGAAATGGAGAAAACTTGAGAAGAAAATTCCTACTCCAATTTTCAATCAATTAGTTGTTGAATCTGTAGCTACTGAACCTGGCCAACACAAGAATTAAAAGAATCTAACCACATGAGCAACCGTTTTGCAAGCTGCAGAGGGTGGCGACTCCTGGGCTCCTGGCAAGCATCGGCCATGACGCGTGGGGACCAACGGCCCGTCAACCTCGGCGTTTGTGATTGGGAGCGCGGAGGCCGCGTGCAAATCCGTGCGGAAAAATTGCTACTTAGATTTTGGGATCTGTTGGAGTCTGATTTTGTTGATTACATCCAAAAATAGATTATTAGGTAGAATTTTTGGGCATTCTTGGAGATGCTCTTGCAAATAAGCACCACGCATACATACCAACATTTACCTTAGGGGAATAGTTGAGGACTTATATATTTCTAGAAGGAACAAAGGTGAATAAGGGAGTGGCTGTGACAGCAGATCGATCCAGTTTTTTTTTTTTGGGAAACTATATTTTACCTTTAATTTCTCGTGAGGTGGTTTAATTTATCCGCAAATTAAATGCTTAGTGTTTTTGTCCCGTCTCATGATCCATCTAAGACGTTGCGTCCCTGCGTCCTGCACTGTACGCCAACAAGCTAAGAGCTCACGCAGGGCTCGCAAACGCAGAGTAACGAAGCTAAAAGCAAGTTTTATTTATCAGATCAGAAATAAATCTCTGACAGTAGAGACGACCGGAGCGATATAGATAGGAGTACATCATATATATCGATCTGGAGTATATATAGCTAGTAATTAATTTTATTTTATTCTATTTTATTGATCGCCGCTAGCTCCTCCGATCCTTGTAGTAGTTGATCTAGCATCGATCGCCACGCCCCCATGCATATTAGCATATATGCTTGCGGATGATCGATCGAGTTACTGGACGAGCCAAGTGATGGGTTGGGAGCACGCGCGGTCTCCTGGCCACAGAATCAACTGGAGGTTGTCCTGGCGTATCGCGAGCATGATCTTGGTGCCCCCGTTGACGAGCTCCAGCAAGAGCCACTTGAAAGGTCTGTTGTTCAGGTCCTGCTTGTGCAGCACAGGGCGGACATTGTCCACCTGGTTCGTGCTGCCGCGGACGATGACCGTCTGTATGTCCCACATGATGTCGCCAGTCCGAACGTCGAAGGTCAGGAGATCATGCGGCTGGTGCCACTTCCTGTACGTAATCATGATGAACAGCAGTGGATCGAGTACAGGATTAGATTAGAAATCGAATTGGAAAGCATCATATTGCATGATCTATCGACGCAATGGAATGCTTGCTTACAGGTTGGGGTCCAGCGGGTAGTGGTCGTAGGCCGCGCATCCCCCCGTACGTCATGGCCAGCAGGACAGCCACCACCAGCACCGCCGTGGTTGGCGCCATGGTGGCCTCCGGCCAGTCGCCGGCCAAGTACTCGATCGATCAAGAGGGGAGACGGGGGGTATGGAGCGAGCGACGAGTGAGAGTGGCTAGTAGTAGTCCAGCCAGCAGTGCAAGGCGCGGGCCCTCTTATATAGCGGCCGATCGTCTACCCCCACGCACGTTTCGTTTGCTTAGATGTATCCATATAATTAAGCTAAGATAATCGAATCGAGTGGTGATCGATCAGAGCCCTTCTAATCTTGGGCCTTTAATTCGTTCCTCCAAAAAGAAGAAAAAATGTCTTGGGCCAAGTTATTCTACTTAACTAATAATAAAGCACAAGTTAGGGCCAAGACTGAAAAGAGCCTGCTTCCAAGTAATAATAAGATCTGGAACTCCAGCTTATTAACCTTCCAGTTTGCCCTGCTAGCTGTGCATAATAAGACCGGCCTCCCTCTACAAACCCCCACTGCACATTATCTGCCTAAAAATATTACGATGCAATTAATAAAATTAAAACCCCGGCCCATTCGTGATGCATGGATGGATAAGACTTTCCTGCAATGCTATATTCAATTTTATCTTCCTATACAATACATATGGAAAATAAACTTAATTAGCTGGAGAGAATGCAACAAACTATCTATATATTCTAGGCGTTACAGGTCGGGAAGCACATGCATTGGTCTTTCACGCCAGTTGGTGGTGCAACTGAACGTCGTTCTAAAAGAGGTGCGTGATTGTCTTTTTCTAGATTTTGCATGCAGCTGTTACTTTTGGAGATTCTCCAGCTTTTTAAGTCAGTTGGTGCAACTGGCGTTCCAAAAGAGGTGTTTATCTGTTTTTAGATTACGTGTACAGACGATGTTACTCAGGAAGTTGTTATTAATAAAGCATCGAGCAAAGTGCGTGCTAGCTAGCAGAACAACAAACTGCTCGATCCACTCTTATTGATAATTTTGTGCTGGATCACCGATCGTATCCCCTGATGATTCCGGTAATTCAGGAAGATCGGGTCGGATGGAATGATTTAACTAGTTTAAAACTAGGGTAACTCCAATAGTATATATGGTGGTTGGTTCCAAATACTTGTCTTCTTGGTAGTGTGGTCTTCAAATAAGCATTTGTTTACTTTGTACTGTACAAATTTCCAACAAAGAAGCTGGACCTTAATGTGGTGCACAGTACAAATATCAACAAAGAAACATAATGTGGCTTACACAAGCCTTGCAGATTCATTACATGACAATTGACATAATATATCATAAATGGCACACGCAGGCCAGCAAAGCAAATAGCAAGCAAAATGAGTTGAGTATCGGTTTATTATTATCGCAAAAACCATAGTTTAGAGTATAGAAAACATACATTTCAGCGTGCAGGACATGCATTTTCATCCCGCAAAATATGTAGAACAGCCAAAGATTGCATGGATGAGCCCCGCAATCTTGGTGGCCTGGGTACTCGTCGTTGGCCGTGGCAGCAGGGTAGTACAATACTCATCTCTGTTGGCCTTGGGACTCGTGTCCGTTCAATGTTCTTCTGCTTTGCCAGGGTTAGCTAGATTTGCTGGGTTGGCAACCTGTGACACCCGGTCCAATTTGGATGTGTCTCAGTAGTGGTCCATGAGTGCTGCGTGCACATGTTTAGTACCACCTTGCTAGTTGAGCAAGTGTGGAGCCAACTTATAAGTCTTTGTCCTCCAGCCATAGCACCATCGGGTTGATCCTTTTACACGAAGCGAGGATGAAAGTGTAAGCATGGTGCTATGTGTATGCGGGCCCGCCCCTCGAAAGGGCTGGGCAGCGCGGCTTTGGAGGATGGGGTGTGACAAATGGTATCAGAGCCGACCCTCGCGGTTGCGCGTACGGGTCAGTGTGCGGTCGTGCCCTAAGAGGGGACGTTCTTGGATATGATACGGATCAGTGTGCGGGCATATGGCGCATGACGCGTGTGGGCCCGGGTGGGACACACGGCATGACATATGGCGCCGGCACTGGATGTGCGGTCGTGCCCTAAGAGGGGACGTTCTTGGATATGATACGGATCAGTGTGCGGGCATATGGCGCATGGCGCGTGTGAGTCCAGATGGGACACACGGCATGGCATATGGCGCCGATATTGTACGTATGGTCACGGAGTTGGACCGATGAGGACGTCGGATCCTTTGAGGGGGGGTGTATGTGACACCCGGCCCAATTTGGATGTGGCCCAGTAGTGGTCCATAAGTGCTGCGTGCACATGGTTTAGTACCACCTTGCTAGTTGAGCAAGGGTGGAGCCAACTTATAAGTCTTTATCCTCCAGCCATAGCACCTTCGGGTTGATCTTTTTACACGAAGCAAGGACGAAAGTATAAGAAGAGTGCTATGTATATGTGGGCTCGCCCTTCGGAAGGGCTGGGCAGTGCGGCTTTGGAGGACGGGGTGTGACACAACCATTGCCAACCAAATAAATCTTAGAGCAGGGCTAATAGATTTCGTCGACTGCCGGCGGATAGCAGTGCCACGTCATCCATCCAAAGTAAATGTGCTTTTTTCATTCATCAACACCCTTCGCCATTTAATGCTCCTCAATGCTGCGGACCAATAGAAGTGTTGGGAATCAATGTAACACAATGATGTAAAGTGAATGAGCAGATTTTCCATTGATCATTGGGGGCTATTTATAGGTTACAAATGATTTTCAAAACTCAATCTATTCCCGCTCAAATCCCCCATGTTGCACGAACGGTCGTGGCTCGTCGCCCACATCCCAGAGCCAGGCGTGGGGCTTTGACTCGCGCCATCGAGCGGGAGTGGTTTTGGAGTGTTTGAATGGATGGATGAGATCATCACTCCTTTTCAATCTTAACACCACAACGGCAAGCACTCAGAACTATTGTTTATTTGGTATGAAATTCTGAAGGTTGCATTTCATATATGTTTGATGCAATAATGTCCACATAACTGAGATTGCATTTCATATATGTTTTCTTTGGTGAGTGTTGTGCCAGGAGGTTGATCCTCTGCAATAAGCTATACATGATATCCGCAATATGCAAAATCTTCCATCATGATTTATGTATCTGGGTTAAAAATCCAATCATGTATCCCAACCGTGTAGAAGCCCTATAATTTGGGTGTATGTTTGGAGTGTGCTGTCGGATGGTGATGATTTATCTGTTACACTTAATTTGAGCCTAGTCAATGCCCACAACAGAATGAAGACTGGGGGAACATGAACTGAATGAAGAGATCATATGAATCCAAGAACAAAATCATAGATAGTGCAGCAAGTCACCTGAATTAATCACTGATATTAAATGGATATTCATGATTTTGTAATGAAAGTCACAATGCTTATCCTTGCAACATTGCATGTTCTGAGCTCATGGCCTTGTCCCTTGCCCAACTTGCTATGGTAATAGCACTTAAAGGAGTCAGTCACGATTCTCTTTCCCCTTGCCTATAAATTCGTAGCGCTAGCACCACTAGCCAGAGCAGAACCACAACCTAAGCACTAGTACAAAGATCCTCCAGACTTTGAATGGCAAAGGAGAAACAACCATGACCAGTGCCAAGAGACTCGCTCAAATTGCAAAGGGGTGGAGGTTGGCTGCCCTCCGTAGGAAGAGGCAGGCTCACGTTGATGACTGACTGCGATGCATGACAGACAACGGCGTCATGATTTCTCTGCCACCAAAGTTTACTGGAATCAGTCTGCACTGTTCAATACGAAGATAATCTTACATACAGCACTAGTGTAACGTGTCCAAGCACAGCATTGCCATGTCCATTCACAAATCAGTTTCCATTAGGAATTAACTTTGAACAAGAGTCTTACAACAAAAATCCGATTTCCTTATACAACTACATAGCAGGCCAGAGATTGGCTTCCCTGCAAAATCTTTCTTCAGTCTACTACAATTTTAAGTAACAGCAGCTGCTTGCAGCATCTTACATTAAGCTGCAGGCAGGAAACAATGATACACATACACGGCCAATCTCTGCCTCTCTGCAGGAACAAGGAAGTGCGCAGCTGCTCCCTACTGTTCAGAATTAATCTCAGAAATTTCTGGTTGGGTTATTCGACTTTACATCTTTTATATGGCACAAATGCCCTTGCAGTCAGATTGGCCTCTGCTGCTTCCCGGCTTCACTCTTACAAAGGCCGAATTCGCGCTTGGTTTCAGCTCGAAACTTAGAGCTGATTCTGGCACTTGAATTGCCCCAAGTGACTCCCTGACCACTTTGCAGTTTGTAGGGGCTGTCGCCTGAACATCGCCCATGCAGTCTGAACTAGATTCAACCGAAGGGCTCTGACCGGGGCTGTCGTCTATTAAGATGCAAAGGGGGCACTTATCAGGATGACCTCGCCAAAATTAAAACTTATAAACAAAGCTTTGTACCATCTATTAAGATGCAAAGGGGCACTTATCAGGATGGCCTCACCAAAATTAAAACTTATAAACAAAGCTTTGTACCAGGACACAACCATTCCCCAATGAGTACCCCTTCCTATTGTTGTTATTATTGCTAAAGTGAAAAATGATATATGAAATAAATCTAGAAAAAAGGAACAAAAGCTGATCTTACATGATGGTAGATGTAGCAAAGGCATTCTGGCATGAATCTCAAATTAGCCGCCTCACCCCAAATCAGCAGGTAGAGGCCCATATAAAGAAGCTTACGCTGCTGTACTTCCTGTTGGATAATAGGTAACCTGGAGATGCAGTATCCGTTTTAAGCCGGAGCAACCTTACGGATAAAATATTTGAGACGGTCAACAGATTAAAAAAATTATAAAACAAGGGAATGCACTATGTGGATCCTTCCATTCTACCAAAGAGTCAGCCTACTGTCGAAGATGTCAAAGTGTCTACAAATGGGACATCAGCAGAGAAGGAAGACAACAAGGGTGATAAATCTGGTGCTGCTGCTGCGGAGCAGGCAGTCGAACCTGAAGCAACACCATCCAAAAGCAAACCAGAGTCTGCAAAAAGTCCTCCAGTTAGTCCTGTCAAGAACAAAGAGGATGGTTCTACTGATGAACCTGATAAAAAGCAATCTGGAACAAACGACGTCTCACCACGTGCCACTGAAACCATTAGGATCTGTTTTTCATTCTGTATGAAATATGCATGTCTCTTGCTAGAGGATACCTTGTCGATTCCGAATACAACCATAAGCTTTTTGCCAATTTTCTTGATCAATAAATATTACAGGTTTTCACATGATCTCGGCAAACTGTTTAAACTATTTAGATCATTGGCCTGTCCTATAAGCCAACCTTCTGCTAGTGCTTTGATTGCTCAATATGTTTTATCTAACTGGCATAGCCATATGGGAAATTTGGTTCTGAATTCTAGGTGAAACATGCTTCTTGCATGCTGAAAAAGTGAAAATATATCAGTGACACCCTCTTTCGTTGGATGGGAAGCTTGAATGCCACTTTTTATACTGAAATGTTGACACCTCTCAGTTGTGTTGTATTTAATCAGTTTTTTGTTTTTTATGTAGTCTTTCTTATTGCACCGGTAAACTTTACAGTAACCGTGGAGCAACAGATTCCTCTGCTCATGGAGAACATTCATGGGGCCCGTCATTTGATCATGGCATTGATAATGACCCCCTGTGGAACTTTGGTCCTAAGGTTGGATTCTGTTCATGCTTTCTGTACACATACTGCAATATGTAGTACTTACATCTGCGACCTGTTTCTCAGGACGGTGAGAATGGCGATTCAGATCTCTTCTTTGGGCCGCAAGGTCTTCCACCGATAAGGACTGGAGGTTCCTCATCTGGTAGTTTGTTTGTCAAGGAACAGAAACCACCTTTTGATTCCGTTCCTGGTATTTCCACATCGTTGACATCGTCTACGATTACCGGATCCTGACCCTGAGCCCCCCGAGTATTTTCACAAGGATTATCGGCGGCCCCTACTCCGATGAGCTGCTTGCCGCCATTCGGATACGCCCCGCCTCCGTATCCCCGCCCGCCCTCGTCGCCGGCAACCTCCACTGGCTGCCGGACCCAGATAGCAGCAGCGACCTGCTGGTGTGTCGACCCGGTGGCCGAAACGTTCCGGTGGATGCGGCCTCCTCCTGCTGCGGTGGAGGCGGACGCCCAGGCCCAGGCGCTGCTGGAGCTCGACGGCAGGCTCACCATGACCCTCACTCGCGGGGACCTGGCCACGGCGGAGCTCTGGGTGCTGCAAGACTACGAGCGCCACGATAACTGGGCCTGCAAGCTCAAGATTCCTCTGCCCCCGGCGGCCGACATCGTCCGCGACCGCCCAGGCGCCGTCGCCGTCGTGTCGCCGGAGGGAGACGTGACGGTCCACTGCACAGACTGCCTGCTGCAGTGCGACGCCAAGGGGAGACTGGGAGAGTGCGGACGCGTCACCAGCAGGAGCACCATCGGATCATCGCCGTGCCGCATATGTTCAGAGAGAGCCTCCTTCCGCATGGCTGCGTCAATGGTCGAGAGATCACAACTGGGTACGAGCGCATTCAGTATCCTCCTTTCTTCATACACTGCAACTGCCATCTTCATTCAGGATTACAAATCGGTGGCGTCTGATTGATTTCCCGCCACCAAAGTTTGCTTTGCGTTACCAGAACTACTAGTCTGCACTGCTCAACAGGAAAATAATCTTACATTACAGCACACAGTACGTGTATTCTGTTCTGTCCAACCACAGCATTGCAATAATGTCCATTCATAATAAATCAGCTTCCATTAGCAATTAACTTTGAACAAGAGTCAACAATCAAAATCTGGTTTCCTTATACAACAACATAACAGGCTAGAGATCGGCATCCCTGCAAAATCTTTCTTCAGTCTACGTAACAGCCAACTGCTTGCAGCAATCTTACATTGAGCTGCAAGCAGGAACAATGATACACATACACGGCCAATCTCTGCCCCTCTGCAAGTAAAAAATGGTGCGCACGCTGGAACAAGCACGTGCGTAACTGCCCTCTACTGTTCAGAATTAATCTCAGTTAAATTAGCTGCAGAGAAATATCTGGTAGGGTTATTCGACTTTACATCTTTTATATGGCACAAATCCCCTTGCAGATTGACTTGTGTTGCTGCCCGGTTTCACTCTTACGAAGGCTGAATTCACGCTCGGTTTCAGCTCAAAACTTAGAGCTGCCTCTGGCACCTGAATTGCCCCAAGTGAATCCTTGACAACTTTGCAGTTGGTAGAGGCCTTCGTCTGAACATCGCTCATGCAGTCTGAACTGGATTCACCTGAAGGGCTCTTGCCCGTATCACTCTCACAGGTACCTTCAGTGTGCAGCCCCATACCAAATCCTCTTGGATGGCCAACCGGAAAACCGTAGTAAGGCCACCATACATGAAGAGGGGAAATCCTAGCATCCCCAGACTCACCCATATGAAACTGTAAAGAATGGTAAGGAAGAAGCCATCCATTATGGGCAGGGTATGCTGCGACCCCTCCAATTGAGGATGCCTGTGACGCTTCTTGTTTAGAAGATTGAGATCTTTTTTCACCATCTCCACATCCCCCATCCGAGGAACAAACTTTCTTTGGGTCTGGAATAATAACTGTCTTCCCAAACAGCTTCAAACTAGTTTCTTGCACTCCTGATGATGAATCCTCTTCAGATAAGCCACCATCGCTGTTGTCCAGCTTTATTTCCTGAAATTGAAACATGTCCAACCTGATAAGCATACATACTCATTCACTAACTCACCCAACCTGAGGACAATTTACTTACTCAACAAATCGAGGATGATCCGTACAATGGCTGTTTTTCTTACCTGACCAGACTGATCATCCTCGATTTGTTGAGTAAGTAAATTGTCCTCATTCGCCAACGCAGGGACATTATTCCCATCATCCGATGACGCAGGGGATGTACACCCTGTTGACGGATTGGATACAGATGATCCAAAAGCATCCGACTGCATCGCAGACAGCACAGACACAGGTGAACCATTCTCTTGGTCAGAACCAGATGACGATGAAACAGGGGCAAGCTTTGGCTGGCCCATTGCAGGATTTGCCATGGTGCTGGAATCAGCACACTTGCGAGGGTATGGATGCAGTGGTTTTCTCTTTGGCCTTGGGGGTGGGATCTCGATCGCATTACTTGCACCAGGTTCGCGCACCACCTGCACAGTAAGCAACTCGAATGAGAAATATGAGAGTGAACTCAATTTGTGAGAGTTAGCTGCTAGCAAATCTCATTGTACAACCACATATGATGTACTAATTTCATTGTAGTATATAGCAGCTAAATTGATCACAACTATCAGGAGGGTTAAGCACCTTGGAGAAAAACTTCTGAGCATGGCTCCGAATCTGGACAGCAGTCTTTGTGCCAATGTGTTCTAAACAACAGTTTGGACAAATCAGAAAACCAATTGCCAATGCTCTCTAGCTTAAGGTCACATAAGCAGTCTGCACGCACCTTGTATCTGGCGCCAAGACCGACCATAAAGCTTCAGTGCCTCCAGGAACTTCTCATGCTCTTCTTCCGTCCACTTCTCCCTCTGCTTTGTGATGGTGTAAGGCTTCCGAACCTATGGGATATCATTAGGCATGGTGACGGTGCTGTAGGATAGTAAACAAATACACACTGAAATGAACCAACTGGCATTTGCATACGGATCTCAAAAGTGGGACAAGAAATGGGTACCTTGACAGGGTACCCATCCATCCCCTCCTTGGGTTGCATTGCATCATCGACCAGAGGAGATTTGGCAGCAGCATCCAGCGGCCGCCTTTTGTCAATTGGCAACCCAGATGAGTCTAATCCATCCCTTTCCTGGAGGCAACAACAGGAAACCAAGATTAGTGCTTCAGCTAAAACGTGTGGCCATACATTCTTGTGATACCTGTTAAGTTGAAATTATGCTAAACTTTACCATGCAAAACATCCAGATTTGAGCTTGCACAGTGTCTCTAATCTCTTATTGGCTTATTGCTGGGTGGGAACAGCTAAAGCTAAACTTTGCTTATTGTCTTTTAATGATTCACTGCTTAAGATTAAATGATGTAGTAGTTACCGTAGTAAAAAAAACCGTAAATGAGTACAGCAAACTACCAGGAGTCCAGAACTGGTAGACATCAATTTTTCTCCCGAATTTGGCATTTTGGCTTACCAGTGTGCCAGATATCTTTAATCGTGCATGCTAGTATTGCCCACCTCGTTCTAGAACTCTCCATACGTGTACCACGATTTGCGTGCAACCGAAACCCAACGAAGAAGCGTCTAGAAACGGCACATTTTTTAAGAATAGGATAAAATATTCCCATTAAAAAACATTTTTGGTCCAATAATCCACATGGAAACATTTACAAAAGAAATCTGAAGCTCAATGGGCACGGGAAAAAGCAGTACTACTTCTTCACCCAACTCGTTTCATCAAAAAGAAAATCTACACAAGGGCCAAGTCTTCAACACCGACAGGCAAGAATCAAGTGGAGGGGAAAGGAGAAGAAGAGATCTTTACCTCGACCTGCACCATAGACTCCATGAGCCGGGCCCAGAGCTCAAATCTCCGGTTCCTCGGCGGCCTGGTGCGCTCGGAGCGCCCAGGACAGAAGCAGCGGCACCGGCACCGGCGACAACAGAAAGCAGAGGCCGAACCCGAGGAAATCTGCCGCCTCCGTGACCGGGATCGCCCAGGAGACGGGAAAAGAAAAATCTCTTCTCCGCGTTCCCGAAGAACTCAACAGGAAAAGGGGAAGAAATGGAAATATCGGCCGCGGGGAGAATCCGGCGACGCAGAAAAGGAGCACGGGCTACGCCGGAGGGATGCTGGGATGGGAGGAAGAAGCGGCGGAGAGGAATTGGCGGAGGCGCCCGCGAATGCAGATGGCGAGAGGAAGGAGCGGCGAGAGATTTTTGGTGGCAAGCAAGGGGAGGGAGGCGGGCCACGTTGGACGTGGGGCCTACTTGTCAGGGCCGGAAATTTCCAGAAGGGCCAGGGATCTAGTGGCTGAGGAGCCTCCGGGAGAAGGGGCCCACTCGCAGAGGAACGCCTGGCTACCTGGATTTTTTTTATTTTTCCTTTTGGAGGGAGGGTCCCCTTCCCATTTATCTACTAGTATCTGATATTTTTGGTACCACTAAATACTCCCTGCTTCCTTGGGTACATATATAAAATTTGGAATACTTTCAACTAATTAGTTTGTGCTAAACGACCGCCTCCAGGACTAAGGCTATATATGCTTTCGTGGAACGGAGGTGGTAACTCATAGTTTTCAGCTATAAAATAAAAAATGTTGCCGAGAGTTTCTTGTGATTAACAGATCATTGTTGGATTGGCATGCATAGGTGAGCAAGTAGATGAATGTCCCGTGTATGCGCTTTGGTGTTTTGCACATGTTGAAATCCGCAGGAAGGAAAGAATGAAAGAAGGAGCTGAGAAAAAAGGCCTAGCCTGGCTGCAAATATCTGCAGCCGCTCAACACAGGAGAGGCTGATACTTCATTTGGATAAACTTAGCATGCGCACAGTGGGAAAAAAGAAAAATTCTCAAGGGGAAAAAGGGAAGGTATAAAAGTGCCAGGTGAGGTGACTGAGGTGGTAGGTACCCTCGCCTCGCCTCGCCTCTGTTTTGGCCACAGGAAATTTGATTTCTTTTAAGAAAAAGCATCTGTCTTTATCCGGTGCCTGATTACCCACCTCGACACGTGTCCACCCTCTCACCCAACCAATCGCGGGTAGGCGGCGGGCGTTAAAATTAGGCCAGAGCTGCCAAAGCGTTCCTGGCCACAAGTTTTTGCAAGCCTGCCCAGTCAGCCCTTTTAGTTTACTTAAGCTAACCCACACTTCCGATGAGCTATCTAATCTTAGCAAACCATATACTTATTATGGAGTGTTTCTAGGAGTAGTTGATTATATTAATATATATATATATATATATATCTATATACTATTATACCCCCTCGCAAAAAAATATATTATTATATCCATGAAGCTTCAGGCAGCTCCACCCTCCTCTGCTGTATGAATGAAGATTTTGACAGGCAGCGCACAAGAAAATATAATACGCCGTGCCAGCAATATATCTATATATAATAGGAGTTGGAAAATGAGTGTTAGAGTAATTTGCATTGGTAGCTAGGTGGGCTTTAATCGTGCGCGGTGGGCCATACAAAGGATAGGATTGTTAAGAATTAATATCCCCCGGCGTCTGCGTGACTAGGAAAAGAGTAATTGCATTGTTAGCTAGGTGTATATGAACACAGGTGAACCAGATTCCGGCGTCGATCCGCCCAGTCCCTTCCCTCCGGCGGCCTCTCCGACACCGGATCGACGGCTGGTGTAGCTGTAGCTGTAGCTGCTAGTTTAGGTCTGTATCTTATCTAGTAGACTAGAGTTTGCTCGTCATCTTCTATGGCGACGGAGCTTTGGGTTCCGGCGGTGGAGGAGTCTCTACCCCGGGTAATTAGTTTCCTCCAGGTCTTGGGCGACGACGACGGTGACGGCTTCGGCGAAGATTCTGTGAGATGCTTTGGCTTTCTCTGCTTCGGCTCCGGTGGTCGTGTGGAGCTCTCGGGTGATGCTGGCGGCGCTGCGTCCGTCTTCTCCATCTCCGGCGGCGGAGCTAGGGTTTGCTTGCCAGCAGCAGCTGGTGGAGCTTGGGTTCCTGGCGGCGCCGGCGCGGAGTAGGAATAAATCCTCTTGGGCTCCTCCTCGCCCCGCTGGCGCTCCACTCCGGCGCTATCGGCGAGCCTGTGGAGAGGAGAGAGCTCCTTGCGAGGAGCACATGTGCAGGAGTCCAGTCTCGGTTCTTCTTCGTCTCCGGCGGGCGGTGAAGGTTCGAGGCTTTTGTCTTAAGGATGCAGAGCAAGCTGGCGGTCCTGCGGTAGCTTGGTGCTTGGCCCAGACTCGATCTTCCCGCGGCGGCGACGGTCGCCGGCGGCGAGCCTTGGTCCAGGGTCGTCGGAGCTTGGGGCGGGTCCCCTACTGATGGATCTTCAGCGTTTGCTTTTTCTACTGCGGTTCTTCCCAAAGCCATGCGGCGATGGAGCTCCTCCCGACCTGGGGATGGCGGCGACAGCTTCTGGCGGCCTCCGGCGACGACCGGTGGTAGCGGATTCCAGAGGATTCGGCTTGCAGAGGTCTCAAGGACCATAAGTGCAATTTCTTTATTTTTTAGGGGCCTTTGTGCAAGTAGACTGGTGGAACAGCTATATTCTGTATCCTATCTGAGCGTATCTGTATTTATACTGGACTTTGTACTGTTTCCTTAACTTGATACAGGTATGTTCGATAAAATAAAAGCTAGGTGCATATATGCATGTTTCAATTATAAAAGTCTCCCCGAGTGTCCAATATATATACT
Source organism: Panicum miliaceum (assembly GCA_032594955.1). NCBI lineage: Eukaryota > Viridiplantae > Streptophyta > Magnoliopsida > Poales > Poaceae > Panicum > Panicum miliaceum. Next base: position 50,396,543 of record CM064062.1, read on the forward strand.
TTGTCAGGTAAAGACAATACAGTTTTACATCTATAAAATTCTGCTAAAAGCAACCAAGATGAGCTAACCGGAGTATTTCTAGGCCACAGATTAAATAATAATAATGTCAGCCAATGTACGCACGCACACTAGATGCATGGATGCCCTAATTAATCTTGCAAGAGGGCATACGGTCGAGGCTGGCTCCTAACTTCAACGGCCACCTATGTTCTTTTCGTTACTTTCTACAAATTTGACATGTTTATCGCTCCTAACTTGTAAAAAATAATGGAGTACTAATACAGGAAAGTAGAAACGACGAATAGAATGGATGCAAACAAAAAGAAATCCGAAATACTGTACGTGCTAATATTGTTTGCTGGTAGCTGGATGGAGAATGGGATGGAAGCATCTGGAAACGAGTAGTCCTACAGCTACAGCTACAGCTAGCATAGCATGCACCAGACTCCGCAGCAAGGTCAAACAAGAGAACAAAAGGAAATTATTTTAATAATATAAAAAATGACGAAGGGATTGAAGACGCACTTCCACCAGAGCAAGAGTGCTCCCGTACATGTGGCTCTGATTTCGTCCTGCGTTTTACATAAGAGAATTATAAATTATCAATAGTGGCAGGCAGGCAATTAGTCAGATCCACGAGTACGTGTATCACTTTTGTGGTGGAGGTGCGTTGTGAGATCTGCACATCATATACGTACTGCAGCCATGTATATATGTATTTCTCATTTTTTTTTATAAAAAAAGAAGAAGAGGGAGAAGAAGAAGCATGCAGCCATATGTGGGCACCATCTATTGTTTGTTACGGAGGAACACAACTCACTTGTCTACTGTAGTAATATTGAACTGTACTGTCAGTTAGCTAGCTCAATACTATATAATTAACCTGACCAGGTGACTGACTAAGTGGGTCTGTGCAGTGAACATTTCTTCAATCAGGATTAGCGGAGACAAATCATTCATTCATCGAATTGGCACAAGATTAGCAGCGGGTAGCTCTTGGATTGAAGATGGTACAAGCAAAGGCTGGCACTACCAACCCAAACTGGCATGCACTAAACTACTCGAATTCTATATATTTTTTTCTAATCAGGATGAGATCTTTTGGCTGATTTCTAGTGGGGACACGTGGAGGTGATGAGGTGGTGGCGTGGAAAAGTCACCTTCCCCTCGGTTGTACTACCGTGCTATGCTGTGCTGCGTGTCAACCGGACCCACCCACGCTTCTTCAGATCCGCATCATGTGGACATGAGAGCAGCAGCGGGCCCCACGACACTGTTATTATTTTATGCACACCGGCTGCATCATGTGGTCCTGATATTTGCACTGCTTAATTCTTTTTCTTTCCTTTCATTTCCACAAGCAAGAAGCGAGAAATGTCGGCATGCATACAGGTGATGACGCTACGCGACTACGGTGCGTAACCAACCACCAACTAACCCCCTTCATTTCACACTAATATATATGTTAGGTCCGTCCTAAACTGTTACCTGGTCAGCAATCAATCTATGCCAACCCATGACCCATCCAAGCAACCAGCAACCAATCTCGCTTCGAACCTCCTCCCTTCCAAGAATCTAGAGTGCACACTACAGCTGGGAATATGGCGCACAGTCGCACCGAGCGTAATACATGAACCATACATAGACAATCAACATCTGCTTAGATATCGTCGTCTCAGATGCTGATCACAAATCTCTCATGTCCAATCCAGAACACGGACGGGGACTACAGGCAACTTGCTTAGCAGCATACAGCTATACATAATACCACTAGACGCAAGTGCGCAACCCTTCTGCTGATCCTACAGGTAGATACAGTTAAATCTGAAAATGCTTGCTAGCCTACTGCTGCACCATACTCCCCCACCACCCTATTCTCTGAATCAGATAGACACCATCAGAGCACACAACAAAATTTTGGGGAGCGTAATCTAGATAGCCATTTGACGGGTGGGTGAAAGGAAGGAATAACTTCCACAGTCGGCATAAGGTTAACCTTGCACCTCTACTCCTTGTTCCGGGTCGCTCGGTCTTTCTTGTGCCCTCCAAGGATACGGGAGATCTGCAGACCTCTGCTGAAGGCCTGGTTGAACAGCATCCTGGTCTGGAATTCGGATACGAATGGGAACCAAGCAAGGAAGGCGATGGGTGTGAACAGGAGCAGTCCCATCAGGATCTCGTAGCCCCGCGCAAGAGCCTTGATCGATCCCCAGAGCCCAATCTTTTGAATCACAGGCCTGATCGCTTGGGCAATCTGCAAAACAAGGCAACCCATGAATAAGCAGATACATTAATTAGGAATGGAAATTAAAGGGATAGCGGAAAGAGAGAACATGTTCAGGCACTAACCAGGAGCAAACCCCATCCGGTTGGCATGAACGCAAGGATGCAGACAAAGATGTCCAGAACCGTCATGCCAGGGATTGCTATCAAGATTATCACAATGGACGTAAATGTTATAAATATGAGACCCTTGATCAACCGGAACACAAGCTGGAACTCTGCACTGAATCTTCTCCTGCCCACTGAAACAGTCTGGAAAAGAAAATACAATAACTGAGTGCTCCAGCTAGCGAGACCAGCTAAATCAGAGACAGTTCTTAAAGAAAGACTGCATTTTATTATGATTCTAGCATTTCAAGAGCTAAGCAAGTTAATACTACAGACAACTAAATTGCTAAATTTATATGAAACAAAGGGAATCTCACTGTATACTATGCATTATCACAACCAATCCAATGAGTACACATGAGTACCACGGTTAATGGAAGAAGCATTAAAATGTAATATTACCTTCATAACGAGCAAGATGACAAAAATTACAACCCATGAGAAACAATAGACCTGCAAAAGTGCATTAGTTAGAAACATCGTGCCAGATAAACAGATGAAACCACCTTAATTTGACAAATAAGATAAGTAGATTACCAACACACTGTGGGTATCCTTGGTTATCTTCTTTGTTATATTCAAATGATACACAAGTCCATATTGGTAGATGAAGAAACGCAATGCAAGCAGTATCTCAACAATAGTACCACGCTTCCCAGAGTGCCGAAGAGGCTCTTGCTCTTTGTCCCACCATGACTCCCAGCTTTTCTCTGGCGCTACACCAATACCTCCACGATTGCTGATCCACTTGTGCCAATCAGTCCAGTCATCCACAATCTTCTGCCACTCAAATCCAGAAGGATTGAACAAGAATGGTGCAAAGAGCCAAGTGCCCACCATGAACCACATGGAGATGGTGATGAACAGGTATGTTATAGCCCCTCTATATGACTGCCCAAATATTTCATACACGACTAGCAAGATCATCAGCTCGATACCCTTGACAAAATGGCTTCGGGAATAAAGCCGATAGTTGTCAGCAAATTTGGCGTGGAACACCACAAATCCACGTCCAGTGGCTCTATATTCAGCTCCTCCATGGAGTAACGTCCTTCCGTAGTAATGAGTTTTGGTCCCAAGTGAAAATGTGAAGAAAACAGAAGCCAACTGGAGTTGCATTAGTACAAAGTCACTCAGTGCCGTTCTGAATCCTCTCTCCAGACCGATTTCCATCATCATGGGTAGCGCCATCAAAAATCCAAGTTGCACAAAAGATTCTGATGCAAGAGCAACCTGGAGAGGCGCATTGTGCACAAACCTCCTTCCAGTAGCCAGTGCTTCATCAAGTCCACTGAGGACAAGATATAACCGCCCATAGAGGAAAACATACACGGTCCACACTGTAATCTAAGTCCAAACAGAAATACCAGAAAGGTTAAGGGTTAACCAATGAATGGCTATGAAAGTGATCAGTTCAGGCCAGAAAAATACCATTGTACTGAAGTAGAAACCAATTGTTGTATAGTAACAGGATAGCATTCTGAAGAAATCAAAGCGGTGACCCAGCCGATAGATGTCACGACTCAGCGTCTGTTCGCCATTACCATTTGCTATCTTTGCCTCAAATAGAGATATCTGATTAAGACCCACATCCCTTCCCTTGCCAACTTGCATGTATTCATGATGAGTAACATTGCCTTCACGCAGTGTGGAATTGAATCCTGCATCATAAAGGAACATAAGAGGCCACAGTATAACCAGAACAATTCAAGATTTACTAAGTCAAGAAGCGATGGCAAAAGTTTAGTACCTGCAAATATATCCTCACTAAGATTGATAATTTTGGATGCTTTACTCACACCACCCCTTGTAAGGTGGAAAAGACGATCGAAGATATCAGGATGGCCATAGTGAAATCGAACCCTGGGCAAAGAGATGTTAAGGAAAAGAATGTCAATGCCAAGAAGTACAAAAATACTCTTTAGAATTTAGAGTCAAGTTGCTGTCCAGTACTAGTAACCCTGGGGAGAACAAATATACCGAGCAGATGGTTCATACAACTCAGAGACTAACAAAATTTGAATCAATAGACTGCACAACGTCAAACAGTGAATGTACAATTGATCTCAGATGAATACCTCAGTGGATTGGCAAGTACACGTTGTCCAATGGTCACAAAACTAGTCTCCTGATTTGACATGAACCACGCAAGGGATGAAACACTGCACAAATTAAGAAGAAAATTAACTGCAGTACGAAAAACAGAAATATACAAGATATAGCTCAAAATAGTCCAAGGTGGTGGCACAGCCACATAGATGCATAATTTAGTCATAAATTCACAATTCATAAAAGTAGCACATGGAACATTACCTGCCAGTAAATATGTGTTCTCTTACACCAAGTATTGATGGGTATCTCACACCATCATGTTTCTCCTCAAACTCTTGCAAAAGATTCCTCATCTTCAAAGCCTCCTCCATATAGTGTTCCTGCCATGACAAATCGACATAAGCAAATGAAAAAATGCGCAGAAATAATTTCCTGAAACCTCAAAGTGGACAAAGCTGTACCTGATTCATATCTATAGTTTGGAGACACTCGCCTCGAGTGAATATGATTGCGTGGTTCTGATTTTCTGGCTTTCCTTCACCTAGAATAGCATTACCTGGAAGTTTTATCTTGTAGATTACCTGCAGCGTAAATATAGATGCCAAGTAAGTGCAATGCATTTTGGACCACAATGGCTGTGAGAAGCCATTACTTCCAAAGAAGGAAAATCTCAATTTAAATTGGACATTTCATCTAAAAGTGTTTAAGTTTTCTAGATTGCACATTAAACATTTCTAACATCTGCACTCACAATTACAACAAGCATTTCAAATAAATAATTATACATCAACAAAGCTCTTCAGGGCTACATGACTTTGGGACGAGGGGGGCGCATATATCACCAGAATAGACCAAGTATCAAGCAAGATAAACCCTGAGAAAATTCCACCCAAGGAATACTGAATTAACAACACATTTTTTTTCATTACCTGATCAAGACTCTGACCAGGCTCATTAGCTTTTGTAACAGAAGCCTTCACTAATGCTGAGTAGTAAACCTTTTCAACCTTCTTGTTCCTATCTTGACTAGGCGCTTCAACTTCATCAATATAGGCAACCCGCAGCGATGGATATCTGTCAAAAATGCCCATTCTGTTATTTCAGTGCCATCATACAACATATGATGTAACTAGGCAGCCAATTGTTTCATTATAGCGAATTATAAAACAAAATGTTACAGGGTATGTTGATTATGTAAAAGGAAAAGTAACACAAGAAGACCAAAACATATGTAGGACAGAGCTCCTGCATGGTAATAAACAAACTCCCCATCAAACTAAAGAGCACAAGGTTTCTTTTCATATAGGAGCATATAATTTGAAAATGAAGCAAACATAATAAACCCACATCCCAATCTAGCATTTATCCAGAATTTTTCAATGAAACTCACGTTGTCATTAGCCTCAAAATGTCATGTGCACAAGGTTCGCCAGACCGTTTCTGGATTCCATATTGCTGGCATGAGACAACATATGTAAACTTCATGTCAGCTATGGCCTTGCATTGTGTCATTAACTGTGAGTCCTCAGACATCAGTTCGGTTGCTCTGTAACCTTCCATAAGATCTAATGGACAAGGAAGAGATGTCAGCACATACATCAAAACTCAAAAGGTATGCATTCAGAACAATAGCATAGAATGACCCATTAGACATACCATCATCTTGGGCCATATCAAGAAAAGCCTGAAGCTCCAAAGCTTTTCGGTAGTACATCATCCCTCTTACTGTGTAGACAACAGTAGCAACCGCAAAAATAAATGAATACAATACATATTTAATAAATCCAGGCCACACAAGAGAGATAACATACCAGTTCTTGTCAATGTCTGTCCCCTATATGATGCCCAAAGACGAAGCTCCTCTTCCAATCCTTCATCCTCACGGAGCTCCTCTTCACTCTTTCGGTCCACTCTTTCAAGGAAATTTTTCCATTCATCTTCAAAGAGGTTAACAAATGTAAAGTTGCAGTGTCAGTTTCTAAAAGGACATCAGAGAACAAAACCAAAAGAATTCGCATCAACATCAATCCAAGGAAAGAAAATAACCTGGGTAAATCTTCTGTAGGTAGAAAAGGATGGAAACTCCATCCTCATTTGGTTCTTCTAGAATTTGTGAGGAGAACAGAACATCTTCCTTGTAATAAGGAGTCAAGACACTGCGGTATAGAAGTAATTGCAGGAAATATAACATTTGCAGAAGTGACTGGGCAACAGCTTGCATGTATTTGAAAAAAATGCAGAAACAAATATAAGCAAGAGAAAATATATAATCTGGGTTGCCCAGATGAAACAAATAATTAAGGATATTGCAGTTCAAACCAAAAATGGCCAAAAACAAAAAACATTTCAGACAGTTATGAAAGAATCACGGTAGACAATATATGATATTGACTAGGAAAACTCCACAGCCATCAGATAGTAATGAAGCAATCACGGCAGTCATATACAACACTGAGAGCAGAAAAACTACACAGCGATAAGGTAATATAATGATCAATCTTTAACAAACAAGGTTTGAGAAGAACATAAGTTACTGAATCAGAGCATAGCAGATACACAAGAGAATCAGTAGTAATAACTTACGAGAAGGGTAACATATTCCGCACTTTAGGAGCATTTGGCATCTCCATAAAGAGAGAATTTGCAAAGAACGATATTCTTCTTCTAGCATCAAGGTTTGTAGGGACATCCATAGCAGACTCCTTCACAGTTAGGAGAAGGTGAAGCCTCTTTATCTGAAACATAGATAATATTTTTAATTATAACATGAAGGACAATGATCATGCCAAAATCTCTGTTATTAAGAAAATTACAGGGCTTAAAATCAAACCTTTTCAGTCCATGCATCTGATTCATCCATGGGGAATCTAATAGCTTTAGCAAACAACTGATCTTGCTGATCTAGTGGTGTAATTCCTTCATGTTTTCTATTATTTCCGCCATGTATGGATTCCAACATTCTGGAAGAACGAGCGACCACAAAATCAGACAACCAATTCCGAGAATCACCAGATACGATGACAGAAAATGGCACTGTATTATTATATTTGAAGAAGAGTATCATGGATTACAGCACTAAACTCACCCGCCGAGCTGCTCGTCCTCCATTATATCCCTTGTGACCACCTCAAGCATATCTTGAAACAAAATGACAACTTGACCCAAGTCTTCTTCTTTGTTCTTTTGCTGTAATACAAAGAAACAGATGCAGTGTGAAGCTATCCTTTGTGAACACAATCCAAAACAATGACGGCAAGTCTTATTTATACCAGTAACTCAAGCAAGTCAATAAACTTCTTGCTCAGTGCAGGAAGGCTCCTCATATTCAGATCCTTTATCAGGGTTTCCTCTGCTATGTGCTTATCCACGACATCAAAAATCTCTTTTATGACACTGAAATAAGCGCCAAAAGCAGCTTCAGTTTAGCAGATAACAAAACACGTCAAAGTACAATAGGCTCCCTAGATATGCCAGCCTACCCACCCACCCTCCTCTTTTCCCTTCTGATATGGGACAAGGTCACCCCTAGATTAAATAAAGCTACGCATTTCAAGTCTCAGCACCTCCAGATCAACAACATGGTGAGTGGAACCATAATACCATTGTATGTGGTGAATTAAAGTTAGTGAAGGCTTCAAGGAACCACCTATTGAATGGCTGACATTAGTATTAAACATGCTCAGAAGCTGCATGAATGACAGTTGAGGACAAATTAGAGACTCGGATTTCAGATTTTGCAATTCATCATAGCTTCATTCTGCTTCAACTAAAGGCATAGAGTGTTTCAAGCAGAATTTGTATTATATTAGATTTGATGCTATGTTGCATTCGGCCCAGACAAGGAGCTATCATGCGACCATTTATTAACAAATAACAATCCTGATAAGATAAAACATACATTTTCTCACGCTGTCCAAATACTAAAGTATTGATGATGTTTTTAAAGGAAGCATAGCATTCTCTGATAGCATAGGAAAAGTATGGATCTGATCCCATCCTCTTCGTCAGATCACGGTCTTTTCCACCACTGTCTGCTGCCATATCCAACGCTATTGGAATCTACAGTACAGTAAATAAACAATTAACCCCTGAATCCACAAACATAGTAAGTAGAGAAAATACAGAGTGATCAAAAGTGTATACCTTGCTAGCAAGTAGGAACGGTGGCCACTGGAATATATTCAATTCACGATCTTTACAATATGGAACAAGTAGTAAATCCATCTCCCTGTTATCTATGAGATCTTCTTCACGGAAACTTGTAATAATTAGGTTCCACATTTGAGCGAATCTTGCAGCTCTTTTATCTTCCTCTTTTTCATCACCAGAAGCCTAAAAACCAAAGTATATCAGAAAAATTATTGTTTGTTCAACAGAGATATGCCAATAAATAATATACTCATAAAGCCAAATTTCATACTAGAAATGAATACCTTGGGCTTCCTGGAAAAAGCGGCCCGGAAACCTTTGCTCTTGTTTGCATCAGAAGGGATCAAGCGCTCATTGAAGGCCACAGGCAAAGATTCAAAGCGAGATCTCAACATTCCTAGCGTCCTTATCTGATTTTGTTTACAAAGGAGTCTATCATAAGTTCCTCATGATAACTAATGCTCCATGACATTAGGGGGGAAATGAGTCTTTTACAAAAAACACTGAAGGGCCAACACATATAATGCATTGAGCAATGAAGCGAAATACATAAGCATATTACTAACCTCACCAAGACGGCGATAAGCCCCGTAGATACCACCAATCAATGTAGAGAAAAGTGCATACCAAATTTGTGTGTCCATGAAATATACCTGGATAATTTAAATAACAAGGCTCAGCACATTAGTCAAATGAGTTCTTTTTTGAATGGGACGAGAGAAGTCAAGGCACACCAGAATTATTGGAGCCCAAAGTGCAATAACAACACCAATGTTGTTACTTCCTGCAAATTAAACATAAATAAGAATGCAAAAATAAATCCAAAATATAACATAGGAAATTTCAGGAATAAATACCATGAGGAAAAAACTCGTGCCACTGGAATGACCTAATTGGTTCTCTCATTATATCTTTGGTCGGCTGTACCAGAGGCTTGATCTACAACAAGACAGCAAAGAAATGAACGAACAGCAGCAGTAGATGACTTAGTACCCACACCGTATTAAAATTTTATACATTCAAGATAAAGGAATGGCTCCTGTTAGAATGTTACGGTAATACATATTGAGTTCCGTGCACTGAAATTCAGGCAAGACCATAAGCTTTCATGAAAAGGTCAGCAATCACTAACTCACACGTCAACACCAAAACCACATTGCAGCAAATCCGCAATAAAATAAACTTCGAAGAAATCATGATCCAAGCTGTCAGACATTTTAATTTATTTTGTTCTTTAATAGTGATGGCACAAACTTCATGTTCAAGGATACCAAAATGAAGCATCTACAGATAAACGTACAATAAACAAGATCGAAGAAATGAATCTTTACCTCGATATAGAAGCTTACTGTCAACTTCATTGCCAAAAGAAGAACCCAAAACATGGTATACCTATCAGGACAACAACGCTCAGTAACTGGAAAATATGTAACACTAAAAGAAGACACTGCGAAGATGAGCTAATATGTTAACATACTTGAAGAGGGAGAATGCGCCTTCATGCATTCCTCTGCCAACAAATAATCGCGGCTGCAGATAAACATAGGATCTCAATGAAAGGAAATTGACAACCTTAACAATCTAAATAACAGCAGAAACATGAGGACGAAAGCTACCTGAGACCACCACATCATGAACGTTATGACCTTAAAATTTGAACTTTCTAGGAACCTTCTCAGGAATGGGAAAAGAAATAGCATGGAGGCAAGCATGTTTGGAGCCAAATATATCACAACAGCCAAAATGTACAAAGATGGTTGATTCTGACCATTACCAAGCCAGCTTTTTATTGTTCTTGCCAGACCAGTAGGATTCTCCCAGGTATATGCATAAGTTACAGGTAAAATCACAACCCAAGCAGCAGCTGATATTAACTTCAAGACATATCGCAGCTTCACTGCAAATGACATGCTTCTTCTTGCTTTCCAGCTAAATACAATGTCCAGGATAGCTGTTAAACACAATGCAGGTTGATTTAAATTTATGAAACTCAACCTGAATGTAAGAAATATAGACGCAAATGAAGAATAAAGTGTTACTCTCCAAAAAGCGATGCAGTTAAATATATGACCCTTCAGTGTCATGTTGCAAATTCATTATTTGCCAGTCAAGAAACTGAGGAAGAGAGTGCTAAGTTACATGCCTATTAAGGCTGCCAGTATTACGTAGCTGGCAAAAGCAAATAGCAGGTAGCGAAAAAACAGTCAAGTAGGATCAGGGTATCTCAATGGAAAGAATAGCCTGACAACGTACATGTTGTTTTTATCACAAAGAGCACTAGAAACATGAAACCTTCTAATTAGATTGTCATATCAAAGTTCTGTAACAACTACTGAGCTCCCTAGCAAAGAACATGTGACCTGCATTGAAAAATATGCAAACAGGACGAGGGAGAAATGATGGAGTAAGGACCAAATACCTTGACCCAACTTCAATACTGCAGCAGAAATAAATATGCTCAAAACCTGCTTAAACACTCCTGTATCAAAGATATCGCTTGGTGTGCCACCATTCCAAGCAAGTATAATCATGGCCTATATTAAAACCAAATACCATCAGAAATACAGGGAACTGAAGGGATGACAATGGTTAGCAAACTGAGAGATGGAAAGAACTGTAACAGAGTGAAAGTGCTTAAGAAAGAGCAACTAACCTGTAAGGATAGTATCAAGAAGATCCACATTCTGTCAAAACTACGGAATATGTGCCAAAATGAACGTATCTCCACAAAATTAACCTTTCCCATCCAATGAACGCTACCCACAGATGTGTTCTCCTGGATCATAAAACCAAAAAGGTGGGTACAAATAGGATTGGAGGAAAGTATAGACATAACAACATTCATGGATCTTTATTGCAAGCTAAGCAATGTAACATACAAGGTAAAAGGCATGCAAAGCAAGTAGATCACATCCAGCTCACGTAATATCACATATCAAAAGAAACATATAGCTAAAATGAGTGTATCTACCAGAAAAAAGAAGAAGAAATAGCATGCAGCACCTGACCAGTAAATTGTACTGTCAAGTAGTTACGAGAATGAATATAGTACATAAGATGAGACAATAAAGGCTCATAAGTTACGAATTGGCAAGATAGAAGTCTGGAATCATTAAGATGATCAGTAACCTACTCCATTCAGACGATTAGGATATGCATCCTTGGGAGTCTTGAAAAAATCAGCATCAGCCCTCATAGGCCATCCTAGCCGGAAACAATCTACTGACCTGACAAGCAATATAGGAATGATTTGGCTTTCTTTACAATTTGGAGCACAAAACTGGAAAGTACCAATTCAGTTCAATCATCACTTACCAAAAGTACTCATTTAGATCATCATAGTTTCTCCAATGTGAGTGTTTTGATTTTATAGTCTTGCTCCTTTCTGCTTCCTGTTAAGAAAACTGATCAGATTTCAAAATGAATGTACGATAACATTTAACTAAATCTGCAAATGATATACCTTCTCTATGACTTTGTATATTGGAGTCACAACTTTCATCAAGAAGGCTTCTTCTTCACCACCATATGCTGGCTTAACATTTTCACCAGTCATTGGGCTCACATTGCCGGCCAACATGCCATAGAGTTCAAAAGCCATCTATTAAGATGCAAAGGAGCCTTTATCAGGATGGCCTCACCAGGATTAAAACTTATAAACAAAGCTTTATACCAGCACATAACCATTCCCCACTGAATACACCAAAACATTAAATGTTTTAACATATGCAGCTAGGTTATTTTCTAATCTGAAAAATAATATATGAAAGTAAATCTAGAATAAAAGAACACATCTTACATGATGGTAGATGTAACAAAGACATTCTGGCATGAATCTCAAATTAGCCGCCTCGCCCCAAATCAGCAGGTAGAGACCCATATAAAGAAGCTTACGCTGCTGTACTTCCTGTTGGATAGTTGGCAACCTGGCAATCATTTAGCTACTTTTAGAGAAGCGGTAAGTGATGCAGCATCCCTTTCAAGGAGGAGCAACTTTACGGATGAAATGTTGTGACAGTCAAAAAATTATAAAACAAAGGAATGCAACCATAGCTATAAGAAAATCAGTTCAAGTGATTCATATACATTTCATAATTGCTAGGAGCCTACCATAAACTGCTTTTGCGGCCAAGGTACTTGCACCACTTCTTATAATTCTTAAATAGCTTCTTCATTACAGCATCTAGAGCTTGGTCATCTAACTGAAAATAGAACATCATCATATCATTAGTATGCAAATGGGGGATACCCCAAAAGAAAGGGTCTTTTCGTTCCACCCAATGCTTCAAAGGGGAAAAAAAGGGAGAGGGGGGGGGGGGGGGGGGGGGTGTTAAATGTTCACCTTTGGCTGTTGGTCAGCTTTTGGTATTTTCCTTATGTGCACATTTGCAAGCAACAGTATCAGATGTTCCCTTTGGTTGGATACATTATCTTTCTGAGAAGAGTCTTGCAGTTAGACGGAGCATATTTTCAAAGCAATGTACACCACAGGAAAATGATTGTCACAAACAAATAATTGCCGCTATCGCTCAAATACCTGAAACCCAAACATTGCCTGGAGCCAGTCAAGAAGGTCCTTGCCGGTGGTCTTCTCATCAGGCTTCTTCTCATGATCCTTTGGCCATGGCAGGCCTCTAATATTTCGGAGTGCGTAAACAGCTGCTTGAATCTACATAATCATGAGGAACACGAAATCTTAATTGCTAAAGGTGTAATCCAACTATATGATAGTATTTTCCAATCGAATGAGGAAAAGCAGATGGATGAAAACCTCTGGGTAACGCATAACAGCTTGACCAGTACTCTCAGGATCCAGAGGAAGAATATTGTAAGGAACATAGAGCTTTTTCTTCTCCTCAACTTTGTTGTGTGTATCCAAAATCTGTGTAGCACAAGTTACAAGCACAAAAGATGCATGGGAAAGTTGTACCGCGATGCATATGATGGGCAACTAAGAATCCAGTGTGACAGTAGAAATGATTTTGCGTACCGCTTGATCGACTTCAACAGACTGTGAGACGTTAACGGCCTTCAAGACCTCGAACAAGACAGCAGCTGTTTGGTACGCTTTAGTGAGCAGGGCACTGAAGAAAATAGCAAAGAGAAGGCAGAGTGTCAAGGAAGGAGGCGGCATGACCGCAGGTAGCATAGAAGTAAAGCGAATGCCTGACCGATCAGCCTTGTCAGCGGCGTTTTGAAGCGCTTGGATGTACTTCTTGTAGTATTCACGGTAGAAACGCTGCATCTCTCTGGCATCGCTCTGGTGCACCCTTCCCTTCAATGTGGGATCGTTCTCCTACAGAATTCATTTATTTCATGGATTGTCTTGTCTGTCGCATAATAATTATGTAAAAGTCGTGCAGAGTTTGAGCATCTTGTATTGTATCTAGTGAAAAGTAGCGGGCATGGATAGAAACCAAGTGATGAGATAGATGCCGTACAAGCAAGGCTAGAAGAAGTGGTGTGCCTGTGTGGGATGTAAAGAGGGAGAAAGAATCTGTGTAGCACAGTATAGTATAGTACCCTCTCAAGCCTTTGGAGAAGTGCTGTCTTGAACTGTCGAACACCACGACCACTTGAAGTAGGGTCGAGGCGGTGCGCCTTCTCGAAGGCGTAGAAGCGGCCTGCGGGGTGGGCAGGCACGAGACGGAGGAAGAGAGTAGTGAGCATACAAGGGAAGGAATGATGGAAATGGAATGAGAATGGATGGGGAGCTTACAGAGGTATGCGACGCGCGGGTTGGTCGCCTCGACCTCGTTGGCGACACGGAGGATGGGCGCGATCTCGACGAGCGAGGAGGGTACGACCTCGCTGTCGAAGATGGACTCTCCGAGGTTGCCGACGGTCTGCGTGCGCAGTAGTCTCCTCCCGGAGGAGGGCGGGGCGGCCGGAGACGGCGAGGGCGAGGGCATGTCCGCCCTCCGCCCCGGCGCCGCCATCCCGACGCGGGGTCTGGTCCTGTTCAGATCAGCTGGCCGGCCTCAAGGGCGGGATCTCTGCAATGCAACACCACAGACCAGAATCGAAAGGAAAAGGAAAAGGATAAGCGGAATGAAATGAATGCGGTGCGCGGAGGGAGAGAGCAGCAAGCAGTGACGGCGTCGAGCGAGCTTAGCTCGCCATTGCCTTGGGGGGAAGGGAAGGGAAGGGAAGGGAAGGAGCGTGAAACCAAACCCTAGATTTGGCGGCGGCGAAGTGGCAGTGGCCGTGGTGCGATGCGAGTGGAGCACAGCACAGCACAGCTCAGCTTGCGAGAGGAAAGAGGAATGCGGAGATTGGATTGGAGGTGTGTAACGGAAAAGTTTTGCTGGGGGTTTTCAAACTTTCGGTAGCGTTGCGGGGCGGAGGAATCATGTTGGGCCTGGGATTCCGGGGGTTTTACAGCCGTGCCACTGGAGAAGGCGGCTTCTAGTGGCAGGGCCGTGATTAGGTACAGGCGGCGAGGCTATTGATCCGCACGTGTCCGTCCGTCCTCCGAGCACGTGGGCCCAACGCAGGACAGGGTCGTCGTTTGCGGCCATTTCGATTTGTTTTGTTTGCGCACGTGCCATGTCGCGTCGCCCTGCTTGGTTGCGTTCCTTGCTTCCTTTTCCGTCTGCACGAAATCAGATGAGATGTATGGGCGCATCTGATCAGCTTTATTTATTAGGCTTTAGTCAAAGCCCAAATATATACCAAAAAAAAAAAGCCCAACTTGCTTGGTAATATAATAATAAAGCTATCCGTAGGTAGGTGAGTGACTGCATACAATTGCTGCGTCGCCGCCTAGGCCTAGGTAGGCAGATCGGAGAAGAATGCTGCATGCATGTGCGTGTGCCAAACTCCGTCCGATCCATCCTCCTACTACAAAGCTTAGCTCGCTTCAGCTGCCTTTCTTTCTCTCACGCACACCAACCCAACCAGAGTCCATAGATAGATATAGGTCCTTGGGAAGGGAAGGTGGCTGAGCCATCGGCGTCTGTTTATATATCCATCGACGTCGCCAGCCAAGGAATTCCGCCATCTACAAAACAAATTGGGCCCGGCGCGAATTAAATATAAAGCAGAAAAAGGAAAGTGGAGCTAGCCTTTACTACTAGCTAGATCGGAGGCCTAACCGGGACCTGTTTCAGATAAACCGCATCTCTTGCTGTACCGCTCACCGGCTTGTGGACGGACAGTAGCTATCTCGTAGCGGACCCAGCAGCCTGCCTTTTGGTTCCCTATTTCTTTGTCGCAACTAGCTAGCTAGCTTTTGTGTGCTGTCGAGGATAAGACTGGTTTCGGCTAATTTAATAATATTCTGCGAGAGAGAATAAACCGACTGGTGTTGCTGGTCAGCAGAACTGAGTGAATATACTTTGGCCTTGCAGTTGGCATGCAGTAGTCGCAGTGGCCGACCGGCTTCTTGCAACTTTTGCCTTTTCTTCCCTTGTTATTTTGGGATGGATGTGGCCTTAGTTAGATGGATGCATGTATACTAGCTCTGATAGATGATGTGTCATGAAATATCTATCAATCTGGCAAACTTTTTAGTCAGTCAAAAAGCTAGCTAATTAGAGGGGGGGAGGGGGTACTGTGTATTCAGCGCGCGGCCGGAAATGAAATGAAAAGAACACGGGAGGGGAGGAAGGAAGGAAATCTCAAATCTCACTCTCGACAACCAGTCAGTCAGTGTAAGCGGTCACTTTTGAGACGAAGAAAGCAATGCGAATGCGAGCGTGATGGCGTGTGACACTATTCAGCTAGCCTACCACTAACTATCAGTATTCAGCAGGCAGGCAGGCAGGCAAGCTAGTCTCCTGCACTGCATGATTACTCATAGATCGATACTCCTATGCGGCATTCAGTCAACAAAGCTTCTCAGCACGCGTTTACGGGTGCATATCCCTTATAAGATAAACGACGATGTATTTGTTTTTCAGCACGATCGAGTTGACAGTTAGTTGATCACCGCACGCTTATATTATTATTCGTTCACAAGCCATCTTTATTTATTTGATGGGATGCAAGGTAAGTAATTTTCATTTGGTGCCAAACCTCAACAGTGCCCGTGCACTACTACTTAGTACTTACCACTAGTCTCTACAGTTAAAATAAGGTACTACCCTTTCCACGTAGCATCAGAAAAAGGGAAAGCAAAATAACCTTACCTGTAAAAGTACTACTACAATACTAGTTACAAATGAAAAGAAACAAAGTGCGTGTGATGAGATGAGTGGCAGGCAGCTCTACCTCCCTGCCCTGTGGCGCCACGACGAGCTCAAAATGGCACTGATCCGTTGGCTTTCAGTTCACTCACTACTCCTGGG
Source organism: Panicum miliaceum (assembly GCA_032594955.1). Lineage (NCBI taxonomy): Eukaryota > Viridiplantae > Streptophyta > Magnoliopsida > Poales > Poaceae > Panicum > Panicum miliaceum. The sequence continues at coordinate 50,413,426 of CM064062.1, forward strand.
TGGGCCCACGACAAACAGAGTGGTCTATAAAGAGTCAGCCGCTTGCTGCCATGGCAAAGCAGAAGCAGCCAACAAGAGCAGCTCCCAGGTCCAAGGCATCTATCATCCTAGAGTCTAGCAGCAGCAGCCGCAGCATGCGCGCCCCTGCGAGGCTCCTCCACGCGGCCGCCACCGAGCAGCCGCCGCCCCCAGCACCGGCGGCGGATCAGCAGCCGGTGGTGTCGGTGGACTCGGACATGGTGGTCATCCTGGCCTCCTTCCTCTGCGCGCTCGTCTGCGTCCTCGGCCTCGCCCTCGTCCCCCGCTGCGCCTGCAGCCTCCGCCGCGGACGCCACGCCTCCAGCACCGATACTCAGCAGCAGCAGGCTCCGGCGACGCCCCCCAAGGGGCTGAAGAAGAAGGCCATCGACGCGCTGCCCACCGTGGCCTTCGCCGCGCCGCCGTGCCCCGCCTCCGCCTCCGAGTGCGCCATCTGCCTGGGCGAGTTCGCCGAGGGCGACGCGCTGCACGTGGTCCCGCGCTGCGCCCACGCCTTCCACGTCGCCTGCGTCAACGCCTGGCTGCGGACGCGCGCCACCTGCCCCTCCTGCCGCGCCACCATCGTCGCCGCCCAGCAGGAGCAGCCGCCGGTGGTCGTCGCACCGGCGGGCGCCTGCGGGAGGTGCGGGCAACAGGTGGCCGGTGGACGTCCTGCTCCTGCAGGTGGTGGGGATGGACACACCTTCCTGCCTTGACTGTCGCTCGCTAGCTCATCGATGTGATCTCCCAGCCAGCCAGCCAGCCATTCTAGCTAGGATCGATAGATGTAAAGTGCCAGTGACAAGTACTTGACTAGGTAAATTCCTTCGTGCAGAGCAAACATGCGTGTGTGTACCGACCGTGCTTGTCTTTTTTTTATCGAATACGCAAAAAAATTGCGCATCTTCATGATTAAGGTAGAAATCAACGCGATACTGGAGAGCGCCCTAGGAGGTCTACATGATTTTAGCCGTGGGCTAGACCATCCTAGCAAAGGAAAACAAATTTCGATCTTACATAAATGAAAATGCAGCGAATCAGCCTAGGAAGATGGCCTGTGCTTCCGCCATTGCCGGCACGACTCATTCCCGACGTCGTCGTTGAAGAGCGCTGCCAATATCTCAGTGTTGGAAGCGCTAGGCTCGGCCCCGTCTCGTAGAGGTCCTCGTAGGTCTTCAACGCTGAGGCGCTTGGCGTTGACCACCCGGTGACCAAGCCCAAATGCTGCAAGGTTAGTATCTCACCTCGCTTAGAAGCAGGCAACTGAGAGAGGCTTTGAGCTGCTTGGCGCTTGCTTCGCCGTGGTAGCACCACCGTAGAAAGTGGTTGCTCGGGCGGCTGCTTGGGCGGCTCACGGATCAGTGGGGAGGCGATCTTACTCGTCACTTTGTTGATGAAGATCTCGAGACAACGATTGGCGGAGGCGTCGTTGTGCTCGGTCTGGTAGGTATCCACCGGCTGCGTACTGGGAGGGTCAGCATCCACCGTGGGCTCGACCGGACCGAAGCGTAGGTGGTCCTCCTCGTGCCCTGTGGATGCACTGGCTTGTGTCCGCCCTTGCTGAGACGACGCCGGAGGCGAGTCCGCTACCCACAGAGTGGGGCGCGGTGGTGGTGTCTGCAGCTCCGAGTCGGCATGCTGGGGTGGCGTCTGTTGCCTACCAGGAAGGCCGCGGGTGTAGTCGCGGGACATCTCCGCCGGTGGCTCATCCTCGAGCCGGGCGGCTGTCGGAGCAGCAACCAGGTTCGGGAATGAGGGGCTGTGAACTCCTCCAACATCGGGTCTTCCGTGGTGTCGCGACCGGCAGGCGTGTCACATGGCCTCTGGGTAAGAACCTACGGGTCGGGCGCGAGCGGCCGTGGCCCGTTGACCGGCTCACCGTGAGCGGCCCGAGCAGCTGATGTATCGGTGCATCGCCGAAGGAGCCGGTCGGCGCACCCAAGTTGTTGCCCCTCAACCGCCTTCGGCATCTCCTACGTCGTCGTCGTCGTCGTCGTCCGCCGGCATGCGCAGCGACAACCGGCTCCGGTACAGCTCCGCCCAAGGTCGTCGTCCCACCATGGGCGGTCGGGGTGGGGGCACGATGAGCCTGGGCAGGCTGTCGTGGCTGTGGCTGTGTACCCGCGACAGAAGTCCTGATCTTGCCAGCAGCCGGCGCCCGCGGGCGCTTGCAGTCGCGCGCAAGGTGGCGGAACCCCCTACAGCGCAGGCAGCGCGGCGGCAGCCGGCAGGTCGCCACCCGGTGCGAGGTAGAGAGGCAGTTGAGGCACCTCCCGAGAAGATCTGGCGGTAAGCGGGCGCGGAGCCGACGGTCAGTAGGACACACTGATCGTGCCCCGTCGCTCCCACTTGCCGGCCCCCCGCGATAGGACCTCACGCCAGTCGTCAACACCCAGGGCGGAGATGCGCTTGCGGGACCCGGCATTGTCTCGTCTGTTTCTGCCAGCGTCGTCACTGTCCCGGACAGACTGTCCGGCGAGAGTCTCACGCCACCTGCCAGAGTCAGGGGCGAAGACCCGCTTGCGGCGGCCAAGGCGTTGGCGGGCGGGGACGCGGCCGTCCACTGGCCGTGCAGGCAGGCTGCAAACCAGCTGGGATCGCGGTCGTCTGCTCTTCTTCCTCTGCCTCCGCCCGGGCGCCTGCTCCAGTGAGCCCGGTGTCCACGGCGACGGCGGCATCCGGCCGAGGCGGACCAGGGCGGATGGGCGCGGCCGCATATCCGGGCCTGCCAGGGCTCGCTGGTGCCGGATGGAGCAGGCGCTGGCAAGGGAATGAGGTGGAGGCGGGTGCCGGCGCAGGGGCCGCGCCCGGCGGCGGTCCCAAGGTCCGCACACGGCTGGGACTGGGAGGGGGTGGGAGCGGAGGGTGTGGGGCAGGGCGAGGGGGAGGAGGAGGTGGTGGTGGGCGTTGGCGCTGGAGCGGCAGCCGGCGCCGCTGGCGGCGGCGGGGAAGGGGCGTCCAGTTAGGGCGTCTCTTCCGCCAGGGGCGTCCGGTTAATATACTACTTACTCATACTTTAACAGCAAATGAAATCTGTAGAAAAAAATAGTAAGTGTCTGATCGATAGTGTACATTTTTTGTACAGAGGAAGGAGTTTTTTTTTTTTTACGCTAAAGGAAGGAGTTAAGGGACTGTTGGATCCAATTCTGAAACTGCTCCGACGACGATGCTTGCGTTTTGGGTCTGAAACCACCTTTTTTTTTTCTTCAGTCAAGGCATCAAGTGCTGAAAGGAAGCAATCACTAGCCAGGAAGGAATACCAACCGCAAGTACACATCAACTAAGCTTTTCCGCCGCCGATGGAAATTGGAATGCCACCTTTCTTCTGCTTTATTTATTTCCTCGATATTCTTATTCTCGCAGTCGCAGCAGCAGCAGCTGCTTCTCAAGCCAAATGACACTAGCTAGAACGAAAGTGTTTCGACTCCTCTGATTAAACAAATACTAGTAGAACAAGAAAACTGCTGGATTGATGAGCATCTGCATCTCGATGAAGAATATATAGAATGGGAATCCGAATCTCTCATGCATCTCAGTGTTTTGTTTCCTCTCCCTTCCACTTCAGCGAAATAAAGCAGTGATACCAGCCTATGATTGTGAATATGGTCGTCGTTGCCTGCTTTCTTTCTTCAGCGTCGCTGGATTGATTCCCGGCCGGTTCCATTCCATCCAATGCCGCCCCCAGGTGGCCGAACGAGGGAGGCTGACTGACACTAGGACTACTATGACAGCAGGTGAAGTTGGAAGTTGGCAGCAGCATCCCTCTGCTCTGCTCTGCTAATCATGTTGATCCTCATTGCCCGATGTACATGTATGGCGCTAGAGTAGTAGTTAGCTATTCTGGGATCCAACTCCTGGCCACCTTGCGTGCCTTAGAGCATCTCCAGCACACTACCAATAACACATCTCTTAAAAGTACATATAACATCTCTTAAAAGTACATATAAGAGCACATATAAGGTGATATCCTATTATTGGCATGTCTTAGCTTATTGCCAATCCACTTTTGGATAAAAAAAAAGCCTTTTCAAGGAACAAGAGCTTTGCAAATTGCTGGCGAGGGAAGCGTAGAAAGCACATTTTCATTTTCATATATATAGTATACAAAAAATAAACAAAACACCAGCATGGAGAGAAACTTTACAAAACTGGAAAAAAAATAAACAGGCTGACATCCGCTAACATTACTATTTATATTTATTTAAGAAATGAACGGAACAATGTTAAACGCTAACAAATCAAATCAACATTAGTAAGTAACATCCATCCATTGGTTCTAGGAGTACCAGGCAAGGCCTCTGCTGGGCCTGTGGGAAAATAATGAACTAATTGACTCTCACTCAGCTCCAAAATTTGCTTTCCTACAAGGAATCAGGGTTCGAAATGCCCTAAAAAAGATCGGAGTTCAATATAACAATTACAGAAATTGAGTTATTGCACGCTATCGTCGGTTGTTGGTCGGTGGATGGAGCGGCGGCGGAGGTGGCGGCCAGATGATGATGATGATGGTGATGGAGCATCGATCCTAGGCCCTAGCCTAGCTGCGGCTGCTGTTCCTGTTCGGCCGTTGCCTTTGCTCCGATGTTGAAGAACTCGATGATGACCTCGAGCGGGAATCCCTTGGTCTCTGGCACCTTGATGTAGACGAAGATGAGCGCCAGGCAGCAGACGACGGCGTAGAAGCCGAATACCCCGGCGAGTCCGACGGAGCTCAGCATGACGGGCAGCGAGTAGGTGACGGCGATGTCCCCCAGCAAGAAGGTGAGGGAGCAGATGGCGATGCAGAGCCCCCTGACGCGGGTGGGGAAGATCTCGGCGCACAGGATGTTGGGGATGGGGCCGAACCCCATCACGAAGCAGCAGAAGTAGACGATGACGCTGCCGGTGGAAAGCGCGGCGTGCACGGTGGTGGCCATGGGCACCACGTTGGCGACGATGAGCACGACGAGGGAGGCGATGAGCACGGGGATGGTCCACAGCAGCAGGATGCGGCGCCCGGAGACGTCCATGAGGCGCATGGCCAGGCCGATGCTGGGGAGCATCAGCAGCGTCGTCAGGCCGCTGATGAGGATGGAGGTGGAGTCGGCGCTCAGGCCAAGGCTCGCGAGGAGGACGCTCACGCCGGCCTGGTCAAGGATCTGGGGCGTGTAGTACAGCACGCCATTGATGCCGGAGAACTTGCATTGGATTGGATTGGAGGATTAGTTAGTTAGTTTCTGAATGCATGGTCATCAATCAAGCAAAGCAAAACCAAATCAACTATTACCTGCTGCAGGATCTGGATCATGACGCCGCAGAAGAGCGCGCGCCGCACCCCCGGCTCCAGCAGCTCGTGCCACCGGGGCCCCGCCGCAGCAGCCTTGCTCGCCACCGTCTCCGGCGGGTTCTCGAAGGCCGGGGTCGGGCTCTGCCGATCATCACGTCCTTGGTGTAGAGCATGGACCGGCTCACCAGCGCCGCCGCGTGCACGTACTCCCCGGGCCCCGACTCCCCGCCCCCGCCCCCGCCCCCGCCGCCCTCGTGCAGGTACATCCTCTTCACGCCGCCGCGCTTCACGCCGTCGGGCCCCACCTTCTCCGTCCACTTCCACGCCAGCTGCCACCCGCCGCCGATGCCCATGGTGCTCGCCGTCTCCCCGCCGCCCGTCACGCTGCTGTAGCGCTGCATGGCGCTGCTGCCGCTCGTCGAGCCCTCCGCAGCAGCAGCCTGCTGCTGCTTCCTCGTCTCCACGTCGGTGCTCTGCCTCGACAGCAGCGGCGCCTGCAGGGCGCCCGCGCCACCGCCCTCCTCGTCCGACAGGTACTCCTCCTCGTCCTCCTCGTCCAGGTCGTCGTTGGGCGGCACGTTCTCCTCGTCCCAGTCGCCGGGCCGCTCCGCCACGCTGAGCATGCTGCCGAGGTTGGGGAAGAGCGTGCTGCCCCGCGCGCTGCCGCCACCGGCGACGCCGGCCTCGGGCATCTTCTCGTGGACGCTCCCCAGCAGCGTGACGACGGGGTCCTTCATCTGCTCGTACATGCTGCCCTGGCGGGAGGCGAGCTCGACGGCGCTGCCGAGCACGCTGCTGCGCGCGCCCTGCACCTGCTGCGCCACCCACGAGAGGCCCTGCTCCGGGCCGTAGAGTGTGACCTGGTCCCTGGTGTCGTGCTCCGCGTCCGCCTCGGCCGCCGGGCCCAGCACGTACTCCTCGATGACCGTGTCGCCGCCGCTGCCCAGGCCCTCGACGAGGGGCGCCATCTCGCCGGAGACGTCGTCGCGGCCGCGCAGCATCTGCAGGATGGCCCTGGCCTCCTTCATGCGTCCCTTGCTGACGAGCCAGCGCGGCGACTCCGGGAGGTAGAGGACGGTGAGGGCGAGGTAGGCGAGGGAGGGGATGGAGAGGACGCCGAGCATGAACCGCCACCTGGGCTGCGGGCCGAGCGTCATGTAGAAGATCATGCAGTAGGAGAAGGACATGCCGAAGGATCCGGTGAACTGCGGCAGCGTGTTGAGCAGGCCGCGGATCTCGGGCGGGGCGGTCTCGGAGATGTAGACGGGGACGAGCGTGACGGCGAGGCCGACGCCGAAGCCGTCGACGAGGCGCGCAAGGAGGAGGACGAGGACGTTGGGCGACCGAGCATGATGAGGCCGCCGGCGAAGTAGAGGAGCGAGGATGCGATGAGCATGGGGCGGCGGCCGACGGCGTCGGAGACGGGGCCCGAGAAGGTTGTGATGATGGTGGCGCCGATGAGGGAGGTGGCGACGACGAGGCCCTCGAGGGCGGGCTGCGTCTCGAGGTGGAACTCGCGCTTGATGTAGAGGACGGCGCCGGCGATGGTGGCGTTGTCCCAACCCTGCAGCAGGTTGCCGATGGCGGCCGCGATGGCGACCAGCACGGCGCCTTGCATAGCCGCTAGCTATTGATTTGGTGCGTGCAGTGGGCCGGCCGGGAAGAAGAAGATCAAAAAATCGACTTGCGTAATTGTTGTGTTGGTAGCGTACCCTCCTTGAAGGTTAACAACTAACAGATCAATTCAAGGAGGAAGAGGGTCGGAGGAGGAAGAGGAGGAGGAGTTTGACGAGGCCACGAGATGCATGCAGATCCGAGAAAATCGGCCCGATCGATCCGCCTGCACCGGGACGGGAAGGAAGCCCTTGCTTCCTCTGATCCTGCGTCAATCACGCACGCACATCCCGGACGGACACCACTACTCCATTCCATCTACTAGCTCCTAGTCCGAGGAGAGATCGAGTCAGAGTCAGACGAGAGGTTGAACAATATCGGCCATTAGGAGGAATGGAGGATAAAATGATTTGATAATAATGATAACAATCCTCCTCGGTCACCAGGCAATTATTCTTTTTTTCGAAAGAGAACAGGCATGACTTCTACTGTTCATGTATTAATAACAATCCTCCTCGGTCACCAGGCAATTATTTTTTTTAAAGAGAACATGCATGAGTTCTACTGTTCATGTATTAACAAAGTAGAGAAGGAGGTCACCAGACGATTATTAGAGCATCTCCAAAAACTTTTCTAAAATCTACTCTCTAAATCATCATTTAGAATTGAAAGGATCTTGATGCCGCCTAGAGCGGGGGTGAATAGGCGTTTCTGCAAATTACAAACTTAATTGCAAATGTCAGCTACCAAACTGGTCATAGACCGGTCTAACACTCACGCTGAAAAGATGTCAACCAGTCAGACCGGTTGGGGTGACCGGTCAGACCGATCCCCAGCAGAGAACACACAAGATCAGAGTTTCTTCCCTCCTTGAGCTCTAGCACATACCAAACTTGGTGTAAAGTTTCTGCAGATGTTTTCAAGTATTCTAACAAGATACTGCACACAGAAACAACACATCCAAGTAGATCGATGCGGAATTAACAAGTACATGCTAGAGAGTGAGATATCAAAACAAACCAAAAGGAGACACGAGGATTTGTTTTCCGAAGTTCAGATCCACCACAGTGAATCCTACATCTCCGTTGAGGAGCTCATTGGGCTTGAGTCTTTTTCAACTCGGTCCCTTGAGCTTGGTCTATTCCAACCAATCCTCACTTCAGTAACTTGATCCTTTCCACCAAGGGGGCAAGATCATAGCCCTTACAAACTTGCCGCTGCTCACCACACCTTGGGAGCTAGCCAGCGACACCTAGCCGTCTAGGAGGCTTCACCTCCAAGAGTAACAAATGCTTCACGAGTTGCTTCGACTTTAACCACAAGTGCTCAAGCTACGGTATGCTTTCTGCAGCTCTCTATTGCTCACTTTTGCTCACACAAGATCTCTCTCACAACCCAACACTAGGATAATCACTCTAGTTAGCTCAACTCGCAAAGAGTGGTTGGGGAGAGCTTGCTGGTCAGTAATATGGCTTTGGAAGGCTTAGAAACTCAGGGGAACCAGCAGCCCTCGAAGGAGAGGGTTGAGGGGTATAAATACCCCACTCTCAAAGCCTAGCCGTTGCTCTGTCAAGGGCCAACCGGTCAGACCGGTCTACTTGAACTAACTAGCTGTTAGCGCTCAGACCGGTCAAACCGGTCCCTCAAACCGGTCTGACCGGTTTGGGCCGGAGCAGACCCGAAACTGACTTCTATCAAGGCTTCTTACTTAGGTAGACCTATGAGCACTTTAGGTGTTGTCAATCAACCAATGTTGCATCCCTCTTGATAGTACGACATTCCTATACTCAAGATACGATATGAAATCTAATTTAACCACTTGAGCTTTGTGTCACTTCAATCTTACCATACTTAGTCTTTCTTATTCTTGGGACTTTCAACATTGCTTATAATCTTCAGCTCATCCATACTTGAGCCAATGATTTAAGATTTTTCATCATTCATGAAAATGTGCACTTGAATCCTTAAGTCACTCCATTTTATCAACCATAACATATATGATGCATTAAGTTGCTCTTCTCTTTGAGACTTAGGTATGATACTTCGAGAACCCCACGTATACTAGCCACTTCACCTTAGCAATACACACATGGTCTCAAGCCATCGCTTAATCAAAGCTTGCTTAGTCCCTCACTCTAGTCATCTCGGTTGGTTTCTTCACCACTTACCCTTGCCTCATTGAGTTAAACTTTGCACATCAATAATGAATTCTCACTTGAATCTTTTTCTTCAAATGCTTGTTCTTTATTGATAAAGTACGTCACATATATTGCAAGCTTCCAATGATAAGACCATCTTGTAAACAAAGGCTCTTGTCTTTTGAACATATGTACATGAAGCCTTGCAATGTCCATTTGTTTATCATTGTATCTTTCTTGATGATCCCTTCATTTGTTAACCAAGCTTTGCTTGTCATTGACCATCCAATATTCATCATGAGATCACATACCTTTTTGATATCAACATTGTGAGCCATATCATATTCATCAATATATGAAACAATATCATGCTGTGAATCATTAGAGTAAAATCCTGCTCACAATCTCAATCCAACAAGTTAGTCATTTAATCGTTTTGTCATTCAAACCACCAAAACCCACAAAGGGGCCTAGATGCACTTTCAATCTCCCCCTTTTTGGGATTGATGACAACCCGATTAAAGCTTACAAATGAATCAAATAAGAAACTTCAAATTCTCAGATATATCATGAGCTCCCCCTTAATATGTGCTTTGAATTGAATTTCAAACATGGCCTCAAATGCCAAGTGCACATTATCAAAGACACAATGGGAGCTCCCCCTATATCTCATAATCCAAGGGGTGCAAAACAATGTGTATGTGTCAACAGATAAAATACGTGATGCACATGACATGATATTCACTTCAATAAGAATGAAGAAAAAGATGCCTCTGTCAGGTGCCAACCGGTCAGACCGGTTTGACGGACCGGTCAGACTGGTCTACTCCTGACAGACCCTCAAAAAATTACATTATTCAATCATGCACAACATACTAACACAAGTTCACTTAGATAACATAAATAAGTTCAATGCACACAGTAGCACACATTAAAAGTCCTCAAGTCCACAAAGAGATTGAATTCGAATTATTACAGATCCACAGTTCAGAAAAGACTACAGACCGGTCTGGCTGAGACAAATAGATAGCAGCTGAAGTTGTTCTTCTTTCTCTTCAAAGCTTTAATCCATACTTCTCCCTCTTTGTCATCTATCACCATAAAAGCCTTGAGGAGAAGCTACTGATCATCTCCATTGTCCGATGGAGTGGCAATGTCCCATTGATGCACAATAGTTGGATCGGAAGATGGAGGATCAAAGAGGATGCACCCAAGCTTGCTGCCATTTGATCGGCCGCAGAATGACGATGACTAGTTGCTCCATGAGATGAACTTAGAATGTCTCCATAAGATGGTGGGGGTGGCGCAGCATACATATGCGGTGGCTGACCATAGATGACTGAACAAAAGTGATGAGCTAAGCCACTGCCAAAGTATCCTCTATCTTGAGGTCCATGAGGTGGATAAAACATGCTACCATATTGGTCAAAGTATCCGGATGACAAATATCCACCAAGTTTGTCCTCAACTAAAGGTACCTTAACCTTTGGAGGTGTAGGAGATATGGGAGAGCGAGGAGGCTGAAGATTCATAGAATTATGCATCATTTTGATTGAATCTCTTTCTTTCTTGCTTGCCCTCCATTGCCTTTTCTGCTCAACCTCAATATCTCTTTGATTCTTGCACATGCCAACGGGAAAGCTGATAATCTTTTTGATTGGACAGGAGGGCTTCTCATGCTGCCTGTGTGAATGGCTGTGCTGCCCAGACCTGAACCGGTCAGACCGGTCAGGGGAACCGGTCAGACCGGCCCCAGTTTGTGTCACACCCGGTTTAAGGACAAAACCGAATGCATATCTATATGTATGCCAGGATCAAGTTTCATACCTATAGTGACATCATCATGGAATAACAACAACAGTATCACGTAAAGAAACATAAATAAGGACTTACAAGACTATCAGAGATATACGCTTAACATGGAAACGAAGGCTCCAAACTTCACAGGCAAACGACTGGGGGTTGCGTACGCCTAGAACTCTTCATCATCTTCTGTAGACTTCACACCTTCTTCTTCTGAGCAACAATTAGCAAGAGTGAGTACACTTATGGTTGGTACTCAGCAAGGCCACAATATATAACCAGAGTAACGATTTAAATCCATCTTTAAATTTATTAATCATGTGAGGGTCCAGGCCGCTCTTGACCGTGAGCACGGCTGATATATCAGTTTTAGACACTCTGCAGAGGTTGTACACTTTCACCACAAGTCGCGTAAAAGTTCAAAAGAACTTTGAACCCAACCATGTTGTGCTAGCTAGGCACAATACCACACTTTCTTGGTGTGCTTGCATAGGGACGCTACGAGGCCTTTACAAAGATTCCCTAATAAGAAGTAGTCCGCTAGAGTTTCGGTAGCGGTGTGAACCATAACCCTCCCTACCCTAATGGTCAGCACCTTAGCAAAGGCTGCTACCCCAAGAGGACCGGGCTATACCCCAATCACCGACCCCCTCCTTGCCCTTTCGGTAAGACTGCTTCAAACTAGAGTCCCTAATTATTTAGCCAAGACCAGAGCCATATGGTCCTCGTGGTTGTACTGTTTTCCTGGGTGGTTCTCCACGTTCCAATTAATACATGGTATTCTTGTAAATAAGCATAGATAGAAGGATGGTTAGGGTCACTTGTCTTTTTCCAACGAAAAGCTACTCTTACTGCTCTTCAGCTCTTGCTTACTTGGAAACCTTGATCTTCGAGCTTCAACAGCGATCATTCTACTCGAAGCAAACATCAAGCACAAACATACAAAACAACAAACAAGTACAGCTAAGAACAATACACCAATCACAAAACAAAAGCTTTTAAAAGAGCGTGCTAAAGGATAAGGCTTGCTGCTACGGTTACAAGAGCACAAGAAACATGGAAAACGGAGCTAGGGTTGAAAAGACACAACTATCAAAAAATTGGTATTATAAAAGAAACAAAAGAACTATGAGTTTTATTTATTTTAATTGGAAACAAATATAAAAGATATTCAAAACAAAATATCCTTGATTATAGTTAACTTATGTTATATTTTTATTTATAAAAGCGGAGTAGAACTTAGTCATATTTTATTTATGATTATCTATGTACAAATTACACTAATTAACAATTAATTAGAAAGAAACTTGTGAGAGCATCTAAACGCATAACTTTATATTTGGTGTTCAACTAAACAAATTATATTTAGAACACATTTGAGTTGGTATTAATTAAATTAACATTATTTATGAAAAACCGAAGGTAAAGACCTAGGTGGATTTTAATTAGAAAAACTAGGTGAGAGAACTTTAATAAAATTAAATCTATATTAAAAATAGGAACTAAGGCACAACGACACGACTAAACGATAACTTAGGGTTTTAGAAGACTAACGCAACAAGAACGAGTTGAAACGGATCTAAAACGACGAAGATAGGGCTAAAACAAGGTTCGAGGGATTTGTCTGCGAAGAAACTGAACTTCCAGGGGCTAAATCTGAAGAAATCAGGGTCTAAAACACAATTAAACCCTAAACAGAGGGCCCTAGGTGCAAAACTGGAGGTCCTAGACGGTGGGTTCTAATTCTAGAAAAGTCAGGGGCCTAAACAGAAAAGAAAAGACCTGATTCTAATTACTTTTAAACAGGACTGGACCGCGGGTGGATTTCTGGATAGCCTAAGGGCTTTTCTGCAAAAGAGTTGGCGACGGCTAGGGTTTGGCTCGGGTCAGGTGGATCTGATCCGTTGGATCATGATCCAACGGCTGTGGTTGTGCGGCTCGGCTCAGGCTTGGCTTGGTAGCTCGGGCGCGGCTCCGATCCGATCTGGCCCTTGGATCCAGATCGGGCGGCAGGGGGTAGTTGGGGCGGCTCGGTCGGCTTGGCAGGCGGCGCGGGGCGCTGGCGACGAGCGGGGGCGGCGACGGACTGCCGGAGTACACCGAATCCGGTGCTCCGGGGCTCGGTTCATGCCGGAATTAGGCCGGGGAGGGAGAGGGCTACACGGCGAAAGCAGTGGGGGCCACGGGACGGCCGTGCGGCGGCCGGAGACTGGCGGCCACGGCGGCGGGCGGAGACAGAGCTCCGGTGAGCAATCGCGGGGCCAAGAGAGCGAGGGGGAGGGGGAAACGGGAGCGGCGTGGTGCTTACTTCCTCGCGAGAGTCTTGCGAGGGTTGAAGACGGCGGAGTCGAGGCGAAACGGCGGGTCGACGACGAGGTGCGGCACGGGCGGAGATGTTCGCTTCGGCGAGGAAATGCCAGCGTGGAGCGACGGCACGGAGGGGAAGGAGTGGACGACGATGGCGCTGGGTCCAAGGCGGGGCTCCGGCGACGGTCGCAGTCGACGGAGAGGCGGCGAGACGGCGGGTCGACGATGCGGCGGCGACGACGGGCTCGAGCTCAGGAAAAATGGCGGCGTAGAGCGGCGGTGTAGTCGGGCGTGCGGTGAAATCGGAGTGGAAGGGGAGCACTGGCGCTCAGGCTCGAGTTTTATAGGGCGAGGGAGCGGGGCGGTGCGACTGGGGGACGGGGGGGGCGGCGGCTCTCGCGGCGGCCGGGGATGGCGGCCATGATTGCCGCGGGCGTAATGGGGGCTGGTCGCCCGGGGAAGCGCGCGCCGCGGCCATTATGGCAGGCGGCATCGCGGAAAGGAAGGGGGACAGAGACACGGGCAACGGGCGACGGCGACGGGCGTGGGCGGGTCTAGTGTCGCGGCAGGAAAGGAAAGAGAGGAGCGGGAGGAAGAAGAAAGGAAGGTGGGGGGGGGGAGACTGACAAGTGGGACCCAGCTGGCGGTGAGAGAGGTAGAGCACTGCGGGCTGGGCCGGCGGTTCGGTTTTGGGCCACGGGGAGAGAAAAATGAAAAGGAGAAGAGAGAGAGGTTTGGGCCGGGCTGAAAGAAAAGAGGAGGGATTCTAGGCTGGGCTGAAAGAGAGTGGGAGAAGAGAAAGAGAGAGAGATGCATGCATAATTTTATTTTGTGGGTTTTATAAAATGTTTTTAAAATTTTATTTCCTATATTTTTGGGTGTTACAAAACCTACCCCCCTTAAAAGGAATCTCGTCCCGAGATTCGCAAAGGCTAGCAAGAGACAAAGGTTTAGGTGAGTGGCATCAAACTTTCTTCCACATCATTCATTCTTACAATAGCTCCTCGATCACACTTGTTAATGCTCCACTACCACATAAAACACTTCTTGGATACTTAGTCTAATTCCACCTTTAACTATCCATTCCTTCCTCAGCTTCGTTGGCCCATCTTTTGAAGAACCTTCTTCATATATTGATAAAGTGATTTGAATAGAGCTGGATTGATTCCATGATCGCTTCTCCTTGGCTTGACTGTCTCCTTCCAAGATATCCTTAATTCTTCTCAGCCTAACTTTTACTTGCTTTGTTATCCTGTCGACTCAAGGTGGTATGAGAAATGGGCATTGGGGATTGATGGCATTCTTGTCTAGCTGAGATTTCCTGATAATCTATCCTGCTAAGGAGGCAAACTGATGACATCTGACTGAGTGCAGGGCCATTAGGACTTTGGTCCAGGGTTGATTATCATCCTCTTTTGCACACCAACTGGCAAGATGTCCGTCTTCTCCACACTTGAGGCAATATAATCCAGCATCACATGACCTAGTCACCTTACACTTTGTTGGACATTTATTAACATAGTGACCTTCTTCACCATATTTGAAGCACACTCCTTTAACATATCCATTCGGGCTTCCTTTCTACTCCACCATAGCTCTTCGTGAAGCAATCTGGGCATCAGGATTCTTCTTGATAGAGTTGTCATGCGGAGGTTGAACAACTTTAGGTTGTAGTTGGTTGGAACAGGGTTGAGTACTGCTATGTACCACTGGTTCTGGTAACTCCATCTTCTCTTGGCTTTCTTTGCTTGCTTGTTTCTTGCGTTGCTTGATTCTACTAGGCTGAAATACCTTGAAAGAAATACTCCAATCCTTAAGGTTCATAGTCTGAGTACCATCTTGATATTGGGTAACTCCCTCTTGGAAAGTCTCTTGGGTAGATAAATCCTTATTAATATCTAAATAGTAACATTGTCTGGCTTCAGCTGTCATTAGGCTAGCATCTTCTTGAAGACATGGCTGACCATAATGCTCACAACATTGACATATTCGTGGGGTCTTGATATCTTTATATTGTCTCTCCAATTCTAGCTCTAGCGTTCCACAACTTTTTTTTATTCCTTTGACGGTTCCATGCTTCAGCGACTTGCTTCTTCACTGGTCCAGTAGGAATGTTTGGTTTGGTTAACTTCATGTTATGAGGGGATGATGTATTGGGCTGCATCCTTCCTTGTGAGACTTGAGCCTGCATGGCTAATAGCTTCTTTTTATCAAACGGTGGCAGAATTGGTGAAATCTGATGGTTATCACTACTAAGGGAGTTGTGATTCATACGAGTTGAGGCTTGCTCTGTAATTTGCTGATGGATATTGATCATGGTTTGAGCCATTGCTTGTAGACTTTGAGTTTGTGCTGCCATATACTCTAGCATCATGTGGTCAAATGATGAGGCTACAGGTGGAATGTTGAGGTCACCTTCATTAGCTCTTTCTTCATGATTTCCGTTGGGACTCGCCATCTGGTTGCGTAGCAAAGGTAAAATTAGGGAGAATGAGAATAAATATAAATAAATAATGATTGAGGAATAAGGTAGAGTCCATGATATTATCTTCATTTGCTTGATTTTTGAGATGGTAAGCAAATAAATCAAGGTAGAGAGGAGAATAGCACAGAGGTAACAAAAGGAAATAGAGCATTCTTGGGTTTAGCTTCTTTAATTTGTCGACCACTGCAGATGTTTATAGGTTTCTACTGATGATGCCGGTGTTGCCTTCAACTTCCTACCGGGGATGGCGGCCATGATTGCCGCGGGCGTAATGGGGGCTGGTCACCCAGGGAAGCGCGTGCCGCGGCCAGTATGGCAGGCGGCGTCGCGGAAAGGAAGGGGGGCGGAGACGTGGGCGACGGGCGCGGGCGGGTGTGGTGTCGCGGCAGGAAAGGAAAGAGAGGAGTGGGAGGAAGAAGAAAGGAAGGTGGTGGGGGAGACTGACAAGTGGGACCCAGCTGGCGGTGAGAGAGGGAGAGCACTGCGGGCTAGGCCGGCGGTTCGGTTTTGGGCCACGGGTAAAGAAAAAGGAAAAGGAGAAGAGAGAGAGGTTTGGGCCGGGCTGAAAGAAAAGAGGAGGGATTCTGGGCTGGGCTGAAAGAGAGTGGGAGGAGAGAGAGAGAGAGATGCATGCATAATTTTATTTTGTGGCTTTTATAAAATGTTTTTAAAATTTTATTTTCTATATTTTTGGGTGTTACAGTCTAAGTGTCAGGCTGTTGGTGATGCTCATGCCAAATTTCTTCCTCTTCCTCTGCTGCGGCTGGTGGAGATGGGATTCTAGGAGACTTGCTCACAGGGGGCCTCAATGGCTTGTGGCTCACATCACTAGGAAAGTTTATTTCGGTTGTCTTCTTGATCATATACATGATATAAGGGCTATAACTGCAAATCTTCTGACGATTTTCTCATACGTTCTTAATCTCTTGCCAAATGAAGTCCCCAACACTAAACTGAGGTGCTCCCGGTCTCATGGCTGCCATCAAATTTCTTTGAAATAACATCACATCGGACGTGTTTCCATCTCTAGGTGTGAGAGTCTTTCTAAACAACCAGTTTAGAATGCTATAGAATGTGGAAAGGTTCTTCACCTTCCCCCAATCTCCTCTACAGTTCCGAGGGTACATAAAATGCATTTTCTTTGACTCAAGCACACCCTCATCATGAAGCTTGGGATAGCTAATATCATCATCTCCAAGACGGAATTGAGAGACAAATGTTGGAAAAGTGATATGATATCTTTTCTCCTCCATCATCCAAAACATGGCTCTCTCATTCTGATTTTACCCAAAGTACACTCTAGTATAGAATTGTGCAATGATCTCCCTGTTCCAACTGTGCTTGTATCCTATGAGATGCTTGATTCTCTTTTCAGCACAAGCAACTATCACATGATTAAAGATGGGATCATTCTTTCTAGCCATATGGTCCCAATCCACATAATGTGTCTCATGTGTGATCTTGGACTTCTTTAGAATGACTGTGGTATAAAAATCTGCTGAAATGGAGTCCAAAACCTAGCATCTCTTGTTGTCTTAGGCTCACTATATAGATCCTCCCTTCTTAATCTCTTCACTGTTTCAGTAAAGCCATCCCCAAAAAAATTTGTTGGGGCTCTCCCAAAAGGATATCGTGGCCTATTGATAAAAGGTGGTTCAGCATCACCTGCATCCTCATCCTCGCTGCCATCATCTTCATCATCATCACTACCATCAGCACCAACAACACCTTCTTCTTCATCCTCACTGACATCCTCTGCTGGACCCTTGCTTGTCCTTTGCTCAACTCTAAAAGTTTCATCTTCAACCTCATCATCACTTGAGTTACTAGTGCTGCCATTGCTTCCCCCTTCAATGTCACCAGATGGTGCCCTTTTCTGCCCCTTTGATCTCAATGTTCTGCCCTTGTCCACATCTGTATGGCTTGATCCACCCTCATTTGGATCTTGTGGTGAATCAAGGCGGTGATTTGTCCTTCTCTCATACTTTCTTGGCATTCTGCTGCTGATCCTGGGTTCACAAGATGAGAAAACTGAGAACCAGACCATAGGAACAGATTGGATATGATTGGTGTTGACGCCAGATTTTGACACGTGTTGAATCGGCATCAGGAAAGGAAGAGATTGGCCGATGCGGCAGATTTAAAGGCTACAGTTGGGAATCGGCCGATTGACGCTGCAGTGTTTCGTGTGATTAGCGAATGGAGTTGGTGGGGGTCGGCCGATTGAAAGGCTAGAGCGTTAGGGCCAATGTGGGCTTGCACCAACATATAGGGGATGAAGCCAATGGAATCCCAACAGAGGATCTTAGTCAAAGATGACCTGACGTTGGTCAAAGAATGACGCCGACTCGATCGAGGAGTAGTGGAAGGAGTCTGGTTTGGACTAGGAGATGGCGGCAGAAGATTCTGTGGGAGCCCGTTTCCTTTAGAAAAGTTTTATAGATATAGTACTTTTTA
Source organism: Panicum miliaceum (assembly GCA_032594955.1). Taxonomy (NCBI): domain Eukaryota; kingdom Viridiplantae; phylum Streptophyta; class Magnoliopsida; order Poales; family Poaceae; genus Panicum; species Panicum miliaceum. The sequence goes on from CM064062.1 coordinate 50,431,514, forward strand.
TTTAAATCAAGTTTGTAGCGGATCGTAATAGATCAGGAGTCTTAGTTCTAGGGTATAAATAGAAGCAGTCAGGGTTTTGTAGAAGATACACATCAATCAACACAAACAATCTACTTTTTTCATCGTACTTTACTTTCAAGTCGGCGACTTCGCCAATACTTCTTTTTCTTTCACGAGTTCGTACGGATTGGCAGGGCTGCATCGACACGATCTTCGGCCAATTGGTAGGTTCCGTTTATCGAATAATATCTAAGCTTTTCCTTCGGGCGCGTCGCCGTTGTTTCGTTTAGATTTATTCACCAGTTATCGATATTTACTAGAATTATAGGTTTTACCTATTGTTCTAGTTTTATCACCAGTTATCAGACTTGAGATTGAACTGTCGGCTTTATCATTATTTTTCCTTGATTATTATCATATAGCCGATCAGATCTATTTCGAGTGTTGCACCTGCAGCGATTGTTTGAGTTACTCCAGTAGTTTCTCTGCAATCGCCATGTGATTATCGGCTAATCTATAGCCGATCATCTTCATAGCAAATCGGCCAATTCGCTGATACGCCCAGTGGGACCACCTCAATATCCAACATGTCAAAGACCACGGAAATCTCTGAGAACAACATCATTGAGGTTACGGAGGCAGATCTCAAGGACGACCAGAAAGAAGAACTGGCAAGACACCTAGAAGACTACAAGAAGGTATATCTGCAATCACAATGAGTTCATCATTTTCTTGCACAATGAGGTCATCGCAAGATTCTTCAACAACATGCTCAACACAAGATCTGGTTGCTTGGGAGCAACAAGGTTTATCACAAGATAATATAGTTTTATCAAGTGAGCATGTGCAAGTGTGTGTATGAGGTTTCTAGAGTTTTACCGTTGTAACCATAACCTCATGAGCAATATCTAGTGCAGCATAAGATTCCACAAGCTTCTCATGAGAATATTTAAGTTCTTTGTGAGTAGCTTGCAAGATCATATGCTCACTAGTGAGCCTGTCAAGTTGGCCGGTGAGCATTTCACAGGCTTTTGCTCACACAAGATCTCTCTCAACCCAACACTAGGATAAGCACTCTAGTTAGCTCAACTCACAAAGAGTGGTTGGGGAGAGCTTGCTGGTCAGTAATATGGCTTTGGATATCACATACCTTTTTGATATCAATATTGTGAGCCATATCATGTTCATCAATATATGAAACAATATCATGCTATGAATGATTAGAGTAAAAACCTGCTCACAATCTTAATCCAATAAATTAGTCCTTTAATCTTTTTTTCATTCAAACCACCAAAACCCACGAGGGGCCTAGATGCACTTTCAAGAATTCACTACTACAAAAATGATTTGTAGCAATGCCCTTTTTTTTCTAGGGGCGGGTCGAAAGGTAACCCGCTCCTACAAATGGAGCGATGGTACTGTAGCATTCGACCCGCCCCTAGAAAAACATTTTGAGGAGCGGATTACGCCATCACCCGCCAAACAAATGTGCATCATTTTCAGGGGGGGTCATGGTATCACCATCCCCTAAAAATGATATTTATAGGGGTGGGTGACGCCACCACCCGCCCCTAGAAATACATTTTTAGGGGCGGGTGACGGCATGACCCGCCACTAAAAATGGTTTCACACCAAAAGATTCATAACTTTTTCATATGATCTCGGATGAAGTCAAACTTTATATCAAAAATGTAGAGAATGACGAGATCTAAAACGTTATAGTTGATAATTTTTTCATTTAAGGTCATTTAGTGGTTCAAAAAATTATTATAAAACTACATATATTTATGACTATATAGTATCTCATACAACTAAAGTCATACTTTGAGATTATTTCAACACTTTTTACCTTTATATTCACTGAAATATACTTAGCATATTTTTGTTTGTATCTATAGTTCAAAATAACCATAGTGTAGAAGTTTCACATTTTTTGATTTGTTTTGCTATATGTAAAAATTTAAACAAATTAGACAAAGTTTTCCCGGACTGGGACATTCGGACAGTCCGAACATCCCTGCGGGGTTCAGGGCCAGGGCATTTTGATTTTTCTTAACCATATAAACTTTGAGAATAAAATTGAAAATAATTTTTAGGGGCGGGTGATGTTCCAACCCGCCCCTATAAATGGATTTGTAGGGGCGGGTGAGGCCCCCAACCGCCCCTATAAATGGTTTTTTCAAATTATTCCAAAAAATTCATTTAATACAAAAAATAGTACAACACATAAAAAGGGTAAAATTTGTACCATAAGCATACTGTGACCTATAGAACTAGGAAAAAATACGGCAATCATGTTTCAATACATGTAATAATTAAGAGTGTTAAGAACACAAAGTTATCCATGTGTAGTATGAGATAGTAGTATGGGTAGCTATACATTATGGTTTCAACATCTTTAACTTTTATATACACTGAAATATGGTTTTAAAATTTTTTTATGTTATACACGTCACAATATGCTTATGGTTAAAATTTCACTTTTTTGGATTTATTTTGCTATATTTAAAAATTTAAATTAATTTTCGGAATAAAATTGAAAAATATTTCTAGGGGCGGGTGATAGCGTCACCCGCCCCTACAAATGATTTCTAGGGGCGCGTGATGGCGTCACCCGCCCCTACAAATCAATTCCAGAGTTAATATAAAAGAATAGCATACCCTGTTAAGTCACAAGTGACTGTCTAGTGTGGTGGCAGGGAAGGTACGCGCGAGGTTTGAGGTATGTGGTTCAAATCCCGGGAATGCAAGTGTGTATACTTCGTCAAAAAAATTCTAACTCAGTAGTACAGGGGCTTGTGGTGTGGTGGCTAGTTAGCTGGGATATTTTTTCTTTTTTATTTTGCTGTTTTCGAGTTTTTTTTTTCCAATTTTTTCATTTTCTGTAGGGACGGGTGACGCCGTGACCCGCCCCTAGAAATCATTTTTTGGGGCAGACACTTTACCCGCCCTAGGGGCGGATGCGGCACCCGCCCCTACAAATGCCGTTTTACCGCCCCTACAAATCATTTATGTAGTAGTGATCATCATTTAGAGTTATTTGAGTAAAAGTCATTTTTTATATCTTTATACTCTCCAACAACTTTTCATATCTTGTGCGTAGTCCAGAGAACAATTCTTGCTCTCCATCTTTGGCTAGCGAGAAATTCGGAATAGAGGAAGTCTATACTTAGATATCCAATCGTAGAGGCTGTTGGAAGGTAATTTTAACCAAAACTAAAGATATAAAAAGTCTCTTGAAGATAGTCTTAGAGGGTGTGTAAGTATGTTCCAGTGGCTCTGAGGACGTTCTAGTGGCTCTGAGGATCGTGTGTGAAGTAAATATAGTTATTTTTAACTTGTCCATATCTCGATCTTTTGTAGTGCAACGACAATGAAGTTAGTAGTAGTTATAAAAGGTAGGGATGAAAACGGATCGAATACGATCGGATATTTACGAATACGAATACAAATAGTTACTATTCATCTCGGATTTAGATCGGGTACGAATAGTTACTATTCATCTCGGATAAGATATAAATAGATATCGATATTATAAAAATTCAGTTTCATTATTCGGATTCGGATACGGCGTCGGATACTGAACACCCGGATTCGGATACAGACGGATATTAAGTCCTCTAAACGAATCCGAACTCGAATACGAACGGATATTATCCGTACCATTTTCACTCCTAACAAAAGGTAAGGAAAACCAGCCGTGAACGATCGAACAATACGTGAGTGCAGTGTTTCATACAACATGATCAATAACCATCAGCTGAATACATCCTGCCGTACGTACATCCTATATGTATGTATGTATACGTACCAAGACATACATGTATATATGAAGATCTAGAGCTACGACTGGACTGGTGTACAGTCACTACAGGAAAATCCCCCTGTAGATACGTTTTATTTATAGATTAAATACATTTTATTTCATGTCTAATAGAGTTTAGACGTGTTTTACTAAAATGTGTCTGGAGCGTCTCCACACGGACCGTGTTAAGAACTGTAGATACATTTTTATTAGGCGTGTCTAGAAAATATGCTATGCTTTTTTAGATACAGTAAATTGCGCGTGTCTATGCTTGTAGTGATATTTTGCATCCTGTCTCAAGGAACTTAATTAGAACCCTTTTCTTCGATTTGTTCTTCTTTTTTATTTCAAATATAGTTTGACTATGACGTCACTGAGGGCATTATTTTGTAGTTTCTTCTTGTATACACAATCATTTTTTCACTGCGGATACATAGGGAAACCTCACATGAACAAATACTCATTTTATATTAGATCAAATATGGTCAACAATCAATCATCTAACAAAATGAAAATCTTACATATTACCCTAGTTTTTATACATTTGGAATCTCTTTGAAAATCGTGATGCTTGAAGATAATTTGTATTTCACTTCTGCATCTTTACTTCATTCTTCAGATTTCCTTCACAGTCTTCCAGGATCCTGCAGATTAAACAAACAAATTCTTCGTGTATAAGATATAGAAATGTGTGGCCACCCAAATTTACATGATAAAATTAGAATACTTCAATTAACCTGTAAGTGAGGTTATATCACACATCTTTGAACGGAACTCATCATCATTTCCACTGAATATTAAACTATATTCACTTTGAATGAACAGACTCTTTAATTCAAGATCAAATTGTACTGCGACGTCAAACATAAATGGTAGCATTTGAAGTTTGTGGAATGTTTATTAAACACTAACATTTGTAGGATGCAAGATTGCTATCCTCCGAAGACAACAGTACAATGCTTATATTATTTGGTAACTGATATTATTGGATCATATATTCATATTAATATGACATGCTGCACCATGATTACTAAGCTATAATGAGAGCATCACGCAGCTAACATGATTATTGATACCACTGGTTAGTATAAACTACAATGGTAAAAAAAGCATAGGAGTTGGTTTTTAGCAGGAAAATATTATCTCATATCTTATGACATTTTAACACTTGCATGCGAGACAGAAGGGATATGTATCACCCACATTGTTCAGTGATCAAAAGCCCTACGGTTGAAGACATATGAGACATCCTGTCATTTTGTCGCAAAAAGATTTACCTGTCAGTAGCTTAGGAGCTAGGAATTATCCTTAGGATATATCTTGGAACTTTGATGCCATAAAATCTCAAAGATTTGGTTGTCATAGCTCAATTCTGAAGAAACAAAAAAATGTGAATCAGGGTCTTGCAGGGAAGTACTTGCCTCCAATTCATCTTATGCCAATTATGAAAGGGAGCTTCATTCTGCATCACAGCCACAAAGATCTTAATTTGAAGATACAGTGAAAATCTTAAGAAATAAATTAAATGAGATAAAAAAATGTACTCTACACACAAAATTTAATAGGACTAGTGTTATTTAATAATAACCGAGATGTCAAATTCAAGCAACTCATCCAGGATACAAGGAACAAGAGAAAAGCACTACATGCTACACATGTACGCCAGAAGAAATTTCTTATTTTTATCGCATATGTTTTTGAGAAAGAAAGCATTTAAACAGATTAAAGTATACGATAAGTATCAAGAATCCATGTGTCTCTCGATATTGATAAAAAGCACATTAGATAGTTACAATTAGTCTATGTGTCTTTTAACTTCAATTTCAAGTGCAGCTATATATATTTGCACGATCTACTATTACGATGCAAATATGATTCCAAAGTTAGATGTCTAACATCGCACTACTGGATGGGATGCATCACACTTCCGTTAAAGAATCAACAGAAGGTGGATTTCCACTAGTTCACATGTGAACGGAGAAGGGAATCAGGGATGTGTTACGCGGGTAAGTGTTCCTAACCTGTCGGAGTTGGAGCACAGCTGCATGAGGCAGAGACCAGTCATGCGCGGAGGCCGCAGCACAGATGGGAAGGTATCGTCCTCTTGAACCGCTCCCATGTCGAGGGCCTGCGGTTCAAGGATGCTTCAGAAGCCTGTCATGGCGTCACCATACTTGAGTGTGGCGTCGGCGCTGCGAGTGAAGGTGCTGGATCCGACATCACTGGCTCATCCTCCGGCGGATTGATTTGGGGGTGGCAACACACCTGAGAGATCAGCACATCGTCGGAATAAGATGTACAGTGCTAGATGCATAAAGGGAGGATCACCGATTGCTGCAAGCAGCAGTACCAGGGAGGACAGCATCGGGGTAAAAGCAGGTAGGAGTTGCAGGGAGGAGCGAGCGACGACGGGAGGCGGCGGCGTGCAGGGGAGGGGCAGCGGTGGACTTCAGATTGGGGGCAGTTGGAATTTTAGATTAGTCGGAGTCGTGGAGCGGGTAGGACATGTGTGGGATTAGATTTTTTTTTCCTCCTTTGAGCGCAGAAGCCTGAAACACATAACATTGACACGTTTTTTCAATCATTATAAAATTCGTATCTACGTGCTCCAGCGTGCCTAGCTAAGACACGATATTGAAAGCACTAAAAGGCAAACGTATCTACATGGCTATTTTCTTGTAGTGAGTACATACAAATTAAGAAAACAAAACAAATTAGATGGAACAACCAATGCAACTTAACGGGGATGCATGGATAGATGGGCGCTAGCTGCTGTACTCTGTTACTGCTGGGGCCTAGCCTGCCATGCCTGGCGATAGATGTCATCATCGCTACTCGTCGATCTTGATGAATTCGTACTCGCCTTCCTGGCCTGCTTTCTTGGCGTCGCCGGCCTGCAGCCCCGTGCCGCCGTCCTTGCCCTGCTGGGCGTCGGCGTTCTTCTTCTCCGTGTCGGCCTTGGTGGGGCTGCCGCCGCGGGGGCTGCCGGCGGCGGGTGAGCCGCCGTGGCCGCCGTGCTTGGAGCTGGTGGGGGCCTTCTTCTTGACGCCGGCGCGCCAGTTCTTGAGGGCCTTGGAAGTCTGCTCGTCGAAGATGGACTGCTTCATGGTGGAGCCCATCTGGACATTCATGGATGGATAGATCGATTATTATCTATCTCTGCTTCATGCTTCATGCTTGCATATGTACTTAGATATGAATAAAAGAAGAAGAAGACCGACCGACCTGGGATACGAGAGCGTAGAGTGGGAGCGTGACGTAGCTGCACAACACCTGAACCACCACCCTGCATATGCATGCATATATTATAAAGACAGATGACACAAACAAACAGTAAAAATGCATGAGCCTGCAGAGTTCTAGGTAGCTGAAGAATATAATGGATTTTCATTCGATATATATATTCGTACATACATACCCTAGGCAGAGGCGTGCAAAGACAAATTCCTTGGAGTCGTTGAAGCAAGAGTCCATCCCGTACTCATACTGCAAGTTAAATTATACAGACACATGCAATGCATGCATTATATACGATCTATATCACACATGCATCTGAATTAATCAGCCAGCAGTCTTAATGAATTAATTAATTATCAGATAGATAGATACATACATACATACCAGGATCCAGAGGAAGTAGATGATCTGGAAGCCATTCTGCATGCATTAATTAATTAATTAATTAACATATATATATATATATAATTAAGGCGACATACATACATATATGTATATATATAATAAATTATGTATATATTCAGAGGAGCGACCTGGAAGAGCGTGAAGTGGATGAGGAAGAGCACGAACGTTGGTCGCGCGAACCAGAAGTAGGAGTCGCTGACCTGCACCAGCGGGATGCCCTGGATCACCGCGTGCCGCTCCGTGATGTCGATGGCCATCCGGCAGATGATGCCCTGCAGCTTGGTGCCCACGGAGAGGATGATGACCACGGGCATGATGGAGATCCACAGCATGGTGTGCCACCCGTTGACGTTGAGCAGCAGGAAGATGAGCGCCGACGCCCACAGCGGGGGGCTGATGCCCACGATCACCTTGAAGTCGTCCTCCAGAGAGCGCTTGATGTACTTTTGGAAATCAAACTTGCTGCCAGGGGCGAGATGGACGTTCACAAAGCTGTGCCGCAGCGCGCAGTAATCCGCCTTCCTCACGGAGCGGAAGAACTGACGGAAGAAGTTGCTCTGCATTGCATTGCATCGATTATCAAGAACATATATAATATATACTATCATCGCATTATATATATATATATATATAAAAGTATTACATACGATGTAGAAGGATGCTGGGGTCTTGTTGAGCACATTCATGTGCTGCCTCACGAAGGACGTCTCGTGAGTAAACCGGAACCGTGTCGGGTCTGCATATATAAATCATTTCAGACAACAATTAAGCTGGCTAGTACTTAGTATGTGCTAACAAGCTAGCTAGTAATTAAGGATGATTGTTTGATTATGATTATCCAATCAATCAGTCAATTCATTCATATATACAACAAGCAAAATTAAAAGTACGTACCATTGGAGAACTCGTAATCTTGGCCTGCCGCTTCTTTCTCCCATTCTTTCCATGCACGTATCTGAAACAATATAATTAATGCCATGCACATGATCGATCGATGATTGATGATGCATGCATGAGATTACCAAGACCAGGCAGGCAATAATCGGTCGATATATATGATAGATGATGATGATGATCAACAAAAAAGAAAACGAAAGCATGCAAAATAAAAGAAAATGTATGTAATAACCGACCTTGGCCCTGCCGAGTGCCATTGTGATCGCACTGTACGACACGTGGAAGACGGCCAGGAAGAAGATGAAGATGTGCAGCTGGTGCAGCGCGTTGATGGAGATGAGCGACACCTTCCCGTCGGGGCATTTCGTCTTCATGTTCGCCTCGCCCAGGAGCCTGCTGCTGTGGTGCCACGACGACCCAGCGCCGGCGGCGAAGTAGGGGGGTGGCCAGGCCTCGACGCCCCCCAGGTGCTCGGCGGCGCCTTCGGCCTCGCCGCCCTTATTCTTCTCGGGGACGCCCGCGCCGCCGTGCTCCTGGCCGCCGCCCTCACCACCACCAGCAGCCGCCGCCGCCGCCGCCTCCACGGCCTTGAGCTTGCAGGGGAGCATGGTGTCGGCGGCGTGGTTGCTGATGCAGATCTTGATGATGTAGTTCTGGCCGAAGACGAGGAGGAGGGAGATGAAGCCCAGCACCATGAGCTCCGCCTTCACCTTCTCCAGGGCCTCCACCATGGCCTTCTTCTTGCGGTGCGAGAAGAACTCGCCCACGTGGTGGAGCCCCTTCTCCAGCAGGATGGAGATGATCACGATCACGCCGCACACCGACGCCACGGCCCATGTCGGAGTCTGGTCGAGCTCGCGCGCGTTGCCGCCGCCGCCGCCGCCCCCCATGCCGCCGTAGTAGCCTGCTGCTGCTTATTTAATTATCCCTTATTTGATAGATGATCGCCGATCGCCGGGCGGGCAGGGATGCTACCTAACGCCGGCCGGGGAAATGATCGGAGGAGAGGGAGGAGGACGGCAATGGCGGATGGGCTTCGATCACCTTGCTGCATGCAAGCATGCCTGCCTTCCTTCCATTTTCAGGCAAGCAGAGGCCGCGCGCGAACGCCGGAGGCTCCACCACCTAGCTTAGCTAGCGTTCGGTTCACTCCAGTTAAAGCCGGAGGACCCAGCCCAGCCCAGCCCAGCTATTATTAACTGGAGAGCCCATGTCGTGCGTGCCCCGCACGGACGGCGGCGGCGGGAGTCCTCCGCGCCGTCGCCGCTCGCCGGCGGGAGTTGCAGTCCACCATGAAGCCAACTCTGCCGCTGCCGCATTCGACGGACGGAGGGGGGCGCTTTCGCCGGAGTACCATCAGCATTGGCTCCTCCACGAGGTACCTCGCCGCCCCTCCCTCCCTCCCTACCCGCACTGCGATGGATTGATTCCTGGCACAAATCCACTCACTGCCACATTAGTAGGAGAGCCCCCCAGATTACAATATTACATACTACTTCTGAATTCTTATCACTGGAGGACCTGACCTCCCGGTTTTGCTGATAATTCTCATGTCAGAAGGGGCATTCATATGCCTGGGGAGTCCGCCACTAAATTTCAATCTGAACAACATCAACAATTTTCAGTCCACGACAACTGCTTTGTACGTGTGTAGTTAAACTTCTATACGACAACTTTTAGCATTGGCATTTACAGAATATATATGGTCACTTTTGTTTTCCCCAACTCTGGGATAACAAAGAAATCAGTATACATGTTGGTTGGTTCTTTCCTTCAGAGACTCAAGTGTATGTATGCTCCTAAGAGAAAGGATATACAGGCCACCATTCCATATCCATCTACTAGGTTGGTTGCAGTGCTTTATCTATCTGTGCCTGCCCCCAACATTTCAGATGATACACCTGAACAATAACTCCACCAGGACATTGCCCTATTTTCTACCTAGCCTATCCTGATCATCTTGTCTTGTTTTCAGTGGCGGCTAGGTCTGGCTATTTCTCAGTGAAACCGGTAGCAGTAGCGACTTCCCATATGCAACAGGAAGCGCTAGCAGTTTCTTCCCTTTCCCGACATATGCCCTCTTTGTGAAGTTGTTGTAGTCGTTTGCTTCAATCTCGTCCAGGATTTGCCGGTACAACAGCAGGGAGGCCCATACCTGAAATGGAACAAGGAAACCCGTTTCATCACTATGCTAATTGCTAAAGAAAGAACAAACAAGTGCTCTGCTGTTCAGTGCTAAGTTGTTCAACGTACTGGCCATCTGCTAGCCTGTGAGAGCTCAGTCACCCCTCTCTCCGCCTCCTCAAAAAACATCCTGGCCCTCTTGATCTGCTGCTTCATGAAATTTCTCCATCGGTTTGTGACCACACCATTGAAGATGTCCTCATCAGAGAGCCCTGCCTGTGCCAGTTCATCTTGTGGTAAATATATCCTTCCTCTTCTAGCACTAAGAAACATGAAAGAGCCACGGTGTAAATGTTTATAGAGACATGCTATTCTTAGATGTCCATGCCTTGTCCTAGGAATAAGCTGTAAGGAAATAGTCACTTACTCCTCTCCTACATCCCGGAGTATATTTGTGAGTTGGTTCGCAATTCCGAGAGCCAAGGCAGCACTGTACACGCTTTCAGTTGTTGCCTTAGACTCAGGTGCGATGCCCATCACAGGTACACTCATTAACCCCACAGTTCCAGCAACATAGTAGCAGTACATGTAGAGCTCGTCGAAGTTCTTATACCTCGCCTTTCTAAGGTCACTCCGCATCCCTTCAATCATGTCCCTGAAGGGCTGCCAAAAATGTGCATTGCATGAGAGGTAGTCCTGTTAGAATGTTGGTATTTACAACATAGTTTGCCAAACCACTAAGTAACACAGGCAGCGATAGGAATTTTTTGGTCTTATTACTTGGACTTTTCTTCTCAATCTCTTCCTTCTTGATTATTGTCCAGATTATGATTAATTCACATTACCAAGGTCATATAATTAAGGGGTATTTGTGTTCTTGCCCCTACTTTACAGTGCAATTGTGATTTCAACCTCATTTTTCTTAACTTTGTGATTTTACCCTTACTATTCACAAGTCAACGCGATTTTGCCCCTAGTCAACGGTCAAAACAGGGGCAAAACCACGTTGAATAGGGCCAAAATCGAGTTGACTTGTGAATAATAAGGGTAAAATAACAAAGTTAAGGAAAATGAGGGTATAATCACAGTTGCATTGCAAAGTAGGGGCAAGAACACCAATTTCTCTATAATTAAACTCTAGCTCCAAGTTTTGCTTTGAACTGTAAACTCTTTTCTTAACTGCCGGGCCAGTGCGGGGCAATCAATTCTCAGGTGGGGAATCCTCTCCCCTTCCGTTGCATCCTAAAAAAAAGTTCATTCTGAAAGATACTACATTTACACCTAAACAGCTTTGACCCAACGACTCTCCTGGTCCTTTTACCTTAACAAGCCCACTACAACATGTGCACGGTTAAATTGAACTTAATAATATCACTGGAGACTAATAAAGGCTGAAAAATCTGTGTGATTTTTTTCTTGTCAACTTAGCAGGTATCTAGTCATACTGCACTAAATCTGCAAGGCCTAGGGAATCCAATGCTAATTAGGAATTGCAACAACTGTAGTCTAGCAGTGGCATTCAGTTTCATCCACTAGTTACTACCTGAATGTCTATGGGGAACCTTGAGATGGTATCAGAGAGAGCGGCATCAAGCATATCGTAAGGGCGCCCCGCGAATAGATCCTCCAGTCTCTTCTCCCACCGGTCCAAAGCTGTTGGCGTGATGTAGTTGGCATTTGGCCCATCTACGAGCTCATCCGTCCTCCTACACCACACTGCAGAAACACACCCATCAGATTTCCTAAGTCATACCTGAAGCAGGTCATTTAAAATCGCCTATACTTGAGATTCATATTCCTAAGGTAGTTTGAAGCGTGAAGAATATGTTCTCATAGCTTTCCAAAAGGTCTTAAAGTATCCTTGAAGCCATTTAGCGGCGTTTTAACCTACCGAAAGCCTATTCTAGTGCTTCCACAGATACTGCCATAAAAAGTGCATTAGGCCTTCATTTGTCATTGACTGTATATATATACACTGCGTGGAAGTCAACAATTCTTCTTTTTCAATGTTAATTCCCACTGAGAGGTACTTGACACTTGACACCATTACTTTAAAAGTGTGCCAATTTTCATCCAGATTCTTGGAATTTGCTGTTAAAAGCAACTTTTCTTTTTTACTACTACAGCAGCACAAGGTGCATGCAAAGTAGGTGCATTTATCTGATGATATATATTGGCTTGCAGAAATTCACTGAGTGAAGTGTACATATATCCTCCAGTAGGGGATCAATGGAATGGAACAGTGGAGACATGGTGATTGTTATATACTCCATTGAGATTGAGATACCATACCATAGATGGCCCATATGGCGCGGCGCCGCTCCTCTGTCATCAACATAGTTCCTGCCATGAGCACAACAGAAACGTATCAGGACTGACTGACCCTCATGGCTCATCGATCATCTGGAGAGAGAGGAGATTGCTGCTGCATAGTACATATATACCGAGGTAAAAAGTCTTGGCATACTCCTCGCAGATCTCGCCGCAGCGGGCGTAGGCCTCCTTGAGTCCGTTGCGCGGCATGTCCAGCTGCTGGGGCCTGACGTCAAGGACGGGCGGCGTGCGCAGCTGGCGCTTGAGCAATGCCGCCTGCTTGAGCACGACGTCGTAGACCTTCTGCTCGGAGGAGACGACGGCCTCTCCCGCCGGGTTGACGGCCAGGCTGGAGTACACGGCGGAGGAGGTCCGCCCAATCTCCCCCGGCCCCGGGTCGAGGCCAAGGCACGCGTACCTGAGCGAGCAGAGCATCCAGCGGCGTGCCGGCACCCTCCTCCTTTTGAGCAGGGAGGAGCACTGGAGGCTCCCATGGTGGTGGTGGATGTCCCGGACGGCGGCGCCGGAGAGCCCGGGCGACGCTGCGCGGACAAGGATGATGGCCATATGTCTGTTATCTATTCTGCAAGACGAGCGAGGCCAATCAGCAGAGCGAGGAATGCATGACTGGGAAGGAGGAAGGGAAAAAAAGACAGACCACGCACGCTAGCTGGGTGGTGGCCGCACTACCGGCCAGTGGCCTGGTGAGCGCCTGCTGCATTCAGTTAGCATCGGGCAAAAGGTTCTACTCCATGGGAATGAATGAATGTACTGGTGGCCAGAAGCAAACAGCTTAGGCCACTCACCTCTTATCGCCACCGGCACCACCACTCGCCTCTTCTTCTTAGTCGCTCTGCTCCCTTGCCCTCCTCCTCCTCCTCCTCCTCCTCCTACCTGGCATATGCTGCTCTTGCACACTTGGCTTGTGGGGCAACAGGCAGCATGTGTCTCCTTGTGATGTGTAGCATGCTCTGGACTCTGGAGGATCGGAGAAGGCAGAGAGGCACCAGGAGGCACAGCCGCACAGGCAGGGAAGAAACAAATGGAGGAGAGACGTGGTTCGAGCGGACAGGGGCAAGGGAATGGGGATAGATAAGCTTATCTCACATGCCGGCGCTGTGCGGGCGTACTTTGGGGAAAGGCCGCTGGGTGGTGACACCTGGAAAAACCCGGATTCACCCCGGCTGCTCCTGTCCGACGTGGCCCGGAGCGCTGGTGGGCCCCACTCGCTGACATGGCACTCTTTCATAGGTAACTCATCTATCATCCAATGGTCTTGGTCTGCTCTGCTCCAAGATTTCGCGTTTTCTTCTTTCCTTTTTTTTTCCACTTTTCACCTGATTCTTCCTCCTTTTTTTTTTCACTTTTCACCTGATTGCGCGCCTAATATGTATGAATGAATGTGGTTGGAAGTTCGGTAGGAGCACGTACAGAAAAAGTGTTTCTCCTCTCTTAGCTTTGGTGGGGTGCGAGGTGCACAAGCACTAAAAGCACGTACAGCATAATTGGATAGATTTGCGTGGTGGAGCAAGAAAGATGAGAAGACAAACAAACGGTTCGCATGCAGTAACAGAAAGCGTGTAGGGTTTGGGTTTGACCTGGGGTAGACCGTATGTAGGCTCAGGACAGGAGCTATCCAAGTACAATGCATGTCATGTGTGCGATGTAGACTGCACAGTCCTGCTGCCTTTTCACTTTTCAGATTAGCTTCGCTATGTATTGACTGACTGCTTGCTTAATTGCACTAGGTACTTTATTTCAAAAAAAAAAATTGCACTAGGTACACTGCAAAGCCATACTAACTATGTATATATATCATCATTGTCGGACACTCACATGCATTGTTACACTATATATAGAGTTGTTACTATTTTCTTCAGACTCGGGTAGACGTACAGGACTCCGGATGGTGTTACTTAATAGACTTTGCTTACATCTAGCTAGTATAGTGTGCAGTCAGTTGACTCATATATCACTACCCAATTCTGATCAATATGGGTAGGGAAAAAATGATCTCAATTTTGCATTTGATGAATCAAACTAGTTTCATTCCTTGCATCAGGGCAGCTCATGTCATTATGTGGGTCCCTCAAAATGTCAGGCCAGATGCATGCCCAAGCCCAGGAGCCATCAGCCAAGGACACAACAAGACTCGATCCTTTCGGAGAAGAGGGAGAAGAGGGAAGTTTTGATTGGCAAATGGGGCAAGTGCGGCCCATCATCCTATGACTTGGGCCTTCCCTAGCCATGTTCCACATCAGTAGTTTCTCTTCTTTTCTCCTCCTTCCTTCCTTCCTTCAAAATCCTGGTTTATGCTGTGGCTTTGCATGAGCTACAAATAACATTCCAGAAACGTGAAGTCGATTCATCAACATTCCATCTAGACCACGCTTGACTGTATCCAGGCTGTGATTTTTTAGGTAACATTCATATTTTAATTCAGGAAGACAACGATATGAAGAAAGAACCACTACAGGAGTTATTAAAATGGAAACAAAAGCTGCTCCAACTCAAATGTGCAATCAAGTTTGATCAGTTGGATCCCTTTGTTGTGGCTGCAGATATGATGCATCAGAAGTTTTGATGTCGTGATGATTGATCAGGATATCGGAAACAGGTCCAATCATGGCTAAGTATGTTCTTCTACCTATTTTCCTTTTTTTTCCTTTCCCTTTCCATCTTACTGATCCTTTATTTTTGAAAGAAAAGATCTATGTTTCTGAAATTAATTAAATTTCCTTTTTCGAAAAAGAAAAATGTTTCCGATCTCCGGGACAAGATACTTCACCTGGTCTAGATTAATAATCAGATTTTGGTAGTTTTTTTTTCTTCTTGGTAGGATATCTGATGATGAGGTAATGAGAGATATGCTTTGCACATGTGGTCCACGAATTCATCTGCTCTTGTCGCGTGCTACACAAAATTGGAGACTCGAGTGCTCTGATTCTGACTTCATGCTTTGCAGAAATTTGTTTAAAAGCTGATCGAACAAAAGGCTGATCAGAGAAAAACTTCTTTTGGCTACATAGTTATAGCTGTTTGCCATAGGAGATAACACAACATAAAGGATCCTATCCACAAACAAACTTGTATAGGGCCGGGCTTTCCTATGCTCCAATACTAATCCTTTTGGAGAAGATTACGGTTACTAAATAACCTTGAGTTGAGTTGACCACATCTTGTGGCTGCAACATAACCTAATAAACTCGAAATGATAGAAGAAGAAGAAAGGGACAATAAGACTGGATTTCTTAGGCTAGTCTCAGTGGGGAGTGTCATCGTACGGTTGTTAAGATTGGAAAATTGAGAACTGTGCCAGCGAAGTGTCATGGTGATGACACCCCTCTCTCATTTCATAAATGACTCTGTCATGTCAGCAAATTTGCTGATGTGACATGGTATTTAATATTCATGACACTCCCCACTGAGACTGACGGTATATCCGTGGAAGAGAATCATGGCTTTGAATGCCCAAGACCCAAGTACAATGGTGGCCTGAAAAGTGAAAATATCGTGTCACATTAACTGAAAAGCAGTGGAGCTTGTCTCTTTTAATACAAGGCTGCCATCCTTTCTGCCAATTAACATCATCTCAACTTTGTTGTTTTTTCTATGGTTTACAGGTTGCAGCTCGTTGGACTCTCATTACGAGCTTTCAGCTGGCCTGATGTTGGTTGGTGAGATCAAATTCACAGAGCTATGGGAGTTGATGCTGTTACAAGAATGGTTGGTTTGTCTTTTTTTTCTCCACGCACGCAATGCAGATATGCAATGGACGGCATGAACTTGGTGGGAGGTGCGGCAGTACTCTCATCTGTCTGTCACCGCCACATGGATGATGGCAGACATCATACCCCATCTGCACGTCTCTTTGTTTTGAAAGGAAAAAAACTTTGCTCGACTCAAGTTAGACTGTGATGTGTTTTGTTGCTATATCTGATCCACTGCATGCATGCATTTCTCTTTTATGCGAGGGCCGGTGCGCACTTGCATTCATTCCTTGATTCCTTCTTCTTCATCAGGCCGGCTGCCACTGCATTGATTGGAGATTGCAAATGAACTCAAGTGAATTGAAGGAGATGGATTCTGACCCTACTCCGGCCTGCTCCATGCATTTCTGCCCATGCTTTGAATGCTGAGCTGCCCTCAAGCCTGAGCTAGCTGAGGAGGTAAAATCGATCGACCTGCATTGGCAATCTGTTGTTAGTCATGGTGATTGATTGGAGAGCTTTTCCTGCCTAGAATCGAGTCAACCTGCACTGCTGTGTGTTTGGCAGCTAGAACGTTGAGTTAGCTGCTGTTGAACCATGCGTAGCAAATCATTTTTCGACTAGGGCTGGTCCTGCTACAGTGTGCCCTTAGTGCGTTCATAGTCACTCACTGACTCATAGCACCAGGTCTGCTGCCACAGATGACAAAGCTGACTGGTGTTGTAGTCCTGTAGTGGCCAGGCCACCCAGGCATCAGGCATGGCATGCCCTCTGTACCTGAAGGGGCCTACTGCCAGCAAGCAACAGAGCTGAACCACTGTTGTGTTGAGCCGGTCCACTACTAGAGGACATGGATGGATGGGGGCCCGGTCTGATAATTGGACCTTGGTCTCCGGTTCCTGGTCATGAATCGGTCCACTCCAGTAAGGCTTGCCCGGGCTGCCTTTTCGCGCTGACAGTGTCCATGCGGACTTGATTTAGATGAATAAAATTTACACCAATTTTTTCAACAATAATACACTTTTTTTTTGGCGAAAACAACAACAATAGTACAATACACTACACCAAGAATGTTGATATTTCTGTGGTGTTGGTAGAGATTCTTGCATACATAAGACAGCACGCATTTGTGAACTATTATTTGCCTTTTGTAAAAAAGGAACTTTGTAAAATATCCTACATATCCCGGCAAAGGGTGCATTTAGATCGTGAAACTTTTTGACCGAAATTCACTGTAGCAATTTTTAATCGAAGATCAGAACGATTAAATAGGATATAATTATAAAACTAATTACACGGATGGACGGTAAACCGCGAGATGAATCTATTAAGCCTAATTAATCCATTATTAGAGGTTGTTTACTGTAGCACGATATTGTCTAATCATGGTCCAAATAGGTTTAAAAGATTCATCTCGTAATTTCATCCGGGGCTTATGGAATGAGTTTTATCACTTAACCACATTTAATACTAAACAGGGCAGTAATACACCTCCAGCCAGCCAATGAGCCAGCCAACCAAGACAGCAACGCAAGGAAGGCCACTTCCTACTGCTGTGCTTAAATAGCTCTCCTTGGCGTTTTCCCCTCATCTCTCTCTCCATTTCAATCAAGCATAGGACACTGCTCCCATCCGCTGAATCAAAGAACGGGGCGGGAGGAAGGAAGGAGGAGGGGTCCTGCTCTACTTCCTCTTGCTGGCTGCAACCTTCTGCTCCATCTGCCCAAGGTGATCGGGGGCGGGGTTCATGCTCCAACTTCTTCCTTTCTCTGATGCCTCTCCATCTGCTCCTCCCCTTTCATTTCAGTTACTTTCCTCTCCGCGGCTCTGTCAGTCCTTCTCCCTGGAGAATCAATCTCCATTCTGCATTTGTTCCCCATGTGTTTTGGTGTCGATCCACAACAACAGGCCTTGATTGAGCCCTTGACTACACCAATGCGTGTGCTTCTGTTGTGTCCTCTGGTTTCCCTCACCTTCTTTTCTAGTTTCTCATCGTGCCTATGTTTTCGATTCCATGGGTGCTTGTATGAACTAGCCTTCTGTACATTTTCTGTTTTTCTTGCGTGTTGCAAGTCTTTCCATGAAATTTCGGTTTGTGAGTTTTCTTTTGGGGCCAAAAGCTGCGGCCTTTAGCTTACAACTTTCTTTTTTTTTCAATTTTTCTCTGTTGTCCTGGTATTTCAGTTGCTCTTGATTCCTTTCTCTCCTCCATAGTTCGTACCTTCTTGGCATCAATTTCTGGAAATACTCTGCATTTTTGTTCCTGCAAGAAAGATATGATTATGACAGAATTTCTGGGTTGTCGACTGTCAAGGTCCTATTTTTTCTGATTTTCTTTCGTTTAGTTAGTTTAGCATGCATTTTGGACTATGAAAACTGTGGTTCTTCATCAGCGTGCCTTGTTTGTTTTGGAGGCACTCCCAACTCCTAAAACAGAAGGGTGTTTCCATGTTTGCCCAGTGTTGCGTTATTCCCTTCAAGTCTTCTCATGCCTAAGTTTACTGCTATTTTCTCATACTGTAATCGTGTATCTTGTTTCGGTTGCTCCAAATAGTTTAGTACATTTATTTATTTATTTATTGTGACCTCGGTATGGAGTCCTCGCAAGACAAATCTTTTCTTGTCTAGATTCATTGAATTGTTCATGATAGCTCGACGGCCATATGTTCTCTTATGCTATCTAGACTAAAGCTAGATTATTACAGGTACTGACTGTCAAGACACTACTAAGTCAAGTTTTATATGAACCTTGCAAATATATAAAAAAGTCTCAGTAAGGGCCTGCCTACTGTTCCAGTCAAAATAAAGTCTATATGAACCTCCTTAGCTTGCTTTTGTTAATAGTTAATACCCAAAACTAAATCTCTACTGTTCATGCTAGCTTATCTGAAATTCTTTTAAGCTACGCTTGTTTACATGTGTAATTTTCACAGTCATGATCAAATTCTAAGAACTGGGCTTTACTCTCCTGGCAGTTCAAGTTTGTCAACCTCACTGTTTCATTATCCCCGACATGGGATCGTGGAGACCAAGACTGCCTGGGTTTGGAGAGGGCTCACAGGCTGCTGAGCCTGGTGGTGGTGGGAGAGGTCCTGGAAGAGGTTTTCGTGGACGTGGTGGCTCCTACCATCAACAATTCCCTCAGAGTGGTCGTGGAGCTGGCTACTACCAGCATGGACAAGGTGCTGCATCTCAACCTCGTGGATCAATGGTGTCTCAGAAATGGCGTCCTGCTGGCCCTGCTGCAGGGTATTTGGGCCATGGTCAGGCTTACAGAGAAGTGCAGCCACCACAAAACTATGGTGGTGGTAGAGGTGGAAGCGGGTCAGGCCCGTCCGCCATAGCTCCCGAGCTGCGCCAAGCAATGGAAACTTCACATGAACCAGATGACATCTCACCAGAAGCAGGCTTTCCAGAGCTATCACCACGTGCTTCTACTGTGGAAGTCTCAGATCAGCTGAAAGATTTGTCTGTACAGGAGGAATCAAATACGGGCCATGAGATTGTGCAAGCATTCCCAGTGTCGCACAAATCATATAAGTTTCCTCACCGCCCAGGAAATGGAAGCATTGGAACCAGGTGTTTGGTGAAGGCAAACCACTTCTTTGCTGAACTGCCTGACAAGGATCTTCATCAGTATGATGTGTGTCGGTCTATCCTTCAGCATTCTCTTGAATTTTGAATAACAACCTAAATATTCTTTACCCTGATTTTTTTCTAACCATGGTGGTGTATCCTATCAGGTTTCAATCACCCCAGATGTTACATCACGAATTCGGAGCCGTTCTGTGATGGAAGAGTTGGTGAAGCTGCACAAGATGTCATACTTGGGAGGTCGGCTTCCAGCCTATGATGGTAGAAAGAGCCTATACACGGCTGGCCCATTGCCATTCACTTCAAAAGAATTTCACATAACTCTACTTGAGGAAGATGATGGTTCTGGCGTCGAGAGGTACCATTGAGCCATTCTTGTTACGTGTTTTCTCGTCCTAGAGAAGAGCATATTGGTCTGACATTTCTTATTGTCTTTTCTATGATCTAGGCGTCAGAAAACTTACAAGGTAGTCATTAAATTTGCTGCAAGAGCTGATCTCCATCGTCTTGAGCAATTTATTGCTGGAAGGCAGGCAGAGGCTCCTCAAGAGGCTTTGCAAGTTCTTGATATTGTCCTGCGGGAGCTGCCAACAGCAAGGTGATTAAATTAAACTCTGTTTCAGATAATCATCGAGAATTGTACAATGATGCTTTCCACTCCTTTGTTTCACAGATATGCACCATTTGGTCGATCTTTTTTCTCTCCTGACCTGGGGAGGAGGCGTTCCCTTGGTGAGGGAATAGAAAGCTGGCGTGGGTTTTACCAGAGCATTCGTCCTACTCAGATGGGCTTGTCATTGAACATTGGTAAACCTCTCTCTCTTGTGGATACATGTATAGGATACATAATTAAACTTGGGTCCTCTTGTTGTAACACTCAAATCTAAGCCCATCCAATAGATATACAACTTGGGTGATGCCAAGCAAATGTTTAATTCTGCGAACAACTCCCTATTAGCATTACATCTCCAATGTTTACAGTTTTGGCCATTAAATACATTCTGCTTCCACTTACATTTTCCACTTTTTCTGCCTTTTCAGATATGTCGGCTACTGCTTTCTTTGAGCCATTACCTGTGATAGATTTTGTTGCGCTGCTTTTAAATACTGATATCCACTCAAGGCCCCTCTCAGATGCTGAACGTGTCAAGGTATGCTTAGCTAACATTTCATGTTTACATTTTATCATTTCACCAGGAAATAGCTATGCATCACCTATACGCGATATGGGTACGGTGACACACGACTTTGAAAAACAATACAGTGGTGGTATAGAGTATTGAAGTAAGTATCGGACACAGGTACGGCTGGGCTAGTGAAGTATCAGTGATTCATAGGGAAATAGTCCTCAAATGGGATTTTGTACCTTTATTTTTGTAATGCAGAAGACCTAAGTTCATCGCACAACAAATGTCTAGCACATTCCTTCTTGGAAACAGACTTTAATTTATTGCATATATTCCTGCTTTCCAGTTCTTAATATTTGCCTCTGTGGTTTTATTTGTCTTCCATATCTGAGCTGCCAATATTTGTTTTTTATCTGTCACTTTATGTACTACCTTGACAATCAATTTTATGTGTTACTGTGCACAATTTTAGATCAAGAAGGCCTTAAGAGGAGTGAAGGTGGAAGTTACCCACCGTGGTAACATGCGTCGGAAGTATCGAATAGCTGGTTTAACATCTCAGGCAACTCGAGAGCTAACGTACTGTCATCCCTTGTTTGTTCATGCACTTCTGTGTCTCTGGGTCATTTGTCAGAGAAAAAGATCCCATGATAATATTCTGATTCTTAAAAGATGCTGATGTTATTTGCCACAGTTTCCCTGTTGATCAAGGAGGCACAGTGAAGTATGTTATACAATATTTTCAAGAGACATACGGTTTTGCCATCCAGCATACCTACCTGCCGTGCCTGCAGGTTGGCAATCAGCAGCGTCCAAATTACCTTCCAATGGAGGTAAGTTTAGTGGCTGAAGCTGCTCCTCTTGCTCTTTAGTAGTAAAGCTTTACACTATTGTTTTGATCCCTGTTTAACCTTTGGTAGCAAAACATGTGTTTCTAATGTGTGCTTAAAAATCTGAGTTCACTCAGGTCTGCAAAATAGTGGAGGGACAGAGGTACTCCAAAAGATTAAACCAGAGTCAGATAAGAGCCCTTTTAGAGGAGACATGTCAACGCCCACATGATCGGGAGCGTGACATAATTCAGGTAGTGCCGTTTTCCCCCTTTTTTCAGTTATTTCGGGGGTTCTCCTTCCATTTGCAACTTCACATGCTTATGCAAAATACAACCTACTTTTGTGTGCCCACAGATGGTGAATCATAACTCTTACCATGAAGATCCTTATGCTAAAGAGTTTGGCATTAAGATCAGTGAGCGTTTGGCTTCAGTTGAGGCACGGATTTTACCTGCTCCTAGGGTAGGTTGAAAACCCATTCATATTGAAATGTCTTTTGATCTTTCATTTTATCACCACTGTTCTGTGGATGATTAACACACCTCATAATTCTTGGTAACGTTTCCAACCTTCTCTGTTTTACTTCTATTGATGCAGCTCAAATATAATGAGACTGGCAGAGAGAAGGACTGCTTGCCAAGGGTTGGGCAGTGGAACATGATGAACAAGGTACTAAACATTTAGAATTTTTCTGAATAATAGTTTCTAAATTGTTTAGAACTAAAGAGTTATATTCGTTATATGTTTTTGAGGAAATGGTATGCATAAGCCCTTGTGTTCCGAGACCTGAGCAACTTTTAAGATGCTGCCCACCTGCCTCTCTCACATTTAGCTTCACAATGCAGTAAATTATATGAGTACAGTTGTGTTGAGCATTCATGTTCAGATAATTGCATTCGTTGAATGAACAAAATGGTGGGTAGTTATTTTTCCAGCTACCAGTATAATTTATCCCTTGAATTTTCTGCTGTGTTAAAATACTGTTCAATCATTCATGCCATTGTATTAACCCCACTGAGCGCTTTCCTAATTATTATCATTACTAGACAATAAAAATGTTTACTTTGCCGCATGATTTACTACTTATTTCGTTTTTCATTTTCTAGAAAATGGTAAATGGTGGTAGAGTCAGGAGCTGGATCTGTGTCAATTTTGCTCGAAATGTGCAAGAGAGTGTTGCTAGTGGATTCTGTCGTGAACTTGCTCGCATGTGCCAGGCCTCAGGAATGGCAAGTATCCCTGAAAACACATACTGAAATAGCTAGTGTCCACTATCTACTGGATTATGGAAGTAATAATATAAGGTGGCTGTAGGACTTTGCCTTGGAGCCTATTCTTCCACCTATGTATGCGCATCCTAATCAAGTGGAGCGAGCTCTGAAAGCCAGGTTCCATGATGCAATGAACATGCTTGGACCACAGCGCAAGGAACTTGATTTGCTTATAGGAATACTTCCTGACAACAATGGTTCTCTTTATGGTATATAAACTTAAAACTCTGTGTGCCACTTTTGTATTTATTCCTGAGCTATTGAGCACATGATTGCTGTCAAATGTTCTCTGTTGGTACCAGGTGATTTGAAGCGTGTCTGCGAAATAGACCTTGGGATAGTTTCACAGTGCTGCTGCGCGAAGCAAGTTTTTAAGATGAACAAACAGATACTGGCTAATCTTGCTCTGAAGATAAATGTCAAGGTTGGTTTTCATTGATTCTGCTTTTAATTTTGTTGCGTTTTTTCCGTAGTTGAAACCAACACTTTTGCTTTCAAAGGTTGGAGGAAGGAACACTGTACTTGTTGATGCAGTGTCAAGACGCATTCCTTTGGTGACTGATAGGCCTACCATCATATTTGGTGCGGATGTAACCCATCCTCATCCTGGTGAAGATAGCAGCCCTTCCATTGCTGCTGTAAGTTGAGCTATGGAACACTTTTATGACTGATCATTCGAATATTAATCTGCGAATGTTTTTATAACCCGGCCTGCAGGTTGTGGCCTCCCAAGATTGGCCTGAGGTGACAAAGTATGCTGGTTTAGTTTCTGCTCAATCTCACAGGCAAGAGCTAATAGAGGATTTGTATAAGGTGACACATGATCCTCAGAGGGGAACCATCTGTGGTGGCATGATCAGGTATTCCACCAAGGTCCCCATGTCCTTCCTCTTTTCTGTCTTTTTTACCTAGAGCGCGAGTAATACATGTGAGGGCCACATTTGCAGGGAGCTTCTTATATCCTTCAAAAAGTCAACTGGTCAAAAGCCTCAGCGGATACTATTCTACAGGTGTGAGCTCTTACAGAAACTTTGCGCTCATGCTTTGATGCAAAAACCTGCTGTAACTGGCTAGCGACTGGGTTCCCGGCGAACTAACTAATATGGTTACCTTTGGCAGGGATGGTGTGAGTGAAGGGCAGTTTTACCAAGTTCTACTGCATGAGCTGGATGCAATCCGAAAGGTAGCTTTTTTCAGTTTTCCTTTTTTGGGCAGTTTTACCAAGTTCTACTGTTGAGATTCACTAGTTGATATTTTGTATCTGCTGTAGGCGTGTGCATCGCTGGAAGCAAATTACCAGCCACAGGTGACTTTTATCGTGGTCCAGAAACGGCACCATACAAGGTTGTTTGCACACAACCACAATGATCAGAATTCAGTTGACAGGAGTGGAAACATACTTCCTGGTGAGCATAAATTTTTTTTGAACAACTATTTTAGTTGATGAATGCTGCATGTATGGATGGAAACATTCTGTGGGCAGCATGTTAGCATCCACGACTTGCCTAGTCTAACTAGAGAGCAATTCTGTGGCGAATTGAATTGAATTTGCAGGTACTGTTGTGGACTCGAAGATCTGCCACCCTACAGAGTTTGACTTCTTCCTGTGCAGCCACGCTGGCATCAAGGGCACAAGCCGTCCTGCTCACTACCATGTCCTGTGGGATGAGAACAACTTCACAGCTGATGCATTGCAGACCCTTACCAACAACCTCTGCTACACGTATGCGAGGTGCACGCGCTCTGTATCCATTGGTAAGCCATTTTCCGAGAGAAAGAGAGTTGAATTTATCAATCTGTTGAATGAATGAATGACTTATTAATCCATGACCAACAAACCAAAATGCAGTCCCACCAGCATACTACGCTCATCTGGCTGCTTTCCGTGCCCGGTTCTACATGGAGCCCGACAGCTCGGACAGCGGGTCGCTGGCAAGTGGCGCCCGTGGAGGCGGGGCGCCGTCCAGCTCGTCGACGTCCCGCAGCACCCGCGCGGCCACCGGCGGAGCCGTCAGGCCCCTCCCCGCGCTCAAGGACAGCGTCAAGAACGTCATGTTCTACTGCTGATGGTCTCTACAAGCTAGGCATGCAGCAGGCTGCTTTGATACTGCTTGAGCGTGGCATACTTACTCCTCAATAAGATAAGCAGCCAGCAGCCTGCCTGAAATTCGAGTTGCTTGGGTTGTTTATTGATCCTCAGTAATAATCTGCTTGCTACCAATATTGCTAGTCATGTCATCTTGTGGATGTTTAATTAATTTGGTGTTGTGTTTCAGCACAATTCCCATGCACTGTCTGTTTCCTTGTTTGTCGTTGTACTGGAGGGATCCCATATGTTATTATGCACCTCTGATCTATTATGTATGATCATTCTGGATCATATATGCTGCTGTTGCTATTATGAACTGTGGCTTGCATTTGAATTGTCATAGTTTTGCTTGCAAACATGCCTCATTAGCTGCTGGCCATTGCCTCGCAAGGTCATGACTGCTAAATTTTCCATAAAATGAAGTATGTGTTTTCTTTAGGGAACTGCCTGCACATTCTTGGATTCAGCATCCTTCATTCAATCCTTTTCATATATTATCATCAGTTGTAACCATGTACAACACCTTCAATTCTTTACATCATCCATCTTTACAATCACAATCAACACAATGGCATCCTCACCAATCGCTTTACAATACACTGTGGTCCGGTGTTAATGGAGTTTGCTGCAGCCACGAGGACCTTGGCTTCAATACATTCTAGTCAGAAGTTGAAGACTTGTGCCCCATCAAGCTGGTCATGATCCTGAGAAAACAAGGGGCCGGCATCCAACAATTAGTATTAAGGGACACTCATCATTTTGTTGGTAGGTTTGAAGTTAAATCCATGCAAGCTGGGGGAGAAACCTCACCTCTGAATCCTAGTTTGTGGCTTTCTGCAGCATCCAAATTTGGATTTGTGAAACAACAAATGGGTCAGTCAGTTGCTTCCCCGGTCTCTCTTCAGTAAAGTTCTTAAGAGTGGGCACACTTGCCTTTCTTTCGGTCTTACTACTGTCATTGTACTTGGCCCTGCGCTTGCTGGGGCTTGCGGAGGATGTTCATATACTCTTGGTACCGTCTTTGCCTGCACCAATGATAACATCCTTCGTCAGATATCTCCTATACTACAGTCTCGATGATCGCAGTGCTGTCACTATTGCATCGGATAACCAAATTACTTGTCAACTCACCAGATTCCTGAACTGAAGGTTGTAAAACATCTGCAGGTAACGCTGTTTAGCAATCCTCTCTCCCTTGTTCAGAGTCTTCCAGAAGCCATAAGTTGAACCCATGTTCAGGACTTTAGTTGCATAAATCTTCCATGTGTAGCTGCCATCATGTATAACGCATGTTTAGTTTCTTTTCTATCAGATGCATCCAAGAGATAGTAAGGTCAGTCATGTCATGGTATGGCACCTACCATTCGTAGATGCGCTGAAGCCCAGCAGTGGACACCTTGTTCCAGTAGCTTGGGTCTTCCTTGCACTTTTGGAAGAAATCTGCAATCTTGTTGCTTGCCTCCCTGCCGTTCATGGGGTTTATGTGGAAACCGGAGACACCATCCACAATGATCTCTGCCGGTCCTCCCTGATTTGTCGCAAAGGTTGTCAAGCCGCAGTTCATCGCCTCAATCACTGTCAGCCCAAATGCTTCGTAAAGTGCAGGCTGTAACCATAGTAGACATTATATTAAAATGTTAGAGTTGAGTTTCACACTCTGCAACTTCCAGAAGAGGAAATGTATTCCTCATGATCCCCTAAACAGCATAGAAGCTATTACATACCTGAACAAATGCACCCTTTGTATCGGCAATGCAACGGTACAGCTCACCGTTGCGGACACGGTCAGTCTGTGCCTTGATCCAGCGGATCTGTCCTTTCAGCTGGTACTTGTCGATCAGGTTGTGCATTTTGTTGATCTCTTCTATCTCTTCCCGGTCCTTGGACTGCGACGCGTCCAGCAGGCCAGCGACGACAACAAGGTTTACCAGGTCTTTCAGCTTCTTGTTCTGGCCATACCACTCCACTAGTCCAGTGATGTTCTTTACCTTGTCCAGCCTTGCCATTGAGAAGATGATTGGCTTGTTTCTGTCTGCCAGATACCCTCTGATTTGATGCAGCACAGCAATTATCAAATCGGTTCAGCGAAAGAGATTTATTTTGTGTCTTCAGGAAAAGAAAAGGAAAAAAACTTACATGTGTTCATCGGTGTCCTGCTTGCTGTAGAGCAACTCCTCAATCTGTGGGTGTAAATCTGTCAGCCGCTTCTGCTTCTGAGTGAAGGGGAAGTAGATGGACTGGTCAGCACCGGGTGCAGCGATGTTGAACTTTGGATCAAATACGTTGATGCCCGTGGCGTAGCGGCAAAGCCCTGGCATTGTGAACGCGTAGTGGTGCTCATATTGGCCTGGTTTCTCTTTGCTGCACCATATCTTCATGTTTCAGGCTTCTAGTATAAACTAGCTGTCAGTTTTCTGAAGATACAGTGAGATTCATTATACTGACCTTCCAGCGATTTCTTGGTACGTGCTGGTGATGATAAAGTCACTGGTGTTCATGGCAATCATATCAGCAGTGAATTGGCAGGAGAAGTGGTACTTCTGGTCCAGATCTCTCCACTTGACATCTGAATCTTCATACTTTGTCTTCTCCAGAGCGTGTGCAATTGTCCCCTGTCAGTACGAACATTTTTTTGTGTCATACCAAATTTTCTTTTATAGCACAAGTAATCTTGCGAGACTCTAAATGATGACCCATTTCCTCACCTGAGTGACTCCAAGCTTGCTTGACATGAGGGACGCCACCAAGTTGCCATCGGTGTAGTTGCCGATGATCAGGTCTGGCTTGCCCTCCAAAATGTCAAGAATTTTGGCACAAGAATCCTGAAATGATTATGGTGAGCAGAGCAATTATTTAAATAAATATTACACCCACACATAGGCATAGGCGTAAGAATTGATAGCTGGCAAACCTGGGCATATCTCTCTAGGTAAGGGTAGATGTCAAACCGGGACACCCACTGGCGCAAATCCTTGCCGTCTTCAGTCTTGAATGGCACGCGAAGTATGCTGGAATGTTTTGTGTTTTCAACTGGCTCGAGCTCCACGTTGCATTTTGTGCCCTTGGCATCTGGTATCAGTCTTGTTAGCTGCAGGAACATTATCAACCATTAGGACAATCTTGATGCATATATATAAAGTGAGCGAGCAGATATGGATCATGAACGGCCAGGATCATGACGTGATGAACTTTACCACAAGAATCTTTGGTGTTACATTCAAACCCTGCTGCTTGATTCTTTGCAGCAACTCCTCTTCAAGGGCCCTGACTTGGTCCAGGATGTAGACCACCTGACCGCCGGTATCTGGCAAGCCAAGAACTTTCTCTTGGCCAAAGTAACCGTGGATGGAGAAGACGACGATGTTGAATATGGATGGAACTCTGCTGAAAAACTTCTCCATGTTGATAGGGTCTGGCCCTTGTAGCACTTCAGAGAGGCAATTCAGTGTCTCCTTGCACCTTTCAGCAGTGTCACCCCACCCTTTCTCCAATCCCCACTCTTGAAATCTGCAACACCGTTGTTGTGTTCAGAAACCTTAGCAACAACGCATATCTAGTATTTGCACAAAGAACTTTTATCTTCTTGAGATAACAATCTATCACCTTTGTTCAAACTTGGGGAATGGCGTGTATCTTGGCAGCCCGCTGACAAATACCTCAGCAAGTAGCAGTGCTGTCTGAAGCTTGTTCACCGTGTCGGTTGTATCATTAACCATCAGCTTCTGCATGTTCATCAGGTGATCAGGATATAACTAAAAGAAATCACTTGGTTGTTTATTTATTTTACAATATAAGCATAGCACCATGAAGTGGTGATCAGATCTCCTTACCTCACCACGGTAGTTTAGTGAAAGCAAATAGTCCAGCAACGGTTTCATGCTGATTTCAGGCTTGTCGCCTAGCTTTGAAGACATAAATTTGGAGACAAACTGGAGCCCGTTTCCAATGGATGATGGCAGTGTCAGATGCGGCGTTGAGAGGTCAAGAGCACCGAAATCGACTTCCAGTGAGTTGTCATCCTTTGCCCTGAAAATTCAGATAACAAGACATACAGTTTCAGTTGGCAACAACAAATTTGTGTAAAGGCAGGCTCCTGGTATTAGCTAGATTGGTGAAGAATATATACGTACCAGTTGTCGTCATATAATGTCTCCTTGAACTTGAGGTATTCAGACGGTGTAATTCCTTCGACGGACAGATCGTCGGAATGAACTTTGACGTACTCCCAGATGCCAGGATTCATCCTGACAGCAAATGCAACATAGGGTGGTAGCACCACTGCTTCCTGCAGAGATAATAAGAGTTTTTATGTGAGTTCATGGATGTTCGCTGCAGACGAGCTTGCATTTCAAAGCGGGATGAGAATATGAGATTACCTGTGTCGAACAAATAATGTAACCGAGGAAGCCTTCGACAAGCTTTTCCTTCTCTACTTTGTCATCCAGTGATTTCTCCAGCTCCTCTATTAGCTGCTGGTTCTTCAAGAGCCTCTTTCCCTTGGACACATACCTGAAACATTAATATATTACAAATGCAAATGAGAATCCTCTGAATTTTTTTACAAATGCAAATGCAATTTTTTTAAATTGGGTTTGTTTACCTCTGGAAGCATCTCTTCATCTGGTACCGGCTTTGCCTTAGCGCATCCGGCATGCTTTCTGCGATGCTGTCCGTCCTCTTGAAACTGAGCTTGGACGCCATGCTGACTTGGAAACAAACAAGGTGGACAAGGATGCTATGAAGGAAGGATGCTGTGAAGCTGTGACTGGCTGGGCATTGATGGACATCATCAATTTATAGAAGAGAGCATAAAACATTATTCTCTTGACAAGGTTTTCCTTTTGTGGACGCCAGCTGGAAATGGGAGATGGCGCGCAGGGGAGAAAGCACATTGATCTGCTTGGGGGAAGTAATGCTGAAGAAACATGCAAGGCAAGAAAGGCATGGACACCAACGACGTATCATTGCAAGATTCCTTGGATTAATTTTATACCATACATTCTCCCTTCCATACATTCTTTTCTTCAAGGTTACAAGCAATTACTAGTGCAAGTTTACCTCGTTGGAAAGTACAGGTTTGGATTTGGATAACTTGCATATGAAAACAATGTAGTACTACTTATCCTGAACATAAACACATGGTCTCATGGTTTAGGCTTAGCATTTAAAGACATGATGACAAGTGGTGTTGTATATAGCTTAGCTTCAAGGTGTTTTTCAATTGAACCTGACCTACACATTTTTATTACATTTGGCACGATACCAGTTATTTTGCTTGTAAAAGTTCCAGCCACAGCGGCCATGCAGTAACTTGAGAAATAAGCTACTTTCTGCTGATTATGGGCACAGCATTTTTGGTTCTGATTTACCACACTGTAGCTTACAGAAACATATAAAGGTCTATTTGCTGTGATATATAATAGCACAGAGAAATTAGACCGAAGCTTGTTGAATGTTGATAGTAAATTCTGGGAGCATTCACGGGGACCAATTAACTGTAAAACAAAAATCATATTTTTGAGCCAGGAAAAAGGGCCTTGTAATTAACCGCCAATACTTTGCGCTCAAAGTCAAAATCCATCAAACTCAATGCTTACAATTTACAGACCACCATAACCAGGAAACAGAAAAGAATTACACATTGAGTCCTGGGGAAGGATACCCATATTCAGAGGTAAAGGAAACGTGAGCATCTCCAGATTGATTCACCTGAAAAGAGAGAACCATACTTCTCAGGGCTCCCCAAACCATCATACCATTTCCAGTACATACATTGGTAGAGTGGTAAAAACAAAAGGGCCGCAAAACAAATGAAAACTCATGGATCAATCATGATCACAATACAAGCTCTTCAATATAAACACAAACTCCTGGAACGGAAACGTGTGGCTGTACCAAAACAAACCGGTGTCTGCAGGGAAGAGGAACACAAAATACATGTGTGAGCTGCTGTTATAACCATAAACATATAATGAGATATCTTATACAGGATGAGCAAGATTCTGAAGGGTGTAAGGAATATACCATGCAAAGATTTTCAGAACTGCTTCATTCTTCAGACTGGGCATTTGTTTCATAGATGCGACGGCTCTTGTTGTACCGAATGTACCTCTTTCCATCACAGCTTATGATGCGGACCTCAGGGATCTGCTGGACGATGTGCCAGTTCTTGCCACCATCCAGGCAGCTCCTAAGTAACGAAAGGCTGCACTGCAACTCAAACCTTCGCAGGCCTTTGCACTTTTGAATCAGTAGTTCCAGCCACCGTGGGAAGGCAATGCTCCAGAAGATGATTAGCTCTTCAAAATAAAATGTCTCAGTGGATGGGGGAAACACAAGTCTGAGGTGCTGCAGTGCGTCAAGGCCTGCCACATGCTTCAGCTTTGAGCAGTCGTCAATAATGAGGGAATGAAGCATGGGCAGGTTGGAAATCCTATGAAGTGCCTTGTTATCTTTGAGATGGAGCTCATCAGACAGTTTTGGCAGGTCCCTGATTTCTGTTAGGCTATATGCACCTTCCACATGAAGTTCGCTCAGTGCCACGTGCTTTAGGCCTTCTGGTAGAGCTTTCAGTTTTGGACAGGACTGTATGTGCAGTGACTTCAGACGAGGTAACAGTACCTGGGTCTCTTCCACAGTTAATGACCAATCTTCCAGTTTCTTCATGTTCCTGAGCTTCAAAACCTCAAGCTTGGGGAATGAAGTGCCTGGTGAAACTACAGTAGTGCCCAGGAATTCCGAACCAATGGTGACAATTGAGTCCGCATTTGAGATTTGTAGGGACTGGAGCTGGTTCAGGAGGCCTAGTGAAGGCAGTTTGGTGCATGACATGCAGTTTTCAAGATCCAAAAGCGCAAGGCTGGGGAAGGAGGTTTCTAGCTTGGGACTTTTTATCCAACTTGGGAACCTTACTCCTTTGTAGTTCTTGATAACTAGCTTCTCGATGCTCTTGGGTGGGGTGAGCTCATTCCATATCTTTTCACTGGCTTCGGCCGATTCCTCTCCGCTGCATTGGCCATTGCTTACTTCCTGTCCTTCGTTCTCTTCTTTCCCTGTTTCATCTTTGTTCCCTTGGCCCTCCTGTTCTTCTTTCTGTTGCTGTTCTTCTATTACAGGTGCTTGCTCAGAGAGGTATAGATCTTTCAGAAATGGCTTGTTTGCAAGTGCAGTAGCACCTGAAGTAGCCCTATCCAAACTCTCTATGTGAAGGTGCCTTAATTCTGATAAAGCTTTAAGGTCATCTAAGTCACAACCCTCAGGTCCATTGTTGTCATGACCAATGATTAGACCAGACAGATAATTGAGATGCTTCAGTTCACCGACACCCTTTGGTACATAGCTTAGGGAAGTTCCCTCGAGACGAAGGCATCTAAGCTCTAGCAACGCCTTGATGGACCAAGGAAGTCTCTGTAATCTTTGGCAACCTTGAAGGCTCAAGGTCTGCAAATTCATAAGAAATCCAATGGAAGAAGGTATATCTCTGACCTCAGTTCCATCAAGATCGAGATACCTCAAATGCACCAAGTTGCCAATGGACTTTGGGAGGGCCTCTATTGCTGTCTTGCTCAAATCTAATACACGCAAGCATGGAGCTGACTCGACCAGAATATCTATTGCTCTGACATTTGGGCTTTTGAAGAGCATCACTGACCTTATGCTCATCTGCTGCTTCAGTGAAATTGGATCCTCCAAGCTGTTTTCCATGTTACACAACGTGAGATGCCGGGGCTTTGACAATGAGGTGCTCAATTTCTGCTGACCATAAATTACGATACTCTCGTCTGCTATCAAAAAGCGGGCTAGCGAGCGGAGAAGATCATGTGTTATCCAGCACTGTTCAACATTGTCAGGATCAGGTTGTAACAAGTTTCTGCTTATTAATTCTATATAATACTCTTCAGCTGATTCTTCAGGCAACTTGTTTCCGGCGTTTACAATGCCTTCAGCAATCCAATGCCGAACAAGGTCAAAGCGCTGAATGGGGCATTCTTCTGGATACAGAGAGCAACGGAGGAAACACTCCTTCAGTTCAGAAGGCAGATCAATGTAACCCATATACAGTGCTTGTGGCACTTCTGGAAGGATTGGGGGCATGGACCAAGAATCATTATTCAGGACCATCTCCCACTCAGCCTTGTTGTTGCCTCTTGACCTCAGGATGCCTGCAATGACCTTGATTGCTAGAGGATGGCCATCACATATCTCTGCAATCTTAATTCCGACATCCTTCAATGCTGCAAGCTCCTCTGAATTGTGTTCTGGATCAACTTGTTTGCACAATAATTCCCAGGCATTCTCGGTGTCCATTTTGTCAACACGGTGGACAGTTGCCTTCATGCTTGTCGCCACTTCCTCAGTCCGAGTTGTGATCAGTATTCTTCCTCTGGCCACACCATCTCCCAAAGGATCTTTGAGCAGATTGTCCCATATGCCTGCATTGTCCAAGTCATCCAGGACAATCAGAAACCTCTTTGAAAGAGCAGAACCGAGGAGTCCTAGGAGCTCCTCTCTGTTTTCTGTATCCCCGACATTGGCACCAGCGCCGGTGATGATCTTCTTCAAGAAAGCTACCTCTGATAAATCCTTGGACATCTTGACCCACACACAAATGGGGAAATTTTCAGTCATCCTGTCATCATTGTAGATCTCCCTAGCAAGCGTTGTCTTGCCGATCCCCACCGCGCCAACAATGGCAAAGACATCCACCTTCTTCTTGCCCTCTCTAAGCATCCTTGGCACAAGGCCACCCACGGCCTTCTGGACCTGCGACCCGACAGCTTGCGGCTTAACCGCGTGATAACAGTTGTTACAAACATTATTATGACTGAACCAATCCCTTTTTGCATCAGAGTGCCGTGATCCAGCAGGAAGCCTGGGCATTTCCTCCTCGACTTCCCTGAGCCTGAGATCAATGTCCCTAATCGTGAATCCGATTTCGTGGCGGAACTTTCGGGGGCCAGAAGGCTTGAAGCAGGAGAAGCATCGGACCTTGGGCGTGGGTGGGCGGTCGTCATCGAGGATCTTTCCTCCCTCGACGACGCAGACATCGATGACGTCGTCAATGTCGTACATGGCATCCTTGACCTGCGCCACCCACGCGTCAACCTTGGCGGTGAGGAGCCGCCGCCTCTCCTCGTGGGAGACGATGGCGTCGATGCGCGAGAGCGTGGCCAGGAGGGCCCTGACGTCGTCCCCGACGCCGAGGGCGGCGCAGGCGTCCTGGCCGGCGAAGTCCTGCAGAGACGCCGTGCACCGCTTGACGAAGGAGTCGAGCACCATCGCCATGGAG
This sequence comes from Panicum miliaceum, assembly GCA_032594955.1. Lineage (NCBI taxonomy): Eukaryota > Viridiplantae > Streptophyta > Magnoliopsida > Poales > Poaceae > Panicum > Panicum miliaceum. The sequence continues at coordinate 50,466,208 of CM064062.1, forward strand.
GCCCCCTGCTTGCTCCCGGAGGTGTCGATCCCTTGAACAAGGAAAAGTTGCAATTTTTTTCAGACGAGCGCAGAGGCGCTGCAGGGATCAGCAAAGAGGAAAAGTCTCCGGTTGTCATGGAATTTCTTAATTATTGATTGAGGATGTTGATTTTGCACAAGAATTTCCCTTTTCATCTTTGGAAGATGACACCGACAGAGACGGCAAGAAATCCTAGAAATCTATTCATGGAAGCATAGCAAAATTATTGACCAAGATCAGACCAAAGAGGCAAGAAATAAAAAAGAAGAATCATCTAAACAGATCAAGGGATCAGCTTGCTTAAACAATAATCGACATGGAGCCGGAAAAGGAAGATGGAACCAAGAAGTCAGAAAATAATTGGGAAAGGGAGATCGATTGGCATACCTGGAGGAAGAAGAAGGTCGGGGGCAAGCAGGAGCAGGAGGAAGGCGATAGGGCCTAAAGGTGGCGACAACGAATGCCACCACCTCGACGGCCACCACCTTCCTCCCCCCTCTCCCCTCCCCTGTCAAATGCAACAAGGAAGCAAGAAGAGGCAGGAGCCTGCCCTGTTGGATGTGTCTCTGTCAGGAACGGCTCAACTTCTTTGATGAGGTCCAATTAAGAAGGTGTTGGGTGGTGATCCATCCGGACAAAAACCTGAGGCCGGCCCGGTAGGTGTCGTGTTATAGAGGAGGCATTGTTTTTGTTTTGTGGGGGAAGGGAGGAGAATAGCTGATGATCAGCGGCTCATCTCGCCTGTGCTGTGCCAACCGACGCAACGGCATTTACTAGTTTTGCAAGGACAGTCCCCAATTTAGTCCTTCTTGACAGGCCCCTTGGTGGATGGATTTATTCCTGTTATTTCATACTGAGCACCAAGAGGGGCGTAACTGCAAATGATACGAACTTTTTAGAAAGTGGTAGGCCTCTCTCTCAGCAGAGAAAAAGAAAAGAATACCCTAATAATAAATTGGAAATGATCTGTCACTGCAAATGACTAGTCCCTATATAGTCTGTCAGGGCAAGGTGTGTACAACTAAGAAGAGTGCAGATGACAGCAAAGCCATGTCCTTGTATGAACAGTAGTATGGGCCATGGACTCCACCACCAAAGGATGGAATGAATTCTGGTGACCAAAAGCTTTCCTGGTACAACAATTTGACTGATTCCATGAGGTAGGGAACTCATTCAACTACTGAGTAGTGAATAACTAAGAGAAGCTTTTGTTTCCATCCCTGATCAGATTAAACAACATTCTTTCTACTGCAAACAAAGAGTCCAATCCGTCGGGTGGGCCTGCTTGGTTGGATACTAAAATATTGGCAATGCTAAAATGTATGCATGCCAAAACATAGGTATGCCAACTTTTTTTTATCAAAATCTTGACAAGTTTAGAATGATGCTTGGTTAGTTGGGCTGTTTTTCTAGCCTTCAACCAAATGAGTGCCAAAATTTATAGGCTTGCCCATATTTTGGCATTGCCAATTTTAGAAGCGAACCAATCAGAACCTGTGTGCCAACAATAGTTTATTTCTAATCCCTCTCTCTTATTGCATTGCACGATCCATATGATGAACTACTACTATAAAATTGACAACTTAAAAGAGAGAGAATCTGCCAGGTAATTAGTCTAGACAATATCGCAATCAGCATTCCTCAGCCAGTTGAGTTGCACACGACACGACTCTCTTCCAAAAAGTCTCCATCAAGAACGCTCCTGGTTTTGCCGTCCTTTTTTTTTCTCTAGCAGTCCAGAGAAGAACCGGTGTCATCAATGTCGACGCACAGCTAAGATTAAAAAAGGTGGAGAACCAAACAATCCGCCGTTCTTATACAAGGCAAATTTAAGCTCTTCTGCCCAAAAAAAATAGCGAATTGTTTCGATTTCAGTTCCCAGAAAGGAGCCACGAAGAGGGGTTTTGTGGCAGTGAGAGTTTTTTTTTTCATTTCAGTTCCCGCCCATTCATCAATGAAAATGATCAGTGTCTCTCGAGTCATCTCAAAGATAGGCGTCCTACAGAAGAACTTCAAAGATGCATAATCATCAAACATAGAATACAACACTAACAGATCTATATACACATTGATTGATCAAGGCAGTCACATCCCTAGCCTCTTGGTGCCACACTCTGAGCAGAATTTCGATGTTGCCCTTAAATATGGGGAACCACACTCATCACAGAACTTCGCAGGGCTGGTTGGCTGAAATGAAAAAGATACCATCAATGCAACGGATAAAATAAGGTAGCATTAGATAGCCCGGCAAGGCAACTATGAATCTAGTGGAACTCCAACAAGAGCAACAGGATGCAGCAAAATGAGAGGATTGAGACAGTACAACTCGTGTTCAATTGCTAACCTTTTGTTCAGTAATTTCAGCCAACATGACTATTTGTAATCAAAATTGCAGTTCAAGTGCAAATCATGATAAAAAACCCCCAAAGAAATTGATAAGTGGTGCACCACGCGACTGTTACCGATGCTAAATGAAGAAGCTTACTCACAATAATATGCATGCGTCCTCCAAGATGACCTTGTCCAACTTGCAAGCAAGATATATGCTGAGATAAATAAGCCTGCTGCTGGTGTTGGGGGTTATCTGATAGATGTGGGGCGCTTGTAGATTGATGAATGGGAGGGAACTTGGTACAATGTTGAACTTGCTGAATGGTATCATCCTCTGCTTGATGGAAAAGGTGTAAATAAGGTTGACTTTCTAGCTGTTCAGTATGTCTCTTTGAAGTTGACTGATGCTGATCTTGTATCTGGAGCACAGCGAGCTATGTATTAGCCAGTGAGTTGAGTTTGATTGCTAGATAAAGAAGAACAAGCCACCGACTATTGGCACTTATATAAGAATTTACTTGATGATGTCGCAACAAAAACGAGCTAGCTAATAAGAATTGCCAAACCAGGAGGGCAGCAGGCAAAATAATTTGTAAATGCACGTTGCTACTTTCTATTACCAATGAGTGAAGTAAAGTCATAAAGTTACCTCATTTGGTGGGCGGAATCCTGAAGAACAAACCAACGGTGAGTTCTCATCCTCCGCCAAAGCCTAAACAAATTACAGGGGGTTAACAATAATATAAAAAATTAAGCTACTCATTTTGGCTGCAATTTTGTATTCTCTGAAGCCCAGTATTCAACTTACACTTGTCTCAGGGATGTCAAATGCTGCCTGCGGAGAGCGCCTGAACTTATGATGGGGTGAATAGAATTTATAATCTCTTGAAGAAATAGCAACTTCACTTCGACCAGTCAATCTTTTGAACCTTCACATTTTGGGATAAGATAAAAAGGAGATCAAAGTCGTAACAGCATATCAGAGGTTTTTGTGCAACTAAAAGAACAAGAAATGGTACAAGAGAATAAGCAGAGGTTTTCCTACAAAATAAGCATATTAGAGGTTTTGGTTTTATTGAAAAAGTTTTGAATTCTTATTTGAATATCATTCTAAACTGAAAAATTGAGAGCAGATGCCATGCCAGACTAATTTCAATGAATGGCCTTCAACAAGAAATTGATTCTATAGATTACCATAGTTAATCCGCTTCCCCTATGGAAGCAGTTAGCTTAATGCAATATAGAACTATCCAAAAATTGCCTTAGAAATTTTTGGGCAAAATATTTGTACCATCTTAGGTTACAAATGGATAAATGGTTCATCACGGTTCAAAAGGAATGTTAACAACGTAGCATGTGCTCCAAGAACATGCAATTTTGTGAAAAAATATGCCAACACTAGAAAGATTTTGTTTGCTTGAACCGACTCACTTCCACAAATTGAATAACAAAAGGACAATCGTTGCAGCAAGGGTAAATTCAGGAATTTCCATATACTATCCCCAGAAACCGAGCCAACCTTGCTAGAAGCAAAGGAAGCTAAGCAGCTAAGACTGTGTAAATTAGAAGTCCTACCATTCTGCATCCTTTCTCATATTGTCTGGCCTCTCTATGATTGCCAGTCCGTTAAGTACAACAAAACGAACTCTTTTTTCTTCTTGTATCACAAGTTCAGGAAACTTTGTCCTAGTTGCATGCAAAGTTGCTAACTCCCTCCTCTTGAAGCTGCAAGGGCCTATACATCGAATCAAACTTAAGAACATAACATCAGATAATGTTGTACTGAGTAAACATTTATGATGAGCCATCATACCTTTCTTCGGGAACCTTTGAGTCAGTTTCCTGTACAAGCCACCGGAAGCTTCAAGAGCTAGCCCTATAGTCTTCTCACGGAACCCAATCAACGACGCAAGACGCACATTGACATCACTTACCAAGGTTTCGTACAAGTTTGCTATATACATCAATGGCAAAGCAAGCCTAGGGTCACCCTCATATCGAACCCCCTGTTGCTTTCTTTTGCTTGATTTATCATCCACCTGGCTACATTCCAAGCCAGAGCATTCCACCATCTCAACAACATGCTCACTTATAAAATAATCAACAATGAGGTCCAAGAACCTAGACCTTGCCATTTCAATAGGGAGAATATCTGCAACCAAGGGGGAACACTGTCACAGCAAAAACGTGGGAGGGAGGGTGAAAAATGATCCAACAAAACTAAACAAAATTCACAGGGCGCTACCTTGAGGAGTCAGGATATCAAAAGGACTAGAGGGCCTGCTGCTGTTATCAAGAGCCGATTGTTCATCATCAACTCTGACACCTTGGAGGCTCAAAGAGCTGCTATATGATCCATGCATGCAATCCTAGCAGAGAAAACAACAGTTGTTACTCGAGCTGTGACACTGTTGTTGTATGTTACAGGATACAAATCACTAAAAGGAAATAAGTTCCATTTCCAGCCATCAGAAGAAAACAGACTATTGTTTTAGGCTTTTAGCTATGAGACCAAGGACGATGCAATGCAAACTTTACTTTCTCCCCCTTCCCATGAAAGTTAAGCATATTTCAGCCATAAAAGTAGCAATTTTCTAGGTAGATCCGGTCAGTGACAGAAGCAGAATACTAACTGCGCTATAAAAAAAAAGAATGTCCAAGCAAATCGCGCTTGCCTCCATCGAATGGCCAAATCGCACCATACTAATCGCGTTACAAATTAGAAAAGGAAAAAAGAATGGCCTAGTAAATAGCCGTGGCGCCGTAGCCCAGTCGGCACTGGATTAGTCGTCAGTTGAGAGGGGAGCGAGAGAAAGAGAGTGGGTACCACGGAGCTGGAGTCGGCGGCGACGAGGCTGTCCTCTCGGCGATCGTCATCGTCGTCGGTGATGACCTCCGGGTCGACGTCGTCGCCGAGGAAGCCGGCACCGATGTCGTACCCGCGGCCCCGCATCGCGCACGGGAAAGCAGTGCAAGAGGGGGGAGAGCGGCGAGACCCCTCCTCCCACTGGGATTTCCCAGGAGAACCCAGGCGGCCTCCAGGAGGAGCAGGCAGGCAGCCATGGCGTCCGTCAGGCACCGTGAGGAAGACAACGGGAAGACCTCTACGTTGGGCCGGCCCAATTGTGGCCCGTAATTCGGCTGTTGGCCCATTCCTCTGCAAGAAAAGAAGGCAGGCATGGTCAGTACATGCCGTACCGTCAGGAGAGAATGCTCCACTTCTTCAGACTTCAGAGACAAGATCATCACTTTTATCGAGAGAGAGAGAGAGAGAGAGAGAGAGAGAGAGAGAGAGAGAGAGAAGATCATCACTGGCATGCACATGCCATTTTGTTTGTCATACATTGGAATTTGCTACACACATTGGCTGGCAAAAGGCACAACACACTCTGCTCCATAAGAATAACAACAAATTCTCCAAAGAAGAGCATCGTTAAATCTACAGAACTTGAAGGATGAAAGATGACATCCGAAGCACTGTTTTTGACCAGGCAATTAACAGAGCATCGTTAACAGATCCCAGGAAAACTTAACCCTTTTTTTGACCAGGCAATTAACAGAACTAGACTAACATCCAAAAACTGTGTTCTAGTAGATATCATTTGAGCACTGTTTTGTGGGTGGCCAAGTGTGGGAAAGCAGGAGTTAACTACCATACACGAAGCTTTCAAGTACATTCCATTCCCTGCTCAAGATCAACAAACACCATATCTTTAACGTCTTTCTCCTGCAACATCAAGAGGAAGGGACTACAAAACATCGAAGTTCTATCGGAAACCAGTACTCTATCTAGATCATGTTCCAGCATGGCGTCTGACACCACAGAATGATGCATCTCAACCCACTATAGGCACATCTAGGTGGCATGTGACTGCGAGGCACGAGCCCGTGCGGCCGCTCTCTCCAAGGCCTTGAGCCTGTTAGCCTCCATGCGCGCCCTCTGCTCCTCGGTCAGCTCAATTTTTGCCCGCTTGCTGCTGCTTGCTCCATCCTGCTGCTTCTGCGTCTTGCCTGCATCAGCATCATGCGAGCTCGCTTCTTTTGGAGCCAAGGGCTCTGAAGCCTCTTTATTGGATCCCTCTCCAGCTGGGATTCGGGGCTCCTGCTGAGCAGTTTACCCAAGTCAAGTGTGTATCCAATGTCCAGGCAAGAGTATAGTGGACTGTATAGTAGCTTATGGCGTGTGTAACGCTTACAAAAATTTAGGGGACAAATACTTACATCTGCTGCTTTTTCATAGATTTCATCGAGCAAATCTTCTTGCATTAGATCCACATCATTGCTCTCCATCGGTGGATCCATTAAATCTTCGTCTGTTGGGTCGGTGGCATGATTATCTTCAGTCCCTAAGAATGGGTCTTCAGGTGCAGTTCCATCTGCAGGAGACCTTACACAATCACTATCACGGGAGCAAACAATGAAGGAAAATGCAGTTGTAGTGAAACTTTAAACAAGTATGCATGCACACTGTTTTTTTTGTAAGTAATGCATCAACCCTTATTATGCCAAAATTCAAGGTTCACAGAGGACAGAGTTGGAGCCTCTGTCCTGGAGAGAACAGAGACGAGCGACAAACCACTCAATAATGGGCACCATCTACCTACCCTATATCACCAGACTCCAACCATCCACCCGATGCATGCACGCTGTTAACGAAACAAAGAGCTCATACCCGGTTCACCTGCTGGCGTGACTTCTTCAACTGGTGCCTCGTGCAGCACTGTAGGATCCCCTCCTCTGGCAACCCTGTCCCTTAGTTCAGAAATGCATCTCTAAGGAACAATGTAAACAAGGAACACACAGGTCAGAAATAACAAGGTTATGGCAAGGTTCAAGGAGAAAGAAAATACATCTTCCTGGCTGTGCATGTTAACAGAGTATATGGCTTGTAACTAGCTTTTTTTTGGCGAAAAACAAATCAATGACATGAGAACTGAAATCGCTTGGTTTGAAAGCTTAGCAATCAACAGATTTCGCAATTGAAAGAAGATATTTTACGCTCGAAAGATTCTTTAAAATAAAGAAAGAAAAGTTCAATGGCATGTTCTCCACAAGCATACCATTCTACAGCAAGAACAGAAAGATTTTTCCCTCGCAAAAAGAAAAGGAACAAATAGATTGATGGGAGCAAATCTGTGCGGGCAGTCATGGCATGGTAAGAAGCATAACAAGTGGCTTTTCTTTTAAGGTGTTGGTTCTCCTCAACATAATGAGATGTCCATCTCAAATTTTCAATATGCAGCAGTGCTCGAAATCCATCGTTCATCATGTTTATAATTGTGTTGTAACAGAAAAGTGTGGGTAGCAACAAGTGGTAATAACGATTTTGATAATGGTCTTAGAGATAGAGATGGAGGTTAAATAAAACAAATCATTTCCTAGCTCGAACTATGCGCGTATCGTGTTACCAAGTTTCCAAGCTAATGCCATGGTAAATTGAGGTGGTCATTCTCTCTAGTATGTTCATTTTATTTGTATAATCATAGATGGAGCAGTGAAAGCGAATGTCTGCTTACCCTGACACGGTTGGTGGCCCCCACTTTCTCAAGTTTGCGCACAAACTGTTCAAAGGAGTAGTAAGGGATCAAGCGAGAGTGCCAGTCCGTGTAGAGCTTGATGAGATTACCAAGGTCCTCCACCTGAGAATCATGTATGTAGGTATAATAATAATAAATGTAAAAATCAGGATGGCAAAGGATACCTGAGTAAGCAAGCACACATACACTTACACTAGATGGGCACTAATACCATACCATACCATGGGGTCGAAGCCAACGAATGGTAAGATGATTGATGAGAAGAAATAGAAAGAAGAGAAAATTGGATGGATACCTCGTGGCCTGGTCGGGCGCGGGGCTTGAATGCCTTGGGGAAGTATCGGAGGACGAAGCCGATGCCATCGTCGGAGAGGAGCAGATCGGGGGTGAGCTTGGGGCGCGTGGCCCGCTCCTTCTTCTTCTTCTTCTTATTCTCGGCGCTCGCGTCCCCCTCGGGCGGTGCCGCCGCGGAGGCTGGAGGTGGCCTGGGCTTGGCGGTGGGGTAGGAGGAGGCGAAGCGGGAGGGTTTGGTAGATTGGTCGGCGGAGGCGGGTGCGGAAGGGCAGTCGCGGGACCAATGGCCCGGGCGGCCGCACTTGAAGCAGCCAGTGGGCGCCGCCGCAGCCATGGGTGGGAGGCTGGACCTGGGGGGATCGATCTGAATCTGATCTGATCCGGGGAGGGGGAGGATCGGTGGGGAAAGGGGACGGGAAATGGCGGGTGCGCGTTTGGTTTTTGGCGGGAGACAGGAGGCGTGGTGGCGCCACCTGCGGGTGGATTTGTCAGTTGACTGCTAGGGTTAGTCGTAGGAATGTCCGGGTGGGCTGCTAGGCTAACTGGGCCGTGGTCACCATGGGCTTTGTTTGGCTCGAAAATGGAAAAAAAAAAAAAGAAAGAAAGAAAGAAAACGTAGGGGCATTCCGAGAATTGAACTCGGGACCTCTCGCACCCTAAGCGAGAATCATACCACTAGACCAAATGCCCTGCTGCACTATTTATTCTTCTGTTGCAGATCAAAGAGATAAATACCAGTAAGTTGTCCCATCGTGCTGCACGACCGCTTCTCGCCGGCACAAGGAACTGAATCAAGATCGTCATTTGCAATGCAAGTGATTATATAATATGTATACCTTAGCACTAGTTAGTTGTCCTTAATTAGCTGTATATACAAATATCCCCATCTAGATCTAGTAGTAGTGCTTGCGTTAATGATATATGTTGTCATTTTGAACGTTGAGATCCATCCAGATCATCTCTCTCCCCTTTAATTAGTCATATTAGTCCACCAGCTATATATAGCTGGATATATATACGACATACGCACACACATATATATATGTATATATATATATATATATATAATAAAGATGCCAGGCCAGGCCAGCAGGTAGTGCTTCGTCCTGCAGGCAGCAGGCGCTCGTAGTAGCCAAGTGTTGTGTAAGATAGAGTAGTAATATGGCTAGGCCGGCAGCGGCAACTCTCTATATAAATGACATGCATATATGTTTAATATACTTACTTTGTTCCAAATTATATATTATTGTAACTTTTACAGGTACGTGGATTTTGCTATATGAACTTGGTGTACGTGATGTCTATATACGTACATGGTAAATATTACGTATTGAAAAGTACATTAAAATTATGATCCATAATTTAAAAGTCGGTCATTGGTTTGCTGGATGGGATCTGAATTGATCCATGGCGCTATGGTATGCACGTGATGCGCGGTGGGTAGGTAGGTTGGTGTCGTGCTTATAGTACAGTAGTATTTTTGATGCTTGATGATCAACTAATAATTATTACTATATAATACGTAGATTAGTAGTACGTAAACAAATAAAGCATGTACGTATCGGATCCAAAGCAAAAGCGTGCTGCGTGCATCAAGCTCTGATCCGATCCAGATCGGATCTTCATTCATCTCTCTCCTCCTTGTCTCAGGTCTGCATGCACGTGCATCAAGCAGGTTGACATGTGGGTCCACAGATTCCTTCGAGCCCGCTGGGGAGTGGGACCAACGTCCATGGTGCGCCCGCCCGTGAGACCTGTCCTGTCACGACAGTCGCCCGCCCCTGGACAAAATAAAATGGCCTTTTCCCTTCTTCTACTGTAGTACGTAGTATTATATTTTCTTTTCTAAATACATATAAAATGCTACTTCAGTAAGTGTCTAAAATAGAATAAATACCCTGCTCGGCTCCAATCGCAAAGACAGAAGAAAAATAAAAGAAAAGATTTTTTTTATCTCAAATAAAAGAAAAGATCGACAAGCAAGCATGAGAAGAGAGCGTTTTTTCGTCGTCTTCCGCCCGCCATTCTATGACTAGGAGTGAGCTGTCTGTCAATGGACAGGGAAATACGGATATCCCCAAGGGCTAGAATGAAAAAGGAGCATAAACCCCATTTCCCCTTTCTTCTCCCCCTGACCTCCACTCCACCCGGGGGGACTTGCTTGCTTGCGTTGCGTTTAAAAGCCCCACCTCACCGCTCCTTCCTCTCCCCCATCTGCACTGCGGCGGCGGAGGGGAGACAGACGACCGGATCCCCTTTCCCTTCCCCTTCCGGTTGCAGCAGATCGGAGCTTGGCCTGGTAAGATAACAGAGACACCTCCTCCCCTTCCAGCGGGCACCATCCATCCGATTCATTTCATTTCATAGATCTGAGTTATTGGTTTCTCCATGGTACGTCTCGCTACCCCTATCACGCATGGTTAGGCATTTTCCTGCGACTCCCACCCTACCCTCCCTCAAATCCCCAGATCGACGCTCCTCCTCCCTTCTGCTGTGTTCATTCTCCTCCTCCAAATCCCAATCAATCCATCCATCCATCCTTCTTACTAGTACTACTAGTTAGTAAGCTAAGTAGTCAGTTGCAATTGCCATGCGTACATCTTGAATGCTGCTTTTTGTTCGTTTTTCTAGTTAGGTTAGGAATGGAATCCGCACAAAACTTTGCTTCTCAACTGGAGTATGTCTACGGCCACCTGCAGTGCAGGCACAGATTTTTTCAGTTGCCAGGCCCGTTGTGAACAGCAGCCCGCCCTTTTTTAGGAGGAACAAATGGGCAAAATTCCCTCCTTTTTCCGCGCGGGGCAGCTTTACTTTTTCTCGGTGCAAAATGTAATCCACCGAAAAAAGTGGATTCGTTTTTCCTGTTAATTTCCTACATTTCCCTTTTCGTCAGTTTCCTATATTACTCAATCAAGCGGGTCATGACCTTGCTGGGATATTATTTACCACTCTAGGTTCTTCTCAACTTGCTATCAATTTTGAATTCGGTTGGGACCATCAATAATTACTGACCTAGACGCATAAAGCCATTGCATGGCTGCATGGCACAGATCTAATCTATGTACGGGTTTGGTTCGCAGTTTGTTGTTTTGTGTGACCATTTCTGCCTGCAGGCATGACCTCTATGCCCAAAACCATTCCAATCTTGTTGCTACTTTGCCCAGATGCTTTTTTCCAGATTTAGTCTAAGTGCTCTTGTGGGACTCTATGACCTCTAGTTAGGGAAAAAGAAAGAAAGAAAATAAATCAAGAGGTTTCTACCTCATAATATGTGCTGTGCGACTTCCTTTTAATAGCCAGACCATCTGCATGTTACATCAAATGAATGCCACGTGTGACCGAAAAAACTTATTGGGCTCAATTTTGTTTCTGTTCTAGTGATTGTTTGCTGTTACTGGTTTTGCTCAACTAACTCTGCTGTTTTCTTTTTCAACTGTCTTCTTTTCAGAATCATCCTCCATCCATGGCGGACGTGCATGAACCATTGGTGCGCCGCAAAAGGAAGAAGGTTTTGGTGGACTACTTGGTGCAGTTCCGATGGATCCTCGTTATCTTCGTGGTCCTTCCGATTTCAGCTCTCATCTACTTCAATATCTATCTGGGCGACATGTGGTCTGCCATGAAGTCAGAGAAGAAGCGCCAGAAGCAACATGATGAGAATGTGCAAAAGGTTGTCAAGCGGCTCAAGCAGAGGAACCCAAAGAAGGATGGTCTTGTTTGTACGGCCAGGAAGCCCTGGATTGCTGTTGGCATGCGCAATGTGGACTACAAGCGTGCCAGGCATTTTGAGGTTGACCTTTCCGCCTTCAGGAACATCCTGGAGATTGACAAAGAGAGGATGGTTGCTAAGGTTGAGCCCCTTGTGAACATGGGTCAGATTACCAGAGCTACCTGCCCTATGAACCTTGCTCTTGCAGTCGTCGCGGAGCTTGACGACCTCACTGTTGGTGGGCTGATCAATGGTTATGGTATTGAGGGGAGCTCTCACCTCTATGGGCTTTTCTCTGACACAGTTGTTGCAATGGAAGTTGTCCTTGCAGATGGCAGGGTTGTTAGAGCCACCAAGGATAACGAGCACTCTGACCTTTTCTATGGCATTCCCTGGTCCCAGGGAACACTTGGGTTCCTTGTCTCTGCTGAGATCAAGCTCATTCCCATCAAGGAATACATGAAGCTCACGTACATTCCAGTCAAGGGGAATCTGAAGGAAATTGCGCAGGCCTATGCTGATTCTTTCGCACCAAGAGACGGTGACCCTGCAAAGGTCCCTGACTTTGTTGAAGGAATGGTGTACACAGAGAGCGAGGGTGTGATGATGACTGGCGTTTATGCTTCGAAAGAAGAGGCGAAGAGGAAGGGCAACAAGATTAACAGCGTCGGGTGGTGGTTTAAGCCTTGGTTCTACCAGCATGCTCAGACGGCCCTGAAGAGGGGCGAATTTGTGGAGTACATCCCGACAAGAGAGTACTACCACCGCCACACCCGGTGCCTGTACTGGGAGGGGAAGCTGATCTTGCCGTTCGGCGACCAGTTCTGGTTCAGGTTCCTGCTGGGTTGGCTGATGCCGCCGAAGGTGTCTCTGCTGAAGGCGACCCAGGGTGAGGCTATCAGGAACTACTACCATGACCACCACGTGATCCAGGACATGCTGGTGCCGCTGTACAAGGTTGGAGATGCCCTTGAGTTTGTCCACCGCGAGATGGAGGTGCGTGGTATCTTGTTAGTGATTGTTATTATTGCGTACCACACACTGCAATTTATTTATTTATTTGGTGGTGAATGATGAGTCACTAAATACTGTATATATTGATAGGTATATCCGTTGTGGCTGTGCCCTCACCGTCTGTACAAGCTACCGGTGAAGACCATGGTGTACCCTGAGCCTGGGTTCGAGCACCAGCACAGGCAGGGTGACACAAGCTACGCACAGATGTTCACGGACGTGGGTGTGTACTACGCCCCCGCTGCTGTGCTAAGGGGCGAGGAGTTCAACGGTGTGGAAGCGGTGCACCGGCTGGAGCAGTGGCTGATCGAGAACCACAGCTACCAGCCGCAGTACGCTGTGTCGGAGCTGAACGAGAAGGACTTCTGGAGAATGTTTGACGCGTCCCACTACGAGCGCTGTCGTCGCAAGTACGGAGCAGTGGGGACGTTCATGAGCGTGTACTACAAGTCGAAGAAGGGGCGGAAGACGGAGAAGGAGGTGCAGGAGGCGGAGGCGGCCATCCTGGAGCCAGCCTATGCGGACGAGGCCTAATCCTAGCTGGCGATGAAGCAGCGTTTGGTTTCTGGTGATTTAGATGTGGGCCGCAGCAGCAGCCGCAGAAGTTGTTTTGTTTACCTGACGGGATTGGAACGAGATGTTGTGTCTCGGTTCTTATTCTGCTTGTTTAGAATAACTTGCTTGATTCTGTAGTGTCTGGTGGTGGGTCGTTGCCGTTGGAACTCTACTCTGTAGTGATTGTCTTTATGGAACTGCTGAACTTTGAAATGCATGGCTCTTTTGTGTCCTGTCTAATCCTTCCTTGATGCACCAGCAGCAGCACCACGGGGGGTGTGACTGGAAAAAAAATTGGGTGAGGACGGTGGCGTCCTGCATCCAATCTCTATATATGAAGTGAAAGCAGCTGGGCTCCGTGGCCTCTCAGCTAGGCCACATCGGCCCAAATTCCTACCACCATCCGATCTCGTTTCGATGGTCCTGATGCCTCAGCGGCCGGTGGATACGCATTTCCTAGTGTTGCGTTATACCGGGTTGGTTCGAGCGAAATTTCCAAACTGATTGCTCACGGAGCGAGATCTTGAAGCATCGTGCTCTTTCTCAGCTGCCCTGCTCCGCTGTCCTTCTCCTTTCGGCGCTCTCCGGCCCCTTCTCCTTTGCGTGATTGGCCGGAACCTTCTCGGTCCGCACGGCGAGCTCCACTTTTTCCTCAGCGATGACGGGTCCCCGCCGCGTCAAAGGAGAGGGCGCAGCGGAGCCTCTGCTCCCCTCCTCCTACTGCACGGCGAAGAAGCGGCGGCGGTGGCGGACGTGCGGTTCCTTGGGCTCGCAGCGGCAGCCTTCGCCTCGCCTCGCCTCCCGCCGCGCAGCCCCCAGGGGCGCGGCCGCGGCCTCTGCTCCGCGCCGTCCGGATAGCCGGACCTGCTCCCCGGGAGCTCCTCGCCGTCCCCGTCCCTGTCATCCCCCGTGCGCCCGCGGCAGCCCGCCTCCTCCTCCACACGACGTGTCGCCGTCCGCGTCCCCGTCCCCCTGGAGTCGTTGGGCTGCGCCGCGCTCAAGGAGACCTTCTCGGTGTACACGGCGGTGGGCGAGGCTCGCCTGCTCGCCGCGCCCTTCACCATCACGTCCTCGCGCCTCCAGGCCATCTCCAACGTCGCCGTGTGCGTCCCGCAACGTCTTCCCATCCTGAAAATACCCAGCAATCATCAAATTCCAAGTGACAATCTCTCTCTCTTCCATCTGCTCAAATACCTCCTCTGCAGCCTCCACCAACCCAACTTTACAGCAGAAATTGATCATTGAGCTACCCAGAATCACATGGATGAAATAGCCCTATGTCGTTCAGCCAGCCATCAACGACATCTTAATAAAAAAGAACCTGTAAATTCACAGCCCTCCAATCTGTTCGTATGAGGGTTGAACTTCTAGCAAAATGCAGATTTGTGAAGTCATCTGTGCAAAAAAGCAAACCAAAAATCAGTAGGCCGGGTGGTGATCGGCAATCTTAATAACACTAACCAAAGTGGCACAGGCTAGCACAAGAATTTGTACATGGTCACTTATGTCTGCAATTGGAACCAGTCTTGATTTATTCTCTAATTAGAGATTGGCCAAGAACATCACAATATAATTAATCTGAAAGACTTTTTTGAGTACCCATTGTAATTATTTTTAATTTGCAATAAATATCATTTGATGCAAACAATAGCTAGTCCAGTTTGGCAGTTTGTGCCATTGATAACAGTTCTCCTTTCTTACTGCAAAAACTACTATGAAAGGAAGGATATAGGTAATTTAATCAAGGGTTATCAGATTTCCTCATGTAAGACTTACATGATTGCATAAAGACTGAATCCTAGAGATCAGATGTCTGTCCTCTAATCAATATCAACATGGCTTGGGCAGTCCCATAATTCAGGGATACGATAAGGTGCAGAGCAATGGTCAGCAGGCGATTTCTACATAGAGCAAGATATGGGTCAGTAATACTGACAGAGACAGCTTATACAGTCTACACATTGGGAAAAGGTCCTCGATACTCTTCACAACATTCTTGCAGCTAGGGGAAACAACAACCAAGGGATACTCCTCACAGCATACACTGCAAATAGCACCAATCTTCTTAAAACGAAACCTGGACGGAAAAACGAGCCATGATTGGGCCACGTAGCAAGTAATTCACGACCGTCAGATCTGGGGCACTTAATTTCTCCAGCGTTGGATCAGCTGCTGCGATAGGGCCTATTCCAGAGCCATCAAACTGCTGCCACCGGGCCTATTTTGAGAGCCATCTGGATGTTGCTGGGCCTCTCGCGACAAAGAAGGCCAGGAACAATATAAATCTACGGTCGCATCCCCTTGTCAGCGCAGACAAAAAAAAAATCCCTTCTACTTCCGCTGATAATAGATGCAAAGCCTATATCGACATTACACAGAGCCAGATACAAAGCCTGTTGGACAAGGACATCATTCCAGTCCTCACGCCCCTATCTTGATGCCTAATCATAAATATTAATCATTTGGACCTGTAGTATTCTTTTATGTATAAATTGTTACTGAGACAGAAAAATTGAGGTCTGTGTTTTGCGAAGTAAAAAGATTAAACAACAGAAAAAAATAGGTGATTGAAAATAATTATCTGTAAAACTGAGAATTCATATACTTCACTAATTTTAAGACAAAATGAACTACAGTCATGCCAATCCATGCAATTTACACATCATCACATTGCCATTAAAAAGGTACTCTTTTCTGAATGCATAATGCGTCTGGCAATGTAACTTTCAATAACTTTTTGTATGATTGCACCTGCATGAGCTCTTAGGGTGGAGGGGGTGAAACAATCATACAGCCGGTTGCTACAAATCAATCACGGAACATGGACCCACCTCCATCTAAACACTCCTCCTTTCCACAAGGATGCCCTTTGGCCTGTAATCTGGTCCTTATGTAAACGGCATTTTCATGTCATTTCTATTCCTAACTAAGTAGTTTGATGATAACCTACAATTCTAGAATGCCATAACTGTTGAACTTATCTTGTGGCTATTACTACTTAATTTCTGATATATTTCCACTTCTCATGCTGCAAAGGAAGGCGCGGCAACGCCGCACAAGTTTTTCTAGTGCATTACTAATCACCTGCAGGCATATAACCTGGAGGAGTGAGAAATTTCACTTAATATCAACAAATAGTATGACATCAAGTTGCATCGATTGTACATTGTATCCATTTCAATTTCTAGAGCTGGATCAGTTTCTACCATCCAAAAATGAAGCATCCTAGCAACATTTTCTGAAGATACTGCACATATATGGACCATGACAAAAAAATAATCAGGAGTATAAATGAAATCACACCTACAATAATAGACAGGCCCTTCAGTGTTGGTCTGATGCTTTGATAGAAACCCTTTCATCCCTCCACATTATCAGTCATGTTCTGCCACCTTGTTTGGAGCTGCACCTTAACAAATATATTCAGTTTTGAAATTACACGGTAAGCAGAAAAACAGAGTGTATACAAAGATAGTTGTGCTGAATTATTTTTCTTTATGAAAATGCATTCATGCATCTGACTAACGATAACATTCTTCAGCCATGATAAATATGATTGCAAATGAAAATTAGAAATAAATTAAGCCATTGCCAATGATGATTGATGAAGCGTGCATGGAAAAACAAAAATGGAAAAGCTTTAAAACAATTATAGGTAAAGATCTTGTATAGGTTGTGCAGTAACTAATTGTAGACTATATGAAGGAACATTCCACAATCCAACGAGTTAGCACAACTGAACGTGAGGCATAACAAACTGTGAATTGAAGTGACCTAAGAGCCTCGCTGACCAAAAGTATCCTACAAACTCAATGACTATGGATAATTTTATATTTTTATTTAATATTAATATATCATCATGTGTTCCCATATGAAATGCTAGGATCTTGTTGACTGAGTTTAGTAATATCTCATGAACTGAAGTTAGAAACTATGCCTAGCCCCATCGCACTATTTGGTTTTTGCAGGTTGCCTCATAGCTACTGCCTTAATCAGATCGGAATTGGAACAAATCATTGAGGATTGAGCAAGTTAGCAAATGAAAGATGGCAAGAACGAGAGTGTACCACTGCTGGATCCTTGGCGTCCTCGATCTTCACGGCCATGGTCAGCGGCACGAGAATGTCTATGGAACCAGACAGGCTGAGAAGCGGATCCGTAGGGGGAGTAATAGATTAGGTCGCTGACCCAAGGAAGGGGAAGGGATGGAACGCATCATCGACGGGGAGGGTGTCGTGCATCGACTGCTTGGAGATCGGCTATTGTTCCTGAACCACACTGGCCCGAAGTGGTGGGCCCCAGCAGCAGCGGCATCCCTGAGCCGCGCCGACCCCGGTGGTCGGAGCTCCTCGACGGCTGTACATGAGGCTGCGACAGATCAAACCGGTGTGATCTCCGGGGGCAGCTACGACGCGGCGGGGATGCCGGAGTGGGGCGACATCACGCGCTTGCGGGAGGAGCCGGCGTCGTGCGAGCTCTGGAACCGGTTGGAAGTTGGCGGGGAGAGGCGCGGCGGCTACGCCGGAGCGCGGCGAGGTCGAGTGCTCGCGCGAGGGGCTGGCGGCGGGGACGGAGGACGGCGCTCTGGACTCGGCGGAGCTGCGTGGGTGAGGCCGGCGCCACGGTCGGCTGCAAAGCTGCGCCACTCGTCCGCGCCGAGGAGCCTGATGAGCGCGCTCCGGTGGCCGTGGAGCGCCTGTGCCTGTGCCACGCCGAGTGTGCGCAGAACGCCGTGGTGGCCGGACCAGGGCGGCGGAGGTGACGGCGCTGGTGCGCATCGTGTTATGCTGTTTCCTCGGCCAAAGGAAACAAACTCACGATTACAAAGATCGATTTATGCTGCGCTCCCTGTTCTCACTATAAATACATGGCAGGTTATATGTGTGGCTTGTAGCACACGAGAGATAAGGAGATATAGCTCCAAATATATATGATGCACTTCTAAGAATAGTCATGCACTTTTATGAATAGAAATTTACTTCTATGTTTAACACCCCCCTCAATCTGGACGGTGTGCAACTAAGTTCAGATTGCGCCGAAGATTGCAGAAGGCAGTGACCGGCAACGGCTTAGTCATGATGTCGGCTACTTGATCCTTGGAGGAGATAAAGCGAACCTCTAATTGTTGAGATGCCACACGCTCCCGGACAAAATGATAATCCACTTCAACATGTTTGGTGCGCCGATGAAATATCAGATTGGCCGATAGATAAGTAGCCCCAATGTTGTCACACTATAAGCTTGGTGGTCTATGTTGAGAAATCCCAAGTTCACGCAGCAACACTTGAATCCATATAACCTCAGCGGTAGCATTAGCAATCGCCTTGTATTCGACCTCCGTACTTGAGCGAGATACAGTGGGTTGTTTGCGAGACTCCACGAGATGAGATTGCCTCCGAAAAAGATGGCATAACCACCGGTGCTGCGCCTATCATCCGGATTGATAGCTCAATCCGCATCCGAAAAGGCACTAAGTAGTGAGGACTCAGTTTTTGTGATGCAAAGACCCAAGTGTGAAGTGGCATGTAAGTAAGGCAAGATACGTTTGACTGCAGCCCAATGAGTGGTTGTTGGCGCTGAAAGAAATTGACAGACACGATTCACACAAAATGATATATCTGGTCTACTCAATGAGAGGTATTGGAGGGCGCCAACTATACTGCGATAGCGTGTAGAATCTTCAGCTGAGAGAGGATCACCACTTGCTAACATCAACTTATCCGTAGGGAGCATGGGAGTTGAGACAATATTTGATGAGGCCATGTTGGTGCGCTTCAAAATATCTT
This sequence comes from Panicum miliaceum, assembly GCA_032594955.1. Classification (NCBI taxonomy): domain Eukaryota; kingdom Viridiplantae; phylum Streptophyta; class Magnoliopsida; order Poales; family Poaceae; genus Panicum; species Panicum miliaceum. Next base: position 50,485,455 of record CM064062.1, read on the forward strand.
AAATATATTTATGTTGTGTCAAGATGAGGCCTGTGGAAGTATTATGCACCTCAATGCCAAGAAAGTAGCTCAGTGTACCAAGATCTTTGACCGCGAAGTCAGCTTCAAGTTGGGCAAGGAGACGAGTCGTGGCCGATGATGAGGAACTTACAATAATAATATCATCCACATAGATGAGAATATACATCTGAATGCCACCTTTATTAAAGATGAATAATGAAACATCCGCTTTGGAAGCATAAAACCCCAACTGTAATAGCTTGCCACTGAGACGGGAAAACCATGCTCTTGGAGCTTGTTGAAGGCTATATAATGACTTGTCCAACTTGCAAAGATAAGTAGGATGAGCTGAGTCAACAAAACCAGGCGGCTGTTTCATATAAACATCTTCATTGAGATGACCATGAAGAAATGCATTCTGAATATCAATTTGCCGAAGGGACCAACCACGAGAGACAACAAGAGACAGCAGGACTCGAATAGTGGTAGGTTTGACCAAAGGGCTGAATGTATCATCATAGTCAACACCATACTGTTGTTTGAAGCCCTTAGCAACCAAGCGGACTTTATAGAGATCAATGGAACCATCAGCCTTACGCTTCAACTTGAATATCCACTTACAATCAATGACATTGAGGCTAGGACGTGGCGGGACGAGATGCCAGGTCTTGTTCTTGAGAAGAGCTTGAAACTCCACATTCATTGCTGACCGCCACAGTGGATGAGATTTGGCATGTGTATAACAAGTTGGTGCTTCATCAGAGGTACGGACTACTGAATACGTCACAGTGCCGTCTGTACGGACTTTAGGTTGCTTAATATTGTTGCGGAGGCGAGTGTCGTACCGGTGTGCGGGAGCTTCTGGCACAATCTCAACTGGAGAAGGCGCCTGAGATGTGGGCTGGGGGCCAATAGGAGTCGGCCCAGCTGTGGGCGACGCCAGGATCGCAGGGGACTCCGAGGCCATCTGGTCCGCACAGGGTTCTGATTGCACAGCACCTGCATCGGTTGTGGCGGCATGCGATTAATGAGATATGCAACAGTGGATGAGACTTGGCATAGGCGTTCTAAAGGACACAGATTATCAATAACACGTGTTGGCATGCGATTAATGAGATATGCAACAGTAGCAAATGCTTCATCCCAAAATTTGATTGGCAACGAGGCATGAGCTAAGAGGGTAAGCCCGGTTTCAACAATGTGGCGGTGTTTGCGCTCAGCTGAGCCATTTTATTGGTGGGTGTGAGGACAAGAAATATGATGGGAAATGCCAAGCGAACGAAAAAATTGATTGTGAAGTTTTCGATATTCCCCACCCCAATCAGATTGAACACATTTGATTTTAGCATCAAGGAGGCGTTCTACATGAGCTTGAAATTACAAGAAAATACGCTGGACCTCAGTTCTATCTTGCATCAAGTAAACCCAAGTGAATTTGCTATAATCATCAATGAAACTTATGTAATATTGATAACCACCAACAGATCTAGGGGCAGGACCCCAAACATCTGAAAACACAAGTTCTAAATGAGATGTAGATCAATGGATAGCATTATTGTATGGCAGTTGGTGACTCTTGCCTAATTGACAAGCATTACATATGGTGTGAGTCGATTCCTTAGAACATGGGAGTTTATTCAAACTTAAGATAGACCTAACAACTTGGGTAGAGGGGTGGCCGAACCGAGCATGCCACTGATCTGTAGAAGTCTTGACATGGATGAGGGCTTGTTTGAAGGACTCAATGTCGGAGAGCTTGATAGGATAGAGGCCGGCTTCACATTTCCCTTCCAGAAGGACTTGGCTTTTTGCTAGATCCTTTATGAGAAAATGATATGGATGAAATTCAAAAAAGACATAGTTATCACGTGCTAATTTATGAACGGAAAGAAGGTGTTTAGAAATATTAGGAACGTGAAGAACATTGTCTAGTGCAAGAGGTCTAGTAGCAGTATTAATTGAACAAGAACCAATATGCATAATTTGCAAACCTGCCCCATTGCCAACTTGAATAGTTTCACCACCATGATATTGTTCGCGGAGAGCTAGGCGATCCAGATCACTAGTGATGTGATCGGTAGCTCCGGTGTCGGTGTACCAGTTGGGGTCGACCTTGTAGGAGGTAGTGGTAGCAGCGGCGGCGAAAGGTTGGTCCTCCTGATAGGACTCATCCATGTGGTACCAACACTTGACCGCCGTGTGGCTCGTGCGGCCACAGATCTGACACGGTGGGCGCTGAGGCATGTGATAGCTTGTAGTAGATCGGCCACCACGGCCCTGGAACGGTGCAAACCCACGGCCGCGGCCACGGCCAGGCGGTGCACCTTGACCACGTCCACGCGGCCCCTGTCCCCCGCGACCAGCAAACGTGGAGGCGCGTCTCGGCGTGGTGTTGCAGCTGACGAGACTCAAACGCCAGGAGATACGCGTAGATGTCGTCAAGGGAGAGGGCTTCAGTCTTGGTGGTGATAGACGTGACGAACGGATCGTAATCCGAACCAAGTCCAGCTAAGAGATACACGATGATTTCATTATCACGAAGAGGAGCACCAGCAGCGGCAAGTTCAGATGCATAACCTTTGATCTTGCGGAAGTAGTCGGCAGCAGACAGATCCCACTTCTTCGTCGTGGCAAGATCCATGCGAACTTGGGTGGCGCGAGCGTGCACGACAGAAGAAAACATGCGTTGCAGCGTGTCCCAGGCTTCTTTGGCGGTGGAGGCAGACACGACATCAAGAAGTACGTCCTCGGTTATGGAGGAGAGAAGACCACTCAGGAGATGCTGGTCCTGATCATACCACCGGTCATATGCCGGGTTGGGAACCAGTGCAGCGCCCTCAGTTGGGGAAGACGCAACGAGCTTCAGTGGCGCGGAGATGGATCCATCAATGAACCCGATGAATTTGGTGCTGCGCAGGTAAAGGATAAGTTGAGCGCGCCACAACATGTAGTTGTTCTTGGTAAGACGAACGGTGACAGCATGATGTATAGGAATCGAGGCAAAGGTAGATGACATGGTGCTGTTCATGGCGGCAGAGGTGGTGGAGGGGGAGGAAGAATTGGTGGTGGATATTGGAAAGAAAAATTATGGCTCTGTTACCATGTTGAAATGAATGGCACTGCCTGCTCTCAGAGGAGCAGATACTCTTATATTTATAGATGAAGCAATATATGGCAGGTTACATACGTGGCTTGTAGCATAAGGAGACACAACTCCAAATATACATGATGCACTTTTAAGAATAGCCATGCACTTTTATGAATATAAATTTACTTCTATGTTTCACAATATCGATCCTGGTGATCTTCTGCCGAACGCTGGCCGTTGCTGGCACCTGGCACCTGGCAGCCTGGCAATCACGCGCTGTATGGGGACCTGGGGCCGAGCCGGAGGGACCTGTAGTCGCGCCGTCATCGTCTATCGACTCTGCCGGCGCCAGCTTCACCGCAAGCTTGGCGGCTGTGCCGTCAGAGCAGGGGGCGGGCGTGGCATGCAGCATCGTCGCGGCGGCGTCCGCGTGTCGAGCGCTGTTTGATCAAGTTGTAACCTTTTAAATTCTTAATTTTTCAATTTCAATTCCAAAATTATATTATATTTATTAATTTGTATTTGACGTGGACTCTTTGAGTAGTATAGACCGTCGTATCTTTATAAAATCCAATGAAGCAAATCATTATTTATTTTAGATTAACGTGGTAATTTCTAGATCTAAACTCTTTGAGTTAGTATAGACCGTTAGATCTTTATAAAATTCAACGGGGCAGATCCTTCTCTTTTTAAGATTAACGTGGAAATTTTTAGGCTCTCTCAGCGAACATGGTGACTTCTTTTAACACTCCATTATTAATATAATAGATAGATATCGAGTAATTTTACCATCTACTATCTCCCTCTCCTAGAATCTCACTACTACATGTGGACACAAAGCCAATACATGAATTGTACAATTGTACTAAGATTAATGGAATGGAAGCATAGTTTCTCGTCAACCTGTGTGGTCTGCATCAGATGAAGATAGCATCAACTGTTCATCCCGGTGTACATCTTGACGCAGCTGATGAGCGGGGGAACGAAGCCAAACGATGGAGGCGACCCAGGCGGGGTGCTGGAGGTGCCTCTTGATGTGGCCGACAAGGGGGCCGTAGAACGGTATATTTTTTTCCTGTGACTGCTGGTTTCAGTTTTTTTTTTTAACTGGGTGGAGACACGCTTGGGACAGAGCATGTGGTTCATTGTGCATTGTGCATTCTGCATTGCATTGGCATTGCCCTCCGTCCTGACGCGCCGACCACTGCATAATATTTTGAAAGACCCAACCACTACATAATAGTGTACTGGTATTCAAGTTGTTTTTTTTTAAAAAAAAAGAGGAAAAGAAAAGGAAGCCAGTGATTGAATAATTGTGCTATTTGCATTCATTCTTGCCTTGCCCAACCAATTCACAGCACATCACAAGTTCATAAGCCACCCACCCTGCCCATGTCTCTCAGAGCATAGGCAACCATAGACAGCAGAGAGGAAGGGAAGAGGAGTGTGTCAAGCCTAAACTGACCCTTGGCAGAACTGAAGCAGCATGAAGAAGCAGCGGATCCTCTTCTTCTTCGTCTTCTTCTTCATCCTCATGACACTGGCCCTTGCTGCTGATGATCCACAGGACCTCAAGGTAAGTTGGTTCATCTATCTGACCTTAGCTTTGCATTCCTGGATTGGATCACGCAAAAAGCATCAGATCTGGCTTATTTCTGACGGTGATGCAGCAGCAGGAGCAGCAGCGCTGGAGCATCAGATCCCTGCTCCAGGCTCCCCCGAAGATAGGTAGGAAAACGACGAGGAGCGTGCAGCTAACTCCTCTCCTCTTGTTCGTCTTCTTCTTACTTGTTGTCTGCTGATCGATCGATCGATGCTTGCAGACTGCCCGTCGAGTTGCGTGGTGCGCTGCGGCGACAACTGGAAGAACCAGATGTGCAACAAGATGTGCAATGTCTGCTGCAACCGCTGCAGCTGCGTGCCGCCGGGAACCGGCCAGGACACACGTCACCTCTGCCCCTGCTACGACACCATGGTCAACCCGCACACCGGCAAGCTCAAGTGCCCGTAGCCTATGTACTATGCTATCATCTTCATGTTATATTAGTCAGCAACTACATCCCTCTGCTATCTTCCAGAGTCCTTTTTGATTCTCATGCATGCTCAAGATGAACCTTCAATAATAAGAGCACTAGATTGGGCAAAATAGTCTTTGTAAAGGTTCAACGTGTTCAGCTGGTTTTCTGCCAAAAGACAGGATCTTGGTCTGCTGGGAAATACCATCAGGTAGTTACGGTTTAGCTAGTTCAAACCATTTTCAAGTAAGTGGGTAAGAGATATGTTTATATATGACACAAATCAAACTGTAATCATCACAGGACGCAGAAACATCATCCTTGTCTGCTGAGGTACTCCGACTAATCCAGTCAGTGCCCAAGAGAATGATATGTCAAGAATGCAGCCTGCAATTTACCATCTGGTGTACGGTATATGGGAGGGATACCATGCAACACAATACCTGAAATTCAAGACAACTTTCACACATCTAAATACAACCAAAGCAACATGATAATGGCACGCACCGATATAAGTAGAGAGCATATAACAGACCAAGAGGCTGGATGGAGATCATGCAGGCTCAGCTCCAAACTCTTTGGGTCTCCAAAAATTTGCAGGTTTCGCACCAGCAATCGGCTCATTTACCCTAGTAGGAGTGCAATGAGTCTTCTATAAGAACGTTTTCCAAAAGAAACACATTTCCTAGTGTTCAGTGTACAAGAATGAACCACAAGTCGAGAATCATAGACCATCACAAGGAATGGGTCAAGTGCAATGACAAGGAAGATAGTAAAAATGAGAATTTTCACTATCTCTCCAATTCCACCCACGTTATTGTTCTGCCCTCAAAGATTCCAATTGGCACAACGCTATGCTTCATGAATATAATGCTCTAATGAAGAACAATACTTGGTGTCTTGTTCCAAAGCCTGCACATGTCAATGTGATTAGCGGCAGATGAATCTACCACCACAGATACAACCCGGATGGAACTTTTTCACGATACAAAGCATGTTGGGTGGTTCGTGGATTTCCACAGCAGCCTGGTATTGATTATGGAGAGACAATTAGTGTGATCAAGCCAGCGACAATACGAGTTGTGTTGAGCATTGCCATGTCCTCTTCTTGGCCAATTCATCAATTGGATATCAAGAACGCCTTCCTTCACCATAGTCTTTCCGAAGCAGTCTACTGCACTCAGCGTTCTGGATTTGTTGATGCCTCCAACCCATCACATGTTTGCAAACTCAACAAATCACTATATGGCCCTGAAACAAGCTCCGTGCACTTGGTTTCAGCGGTTCAAACAATTTCTTCTTTCTCTTGGTTATCATGCATCTAGAGCCGACTCATCACTTTACATTCTCCACACACCCGCTGGGACACCATATATACTGCTTTATGTGAATGGCATTATACTCACTGCAAACTCCACTCCCCTTCTGCAACCCATTATATCCAAGCTTGGCAATGAATTTTCAATGAGTGATCTTGGTCCACTGTCACACTTCTTGGGCGTACATGTCACCCCAGCACCTTCTGGAGTTCTCCTCTCGCAAGAGCAGTATGTCAATGATCTACTTGACCGTGCCAACATGAGCGCATTTTATCCATGTCGCACTTCCATTGATACAAAACCAAAAGTCTCATCTTCTGTCGGCAAACCTGTAGCAGATCCAACGGAATAGCATTCTGGCACGGGCACTTCAATACCTTACCATTACCCGACCAGACATATCTTATGCCGTGCAACAAATCTGTCTATTCATGCATGATCCAAAGAAACCGCATCTTCTGCTGCTCAAACAGGTTCTACGCTATCTCAGTGGGACTCCAGATTATGGATTGCATCAAACCCCCTCAGCTTCCACAGACATTGTGGCATATTCAGATGCAGATTGGACTGGATGCCTGAACACCCAACGATCAACAGTTGGTTATTGTGTCTATCTTGGCAACAACCTTGTGGCATGGTCCTCCAAAAGACAGCATGTCGGCTCTCGTCCGAGTACGGAGACCAAATACCGGTCTGTGGCAAATGCAGTCTCTGGAACCTGTTGGCTTCCTCAACTTCTCAACGAGTCCTCCTCACCGTGCATCATTGGTATATTGTGATAATGTCAGTGCACAATACTTGTCCTCCAACCCTGTGCAGCATCAAAGACTAAAACATGTGGAGATTGATCTTCACTTTATCAGTGTCAGGGACAAAGTATCTCTAGGTGTAAGTACTGCATGTTCCATCTCAAGTCACAATTTGCAGACATATTCACTAAAGGCCTGCCTGCCACGAGTACTATTTGATGAGTTCAGAAACAGCCTGCACATTTCACCACGTCCAGGCTGAGGGGGGCTATTGGCAGGTAACGATCATGGAGTTCATGTCCACCACTACATGCAGGAGATCCCTTGAAGTTCTTCAATTACACATGCAAAGGCTCTCCTCAGATGTAGCTCCGTTTGACTAGTGTGTGATCCTTGTAACCGCTCATGTAAATAACCCCTGTACTTGTACTTGCCTATATTAAGGCCTTGGTGATATCAATAAAGATGAGGCATCCTGCCGTTCTGCACTCATTCCTTCCTAGCCAGGCCACTGTAGAATTGAAGCAGCATGAAGAATAAGCAACGGATCCTCCTCCATGTTCTCTTCTTCGTCGTCTTCTTCATCCTCATGGCTGCCCTTGCTGTTGATGTTGATGATCCACAGGAGCTGCAGGTAAGTTAGTTGATCTGACCTTACCTTTGCATTCTTGGATCACAGGAACACCACCTACACACACGCAAAAAGCGTCAGATCTGGCTTATGTATGATGATGATGCAGGAGCAGCGTCGATCCCTGCTCCAGACTCCCCCAAAGATAGGTAACGACGTGTGCAGCACAGCTAACTCCTCTCTAGCTTCCTCCTGGACAAGAAAGAGAATAGAATCATCCTTGTTTGTCTGCTGATCGATCGATGCTGTAGACTGCCCGTCGAGCTGCATGGAGCGCTGCGGCAGAAACTGGAAGAACAAGATGTGCAACAAGATGTGCAACGTCTGCTGCAACCGCTGCAGCTGCGTGCCGCCGGGCACCGGCCAGGAGACACGCCACCTCTGCCCCTGCTATGACAAAATGGTCAACCCAAAAACCGGCAAGCCCAAGTGCCCGTAGCCCAGTGCCTCAGGCCAATCTGGCAGTTTCTGCCGTGCGTGTTATCTATGTATGCTATCATCTTCATGATAACTATATCAACTGATGAAAAATAAACACCAGACTTGACTTTCTCCTCACTCATCATCATTTGCATATCATCACTTGCAGTTGCAGCATATACTTAACAAAGTCACGAGGTAGCACATACTAACAGTCAACACAAACTGCACTAGTGGTGGTTGTTTCCATATGTACACATCACCCTAAATCTGACAAAACTCGCTCCCTCTGCTACCTTCCACAGATCACTCCTAATATACATACAGATAAAGAGTACCGTAGTTCCCAGAGCTAGATCTGCGACGTACAAAGCTCCAGCCGCTGCTCCAGGACGGAGCTATCGGTAGCGTGAGAGGAAGAACTCGTAATCCGGGTGCCTGTTTCTAGTCATCTGCCCACTCTTGGCCACGTTGGCCCTGGACATCACCGCTGCAGCATCATTCAGAGCACGCACCCTCTGCTTCAGAACCTGGGGCGCTTCACTACACTGTCCATCCTCTGGTGGCCCACCAGCTTCTGAATCGGGTTTGCTCATCTCAAACCACCGCTCCGCCTGCATTCGCAAAATAAATATAAAGGTGAGAACCAACCGACAGAGCACGATAAAAGCACCCTACCACTGCACATGGCCAAGACTGCTTTCCCAGCAGCATTGACCAGGGCCCCAAAAAACCAACACTCCACATGGCCAGGACCCACCACTAATCCAACAGTTACCGGGTCACAAACGAGCAGCAGCTCCACTAAGCCCCTAGAGTCCTTTTGACTCTAATGCATGCTCTAGATGAACCTTTAATAAGGGCGCTAGATTGGGGAAAATAGTCTTTGTAAAGGTTCAACGTGTTCAGCTGGTTTTCTGCAAAAAGACAGGATCTTGGTCTGCAGGGAACCACCAGGTAGCTACGGTTTAGCTAGTTCAAATCATTTTCAAGATAACCATCCAGTAAGAGATATGTTTAAGACACAAATTAAACTGTAATCATCTCAGGACGCAGAAACATCAGCTTGGAAACCTCAAACCATGCAAACCATTTTCAGTTAATAACCATGTACCACGAGATATGTTGGTCCTTTACCTTGTCATTGTAAGACTGCAGGCCTATGACAGGCAAAATAACAGCCTCGTCTGCTGAGCTCCTCCGACCAATCCAGTGCCCAAGAGAATGATATGTCAAGAATGCAGCCTGCAATTTACCATCTGGTATACAGTATATGGGATACCATGCGACACAATACCTGAAATTCAAGACAAGTTTTATTACATACAACCAAAGCAACATGATAATGGCACGCACCGATATAAGTAGAGAGCATATAACAGACCAAGAGGCTGGATGGAGATCATGCAGGCTCAGCTCCAAACTCTTTGGGTCTCCAAAAATTTGGCAATTCAGAGGTTTCGCACCAGCAATCAGCTCATTTACCCTAGTAGGAGTGCAATGCATTTCTATAAGAACGTTTTACAAAAGAAACACAATTCCTAGTGTTTGGTGTACAAGATGAACCACAAGTCGAAAATCATAAACCATCAGTAACAAGGAATGGCTCAAGTGCAATAACAAGGAAGATAGTAAAAATGGGAATGGGAATTTTTATAATAAACAAGATTAACGCCATCATCACAACTAAAAGGCTAACAATAAGCATGCGCACCCTGTTTATATATAATTACTAATTTAACTCACTTGTCAAATAACTGTCGCCGCGTGTATGGTTGTTCAGATTCAAAAAATTCAAATATGAGCTCGCCATTGATTAGCTGTCGATCATCTTCAGTGTGAAAGGTAGATGATCTGTATCTTGGATTAGATTGTTGTGGCAGAAGCTTTGCAAAGATAGGTGGCAGGTTCTGATGCAGAGATGTTTCACACGTCATATCCCCATCCATTGTTTCCTTAACAGTGCTTCCACCACTGGTTCTTTTAGTCTGTTTGAAAAGTTGAACAGCAGATAGATATGGCACGAAATAGGCAGTAAACTGGCAGTGGCTATTCCCCAAGCCTTTTGATCTACAGAAGTCTTGTGCCTTTACTTCCAAACCATAGCAGCCAGGTTCTTCATACCACCTCCAGACAGTTCTTAGAGTGATGTCTGGAGTCTGATGGAAACATAAACCATCCTCCACACATTCTTGCAAGTAAGATTTACAGCCAGCAGGGCAAGGGTTACAGTGCACAACTGGAGAAGCAGAGCTAACAAAATGTTCAAAATCTGCAAGAGGCCTACCAATGCGATGTTGGATGTCTTCTGTTCGTCGCTGTGCTGTGAAAACATAACTGATGGATTCTTTTATCTTGTTGTAATCAGTCTCAATTCCATCATGTGCTTGCCTTTTTAAATCAGCGTGTTCAGATGAGCTCAGTTTAGAAGTCATTTCACTAGCTAATTTGCTATCTTCACCATCGGTTGATACAGGACCAACTGAATTGGAAATATTATTAGCTGGAACTGTACCTTTGACAACAGAAGCCTCTGAGACATCTAAATAGATCACATTAGACACCTCTTTCTTTCCAACAGGAACCCATTTCTGTGACAGGTGTCCAGCAGCAGAATACCACTTACAGGATTCTTGAGAATTATTCTCTGTTGTTAGCTTCACACATCGAGCTTCCTCAGTTTCTGCAGTGCAACGATCTATACACGAGTTCTTGGAGCTCCAACTAGTGTATGTGCCCTTGTCTTGAGGACATAAAGAGTAAGGATCTGATATGTGGGCACCATCAGAAGCAGCTTGTAGTGTCAAATCTGGAAACAAGTTGGAAGATACTGATGCAGCTACATCAAAACTAGATTGTGAACTCTCATTTCCCTCAGTTGGATAGTTGCTGTTATCTCCAGTTTGAACAAATTTGTCAGCTGAACAAGAATTTGAGGTTGATCTACCACCGATGTCACTGGCATGAACTAGCTGCAGCGTAGGCAATTCTTCTTGCTGCAGGGAATCCTTTGGCACCTTGGGGATACTGTTCCTAGGAGCATAGTAGTTTTTCGATGACTGAGAACCTTGTTTTGAAGAAGAGCTGCGTAGGAAGGGCGCTTGCTTCTTGTAGATGAGTTTGGAAAATGTTTGGCATGAGCCCAATGTATCTTGTTCTTCTTTGTTAGACTCCAGTTCAACTGCCCCATTTAGGGACTCATGTTTGCATGCTTTCCAATTCTGATTATGTTTTGCCCAATTTCTTGTTGTATCTTCCTGCACACCCTTGTTACTGTCCTTGTGTGCACTCTTTTCCTGAATGGGTGGATTACTTGAATGTCCTGCTTTAGATATGATCTTGTCATTTCTTTCTCCTTTCTGCCACACAGCCAAACTATCTTTTCCATTATTCTTGTTCCTATTAGCACTGATTACTCTGTTAGACACAGTTAAATCACTGTAGCTCGTTGTTTTTCTTGATCTTCTGTTCCTGCTCACTGAACAAATTTGAAGAGAGTCCTTACTGCTGCAGGCCTCACTGCTGCACTGAACTCTTTCAGTATGACTACAACTATCAGTAACATCCTTAGACGAACAAGATCTGCTCTCTAAAGGGTAGTTGGTACCTTCAGCATGAGTAGCACTAAGATGTGGCCTTATCAACTGGCACTTACTCACATCAGTCAGCCCTGTGGAAGCCACCGGTTGAGAATGATCAAAACTATTTTCATCGTTCATAGTTAACCTGGCCTCAACATTGACACTGTAGTTCCCAATATTGTCATTGCTCCACTTGCTAAAGAAGGAATCTGTAGTGGCATAATCGGGGTTATAAACATAGGCACATGGAAACTTCTGGCAGCTTTTGCTTTCTTCCCCCAAGCCATGTTCAGCGAAAGTGGATCCATCAAAGTCTGAAGAATCAGTAGTATTTGATTCATCATTCAAGTAAGGAACACAAGTGCAGCTTAATCTCCCTCCTACAGCGTCATTAGATGAACCAGCACATTCACAACCATCCATCTCATCAGTTCCTAGTGTAGACAAATTCAACATAGTACCACATTTCACAGAGTCATTGTTGTTCTCACCACCCAAATGGGCTTTTTTAACCAAAAGGCTAGAAGAGGATGTAATCTCTGACAACTTATCAACCAGTAAATTGGTCGGAAGTACCTCGGTAGGAGAAACACCGTAAGTATTCTCTTCAAAAGTGCTTTCTGGTGCCAAATTCAGCTTTTTACGGGTCATTCGCCCGTACTGTTTCCCTTTCTTGTTTCCTTTCTTTCTATAACTCCTTTTTGAAGGTTTGTCATCACCATGCAAAATATCAGAATCAGACCTCAGAATAGTAGTGGCAGGCTGGGAGAACTTCTTTGCAACCACATGGCAGGGGGGGACTGCTACCGATGAATTGCTGATGGTTTTCCTTTGCCGAGATTGACTTAAGGTGCTTCCTCTGTGTGGGTTTCCATTGGAAACTGATTTAGAAGAATCAGCCTGATCATGCATGTTTCTTTCATTCAGCTGGCCCAAGCAACATGGTAGTATTGGCTGTGCAGATAATAACTCAAGGCCCTCTGTACCTAGATCTCCTGACGTCAAAGAGATTACCTTGTTGACCTCTTGAATGCCAGAAAAAAGTGGTGCTGGTTTCCAATCTGAATCATGCCCAAGCGGAAGTATTGTTAATGCAGTGTCCCTGCCACACCACAAAAACACAGTAAACAAGTAGCTTTGCAGAAAATTGCAACAACAGATGGGTTGCAAGGTGTTATGGTTATGCTGGCTGAATCCCTGGTGATATTGTATATGAAAATGACTACACAGTTATACAAGGTTAACAAACCAACAAGGAATCCGAGAAGACTAGGTGACACTAGATTGGATTTTTCAGAGGCAAAAATTCAGAACAGCTGTTTTTGGTTCTTCCTTCACTTTCACGTATGCAACCAAGCGCAAGAAACTTTGTAACTAACCAATATGTAACCTCCACAGCTGTAAAACAGGCAGCCACTCTGACTTAAATGCACGGTGACTTGGTCACTGACAACTGGTCCGAGCGCCCTGGATCTCACATGTCAGCGACAAAGTCACAGCAGTTACATCAGAGGATCCGGTCACGAAACTCCTAGATAGATTTGATTGTGTTGATGGGTAGCGTCAGCTTTATTGATGTTAGAATGGTAAGAACTGGAAAATATGTGTTCGGAAGGTGGCCTCAGAGGTGTTTGGCGTGAGTAGGGGAGGCAAACAGGAAGGGAAAGACACCTGGTGGTGGAATGACGAGGTGCAAAGGGCTATTAAGAGAGACCTTAAGGAGTGGAATATCTCCAAAGAGGCAGCTTTGGATAGGAGCGCTTGGAGACTCGCCATCCACGTACCTGAAGATCCGTGATCTTTATTTTTTTTATGGGTTTCATCTCTAGCCTACCCCAACTTGCTTGGGACAAAAGGCTATATTGTTGTTGTTGTTGGTTGTCCCTATTCTCTTCATTGTTCTGGACCAATTAAGTTGTTCATTTGATTTATAATTTTTTTGTTAAACAGCAGATACACTATTGTCAAGTTCATCAGTGATAGTTGCTAATGGAAGCACGCAGCAACAGTCAATTACCTGTTCCCTGGATGAACAGAAACAGGTTTGCGTATCAGACGACCCTGAAAAGGAGATAAAAATGCCATGTCATTGTTGATGAAGCCATGTAATCTAGGCCGTGAAAGGACAAGAGAACATGTATAAAATGCATCATAATGTAGACCTTCGAAAAGTGTCTGCCAATATTTTGGTCGAACGATCTGTTGCACTGAATATGTGATGTGCTCTGTACCCTTGTGTCAATTACTTCAAGTGCACACGGCATTTCTCAGAAAATCTGTGATCACATGAGAGTTTAATAACATACATTTCTATTGAGATGATGTAGCATATCAGCAGCATCATAAAGATTTTTCTTTGTTCTGATCAACGAGATTTACGGAGGGTAAAGAAGCAAGCTGACGGACTCTTGAGCAGGTAGAATCGCCACACAGTTGTCAATAAGCAAAACCACAGCAATCAGGAAGTAAACAAATTTCAAAAAAAAAAAACTGAGACACTCCAGGGTATGTTATTAAGTTGGTGAATGAGACCGGCAAATACATAATTCGTGAAGTGGAGACATTGAAAAGTTATCAAACTAGAGCACATGGACAACATGAAATTAGCAGTTTTGTGTACCTTTCGTATGCTGTTTCTATTTTGAAAGTTTCGATGAACAATGTGTCACATATGACAGGTGATGGTAGCAGATAACATTCTCATAGTTGGATACATGTACAGGAACTAACCAATTTGAAATGTGGAATCAAATTGCCCTATAAGGCTATGACAACATAGCATCACAAGTGGAAGCAAACAAGGCCCTCATGCAACACCTAGTCCGTTACTTAATCTGCAATAAAGCAACTGGTATCGCCATAAGTTAAGCATGAAGCTATATACTAGAGTCCAATAAGAACCCGCAGCCGTCCATGACAAAAATGGACGCTTATGGAGTTTTGCCCATAGTGACTAACAGCACTAAAATCAAGCGAAGAAATTCACTAATCCGGTAGGTCTAACTAACCACAAAGAAATCAAACTCGGCAGAAATTTGTGGGGCTTCTGAGCCGAGTTTAAGTACTAAGCAGGAACTAAGCAGGCAATCCGGAAAGTAAAGCTAGAGAAATTTTAACAGTGGCGGGCGTATCTCCGGCCAAGATTGCAGATAATCTGAAACACCGCACGCGCAGGAAGGAAAACAAAAGGAAAGAAAAACAATGAAAAGAATCTGAGGAGGGTTGGTAAAGGGGGGGACCTCAAGGATAGGATGCATGATGATCACCGTATGCGAGCGGTTGCGGAATCGAAGCGGAAGGGGACAAAATGTGGAGGCTAGAAGAGCGCGGAAACATTCATCCTAGAGAGGATTAGGATGCAATCTATCTAACAACGGGATATTAAAGATTCTATTTTTTAAAAAAAATATTGGCAACAGGAAGGAGGAGGAGGATGAATCTGCTGGAAAGCGGACAGCGAAACGCGGGATGAAAATGGGAGGGCCGAAAAAAGCCTGCCGGCGCTAAAAACAGCGCGCACGGGCGCAAAAACACAACAAAGGAGCACGCTTGGCTTTAGAGTGATAATGAATGAATGAATTCGTCGGCGTCGGCATGCTTGCTTACTCGAGATAAGAAGATGGTGCGCGGGGAGAGGAGGAAATGGGCTCTCCCTCTCTCTCCTCCGGCTCCGGCTCCGGCGCCGATCCTCCCGTCCCGCTCGATCGAATCGAAACCCCGTCCGTCTGGAAGCCACCACTCGAAGTAGAGGTATGGGATTCCAAAGAGCAGCAGGAGGAGGAGGGGAATGGGTGGGATGCGATGCGATGCGGAGGAGGAATCGATCGATGGGACTTTTTGATTCCCAAGGCGAGAAAGCAAATGCAAAGCCGTTCGTTTCGATTTGGGTTGGGGATGGCTTACCTGTGCTGTGATGAGACTCTTCTGTTCCGTGCGACAAGACTGTGCCTTGCCTTGGTTGGTTAACGATGTTGCATTGGTCAGGGGACGCATAGCAATATTCCGTTGCGTTTCTCCTGCCCTATCCGATTCCTTTTCTCTTTCCATTTCCAAGAAAAAGGTTTTGCGGGTCCTTTGTTTTGAATTCGCGAATTTGTTAAATAAATTAGCATCATTTGTATATATCTTGGTCACATTTTTAATTTCTTCAATAGGACAAATGAAAAGCCTTGTTTCCAAAATGAATTTGTCCTGCACATCTATCTATTCTATTCTAAAAACAAAGATAGTATTCTATAAACTCTGCCAACTCTTTCCCCTTGGATTTTTTTGGTGGAACCTATGTTTCAATAACTGATTTTTTTCCTCCTACCCTCAAACCATGAGCTCATGTATCTTTTTTAAAAAAAATATTTTCTTTTGTTGGTGCTATAATGCATTACAACTTTTCTTTTCTACCTTGCTATGGTGAGAGTGAGAGGTGTTCAAGGTACATTTGAACTGCCCGCAAAAATGCTTACATATACATATGCATGATAGTTGTGCCAAAAACATATCAGTCTCCCTGTAAAAAAGCATTAATTCATACAAAATAATATGATGTGGCAACTCATACATCATGCTGAGTTGGTCTTATAATACTTGCTGCCTTATAATACTTGCTCTTACGTGTGCTCCTAAGCCTCGGGAGAATAGAAATAAGTGCAATTCTTTTTGAAAAGAAAGAATAGAAACTCGTCTACTCCAGTGATGAATATGGGTGCTGCGTGCAGTGAGTCCACACAAAGAGGAGACTGACTGACAGGAAGGGTGGTGTCATGTGTGGGCAGTGCACCCATAGCATTTGGTTTTGTATAGGTCCACCGGCGGTCTTCCATAGTCAGGGATGAAAACAAGCTGGAGTATGCTTTTGGTGGAAATGAATGGAACTGTTTCATTCATAATTTGTAGTACAATAGTCACAGGCTCATCTTTACACTCTTTTGCGCAAGCGAGAATGCAAACACAATCGATCAGCAGCAACCTCCGATCCTTTTACAGTAGTAGTAGTAAATGCCGTTACATGTTGTATCTTCATCATATACAAAAAGGCTAATACGATCGCCGCATTTTGGCAGCTGATTTCAGCCAAGATATCGAAGCAACACGCCGTCGTTGCCAAGCACGAAGCCTTTGCTGTCATCAAGGAACCTGTGCCAGCAGGCAACAACACAAAACAGCATCAGAATCACAATGTTTCAGAGAAATAAGATCGAATGCAGCACTTGCATGCCTATCGATCATCCATGATCCATGGAATGAACATTTTTGCTTTGCTGCTTACTTGACGGAGTAGAGGTTGGCGGCAATGTTGTCGGCAGCCTTGTCGCGCACCCAGCTCTTCCCTCCGTTTGTGGTCTTGAGCAAGACGCCACTCCCACCAGCAGCCCACGCCTCATCCTGCAGTTGCATAATTGCATTGGATTGGAATTGGAAATGGAAGCGGATCGCATCACCATCCCATTCATTACCAATAGTCTCATTGATTGGGTGTATCCGGCTGCTGACTGCTAATTACAATTCCAGTTGCCTTGTACTACTACTGAATTACCCAGTTCAGTTGCCTTTTACCACTACTGAATTACCTGTGAGCGATAGCCGACATCAAGAATCCCAAACCCCCGGCTCTGCACTTGCACCTCCTCGAAGTCTTCAGTTATCTACGCATGGAAACCGATTACTGTTACGTCGGGCAGCAAGAACATCTATCTACCTCCAAAGAAGAGAAAACAGCAGCCCAAGTGTCTGTTGTTGTTTCTAGCCAAGACATGTTAAGAATCAAAGGGCACTTGCTCCCCCATTTTGCAAGCGATGACAAGATACAAAGAAATGGCAAGTCCTGAAGCACTACAGGTGATTCTTACCCCAGTTCCTTTGCTGAGGAAGAGTCCACCACCGCGCACCAGCAGCCAAAGCCCGCCGTCTGCTCTCCACCCCATGTTCTGAATCCGCCGAGCCACCGCCCTGTTGTGTGGTTGCCAAAATGGCTGCATATAAATGCAGATATGGAAATGTAAACTTCAGAGCCCACCTATGACAGAACAAAGTAATATATATATATATATATATATATATATCAACTAGTTGCACCAGACCTGCCCAGGCTCCCATGTCAAATAGAAGTTTCCTCTGCTGGATACAGCAACGTAGCGTCCATCAGGTGACCGGTTCACCGTGTTGAAAGTCCCAGTGTAGTAACTTGCACCGCTAATGCCACTTGAAACTGTTCTGCATCACAAACACAAGGAAGAAAAAATGGAGGGAACAATGTCATGCATCATTGTTGGGGGGGGGGGGGGGGGGGGGGGGTGGGGAGGGATTCCGAAAAGGCAACACAATATTTTCTCCAGTTATTAGTATGATGTGCTTCACAACTGCTTCTTCAAATGGATAATCAAGATGGGACTTCAGTTATGAATAATTTTAAACAAGAACAACCTTTGCCTAGCTATGATGTGCTTCATGATATTCGATAAGCATCTCTAACTAAGAGGATTCTACTTCAGTGTTTAGGCATCAATTGCATTGTTTTACATGTTTGCACCTGTTGAGAGTAGCAGAAACAGTCTCTTGCACGGCAGCCTTCCAGTTGTAGCCGCGATTGGAAGTAACATAGATTGCCCCCTCGTCAGTAACCATCTCCGCGCTCTGCTCCCCCGTAGCTTTTATGTAAACCTGCCGAGCAATTATATACATAGTAGCATGCATGCTAAGGATGATTTGTCTTGTGTGGTGTGTGAGAGAAGGGAGGAAGCGAAATTAAATACCATGTTCCCAGGAAGTTGGGCACTCAAAGGTATTCTTTCCCAGCTCTCTCCAGCATCTGAAGTGTGCAACAGAATAGCGGGCTTGCCGATGATCCAGCCTTCTTTGCCCTTGAAGCTCACTGAGTTGAACCTGTAGTTGAAATCTTCGTCCTCAGCGGAAGGGATGGAGCGAGGGAACCAGGTGTTTCCGCCATCTTTAGTCTCCAATATCGTCTGCCTTGTCCCAAGGAGAAAGCCTGAACCAAGGAAGGAGCCATGCCTTGCTTAATGAGATTTATTTATTTATACTCTGGTGATTTTGAATTCCAATGTCCTCGCTCTTCTTGCATTGGATTACTACTTAGTACATTGCTTACTAGCCCTCCTAAAACTAAGTAAGTAGTAAGCATTGTGATTTCATTTATAGAGAATGCATGTGCGGCGCTAGTTGAATGGACAGCTAGGTACCGTACCGTGGGAGGGGTCGTCGGGGACGAAGGCGATGTCGAGGAGTACGACGCCGGGGTCGATGGGCAGGTAGACGCGCTCCCACTGGGACAGCGCCGGCCCGTCGTCCGCCCGAGCCGCAGGAGTCCACAGTACTGGGGGCAAGACGAGAGGGGCGACGGCGGCGGCAGTGTGGGCAATGAAACGGCGGCGGTCGACGGTGCAGTCGGAGTGGGTGGCCCGAGGGACAAGGAGGCGTCGGCGGCGGGAGGTGGGGAGGAGGAGGTGCAGGGAGGCGGTGGCGGTGGAGCTGGTGGCCATGGGAGGCGAGACGTGGCGAGGCGAGGCGGGCTGCTGCTGCTTTGCTGCTTGTGGCTGCGCGTTCCCTCTGGTCTCTTATCCTGCCCGAGTGCTTTGAGTGGCAGATCCGTTAAGTAACATTCTCTCCAAAGCAAACCATCGATCGGGGATGTAGCTCAGATGGTAGAGCGCTCGCTTAGCATGCGAGAGGTACGGGGATCGATACCCCGCATCTCCATCTTTTTTTTTTCATAGGTCACCGTCCACGGGGCATGTAGGCGGCGAGGCCGGGGTGGCCGGCGGAGCAACCTCGTCGGAGCTGCGTCTCCGGCACCACACGCAGTTGCCGAGGCCGAGCAAGAAGTTGATCGTTTGATTTGACACAGGAGGAAGCTTACTTTCAGAAGCCAGCTTCCTCGTGGCTGGCTGCTTCATACTCCATCTTTTTTTTTTCATAGGTCACCGTCCACGGGGCATGTAGGCGGCGAGGCCGGGGTGGCCGGCGGAGCAACCTCGTCGGAGCTGCGTCTCCGGCACCACACGCAGTTGCCGAGGCCGAGCAAGAAGTTGATCGTTTGATTTGACACAGGAGGAAGCTTACTTTCAGAAGCCAGCTTCCTCGTGGCTGGCTGCTTCATACTCCTATCCATTTGCATTCATGTATCCTTTTCTTTTATTTTGGCTTCCAGTTGATATAATATATACCCCCTTTGTTTCAAAATACACATCGTTTTAACCATTTTAGATTCATAGTATTTGCTAAATGCATAGCAAAATCTATAAATCTAAAAAATTTAAATAATCTACATTTTGAAACGGAGGAAGTATTTAAGAATCCAATCATGTTGTGCCACTACTAGTAAATTTACTATGAGAAACTAAGCCCGTTGACTCCTATAGCACTTGTATAGTATGCTGTACGTTGGCAACAAATGACAGTTACGAATGTCATTGGTGAACGGCGCTTCCAAATTGCAGGCTTCTTCTTGTAGTAGCAGGTAAACAAGTTTCGTCACGTTACATCAGATGTTTGTTTACACCCGTCACCAACTAGTTTACACCCAAATCAAAAGCTAGTACATAGTAATAAGCTTTATTTGAATGATAGATGCACGTAGTCTTAGTCTCTTCAGGTACCTGGGAGTTGTCAAATCACTAACCAACCCACATACTCTACTAGCGGCATCATATACGTCTTTTTTTTCAAGAAAAAAATTACAATACTATTGCTATGGCTGTGATGATGATTAGGCTGGATAGTTTGGTAGATCTGGATCAACGGCATAAGAAGTTTGACAATGGCGTGCCTGTGACTGAGTCTGCACCTAACTACTAGTACTGAACAAAATGTGTCATTTTCAGTTTTGGTGGAGAGAGTGCGTGGTAGAGTACCAAAATTGAACCTAATAGAAGAAATAATGCTCATCTGAGAAGATTTTTTGGACTGAATGAAATCGCGTGCATGGGACTATGTCTGAATTATATTTCACTAAAATTGATCACTGTATATATCTTTCTTTCTTTTGGGGTCAGAAAAGGGGGACAGAGGGGGAGCGATCGCTACCTTAGCTGCCGCCACCCTCCTTGTATGCCCGGGCACGCCGGAGACAACCCGGTTCCGGCAACCCGAAGCCCCGATCCCTAACCCTAGTGCGGCGGCGAACGGAGGAAGATGAGCGGAGGAGGAAGAAAGCGCCGCGCGAGAGGACGAAGAAGATCGTCGTGGGCTGCGGAAATTGAATCGGGCTGAATGCGACTTCGGGTGAGCCTTCAGACAATAGCTCGCGCTTTTGTAGCACGAGCGATGTATAGCTCTGCCGGGATAGAGGACACTGCTGGCTATATCATTGAACTGAACGAACTACTGGCTTGGCTAATGAGTGAGGTGTTCCAGTTTAGAAAGAAGCATATATATACTGTATATAATATAGGACTGTATCCATGATTGATAGGCATAACTGTACATATATACTACAAATTAAAGGGATATGATGAACTAATTAACATTCACGGAAGCCCATATGCCATGCCTAACTTAACCACATGCATGTTTTTGTTTAGCAGCAGTAATGTTTGACCGCAGCACGAGGTCTGAGAAGGAATCAAAAGGCAGCCCCTGGTCAAGGTAAGAGCGAGCGAGTCGTCTCATTCGCATACACACAAAAAGTATATAGTACATGCAGCCAGAGTTAAGTGATGCTGCCTGCTTTCTTTCCATCGCATGCAGATTATATATGATGATTAATTAAGACACACATATATATAAATATATATAGCCATATAGGAGTAAATATATATAATAGTCCAGTTGGTTGGTCAAAGATCGATGATGCCCTCCTCTGCCTTAGTTGTGGTTAGGCAGCAAAGCGCACTTCAGTTGGCACCACACATTCTGTATTCTTTTTTCTTCAGTTGGATTTGTCGACCAGTTTTTCTTCAGTTGGAGGTCTGCCAACTGGGGAACCGAAAAAATGTGCACCACCAGTTTATCTGTTTATGTCGACATGAAATATTTTTGGAAGAAAGCGATCATGTTGAATTTGTCTAGGGCCTACTATACTTACTGGAGTAGTCATACTCATGAGGTTGATATTAGACAATGTTTAAAAGAAAGGCTAGTCCAAATTTTCAGAGAAGACGAAATAAAAGTGTATCAACGCTCAAAAACAGATTTCTTGTTATACGGGGATGATAATACCAAATAATTCCAGTTAATAGCAAATGATGAACATAGGAGAACTAGAATTTTTCAACTAGAGGATGGCAATCAAATAATTCGGGGCGATAACCAACTGAAGTCTTATATCACACAATATTATCAGGGGCTTTTCGGCCCCTCAGATTGTGAAAACTTTACTATGGTTGAAGCGTTGAATGATGACATTCCACGAAGAAAATGAAAAGCTAGTTGCCATATTTACAGAACAGGAGGTAAAAGAGGCAATATTTCAAATGAAACATAACAAGGCGCCAGGTCCTGATGGATTCCCAGCTGAGTTCTATCAGGTTTTCTGGGAAGTCATCAAAGATGATTTAATGACTCTGTTTAGAGAATTTCATAACAGTTCATTGCCTCTTTTTAGCCTAAATTTTGATATTATAACGCTGTTACCAAAACAAAAAGAGGCAACACATATTAAACAATTCAGACCTATATGCCTGCTTAACGTGAGTTTAAAATTTTCACAAAAGTGGCAGTCAATAGGATGACTAGTGTTGCAGAAAATGTGATTCGTCCGTCTCAAACAGCGTTTATGCCGGGAAGAAATATACTGGAAGGGGTAGTTGTGTTGCATGAGACAATTCATGAAATACAAAGGAAAAAGATGGACGGAGTTATTTTAAAACTAGACTTTGAAAAAACTTATGATAAAGTAAAATGGAGTTTTTTGCAATAAACATTGAGGATGAAAGGATTTTCAAATAAATGGTGTACTTGGATTGAACATTTTGTGTCCAAAGGGAGTGTTGGTATTAAAGTAAACAATGATATAGGTATTTCCAAACTAAGAAAGGATTAAGGCAGGGTGATCCCTTATCGCCTATCCTGTTTATCTTAGTTGTGGACATGCTAGCAATACTTATTCAAAGAGCCAAGGAAGATGGACAAATAAATGGACTAGTACCTCATTTTGTAGAAGATGGTCTTTCAATCTTACGGTATGTATATGACACTATACTTTTTATCGAACATGATCTTGAAAAAGCAAAGAATATGAAGTTGTTACTATGTGCTTTTGAACAACTATCTAGCTTAAAGATAAATTTCCATAAGACTGAACTTTTTTATTATGGTGACGCAAGAGACCATCAGGAAGAATATAAACACCTCTTTGGATGTGATGCAGGCGAATACCCTTTCAGATATCTAGGTATTCCGATGCATCACAGAAGATTAAATAACAAAGATTGGAAAATTATCGAGGAGAAGTGTGAGAAAAGACTGAGTAGTTGGAAAGGAAAATATTTGTCTTATGGTGGCCGTCTAGTTCTTATAAATTCAGTTTTGAGTAGCTTACCTCTATATATGTTGTATTTTTTTGAGATACCAAAGAAAATTCTTAAGAAGCTAGACTACTATCGATCGAGGTTCTTTTGGCAAACTGATGAACATAAGAAAAAATATAGATCGGCTAAATGGAATATCCTTTGCAGACCAAAAGATCAAGGAGGTTTAGGTACTCCTGATCTGCAAGTCCAAAATAAATGTTTATTAAGTAAATGGTTGTATAAGTTGGCAAACGAAGATTGGGTATGGCAACAACTTCTGCAAAATAAATATCTAACTAGCAAAACGTTATCCCAAGTAGAGAAAAAGCCTGGTGACTCGCGTTTTTGGTGTGGTTTAATAAATATAAAGAATGAGTTTCTTAGTTTTGGTAGTTTCAAACTCCAAAATGGAACTCAAATTCGTTTTTGGGAAGACATTTGGTTGGAAAACTCTACTTTAAGGGATCACTATCCTTCTTTGTACAATATTGCTAGAAATAAACATGACACGATATCCAGCATTCTTAGCTCTACTCCTTTAAATATTTATTTTAGGAGAGCTCTAGTAGGTCAAAATTTGCATACTTGGTTATGTTTAGTTGCAAGAATTACAGATATACAGTTGACCAATCAGTCGGATAATTTTCAGTGGAACTTACACCAAGGTGGATAATTTTCTGTCCATACAATGTATAATGCGATCCTAAATAATAATATTGTTCTGCATAATCGTAACTTATGGAAAATGAAAGTGCCACTGAACCTTTGATTTTTACGAAGGGAGTTATTCTAACCAAAGATAACTTAGTTTAAAGGAATTGGTATGGAAATAAAAAGTTATTTTGTAATATAAAGGAAACAGTACAACACCTTTTTGTGGTTTGTCATTTTGCTAAGTTCATTTGGAGGATTATTGAGATAACGGTCTTAAGCAACCCGTGAGTGTATCACAAATTTTTAATTCTTGGCTGAATGGTTTTGACAAAAAGTTTAAGAAACAAATTTTAGTGGGAGCTGGCGCCATATGTTGGTCCATATGGCTAAGTCGAAATGATACTGTTTTTGATAAATCATCTATTTTATCTCCTATGCAGGTTATCTACAGAGGAACATATTGGATCAGATTCTGATCTTTGCTTCAGAAGAAGGAGGTGAGAAGCTCTATGCTAAAACCATGTTCACTTTTGGAGACAATAACTATGGACATCTTCGTCAAGCATGGGTGGAGGTTTAGCAATAGGTTGAGCTATTAGCAATGAACTTTTTGTTATTCCTCTCCTTTTTATTTGCCAACCATGTGTTGGGGTGCGGCGTTTATGTCCGTAGTTTATGGTATCTATATGGTAGATGGAGTCTAACCTATAGTGCAAACTTTGTAATAATTGAACGGCTGGATACATCCTGTGATGTAGAGGCCGGGATGCTCTTTCATTTGCTGGATGAAATAGAATTTCCCGTTATCTAAAATATTTACTGGAGTATTACTAAGTAGTTTCTAAAAACAAAACACATAAACACATAGGATACAGTATGTATGCAATTATTATTGGAAAATACAGTATATATACCTTTTTAAAGAAACACAGTATATTTACTTGAGCAAGAGTGTGAAAGGTAGAGGAGCCTGTATTGCGTGCACCACTATAACCACGTGGCTGTACCGCGTAAAGTACAATCAAACGAATAGTTTTTCTTTTCTTTTTTTTTCCTGACTGAATGAGCTCGTGCTCGTCTTCTCGTGAGCTTCCAAGAGAAGAGAAGTGAAAAGAGAATACTAGGCCTCTGACTCTTTCTTGCTTGCTTCCTTCCATTTTGGCAGGCAGGCAGGCAGGCAGAGGCAGCGGGAGAGGCTCCCTTCAACACAAGAAAAGAAAAGGCAGAGACTCGACTCGCCTTTCCTCCTCCCTCCACCGACCGACCGCCCCGCAGCAAAGCAACCTTCTCCACCGGCGACCATTTCCCCGGATTCCCTGCCAAACTCGTTCGAGATCTGCCTGCCCATCGAATCCACCCCTCTCCTCACCCGCGATTTGCCATGGGCATCTCTCACCCTCTCTCCGACGAGTACGACGCCCTCCGCGCCGCCGTCCTCTCGCCGGAGAGGACGCCTCCCTCGTCCCCGCCGCCGCCGCCCCATCACCACTGCCTGGAGCACGAGGTTTCCAGGATGGACACGCTCGCCGGCATCGCCATCAAGTACGGCGTCGAGGTAGTAATCAATCCCCCTCCTTCCCTTTGCCTTGCCGCTTTGGTTGGTAACTCGGTGGTGGTGGGTAAAGCTTCTATCTTGGCATGTCCTGTCCCTCCCTGCTATGGAAGAGGAACATCAGAACATGGTAGAGGTGATGTTGTTGGCCAAAACTTCATCTTTTCATCATGCCTTTCTTCTTGCTCAACACAAGGAATGATTCTCTCTCTATCGCTGGAACATGAAGAGCAAAATGCCTCCACCCTTGGCAAATGTGTCTCTGTGACAACTAATGAACTTACAAGATCCAAACTTCTTTACCTGTACTTTCTACACTTTTTGTTTACGGCTGATAAAGTTACGGCTGATACAGAGTTGGTGACGACAGTGACATCGAGTATTTGCTTTTCCAGATTTCTGGCAGCTTGCATAATTAGAGTGATACGACTTTATGTTTATATGTGTAACTCTTATTTCCTTGTATATATCGAACATAATGACCCTTTGAGTTGCTGAATTGATATTTATGTTTTTTTCTCCGTGCAGATATCGGACATTAAGAGGGCAAATGGTCTGGTCACTGATAGCCAGATGTTTGCACACAAAACATTGCTCATACCTCTACCAGGAAGGCCCACGCTTGCTGTTGTAAGATTGAGCGGTTCTGGTCAAAGAATGAAAAGGTAGATATCCCATCTTGCGTGTTGCTTGTGTTTCCTATTCGCTTTGTGTCATCCAGTCTTATTTGGGTGTTGAATTTGTTGTGGAGAAAGCACAATCTATGTTTTCACCAGACCTCAGTGCTGGCAATCTGGCATTGAACTGCCAAACTGTTACAATAAAAGATCGAGTCATTTACCTAAACTACTCACGGCTTAGCCTCCCTTGGTTAATGGCTGACCCATCATGAAACTGCAAGTGCATTTTGACCATTTTTTGTGAGTCACGATATCCCTATGGAAAGAAGCACACAAATGAGAAAAATCTTTATTATGGCATCTGCATATTATGTTTTAGGAATAGTTGTTGAAGTGATACATCATATATTTGTGCATTTTGAACTTAATTTTCTGTGGTTCTGCAGAGCATGGGCTCCAAACCATCAGCAAAACAGAGACACCATTGATTCACTAGATTCATCAGATTGTGGTCAGAAGGGGGCATCACCTGCAATGAGTACCTTGCAGAGATACTATGGCCTATCATCTCAGAAAGGGAACGCCATGGATTGCAGCACCGAAATGTCTGTGTACCATAAGGGCGGCTTCCAGAGTAATCTCAGTGAAACATTGCTGAGTTCTTCTGCAGCTCCAGGCACAAAGGGTACTGACGGAAGCTGGGAGTATGAAGAGCGAGCTAACAGGTTTTCACCAGCGAACGGTGCCAATGGGAACAAGAGCAACGGGGTACCCAAACCCAAGCAAGATGCTTCTATGCGTCGTCGGCAGAAAGCGGAAGCAGAATCTAACACAACCGATACCCGGGATGATTTTCTAGCAGACCCAATTAAGGCGATCAAGAGGTTGTTGCCACGGCCGATTTCTAGTATCCGTCTAAACATGGATACAGGCAGCCCAGATTGCAGCCAGAAGAGCAGCACTTCGTTTCTTAATCTTAATGGGTTGAAATCTGTGAGGAAGTCGCCAAGCGCACCCAGCTTTGCAGATGCAGAAAATGGGGTGTCTATGTGGTCTAGCTCGAAATGGACCTTCAACCATGAGTCCTTCACCCGGCCGTTACTCGATGGCCTGCCAAAACCGGTGTCTGGTCGGAGGATGAAAACTGCCTTGGACTGAACAACTTTTATGAACTGTGCTGAGACTAGTGGATAGTGGCAATTGGGAGAGGAGGTGACTTGGCAGAGCAAGCATGTCTGCCGTGCCCAGTGGTCTGTGCTCGTTTTGGGATGATGGTGACAGTGCAGATTACGATATGGTGTGTTTTGTTGTATTATGGGATCGGAGTTGGCCTGTGTTCCTTGCTGCTGTTTACCTGTATGTATGTATTACTGGATCTCACATCTATCAGTGCCATGGATTGGAATGGAAGCATCCATCTTCTTCTTGTATGTACCTTGGTCTGTAGCTTTGGTAGCACATACAGATTGATTGTACTGTACGAAAGAGTGCGGAACCTGACCTGCGTGTATGATGCTGATGCTGTCTGTGTTGGTGGAATCTTTCAATAGATTGATGATTCTGTTTTCAGTCAGTACTAGTACTATGTGTGTTGTTTCAGTAGTTAGTATCTTGATGTGCGTTGTGTAATGTCCAGGGAAAGTTGTTGCAGTTTGTATGATGCATGCCATGGCACGGAGCTGTACTGCAGTTGCTAGCCGTGCCACGGCAGATGATTCGATGAAGCTTCCTGAACAACTTTCAACCATCCATCCATCCATCCATTGAAAGTAGTACTAGGCGCGTACCTTTTGGATGCACGGGAGCCAGCCAGGACAAACACGTTTTTTTTTATCCCAATTCATTATTATATGATGATGAATGACTCGGGCGATGCCGTGCAACAGATGTGAAGGCAACCAACGGTGGAAGTGGAACTGTAGTAGTACCAACAAAACACACACGTGGGGCGTCTGGACGATACGGGCGGTGCCACGCGTGTCGCGTCAACCATGCAACGGCAAGCAAGTTCTTAGGTTCTTCGGCTTTCATCTGCAAAAGCTTTATTGAGCTCCAATAGCCAGCGTGTGGACCTCAATGGAATGGAAACCACTTTCAACTGCCTTTTTTTCCCCAAAGAAAGAAATCAGTCAGTTGCCTTTGCCCTCTTAATTATCTACTGGAAGTTTCCATGACAGTTCTTCCTTGTTGCTTCCTTCTCCCAACTCGGTTCCTTCCTTCCTTCCTTCCTCCTCATACTACTAGTAGCGGTATATAAATGTTGCAGCGCAGCGCGCGCAAGATTCAGAGCAAGCAACAAACAGGAGGAAATCCAGACAAGAGATCATCATGTCATATGGCCGCCGCTAGGATCGTCGCCGCCCGCTGCTTCGCCTTCGCCGACGAGCCCGCGCTCCCGGAGATGCTGGACGTGGTGCGCAGGCAGCGCCAGCTCCTGCGCCGCGCCGCCGCGCTCTGCCTCGACCCCATCGCCGAGGAGACCGGTGACGACACGGACGCTACCTGCGTCTCCTCGTCGCCTTTCCCTTTCGCGGCCGGCAGGTCCTGGGCCTCCAGCTCCGCCGCCCAGAGGGTCTGAACTCTGAAGAAGACTTTGACACTTGATTTTGGGTTGCTTAGTGTGAGGGATGGCTGAGCTCCTTTTATTCAGCTCGCCCGCCGAGATGTAAGCAATCTGTTTTTTGATGGTTATATGTAAGCAATCTGCTGATGTTCATCTGCAACCTGATATTTTTTCCCCGATAAGATAAATTTTGTTAATTTAAATCTTTACGTCGAGTTGATACAAAATACTTAACATTCCCGAACTCTGCATTACAAGAACGCATACAGCCTATAAAAAACGATAGAAAAAAATGAATCGAGACGCTAATAACTGTCAATCCGTAGATTAGACCGCATCTGCAACCTGATATGGACCCAATTTATCTAATTGCATCTGTCAGTGTCTCTGCTATTTCTGTTTATGTTCAGTACGTTGACTGCTAATTGCATCTGTACTTGAGCAAATCAAGCTCTTTCTTTTTCTTTTTAGAAAGACAGGCAAAGCGCCCTGCCCCATTTTCATTACGAAAACAAAGCAACAAAGTTTTCGGTATTGTTCAGTATTTTGTGCCACACCCGACAAGACCGCAGCTGCAAGGTTTTCTTACTGGCCACCGGCAGAAGAAACGACCAAGCATCGCTACAAAGAAAGCACAGAGAGTACAATTACAAAATTGTAGAAAGACGTGCCAACATCCGAAGCACCAGCGACGGTGTGCGTCACTCTATCTTGAACGCGCCAGTCTTGAGCTTCTTCATGTATGGCCAACCTCCAAAGGGGCCCTTAGGATCAGTGCGGAGCTGGCCAATTTGCACGCCTAGGGCCACTTAGCTAAGTGACTAAACCACAATGAAGCTTCATCGTTCAGGCACGCCGCAGACCAAGGTGCGCGCTTTTACCTGTTGGCTGCTGGGCTGCGACAGATCACAAATGGGCCTTGCCCTTGCTGCTGTGCTGGGCCAGACCTCGGGCCAGTCCGTGAAAATATTAGCTAGGCGGTAGGAAATTAAGATGGGTATAAGAGGTTATCTGGGCCACGCCTAGGGCCACGGTCCTAGTGGCCCTATGCTCAAATCCAGGGCAAATCTATTTATCGCGCGAGCAAGTAGGCGCGCTCGCATGCGCCGCAGAAGCCGCTTCAGCTCCTGTTCATCTTCCTCCTCGCGCCGGAGGAGGGGGGCGGCAGCCAGGGAGCTAGGGGAGAGGGGAGGGGTGGTAGGTGGACGGAGAGGCCGTCGGCGAGGTCGCCGGCGGCCGGGGTGGTAGAGGGCGGCGGCGGAGCCTTTAGGGTTTCGGGTGGCCGGGGGTTGAGGGCGGCTCCAATGGCCACCGGACCTAGAGGAGGAGGCCAGGGGCGGCGGCGGCCCAATGGTGGAGGTGGGTTGGCCGGCGAAGGGCGAGACGGCCCCCGGTGGGCGGTGGCCGGCGACGGGAGCGAGGAGAAGGCGGGTGGCGGCAGTGGAGGCGCCGGGGGCGGCACTGGATGGCGGGGGAGTGGCAGCGGAGGCGCTTCTGCGATTGGATGAGTTCCAATCGCAGAAGGTGATGAATAGACGCCCCCCAAATCCACCCCTGCTTAGGACCCCCTGCAGAAAGACAATCCATGCGTATGTTGAAGCCATCATGTTGTCCATCTTCTCATACATGGGTTTCCATGCCCTCACACTGGTTCATATTATCTTCACCATTTGTTTTATGTCCCGCCACTATTAATCACGAAAAATCATATTATTTTGAGCCAACCACACACCCCAGCACACTCCTGCAGAGAGGCGGTTAGTAGTATAGAAATTTTTATCATCCAGCTATTTACTAGCCATGTCTAGGTAAGAGTTCACATATATACCCGTAAATTGCTCAAAATAGCCCTAGATTCTCTTAGCAACCACATATTGGAAGAAGAGGTATTAGGGATAAAAATAGATGGAAAGGCTGATACCATATTAGTCCCGTATTTATAAAATATGGAAAAAATTTAGTAGGCACACTATACATTCTTCTTATTTTTCAACATCAATTGGTGCACTTCACGGTTTAATCATAGGAAACATAAAAACCTTGATCATATTTTTTAAAATAGTTTGTGTTAAAGAGTATATAGTGTTATATTCATGTAAGGTGAACGGTGATTAAATAATAATGTATTTTGATAAATTTTTCCGGCTCCCGTCCGTTTCCGTAACCCGTATATCCCGTTTCCGCTTCCGCTCCTGTAATAAAATACGGAACGGAAACAATTGAGGAGCTTTCCTATCCGTTTTCATCCCTAGAAGTGGTTGATTGAGTCATGTCCAACATAAAACTTACAGTTTTTTGATTTACTCACTTCCTGTTTCTCCAAATTATCAACCGTTATCAGCTTATTGTTGGAGAGCAACCATACAAAAATCTGAATTCCGTTTTCGTCAGGGCAGTTGAGGCTTGAGGGACAGGCCGGGCAGGTCTTCGTCTCCCAAAGTCCCAAACCCAACTCGGAGTGTGTTTAGATCATTTTGATAAAAATTTTTAAAATAGAATCTTGCTATTTAAGAGTATTAAATAAAATCTATTTATAATTTTTTTACGCGGATGAATTGTAAATCACGAGATGAATCTAATGATCCTAATTAATCCTTAATTAGTGGATGATTAGCGGATGATTACTGTAGCATCACTGTTGTAAATTATGGATTAAGTAGGCTCATTAGATTCGTCTCGCGATTTACGACTTATCCGTGCAATTAGTTTTTTTACCCATATTTAATACTCAATGCACGTGTCTAAATATTCGATGTGACATTTTTTTAAAAATTTTTTTTATGTAAACATGGCCTCCGCCTCCGATCTCCTCGTTCCCGGCCTCCAAGTGAAATCCTCCCCTCAAACTTGCTCTAACCCCGCCCAAAACCCTAGCACAATCCTCGCAAAAAAAAAACCCTAGCACAAACTTCTTCTTTTCGTTTGTTTGATTTGAAAAATCAACCCTAGCATAAACGGAACTGGAGGGATGGTAAAGAAGGCCTCCGCCGCCCTCGCCGACGCCGAGGCCGACGAGCGCCGCCGCCTCCGCACGCTCGCCTTCTCCAACGGCCTCCTCCAGCGCGGCGACCCGCCAGCTCCACGGGCGCCGCTCGCGCCGTCGGCTGCCGTCGCGCGCCTGCAGGGCCGCGACATCGTGCGCCGCGGCGGCCAGCGGAAGAGCCGCTTCCTCTTCTCTTTCCCTGGCCTCCTCGCGCCTGCCGCCTCGGGCGGCCGCGTCGGCGAGCTCGCTGACCTCGGGACCAAGAACCCGGTGCTCTACCTAGAGTCCCCCCAGGTACGGGTCGGAGGATTCTGCTTTCCGGTTCACTTCACTGCCCGCGATTTGCCATCAGCAAATGTCATAAAGATGGGATTTTTTTTTCTTTCCTGCGGATTCTTGCGGCTGCTTGCAGGGAAGGATGAAGCTCTTCGGGACGCACGTCTACCCCAAGAACAAGTACCTCACGCTGCAGATGACAAGATCGGCCAAGGGCGTAGTCTGTGAAGACGTCTTCGAGAGCCTGGTGAGTATTGTCCGCGTCACCTTTCCTTCCAATTATGTGCGCTGATTAGGTAAGATCGCTGTGCGTGTGCACCTGTGCAAATTTACTGATTAGATCATTTACACGGGTCATTGTCAAATATACTGTGATTTGAGTACTATACTCTGTTAAGAAACTGAAAAATTCCAGCTGGTATGCAGATGTTCGGTTTACTTTTCAGAGTTAGGATGTTTCATGTTCTACCTGCAACAGAAAGTTTTTCGTTCTATCAGGAACTTACCGTTCGTGGACAGAGCAGCTAATCTGTTCTGATGTTGTCTCTTGCCAGGTTGTATTTTCTGAAGCCTTGTGGGTTGGGACAAAAGAAGATAACCCAGAAGAACTGAAACTTGAGTTTCCGAAAGAATTCCAAAATGTCAGTGCCCTTTGCAACCCCATTTGTTCCTTCTATTTCATGTTCTCTGTCTGCGTATCATATGCTTCTTTGTTTTCTAATGATAGGATGGCGTAGCAGCAGAATGTGATTTCAGAGGTGGAGCAGGTGCTGCCATCGATGAAGCAACTGCATGTAAAGCTGGAAAGGAAATCGCAGAACCCTGTTCCCCCAATTTTGAATCTGATGGCGATGCTTCTGACGATTCAGATCAAAAGGATGGGAATGGCACACAATCTACTAGTGGAGCACCTTCAGTTAGACAGTCTGCTAGAAATGCAGGGAAAGCCTTGAAAAAGTAAGCCCTTGCACTCTGTTTGGATGGTTTCTTGGATGCCCAAATACTTTGCTAACTCTAGTTTGCTTAATGACTGATAATTGCCTGATAATATCTACCTGCTGCTAATTAGCTTCGAACCTGAATACACCCATTGCTTTCATGAAGTAATTAACAAAATTCCTCCTTGGCTCCTTGCTCTTTGTGTAGGTACACAGATTTATCTTCTGGTGGTGATTCATCTAACAGTGACAATGAAGCTGAGGTACCTGAGGACTTGGATGATAAGGTAGCACTTGAAAGTTAATTTTCCTATTGGTCCAAATTTATGAATGCCAATAACTAAATTGTGTGATGTTGCGGCTTATTTTGCTCTATGTATGAAGGAGATGGAGAGTCCATCTGTTAAGAACGAAAGCCAAAGCGAAGACATCAAACCTGCAGATTCTTCAGCAATGCCTATCTCTAGCAAGAAGGAGCCTCTTGTTCAGGCTACTCTGTCTAGTATGTTTAAAAAGGCCGAAGAGAAGAAGGTGAGAGTGCAAAACCACCTAGATAGTAATGTGCCATGTGATTGTCCTTTCATTTTGACTGTACGTTCATGGAAATTGATATGCATCAGACATAAGTAGACACGAAAGTTTAGAAGATGCACACTAGATATATTATTTATTCCTCACTGTCACTAGCAGACAGCTATGCCCCATCTGTTTAACTCATCACGATTGCATTGAAGCAATGTGGAAATATTCGACAAGGATGTGTTAAGCACTATCTGTTTACATTTGGTATCATCAAATTTAACTCATCACGACAAATGGGTTCCTATTTCAGAGGTCCACAAGAAGACCTAAAGGATCCCCTGCAACAAAAGGTTTCGTATTATCACCTTTCTACGTTCCTTGCTAAATGATGTATTGTGAAAAAAAATCTTTTTTTATTGATTTGCCATTTTTCTTTAGGTCCTGCTGCTAAGAAGCAGCGAGCAAGTCCAATGGCAAAACAGCCAGCAGGGATTAAGAAAGGTAAATGCACTGCTGTGGCATTCATCAGCCATCTACAGTTGGCTTTAGTTTGCTAGCATCTGGTGTGAGCATTCAAAAGCTTTTCTCATTGTTAATGGGGAAGATATGTCCTAGTACAAGTCAAAAACTCTAAGGGTGTTGTGAGATAAGCTTTCAGCTTCATTTATATGAGGATGTTGACCCTTGCTTTTGCTGAATGCAGGCAGCGGAAGTCGGAGAAAGCAAACACCAAAGGTACTGTTTTCTGGAATTTCAATGTTGGTTGCCCTTTGTAGATGAGATAAAAGGCCTAATATCAATGAGTAGAGCAGGGATCTTGATTCAAGTGCTGCTCATTGTTTGGTCTTGTATATGCCTATCTGCGAGATTGAGGACCTTTGGCATTTTTCATTTTGTGTTGCAGGTGGAAGATGATGGAATTGAAGAGCTTTCAAGTTCCTCCCAGCTGAAAATATTGTTAGCTTAGATAAGCAGAAATATGCATTTCGTTATTTTTTTACCTGTGGCAGTTTAGAATAATGCCTCTCAAGTGTAGAAGGTTCCTGTGGTAGTTTGAAACAAACCCACCAGTCTTGAGTTTTAGAAGAAACTGTGAGCACAGAGGTTTTGCATACTTACCTAGGTAATCATAATTGGTACAGGATAATGCTGTGGATGATGATAGTGACGAGGATTGGGCTGAGTGATGCTCTTGTATGTGCACCGCGTATTCACATGTATGGGTTGGTTAGTAATCAGTGAAGAATGCAGAATGTATGCATGGTTGAAAGGAGGAGGGATGTGATTGGGAGGCACACATCGCTGTATCTGCATCCATTGACCTTATCTGACGACTGATATATAATGTTGATACTGTGCTGTTCTATGTGTAATTTGTATGACAGAAGTTTGAGTTTGTGAAATTGATTATATAGTTAGTCAGAAGTGGACTGCCTCTTACTTGTTTGTAACGGGAACACGGCCACCATAACATTTTCTCTGGTGGTCATCCTTTATATACGGCCACACGATCATTGTCTTAGCCTCTTAGGGGATTGGTGTAAGAGAAGAGGTATATTGATGGTCAATGCATATTGCCTCTGGTGGTCATCCTTTTCAGTTGGTGCTTTGAGGTCTGGGGTTCCATTCCATCCAGAGTGCGTTTATTCTTCTTTTTTTTTTTCACTTGACCTTGGTTGGTACTGCAGCATCATTTGTCTGAGTCTGAGTCTGATCTGGTGGTGCGTATTTGTTCTATCAGTTTGGTTTGATGGTCATTCAGTGGAATTAGCATGATGCGATGCTGCGAATGTGCGATGAAGAAGAAGAGATGAGACGAATTGATTGATTGGTTGGCTGCTTGTTACTTGTTCTAGTACAGCATTCTATTCTATTCTGTTACTTCCCTCGCTGCATTGCATTCACAATCCAATGCGATGCAATGAGGGAAGAACAAGTAACAGAATAAATACTGTATTCTGTTCCTTGACTCCTTGCAAGCTTAATGGAAGGAATATCCGGGGGAATATTACCACCACCTTCTCTCCAAATTTTTTTTAAAAGCCTTCTCTCCAAATTGAGCGATGGAATATTCGATTCGAGGTAGAGCCCATATCGGACCGGCCCGGCCCGGCCCAGCCCAGCCTAGCAAGGAAGGAAGGGCCGGCCCCACATCTTCATCCTCTTTCGGTCCCCCACCCCACCCCAGGCTGGGGTGGTTTGGTCGGGTCGGGCGCCCTCACCGCGCCGCCGCCGCCTCCAGCTTTCCCTCCCTCGTGCTTGGCTTGGCGGACATCTCTCCCTCCCCTCCCTCCTATTTCCCCTTCTTCCTTCTCCAAATCGAATGATTGATTGATTCCGTACGAGAAGAAAGATTGGCAGCAGCCAGCAGATTGCTCTCTTCCCTTCCCTTCCCACCCATATAAGTATAGGAGGATATCGCCCTCCTCTCCTCTGCCCAGCACAGGAAGGAAGGTTGCTGCGACACGGGTGGCGTCTTCTTCCTCCCTGCCTGCCCTGCCCTGGTCCGTTACGTATCCCTCCTCCTCCTCCTCCTCTTGCTCTTGCACCATGAATGAATGGATCGGATCGAATCCATCTGCCTGCCTGCCTCATGCAACACAATTTGATTCGTTCGTTCACGCGATTTTAGATGAGTTTTCCTGCGATTCCCCTTCCTGCTTTCCTGGAACAAGCAAGCTCCTGCCTTTCCAATTCCCCTCCTATTCACCTGTTCCAATTGCATCTCCATCCTTCCGCAAATGTTGGGGACCAAACCAAAACGCAAAGCGTCTTCTACCTTTGCTTCCTAGTTTGATTACGCACGCAAATCGCGCTTCCAACAACCACCGTCCTTGGATTGCCCAATTTAGTTTTCTTCCTTTCCCACTATCTCCTTGAAATGACACAATTTTATTTTTCCTCTGACTCTCCATGTACGTTTCCTTCTAAACAAATATTGCTGTTACGTTTGCAGACAGCACTTGGAGTTACCGCCAACCACCGGGCAGGGCTCCAACCACAGAGCAGCCAGCCCGTGTCCAACAACAATCCTAATTTTACCTACACACACCTGGTAAATCCCCAACTTTCTTTCTCTTAATTCACCAATTTTACAGTATGTTTTTTCGTTTTTGCATTCTGGCATATTGACCGTGACAAAAACGTGTCCGCAACGCCATTCGCCGTGTCCAGCCCTCTTCTCCGGTCAATTGCGCCGCACATAAATAGTTTGGCAGCCAGACCTCTTCCAAGTCCCCGTTGGCTACACGTGTTTCTTTCTTTTTCTTCCAAACAAAAAGAAAAGTCAATTCAATTTATGCAAACCGCGTGTTAGAACGGACAGACAGACAGCTAAGCCCCTTCTTTCCTTCCTGTGAAGCAGGGCAAAGGTGCAGGCAGATAAATAACGTGCACAGGTTCCTCCTTGGCATGTGACAAGAATCTCGTTGCTTGTGTGAGGCTCCACAACCCATGATGGCTTCCTTCTCAGGACCCCTCCACCGCCCCCTCTCCGCCATGGCCGTCGCAGCCTTCGCCGCGGCCTCCTCCCTCGAGCTGCCCGACAAGTTGTCCCACCACAAGCTTTCTGATGCAAAAGCGCTAATGCACATGCGCTTGTGTCACTCCCAGCCACCAGGACATATGTTCCAGCAGCGCCTTCAGCCTCTGCCCTGTCTGTGCAGCTATTGCCACGCAATCTCCAGATTTTGCAACCGTTGAAGGCTCCGTTCGCGTCTTTGCCGGTCATCCAGACCGTTTACCAGTATGCAAAGTTTACCAAGACCTCGGAACAAGACGGTGCGATGCCTGCAGTTCCTTCCTCGTTGTCTGACGTGCTGTACCGCTGGCATCTGCCAGACCCCAGGGTCTGTGCTGAATTCCCTGACAAGTCTCAGATGGTTGTGGTTCTTCTTGGGTGGCTGGGCTCAAGGCAGAAGCATCGCAAGAGATATGCTGATTGGTACACCTCCAGGGGCTTCCATGCTGTCACTTTCACCCTCCCAATGTCTGACATCCTCAGTTATAACCTTGGAGGGAAGGCTGAGAAGAATGTAGAGATGCTATCTGAACATCTTGCTGGCTGGGTAAGGGAGGAGAGTGGGAAGAAGATTATTTTTCACACCTTCAGTAATACTGGTTGACTTTGGTATGATACACTTCCTCCTGGTTTTCCTTCATCGAGAATGAGCTCTCATCTTGATTTTGATGCTTAATTTCTTCAGTTTTTTCTATGTTGCAGCTATGGCGTAATTCTGGAGAACCTGCAACGGCAGGATGCTTCAGCAGTGGAGAAAATTAAAGCTTGCGTAGTGGACTCTGCACCTGTTGCTGCACCTGATCCTCAGGTACAAATTTTGAGCTAGACACATTTAGTTATTGGATTTACAGCTGATCATGAGCTTTCAGTTAATTTGACTTGGTGGTTCTTGAGCTGCTATTGAAAAATTGTCATCTGCATTCTTTATATCTGAATTAAACAGCAAGTCATCTGTTCCTCGCATCATGTTTGTTGTAAATTGTAACTAACAAACTTGTTTGTATTGTTTTCTTCTGAACGCTAGGTTTGGGCCTCTGGCTTCTCAGCTGCCCTCATGAAAAAACGTAGTATCACCACAAAAGGACTAGGATCAAATGATTCAAGGTCTGATGTCCTAGTTGTGGAGTCTAACATGGAGCCCAAGCCGGCAGCAACGGAGGCAGTTCTGCTATCAGCTTTGGAGACCTTTTTTGACGTTGTTTTGAACTATCCAAGGATCAACAGGTATGCATGCTGTTCACATATGAAACAAATCATCTGGGTTTCAGTCTTATCTATAAGCCCTTTTCAACTGAGTAGTCCTCAAGTGAAGCCGGGGGTATCTGTGACCTCTAATTGCTCACCTCACAAAAACTAAATAATTGAATTGCTGATTGTGGCGGTACAGTCACATCATGGTCCACCATACCTTGACGTTATCTTTGTGGTAGTTGATATTGCATTTGCATCAGAAAAGTGTAGATGAGTGTGGTTTGCAAGCAACAAAATGCCTATATGATCATAGTCTAGCAAATACACCATAATAACATTTGTTTAAATTGGTTGAGTATTTATAAATGGTGGCAACTCCACCACACATCAACATCCTTTTTAACAGGAGGTTATCTGATGTCATGGATCTTTTGTCGTCGAAGCAACCAAAGTGTCCCCAACTGTATATATACAGCTCCGCTGACAGGGTCATCCCAGCAAAATCAGTGGAGTCATTCATCTAGGGGCAGCGGAGAGCCGGGCGCGAGGTGAGAGCCTGCGACTTTGTGTCGTCGCCCCATGTGGATCACTACCGGAGCAATCCTGGGTTGTACACCTCTCAGCTGAGCAACTTCTTGGAGGAATGTGTCCTTACACACCGTTGCGAGGATGCAGGGTCATCATGATAATCATGTTGTTGCGGCAGAACACAAAACAGTTGATTGTTTTATTCTTTTGGTCCATGGTCTTGAATTGAATGTACGGCCGCCGGTCGGTTATACCGGGAGACTCTGACATGTTTTTGTTCTTCCCTTATGTGGGGCTGACTTCAGGTGCACAATTGTAAAAAAAACGTCGAGGAGATAACAAAAAAAAAAAAGAAAATGATTCGATTCTTTGTTTAGACTGACTGTCAAACTGATTTGCATCCTGTACAGCTCGTCTTATATGTATTGAGTATCGACTGATGTTTAGCCGTGTCTGTTGGTTTGCATATGGTCAGCCAATTCTGCTTCACCCCGTGCTTGATACTGTTTTATTACTAAAATAAAATTGGCCTGCACGGTGCTGGGAAGAAAATTCTTCTCCATTTGATTTGATGATCGCGTCGCGTGAAATAGGATGATGCTCTGCATAAACATGTACTGTTGAAATTGGCATCACATTAAAAATTCTGAAACAGGAATATAATTAAATTTGTATGATACAATCTATCAATTCTTGGGCTAATTCTTGGTGAAAGACGACTATAAGAAGGTGAAATCTTTGAATATTGTTTATATTTACAAAAAAAAGGAAAAGAAAAGAAAAGAAAGAGGGCCTGCATCATGCGGTCCAGATCTCATTCATTCATCTCCCCATCCATAAGGCCTGGCCCAAAGGAAAGAAGGTTCGTCCCTCCCCTTTTCTCCTCTCCTCATGGCTCCCGCCGCCGCCGCCAGGCCGGAGTCGGAGAGCAAGACGCGGCAAGATGCAGAAGACACGCGGTGGCTTCAAACCCTCTCCGAGCCCGAGCTCGTAAGGCGATCTTTCTTCCTTGCTTCCTTCCCACCCATTCTCTCGAATGCAACATCGATTGATTGCTCTTCCTCTTCTCTGATGGCCAATCAAAGTAAGGACTTTCCATCTCATCAATCTTTCTGGGGTTTGTTGATCGGCCTCAAGGAGGTTGCCGTGACCCGGGCCTCCAGCGCCGGCCATCCTGACCTCGCCGACAAAGTCTTCCATGTCCGCGCGCTGCGGGCTCTTGGTAGGTAGTATTTCACCTCTCTCTCTCTCTCTCTCTCTCTCTCTCTCTCTCTCTCTCTCTCTCATCCTCTCTCATCCACCCAAGCACAGTATTATGCGGACCGACATAAAAAAAATGTTTATTTCTTGTGCAGCGTTCGTTTTGCTGGAAGAGTTGAAAGAGCGACTAAGACAAGCATCGGTTAATACGAGCATGTTGGAGAAGCTTGCCTTGCAAAATGACCATGATCCTGAGGATGTGATGCCAATGCCAAATGGTATCAACAAGAAACGGAAGCAGATGCAGGATGGGTACTTGCTGCTGCTGCTGCTTGTTTTCCTTGTTACTGCAATAGAGATAGAGATGTCTGGATGATAATATTTTCTGTTTCGACCACTAGGTTGGAGTAACTATCAGTTACTGTTATTGTGCAGGTGCGATGGAGAGGATGCCCAGAGTCCAAAGAGACGAAAAGCAACAAGAGAGGAGGACTGGTTCATAGCTGGAGCTGCCAAACCACTAGGGCATCTGACCAAGTAGAATAGAAGCCAACTTTTGGAATTGAAATGGCTCTGTCGTCGGTCTGCTGGCTTCGACAGGTAGGTAGTAGCCTGAGCAAGCAGCCGCAAACTACACTGCCTGATGGATGTTATTCTGGCATGGAAACCAGCCCTCCATTCTCACTGCAGCAGTTTTAGACGAATTGGCAGCCAGACAGGCTTGTCAGTTTATAGAGCTGATTGTAACAAGTTCGGTTGATTAATGATGGCAATGATACACAGTTAAGTTAGTACTTGACAGGGCAGAATCTTAATCCTAACTGCTCCTTGTGCACTTTTGCTGAAAGATGAGGACTGCAATTGCAACCTCGGTGGCTCAGTCCTCACTTTTGATCCTTGTACATCATACATGTCTAGTACTAACTAATTCAATCAACCTCGGTCGCTAGCTTGTCCATATCCTGGTAACGCAAATACCACCGGCTTCAGCCGCCCCTTCATCTCAGGCAGGCAGGCAGGCAGGCAGGCAGGGGGCAGGCACAGAACTCAGGCCTCCAAACAAACAGAAATACCCACTAAGGCAAGGCACTTGCCAAAAATCAGGTATCAACCAAAGAACGCAACTCATGCAAGCAACTGATGCATGCCAAGTTTCAAAAACTGCGAGCAAGATACAAAGGTTAAATGCGTAGCTCGTAAAAAATGATATGTACAACAGTAATTGATCATACAACTTGCACCAACCCAGGGAAAAGGAGATGGATAAGAAAAGGATGCATTTCATCTATTGAGTTATACGATGATTTACATAATTTCAGCTTTCCGCAGAGAGCAATTTGGCTATATTATGTCATCTAAAACAAGCTAATACATTCACAAATAACCAGATCTACACAGGGTGGCTTTCCAGCAGCTAACAATGTCCATGCCATGGTAACGTCTCTTAAATCTACCTGTAGCTGACCTCTTATTCAGTTCTCCGTGTATGTCTTCAGACCTAATAAAGCTGACCCATTTTCTGGTGTCAAAGAAATACCCTAGAATACAATGTCCAAGGTGCCACCATAAACGGAACATCGAACAAACCATTCAGAAAACAAGACAAAATCGATTACAGCTGCAACAGATCTTCATGCTCAACGACGTGAGTACATATCCCAACCTGACTCTGGTTCTTTTCGCTTCAGCACCAACCCAGAACTGCCACCTTGTGACATAGTCCTCGTGCGTTCATCCATAAAGATGGTCTGACCCTGGTAGGACACAGGCCAGTAGCTTCCGGCTTCCCTACGTGCACCTTCAGATGGCGCTCCATAGTTGAAATCCAGGCTAGGATGATAGTAACTCAATTCATTAGATGCGGGTGGGGTTGCTCTGGTGCTGAAAGATGGATGGGAAATGCCGAGGCTTAAGCCTGATAGCGGTGGTATGACTGGTGCACCCTTTGCATCAACCATGTATGGAACGCCTCCTGGGGCAAAGAAAGCTGGCGGGAAAGGCATAGCAGGTTGAGATGGATAACTGACACCACTATAATCAGAAGTATGTGCAAAAGACTGAATAGATCTCGAAGGAACTCTTGATTCCGCACTCAGTCCCAGAAAGTTATGCTGGTATTGTTGCCCATGGTCTTTCTGCCCAACAAGAATCCTCTTACCCATAATTGTCACAACAGAATGATCGGATGAATCCCTTGCAGGAGTCTTGACAGAAGACCC
Source organism: Panicum miliaceum (assembly GCA_032594955.1). Taxonomy (NCBI): domain Eukaryota; kingdom Viridiplantae; phylum Streptophyta; class Magnoliopsida; order Poales; family Poaceae; genus Panicum; species Panicum miliaceum. The sequence goes on from CM064062.1 coordinate 50,527,486, forward strand.
ATCTATTCCTCGTCCAGAACCATCAGTGATTGACATGTTGTCATTCAAGTCAAAGTTTCTGACTGCAGGTTGCCTTGAAGAAGAGGAGGAAGAAGGTCGACTCCAGTTGCCATTGAATTGTTGGCGGTTCCACATAGGTGCTACATTGCTTGCAGTGACAACATCTTCCTCATCGCCACATGAGCAATTAAGGTCAAGATTCAGTCCTCCGCTCACACGAACTGCTGTAGAAGCACCCTTGGAAGGTAGGTCAGATGAAGCTGGCAGGATTGCTGTTGAGAGTGGCTCACCAGAAGTAGCACTATCACTGTCAGCTACATTTAAATCAAACAGCACATTGCTTGTTTTATGTGAGGAAGCTGACAGCGACTTCTCTGCATCAGGAGTCCGTCGAGGTGAAGCTGGCCGAAAGGCACTGGTTGCAGCAGAGCCTTTCCACCCGAGTTCACCTTCAAAGTGGAGTCGAGCTGGAAACACAGATGAGCCTCTTGAAGCAGCCACAGCTATAGGCATTGAAAGATTGACAGAATTACTAAGAATGGACTTGGGATTACAGTCAGCTTCCTCTGGACACTGATTTTCATTGAGGTCTAAGTTCCCCAGTTCCGCACCCCGTGTATGTTTTCTACTCAATGGAGCACTACCATCTGTAATGCCTGATCCATCCTCCTTAAGAGATGAGGAAATTCCTGAATCAGCACCTGTAGTGGAAGATTTATTGTCATTCAGTTCATCAACAGCAGGTACAGGCTGCCGCCGTGCTTCCAAGTCAGGACTATCAGTATTCCGGGAATTAATATCAGGAGAACCACAAAAGGGTCCTCTGTAGTCAATGACCTCCCGTTCCACCTCAATAGCTACCAGACGTGCTACTTCTAGTGCATCTGTATCATCATACTCTGTTAGTCGTGTTGATTTCTCCCCTTTCAATGCAGTCGATTTTGTGTCTGTTGCCTTTGAGGAATCCCCAAAGCTCTTCATGCATCTCTTCAATATATATTCTGTGCCCATGCCCATATCATCTGTACTAGATGATGATGTAGGCCCCTCTTCTTTGCCTGTACTTTCCTTAGACAAACCTTGCAAATCACGGGTTACAGCGGCGAGATGGTTCAAAGTGGCTGCTGTATCCTTCTCCAAATGAAATCTACCAGCTGCAAATGGCTCAGATTCCTTAATACATGAGCTAGTTGAAGCAATGTTATCCTCCAAATCCATTTTGCTATTAACAAACAGCTTGTCAGGTTTATTAGGCTCTACGGACATGGCCGCTGGAGTCGCATCCAAAGGTGCATCTTGCCCAGAACTGCTCTTTGCATTGATCGAGTTTGACCGTAGTATGCCACTCACGGACAAATCTACATCATTTGAAGCAGAAGTTTCCTTGGTGATGGACTGTCCATCTTCTAAGCCCACATGACATGCAGATGTAGGGGACGGTACCAAGTTCTTCGCATCTCCTAATGTTGTGTTTCCATTTGACGAATTTGGCGATGTCAGCCCGGGTGGGTGCTTTGTCGCATCTGTATTATCATTGGTCAGAGAAGGATCAGGCAACGGTGCATCTGAACAAGTCATCATCTCAGGTTTTGATTCATCAACAGTATTTCCAACTTCGTTCGCTGCACTCTGTTTATCAATTTCTGTCTTGAGGCTAACTTCTGGATCAGTCCGACATGCCTCCTCTGTATCAAAATGTTTGTCATTTGTACCATATTTTGGTACAGTGCTCCACTTCTGACAGAGTGCTCTTGCCTTTTGGTTGATCACGGCATTTCCGTGAGCAAGTAGGTGGTTAACAGTAGATATAACTCCACTTGAAGTTGACTGCTCATTATGGATCGGAAGACACTCCAACGCAGTTAGTATTGCAACAATTAGATCCTCAGCTGAAGTGCTGACATCCCCACCACAATTTTGAGCATCCTGAAGCCAATGGTTGAGAAAGTCAACACCGTTGAGGTGAAGGAAATGTTGAAGGCACTCTTCATTTTTGGTGGATGCTAGTGTGTTTGCAGCAGTAGAACACTGCCTTATCATGTCGGGTGTGTTAATCTCAGCAGCGTCTTTTAGCTTCTGGATCTCGGATATAAGCTCGGCGATTCTTGCAGGAGTTGAAATTCCATCCTTCATCTCAGTTAGAGTGAAGAAATCCTCGAGCATCTTGCCTTTTTTTTATCGCTGGTCTGCTACTTTACCCTTGGACGGAATCTCCAAAGTTCACCAATATTCATTAAGTTGAAAAAGTTTCCTGAAAGGGGAATAGTAATTCTAATTCAGTCAACAACGGGTATTAAGGGCAGAATGTAAAGAAAATTTATCGGTGTGCATGGATCACGTGGACAAGAGTTTGTTATTAAACGGCCTGCGGTGTAGATAAGAAAACGGCCAACGAGAGAGTAACGTGGGAGGCAAAGTAGTTTAAAGCTGAACGCGCGGAGTAAATAATCCATTCGTGTTAACAAGGCATGCCATATCATTTGAAACAGCAGCATGTAAGTGCGACCTGATGAATTGGCTTGGCAAACATAGTTGGTATCGAATCAGTAGCGATTCATAAATAGAAGCTAATTCTTGTAATCAATGGTGGGCAAATAATTAAAATCCCAGCAGGTGCGCGACCGAGGAGGGAGGATACAGAGAGGTTGGATTACCTACCTGTGGTGCTGTGGCGGCGTCATATGACCTTAGGCCGGCGGAAGTCCCCAGGGGTGAACGAACGTCCTCCAGGTTGTGGTCTGCAAGAGAGGGGTAGCAGCAAGTGGGGAATCTTAAGCGGATGGATAATCCCATATTGGTACTGAAGAAATGAAATGATGAGATGGGGAACATGTGCGTGTGCTAGCGGTAAATAATCAAGTAGAGTATTATTATGGCATATACTGTAGTAGACGAAGGAAGAGTCATTTGATTTGGTTTTGGCCGGCGCAAACAAAGAAATCCATCCATGGGCAATCGGCAAGGATTGAAATTGATGGGAGGCAGAGTTAGTTGCCTTAGGGTTTCTTACCAATCGAATGGAATCGAATCGAAGGCGAAGGCAGGAGGGAATCCCAGCCGAATTGGGGATTGGGGGGGTTGGGAGGACGGACGGCCCCCGACTCCACGGCGGCGGCAGCAGCAGCTGAGGAGGAGAGGGGAGGGGGGAGGGAGGGGCGGCGGGAGGCCTGCTGGATCTGGAGGGGAAGGTGGGGGAGGGAGGCGTGCTCTCTCTCTCTGCGGTGTAGGTGCTCTCTCTCGCCTCGCCTCGCCTGCTGGGGTCGGGTCGGGGTCCGTTCCGTTCCGCGCGGGCAAGGGGCCGAGGGAGAAAGGGCGGCCTTGCGCCCTTCCCTTGCCTTTGCCTTGCCTTGGGGGCTCCACTCCGCAGCCAGCGAGAGGCCTTCCCCCACTAGACAGCGTTCAGGCTTCGGTTCACACACAATGTTCCATTCTCGTGCGAGAATCCTCTATTTTTTTACTACTAATGGAGTATATAATTTGCTTCCATTCACCTTTTACCTATGTACTCTCTCTATTCCAAATTATTAATCTTTTTTTAGCTTTTCTAGATTTATAATCTTTACTATGCACCTAGACATAATATATATGTAGATACATAAAAAAAACTATACATCTAGAAAAATCAACGGATGGTGCAAGTATTATTATTATGATGCTATTTGGTCCGTCGGTTATACTAGCTGCTCCTTGTATAATTAAATTCTTCCAGCAACAAATACGACGAGTGTATATGTATGTACCCCTATATTAATTATATATGATCTCTATGATGGACTTTCCTTCAAAGAGAGTATTCATGCCTCGCTCAACACAACACAACACTGCCACACTGGTAGCAGCAATCAAGCAAAGCAGCAAGAGACGGACGGACGATCTTTTATCTCCTCAACAAATGGCAAAGCACGACCCAAACTAGTATGAGGAATAAGTTTATTTAAAAATAAAGTATGAGGAATAAGGTAGGCAGGCAGGCGAGGTCAATGCTCCCTCCTTGCCTCTCTTTGTTGTGGTTGGCCAAGCAAAGCAACGCAACGCGGTCAAGACAGACAGGCAGGCTGTACGATGGATGTCGGCCGGCAGCCACCACGCACGAGAGCAGAGCACGACAACCTGCTAGTCCTCCACTCCTGACTGACCGACCCATCCATCCCATGGGTTTCTGGGCCTTCCTTGCTCCCGTCCCAGCACTGCGCACTGCACAGCAGCTGCGGCAATGGCATCCTCCTCCTTTCTTTTCTGCCTGCCCGCCGGGCCCAGGGCCCAGAAACACATGCCATGGCCGGCATGCCAATTTGAATATGATGATGATCAATCAATACATTCATTCTACTCTCCTCTCAGGCTCTCAGCCAAAGATAAAGAAACAACGAAATATTTCTCACAGGAACACACGACACATCAACAACCTACGACCCAATCCAATCATACGTGTTGAATGAATCATATCTGCCACTGCCATCTCCCATCACATTCACAACGAAGCAAGTTTTGGAGTCATGCCCAGCGCCTTGAGGATAAACGCGTAAGTAAACGCATCTTCCTGTAATTTCTCAAACCTGCAACCACACAGCAAAGCCATCAATCACCATCTTACTCCTCCTACCTTACTTTGCTTCATCTACCAAACAAACTACTTTTCTACCTTCCCGACTTGGAGAAGTGTCCAGCACCCAGCTCGCACTTGAACAACAGAAGATTGCCGTCCGTCTTAAGCTCCCTCAGCTTCGCCACATATTTCGCCGGCTCAGAGTACATCACGCGAGGATCTGGTTTGTTATCACAAACCAAATGACTCAGCTACCTACCAGTCTTTTTTTCAAATGCAAATCCAAGGGACACCTACCGTTTAAGCCAGCGGTGACAAGAATGTTGGGATACTCTTGTGCTGCCACCTGTCACATGGACAAACAAAACACCGCACCTCAGTAACACTACATTAATATTAATGCATGCATTCACAGGCCCACTCCACGGCTAACATACATATTTTCACCAGAAATAAACATCAGCCCAGCTTCATCATTAGTAAATAATATGCCAAGGGGGACACAAACATCACCACTTACATTGTCAACTGGAGAGTATGATTTCATATAGTAGTAGTATTCTTCTTTTCTTGGATCACCCCACTCCTGAACCAAGGGTAACAAACACAAAATCATGAGAACGGAAACAAGTACATAGCCGTAACAGAATGGACAAGTGTACAGCTCGAACAAAAAACATCACAGTATTGCAATTGTCACGCAAGTGCCAACTATTCCGTTCCTTTTCTCAGGCACAAAGCATAAGGAAATTAAAGTACGATTCAAAAGCTAAATTTGTTCAGATTATAAAGGAGTCTATAATAGCTATTATAACAAGGAATCATCGTATCCTACCCCTGAGACTTGCTCAAGTCTAATGTACCAATCTTTGCCTAAGTATCTAGCCCCAGTCCGCAGTGTGGCCGAACCTTTGTGCTCAACGTGAACCAAAGCTTAAACCTGACCCAGCTGGACAGATATTCAAAAGGATGCATTGCTTAACAGTTGGATGGATATATATAAATTGGTATTGATTTGATGATGTGGTACCCAAATGTGATTAAGTGTTAGGGAAAGGACAAAACGGCACCAAAGAACATTTCCAGAAAGTATCTCTACAAATTATTTTTTGCTAATTCTAAAATGGCAATATGATGTTAGAATCGAAACTCTTACTCTCATCCAGAGGATGACACTAGGAGTTGGGGCAATTTTCTGGTTTACTTCTCACACAATGCCATGCCAACCCGAGTGGTTGGGGTTACATATTTATAGCTGGCCAAGACAGCCAAGCATATGCCAAGATGCTAGTCTAAAAGTTAGTGATGCTTAGTCTAAGATGCTGTCCTAGATGTTGTTCTAAAAGCTAGTCTAAGATGCTAAATGCTGTCCTGGTTGGGGCAGCAAGACCACCATGCCAAGGACCACAAAGACCAACAGTACAAAGACTTATCCCATCATTCTCCCCCTAAGTCTTGTGCGTCGTCTTGTGGGAAAGTTGGACCATCCCGGTCCGGGAACAAAGCTCAAGAAACTTGATCCTCCCAAGGGGTTTGGTGAGCAGATCCGCAAGCTGGTCCTTGGTGTTGATGTAGCTCGTCTTGATGCTCCCTTCCTCCAAGCAGCCTCGGATGAAGTGGTACCTCACCCGGATGTGCTTGCTCCGTTCATGGAAAACGGGGTTCTTTGCTAGGGCCAGAGCGGACTTGCTGTCCACCCTGAGTTCCACAGCTTCAGTGTCTCTTCCGAGAAGATCACCGAGCAGTCGAGCGAGTCAGAGCGCCTGAGTCGAAGCGGTGGAGGCCGCTATTTACTCAGCCTCGCAGCTGGACAGGGCCACCACCTGCTGCTTGACCGATTGCCAGCTAACGAGGCACTTGCCGAGGAAGAAGAGGATCCCGCTTGTGCTCTTGCTGGTGTCGATGTCGCCGGCGTGGTCGTTGTCGCTGTACCCGACGAAGTGTGCCTCCCCAGGACACCTCGGGTAGTAGAGACCGTGGTCTAGAGTCCCCGCAACGTAGCGGATGATCCTCTTCACAGCCTACTGGTGCTCCTTTGTCGGTCGCTGCATGAACCGACTAACGTAGCCGACGGAGAATGCCAAGTCCGGCCGTGTGTGGGCGAGGTAGCGAAGGCTCCCCACAAGACGCCGGTACTGCGTAGCGTCCACCTCCTCTGTCATGCTGTCGCGGCTCAGCTTCAGCCTCTCCTCCATCGGAGTGAGAGCTGGGTTGCAGTCGGTGAGCCCAGCCAGCTCAACGACGCGCTTGGCGTAGGCGGTCTGTCGAAGCGTGATCCCAGAGTCATCCTGGTGCATCTCGATCCCCAGGTAGAAGGAGAGAGGTCCCAGGTCACTCATCTGGAAGGTGGCCTTCATCTCTTCCTTGAACGCCGCCACCTCCGCATCCTTGGTGCCGGTGATCACCAAGTCGTCAACGTAGACACCCACCAGCAGGGCATTTCCTCCATTGCCCCGCCGGTAGATGGCCGCCTCGTGCGGGCTTTGCTCGAAGCCCATCCCCTTGAGTGTGGAATCCAACCTGGCATTCCATGCCCTCGGTGCCTGCTGCAAGCCGTAGAGAGCCTTGCGCAGGCGTAGCACCTTGCCTTCCTTGCCGGGGATCGCGAAACCCGGCGGCTGGTGTACGTAGACCTCCTCCTTCAAATCGCCGTTAAGGAACGTCGTCTTGACGTCCATGTGATGAACGCGCCAGCCCTCCTGGGCGGCTAGCGCAAGGAGGAGTCGCACGGACTCCATCCGTGCCACGGGGGCGAAGGCATCGTCGAAGTCGATCCCCTCCTGCTGCACGAAACCTCGTGCCACCAAGCGGGCCTTGTGCTTCACGATGGCGCCGGCTTCGTCCCTCTTCAGCTTGAACACCCACTTAAGGGTGATTGCGTGGTGACCGCAAGGAAGGTCAGCAAGCTCCCAAGTGTGGTTCTTCTCAACCGCGTCCATCTCCAACTGCATCACGGCACGCCATGCCGCGTGTCTCTCGGCTTCTGCGAAGGACTGAGGCTCGCCGTCGTCGCACGCAAGATGCAACTGCGCCTCCAGGTCGTGAGGCACCAGTCCTGGCACCGGCTGGTCGCCGAGAAGGTCTTCCATTGTGCGGTACCGCAACGGCTCGCCGTCGTGGTACGCGTCAATGCACTCCTCGTCGTGGGAGAGAGGAGTGGCAAACTCCACTGGGCTATGCTCGGCACGGGCTGGTGTTGGAGTAGGCGTGCCCGGAGGGGTAGCTGGTGGTGCTGGAGGCCGTGGGGTCGTCGGCTTTGGTGGAATCGGCGAAGAGCTCATCGCAGTCGAAGTCGTGGAGTCGGTGGAGACTCGGGTAGGCACGCTCGGTGAGGAGCTGCCTACTCCCCCAGCTCCCTCGAAGTGGACGTACTCGACAATGAAGTCTTCGTACGTCGGTATCGAGACGTCGTCCACCGTCTTGTCCCATGCCCATCCTCGCCCTTCGTCGAACACTACGTCGCGTGCCGTGCGCACACGCTGTGTCTCCGGGTCGAGAATGCGGTAGGCCTTCGAGCCCTCCGCGTAGCCGATGAACACCTCTGGAGTGCTCCTGTCGTCGATCTTGCCGATGTGGCCAAGCTCCTTGGCGAATGCGAGGCAGCCGAAGACCCGCAGGTGGGAGACTGCCGGTTTGCGCCCATGCCAAGCCTCGTACCGTGTCCTGCCATCGAGGGCCTCGGTGGGCGAGCGGTTGAGGATGTAGATAGCTGTCACCACCGCCTCTCCCAAGAAGACAGCCGGCATCCCCCTCTGTTTGAGGAGGGCCCGAACCATCCCCACGACCATCTGGTTGCGCCGCTCGATGACGCCATTCTGCTGCGGGCTGTACGGCGCGGAGTAGTGGCGCTGAATGCCCTCATCAGCGCAGTACGACGCGAATTCAGCCGCCGTGAATTCGCCGCCGTTGTCGGTGCGCAGCACGCGCAGCTTGCGGCCACACTCCGCCTCCGCAGCAGCCTGCACGCGCCTGATGGCGTCCGCAGCCTCTCCCTTGCTGCCGAGGACCATCACCCACATGTAGCGGGAGAGGTCGTCGACGAGCAGCAGGAAGTAACGTCGTCCTCCCGGTGTGGCCGGTGTCACCGGGCCACACAAGTCCCCGTGCACGAGCTCGAGCCGCTCCTTGGCTCGGAAGCTCGTCTGCTGGGGAAAGGGGAGCCGCCTCTGCTTCGTCATCACGCAGACATCGCAGAACTGCTCCACGTGGTCGAGGCATGGCAGGCCTCGCACCATCTCCGTGGTAGTGAGCCGTTTCAGGGCCTCGAAGTGAAGGTGCCCGAAGCGCTCGTGCCACTGCCACGCTTCGTCATCCCGGCGAGCGGCGAGGCAGAGAGGTTGTGCCACCTGCAGCTTAAGGATGTAGAGTCGATTCGCGCCTCTTGTTACCTTGGCAAGAAGGCGACGATGGCAATCCCAAATCCTCATGACTCCGTCCTCGATCGTTACGCGCGAACCGTTCTCATCCAGCTGTCCTAAGCTGATGATAGAGTTCCTCAACGCGGGGATGTAGTAGACTCCGGTGAGCAGCCTGTGCTCACCAGACCCGGCGGTGAAGATGATGGAGCCGACACCCTTGATCTCTACGCCGGAGGCGTCCCCAAACTTGAAGGAGCCTCGGATGCTGGAGTCAAGCTCGGAGAAGAACTCTTGCCGACCGGTCATGTGATGGGTGGCGCCGATGTCGAGGCACCACCCATCAATCTTGTCGTTGTTGGAGGCGTCGCCGAGAAAGGCGTGTACCCTCGACTCGTCAAGGTGGAGGAGAGCTGATGCGGCCGATGCCGCTGGAGGTAGCTTGATGCTTGCGTGTACCAGAAGGAGAGCCAACTCCTCCTCCTCCACCTGTGCGACGTGGGCCTTGCCGCGTCGTGGCTGTCGACAGTTCCTGGCCCAATGACCAACCCCGCCGCAGTTACGGCAGGTGTCGTCTCGTGCCGACTTGCGTGCGCCGGCGGCGTCGCCCTAGGCGCCTCCACGAGCGCCACCCTCGGTACGTCCTCGCGCCCCGGCCTGGGCGCCTCCGCGCGCCTTGCGCGGTTTGCCGCGCTTGCGGCCGCCTGTCGAGGAAGAGGACTCCTCCTTCCTCCCGCAACCCTGGGATGCCTCCTACTGCTCTCGAGTGAGATGGAGTTTCCCGCCAATGGTGATAGGCCCCGAGAGAGGCTGTGGCTCATCGCTGTCGACGACCTTGAGGCGACCTATCGCCTCCTTGATCGTCATGGGAGAATTGTTTAACCTTGACCTTCTTGTCATACCACCTGGCCAGCCTTTTCTTGTTTTCTTCGATGCTAATCAGGGCCCTCAATCGCTGACCCGCCGAATCATCGAGCTCTTCCTTCATGAGGAAGGAATAGTCATCGGCCGTCAACTGATCTTGAAGCGATATACGCCTTGACCCCGTCTTTAATTCCCAAGGCAAGACTGCCTAGTGACCATATACCAACTGATAAGGAGATATCTTAGTGGCCCCGTGGCAAGCCATCCTATAAGCCCATAGAGATTCAGCCAAAGATATGTGCCACTTCTTGGGTTGTTCTTCTATCTTCCTCTTGATCAACTTGATTATCCCCTTATTGGATGATTCGGCCTGGCCATTGGCTTGAGCATAGTACTGAGAAGAATTCAACAATTTAATCCCCATATCGGCGGCGAATTCTCCGAACTCCCCTGAGGTGAACATCGTTCCTTGATCAGTTGTGAGTCTCAGGAGTACCAAACCGATAAACAATGTGGTTCTTAACGAAATCGATCATATCGGCCGATGTCACGGTCTTCAACGGAACTGCCTCCACCCATTTGGTAAAATAATCAATGGCTACCAATATAAACTTGTGCCCTCTGCTTGATGGAGGGTGAATCTGTCCGATGAGATCTATTCCCCAACCTTTAAACGGCCATGGCTTGATTACCGGATTCATAGCCGAAGCTGGCGCGCGCTGCACATTGCTAAACTTCTGACAGTCTTGGCAACCTTTATAATATCTGAAACAATCTTCAAGAATCGTCGGCCAATAATACCCATTATTTCTGATCATCCACTTCATCTTGTGAGCCGATTGATGGGCTCCGCATACACCTTCATGGATTTCCCCCATCAAGACCTTTGCTTCTTCCGTTCCCAAGCATTTGAGAAGAACCCCATCAATCGTCCGGTAAAAAAATCGTCTTCAAGTAACACATATTTCGTGCCCTGAAAACGCACTCGCCGATCTACCTTCTGAGACGGATCCTTCAAATAATCGGCAATCTCCTTTCGCCAATCATCGGCCGCAAGTTCCAGAATCATGGCCCCTTGAATCAGCCGATATCCGGACGCGTGTTGGGCAAGCCTATTGGCCTCTTCATTGTAATTTCTGGGAATGTGCTCAATTACCGCAGACTTGAATTCCTTTAACAGCTGGAGGCAATCATCATAGTAAATCTTTAAGATATCATCTTTGTATTCAGATTTCCCCGTTAATTGATCTACGATGAGCATGGAATCTCTAAAAATCTCGACTGCATCAGTTTTGACTTCCCTTAACAATTGGATACCCTTTAGGACAGTTTGGTATTCCGCTTGGTTGTTGGTTGCGGATGCTTCTATCGGCAGAGAGAAATCATAGCTTGCCCCCCCCGAGGCGATACAAGAACGATGCCGATTCCCGATCCAGCTCCGCACGAAGAACCATCGAAATATAGAGTCCATGGGACCGGTTCAACGACAGTAATTTCCGGTCCACAATGTTGAGCCACGAAATCGGCCATAACTTGACCCTTGACAGCCTTGGCCGATTCGTACCTTAAGTCAAACTCTGACAGAGCCAGGATCCACTTTCCAATCCGTCATTTCAAAATCAGCAGTGATAGCATATATTTTACCACATCATCCTTGCATACGACTATGCACTCTGCCGATAACAAATAGTGCCTGACCTTGGTACACGAGAAGTATAGACACAGGCACAACCGTTCCACTGGGGAATATCTTGTTTCAGTGTCCAGAAGTCTTCTGCTGACATAATATACCACCCGTTCTTTTCCTTCAAACTCCTGTACCAGCGCCGATCTGATAGCTTGTTCGTCAGCCGATAAATATAATTTAAACGGCTTACCGGGCTGTGGCGGGACTAACACCTGAACTCCATCGGCAATATGAACACCATGTTGACATCAGCTGCCGATTCTTGATTATCGCCTTCCTTGTTGTTTCTCTTGGGGCGCCAGACCCCAGCACCTGCCTCTACTCTTCCTCTTGTTGTCCCATTGGCGTAGGCGTTGGATTCTTCGTTTTTGAGATTTAGACAGTCCATCAGGGCACCACCTGGGGTTTACTGGTCTGGCCGGCGGTTTGGCGTGCTCCCAGTCTGGTTCCCTCTCTAGAGGGTTTTCATCTGATACCCTAGCATCAGCCATTTCCTCCAGCCGATCGTGTACGCTGGTTCTGCCCCCAGTCACTTCTGCTGGTTGATCGTGCCCTTCGACCGGTCATACTGGTCAACTCTGCCCCCCGGTTGATCATGCACTAAAAGGCGCCGACCTTCTTGTTTGCGCCAGTTTCTGCTGATCGGCTCTGATCCTCTGTCTCTGGAGCGCGATCTTTTGAACGGGCGATCGTTGCGACTGGATTCGCTGCACTCAGGGCAATTATCGGCTAATGGCAATCTGAGGTCGTTTTCCCAACAATGGATGAAGAACGGACATCGCCAATGATCCTCGTGTCGGCGTATCATCTCATCGTGGTGTCTCGACCTTTCCTGCTGCCGTTGATACTTGCTGAGAAAGAATTGGGAAGTGACGGGTCTACGCGATCGTTCTGATCCTTCGCCCTCATCTTCAGCCCGTCTTTTCCCTTTGACATCGTCCACCGTGACTTTCTTCCTGGGATCCACGGCGTCGCTTCTTCTAGCCGATTCTGACGTCAGCACCTTGGTTTGAAGTGAGTTTCTTCCCGTGTCAACCATGTTAGTAGGGAAAGGATGCTGATCAATCTTCATCGGCTTCGCCGGCTTTGCCGGGACTTCGAACTTGAGCCTGCCTTGCTCGATGGCTGACTGTATCTGTTGACGGAAGATCTTGCACTCATTCGTGTCATGAGATGTAGCGTTGTGCCATTTGCAATACTTCATCTTTTTGAGCTGATCGGCCGAAGGGATGGTATGGTATGGTGAGAGCTTGATCTGCCCCTCCAGGAGCAGTAAGTCAAAAATTTTATCGGCCTTTGATGTGTTAAAGCCGAACGCTTCTGGTTCTTTCTTCCCTTTGACCCATTCTGCTAGGCCGATTTCTTCCTCTTTCTCGGATTCAGACCCTTCCAAATATGCTACCTTTTTCTAGAAATTCCTCCGCTGCTCAAACGGACGTATTTCCTGACCGGCCAATCGGTGAACGATCTGACTTAAGCTTTCAAATTCTTGTGAGGCGTACCTCTCCTTGATATGTGGCAGGAGGCCTTGGAAAGCGATATCGGCGAACTGGGCATCGGTCAGAGCCAGGGTATAGCATTTGTTTCTGACCTTTCTGAACCTCTGTATGTATCCAGTTACTAGTTCGTCACTCCTCTGCCTGAGGCTGATCAAATCTGAAAGCTTCATCTCGTGTACTCCCGCGTAGAAGCACTTATGGAATTGCTTTTCTAGATCGGTCCAAGTAACGATGGAATTGGGTGGTAAGGTAGTGAACCACTGGAAGGCCGATCCAGACAGAGATGATGAGAACAGACGCACCCTCAGAGCATCTTGTGTGGCGGCTTCGCCGCACTGGATGATGAATCTGTTAATATGCTCCACGGTAGAGGTGTCGTCCAGCCCCGAAAACTTGGTAAAGTCAGGAACTTTGTACCGGTGGGGACACGGCAGTAGGTCGTAGGCTGATGGGTATGGCGTCTTGTATGTATAAGTTTGCACTTTCGGCTTCAACCCGAACTGGTCTTGAATTACCTCCGCTATTCTTGCCGTCCAATCCACTTGCTGTTGATGAACAGCTGTTTGGGATGCCGGCATATGTTGGTGGATCGGCGGTGGTACGACCGGGTGATGGATCAAAACGTGTGGCGGATTCTGTTGCATTGTGGCCATCTGAGCAGTTGACAATTGATGGCGAAGCGAATCCGCCGCCCCATCGTACATCGTCATAGGCGCCGTGCTTCTGAGTGCTTCTACGGCGTCTGCCCCCCTGCCGATTTCTGACGTGGTTGGTTGATACTGAGGGACCGTCGGCCGAACGGCCGAATGGAACGGCGCCTGGATCGGATAGCTCCCATGTCCGGTTGATTGATCGGGAAAAGCTGTCGTTGCTGGTGCCCCCCAAGGCACTGAGTTTGAGGGCAGCGATTGCACAGAAGCAATCTAGACAGGTTGAAGCGGCGCTTGCGATCGAAAACATGGTGCACCGTTACATCTTGGAGGCATTGAAGGCAACAAAGTGTTGTATCCTTCGTGTTGCGTCGACATCGGCTGAGGAGCCGAGTGGGACGTGCCTGGTAAGCTTCTGGCTGGAGGTACAATAGGTGGGGCGTATGCTGGCCCTTGATATCCCTGAGTTGCTCCGCTGACCAGAGAACTAATGACGACGTTATACACCATGATGGTCATTACTGAGGATTGGTCGATGAAAGCCTGATAAACGGACTGTTGAATCATATTGGACATCTTGCCCGAATCCTCAGCGATGGTGATGTGGCGGGGAACTGGAAGAGGAGCTTTCTTGATTGCCTCCCCGCTTCTGGTACGATTGAAAGATTGCAGATACATCCTTTTGTAGTCCTCTAGATGTTTTGCCAGTTCCTCTTTCTGGTCGTCCTTGAGATCTGCTTCCGTGACCTCAATGATGTTATTCTCGGAAACTTCGGTGGTCTTTGACATATTGGATCTTGAGGTTGTCCCACCAGGCGTGCCAAAAGTGTGTTGGCGCTAAAAATCGGCCAGGAATCGGCCGATGACCTTCAGCGTCGGACACACGACCCGGAAGAATCTGCTTAACTCCTGTTCGGGTTATTGCCCTGGTGCGGTTCCGCGGCGTGCCAGTCAATCTGACCTGTTGATTGATAAGGAAATAAACGTATTAAATTCCGGGCGTCCCGATCGGCTGATGTTCCGATCTGTCCCGAAAAGCGTATCGGCGAATCGGCCGATTTGCTATAAAGATGACCGGCTATGGATCAACCGATAATCACGTAATAATTGCAAAGAAAATTGCTAGAGCAACTTAAACAATTATTACAGATGCAACACTTGAAATAGATCTAATCGGTTGTATGATAGTGAACGAAGAAAAGCAATGATAAAGCCGATAGTTTCAATCTCAAGCTGGATAACGGGTGATAAAACTAGAACAATAGGTAAAACCTATAATTCTAGTAAATAACGATAACTGGTGAATAAATCTAAATGAAACAACGGCGATGCGCCCGAAGTTAAAGCTTAGATGTTATTCGATAAGCGGAACCTATCAATTGGCCGGAGATCGTGTCGATGCAGCCCTGCCAATCCGTACGAACTCGTGAAAGAAAAAGAAGTAATGGCGAAGTCGCCGACTTGAAAGTAAAGTACGATGAAAAAGTAGATTGTTTTGTTGATTGATTGATGTATATCCTACAAAGCCCTGACGGCTCCTATTTATACCCTAGAACTAAGACTGCTGATCGATTACGATCTGTTACAAACTTGATTTATATAGAAAACTACTATATCTATAATATTTTTATAAAGAAAACGGGCTCCCGTAGAATCTTCTGCCGCCATCTCCTAGTCCAATCAGGATTCTTTCCATTGCTTCATGACCGAGTCGGCATCGTTCTTTTAACCAACGTCAGGTAATTTTTGACTGAGATCCTCTGTTGGGATTCCAATGGCTTCATCCCCCTATCTGTTGGCGCAAGCTGCATCGCCAATCGGCCGATCCTTAACTGTAGCCTCAATCGGCCGATTCCTAACTGTAGCCTTTAAATCTGCCGCATCGGCCAGTCTCTTCCTTCCCTGACGCCGATTCAACACGTGTCAAAATCTGGCGTCAACACCCTATCAAATCTAGCAAATACCGATAACTTGTGATAACAGAAAAAACAAGCTAGACTAAGCAGATTAATCTAACCGGAACAACCTGATATCGATAACTTGGTGAACAGACCAGACCTAGATCCAATCTGCTCGATAACTTGAACTAATACAGGATAGATGAAGAAGCGATACACCGTCAACCTTGAGCCTATCTGCTTCGTTCGACGCGGAACTTACCAGCAAGTCGGAGATCGAAGTCGATACAGCCCCACGTGGATGAAAGAACTCGTAAAAGAAAAATCTACTGCAACTAAGGCGAAATCGTTGAAAAGAGAAAAAAGAAAAAAAATTTGTGTATTGATCATTGGATGGTTTTGGTACACGCCCGAGGGCAGCTATTTATAGCCTAAGCTACAAACCCTAGGTCGATCACGACTTACATTACTTAGCAATAAAGAAAACAAAACTTTCCTAAACAAATATCCCTATCTCTAAGATAACTTGTTGACGCCTCCCGTCAGCTCTCGTCCAGCTTCATCGGCTCATGATACTCCGTCGTCCGATCCTTCTTTATCGGCTTCTTCACTCGCGATGGCGAAACATGTGTCAGAAAATAATGTCAACAAGAGGTTGATTGTTTTTCTCCTTTTCTTAATAGTATGCGTTGCTAAATTTCATATTCATATTTCTAACCAGTTTCTTACAAACATTGTCTCTTTCTTTACTCCTACTACCTTGTACCAGATGTACATAAGACCTAAAGCTATTTAAATTCTAGACAATTAACGTAGTAAAGTGGTATCCTAGATGTTACCGTGGATTAATCTCATCATAAATATAATCTAACTAACCTATCAGATTGTGTTGGAGGGGTTGAATATTTGGTTTCAACAGTTGAAGATGTTGAATATCTGGTTTTGCGGTTGAGATGAGTATATCAGACTGTGTTGATAGTTGAGGGGGTTGAAAGGACTTTTTCCTTTAATAACCTTCATTAAGTATTATTAAATGCAAACACCCTGTTAAGCCCAACAAGCCCAAAGGGGCCCATCAAGCAAAAGCCCTTCTTCCTTGCTGTTCGTCGTGCTGCTGCGCTCCTCGGCAAGTCGGGAGAGAAGAAACCTTGGAAACCCTAGCCCCGCGCTCCCCCTCTCCAGCTTCCCGGCTGCTAGGAGGAGGAAGCTATGGGCGCCGAGGAGGACGCTGCCGCCCGCCGAGAGCGTCTCCGTGCCCTCCGCGCCGCCAAGGAGCTCCTCTCCACCCCCGCCCCCGACGAAGAGCAGCAGTACGATCTCTCCTTCCATACCCGACGGCCCTACCCTATCTCACTAGATAATTCCGCACCTACTGTAGCGGCGGCTAGATTTTCAACTAGTAAAACTAGGTCTCTCGGTTTCTAGTGATTAGCTGCTTGTAATGGAGCTGTGCTCGCATCAGGAACCACTCTCACAAACCTTAGCGTTTCCTTCACCATCTAGGACATACGTTGCACTGTTAATTCTTCAATGGAGTAATCCATTCTTGTGGGTGATATGGCATAGTGATCCAGAAGGAAAAAAGAAGAAGTCAAGTCTCCTTTGCTTACCATTTGAAATTTGTGTTTCAAAGCAGCTTGGCACCCACACTACGAATATATAAATCTGGAGATGCTGCCTGAGATGCTTCTCATTTTCCACAGCTCAGTAGTGTTTGTTAGACCTTGAGCTGATCAATTATGCTGCTGCAACAAATGTTACACCAATGTTGTACATTTTCTGTTCATGTTTGGAAGTTCTGCCAGGCTTTCCTTCTCCGTGTTAATTTAAAGGGATAACCCAATTAGTGCATTAAACTGATGTACCCTATACTCTAATGGCAGTGTGATCTCTGAATTGTCTTCCAAGCATTCTTTTTTCAGAAAATAATTCCAGCTATCCTAATTCGTAATGAACCACTAAGACATAAATTTAATGCTCTAGAGTCTAGAGTAATTTCTTTGCGAGTGAAATACAAGACGGTCCTTAAACTTGTTGTGGAGTGTCATCTAGGTCCATAAACTTTGAAAAAAAAAGAAATGGTGGAGTTGAACTTGAATGGTTTTGTTGATGCTGGACACTGTTTTATGTTTGAACAAGTGGAAGGGTGGTACTAAGTAGATACATTGCTGGGACTTGATGATCTACTTTAGTGGGTATCATGAAGTATGGACATAAAGTACAAATTCTATCTATGCTCTATTCAGTACATTCTACTAAATGCTGGTTCTTATGGTTGTTGATTGTATCAGAAATGGGACCCATGGTGCCACTGAAGAACATGTGGAACAGCCAGCATTACCAGTTCCACAGGATGCACCTGATGAGGCTTCTAAGGAGAATATTAGCTCCATTGAGGAGGTCGAGGAGGTTGAAGATGATGGGTGAGTCTACTCTTTTCCCCCTTGAACGCGTATTGTGCATTTTCTATTTCATTGAAGAATTGTGTTGCCATATATGATAGTTCTAGGCCATTCACTGAATTCCTTCCTTGTATGTGAATGTAAGAGAATCTCCATCTTTGATTTAATGGTCTTGGTAGATTCGAGTTCTGTTTAGTGCTGAGTGAGATAACTTTTTTCACAAGTGTGCATTCTTTTTGATGCAGTGAGCTTCCTGCCATGAAGTTCAGAAACTACCTTCCTCACGATGAACAACTCCGAGGTGGTAAGATGGCTCCAGTTTCTCTTCCTAAGTTTGAAGATCCAATCAGTGCTGAAACTACAGAACCAGAGCAAGTGGAGGTACTATCTTGTAATCTCAAATTCAAGATCTCTTCTTTGTACTTTTGACAAGGTAAGCTGTCAATTAATCCTTCAACATTATATTGTGCATGCAGAACCCCTTTGGAAACATAGCCCCAAAGAATCCAAATTGGGATCTGAAACGTGATGTGCAGAAGAGGATTGACAAACTGGAGAAGCGCACACAGAAAGCATTGGCTGAGATTGCATGTGAGTGTTCGAGTATTGCTTGGTTGGATTTATTGTGTGATTTTTTTTGTTTGCTTGGTTGGTATTTACACATATTGATATTTAACTACCCCACCGGCTTGCAGTGGAGCAACAGAGGGAGAAAGAAGCCCTGGAGGAAGTTCAAGATTGATCAACCTGAGTCAGTGACAGAAACCGTAATATGTAAGGTACTGGGGTGCTTAGTGTATCTACTGGTGGGGATGAACTGAAGTGAACCAACCTTGATGAGTATGAGACGTGGTGCCTGGCTAGGCCTTGTTTTTGAGAGGAAAGCTAATATATAAAACTAGAGTGAAATTTGCCCAGTGCCTCTTGAAAGCCCGAGCTGTAGTAGTTGTGTCCTGTTTTGTGTAGACCATATCAAACTAGTGTGTTTGATTACGAAGCATGCCTTCATGCTGCATTTAGCAGAGTGAATCTTTTACATTCTGGCTCTTTCGGAAAACTTATTTTGCAACGCAAAAGAAACTCCTGGTGTGCATGAAGTCCCCTTGTGCCTTGCCCTTGCTCCCCAGCCTTTTAACGTCTGCTATTCCCAGTCCACTCTCCACAATTGCTACTAAGTTATCACATGAATGTAGCTGAAAGTGAAAAATACATTATCAATTTCATATCCTCACAAGTGATGAAGTGAGGTCGATTTTGGCATTTCTATTCCATCCTTCCTCAACTTTTCTGAGTTTTGCTTTTTGAGAATTTTTCAAAACCTGTAAGCATTCTTTTTTGGGGTCTTCATTACCAAACTAAACATTTTCCCCTACTACACATCAAGAATACTTTGCGTGTGAAACGTATAAAGGATGCCTATAAGTTTGAAATAAGCAGCTCAGGGCACAACAATGGAACTGTCAGTGTACCTGCTTGTTATATTTATTAAGTGAGAGATAACAAGATGCATCTATCTATCTATCTATCTATCTATCTATCTATCTATCTATCTATCTATCTATCTAGTCAGGTGAACACTGCACACCTAGCTTTAGCTGTGTGGTAACATCATAAGCTTTTTGTACATACAATTGCAAACAGTCTCCCGTATCATTTCACTTTGCAGGAGCTGTTGCCGGGGCACTATAAAATGAGGAGTTCTCATTTCTGTTGAGTAACTGTTGTTGTCTCAACTCTCAAACATCCTAACTGGCTAACTAGTAGTAGGAGCAGGCGCGGGGGTGGTGGCCTCCTCCAAGTCCGGCAAGAGCAGGCTGTTGCTCTTTGCATTCTCCCGCATCTTCCCGACGATATGCTTTCCCTTCTCCTCCAGCTTGCCCCCCATCCTCCTCCCCAGATCCATCACCCGAGCACGCCGACCGCCGCGCTTTCTCTTCACATCCTCGGCCTCCTCACTGGCAGAGGTCCCTGCTGCTACCACCACTGCTCTGTCATCTCTGCTGCTGCTCATAAGTGGCATCCTCAGCAGATCCCTTGTTGCATCCTCACTAGACCGCAGAGGAGCTTCACTTGCTGCAACCAGCCGGGACAGCCAACTCGTTGATGCTTCTGCTTGCTCTGACCCATCAACACATATCTTTGTTTTCTTGGGTGATTCAGTCTTGCTTCTCGTTGAAGAAGCAGGCGGACTTGACTTGTTCTTTGCAATGGCCTTCGACACTGAAGCTTCCCCAGGCAGCTCTCTAGTCGTGCCTGCAGTGGGCCTTGCAGTAGTCTCAGTGGGTGGCTCACGGTTGAGCCATATAAAAGGTGCAATTTTTCGAGGCACCCAGTCATCCGTATCTGATAACATCCACGAGATTGGAATACTTTCACAGTTGGGCAGCACCAAGCTCTGATGAAGCGAAGCCTGTATGCATTTAAGACACCAACCAAATGCTCCAGATTTAATAACACAAAGTTACCGGCAAATAACAGGTTAGTCATGGCTCATGGGAGCAAGTAAAAAACACCTTGATTCTGTTGCTGATAAGTGATGCGATATGGTTGTTGGTGATCTTCCTGTCCCCGACTGATGATTCCAACTCCCATTCTATTTCCGGCATGGACGTAAACCCATACCAAATGCGATCACTCGGAGGAGGCTTTATATGTACGCGCATTGTCCCACGAACACATGAAATTTTAATTGCTAATGATAATGGCACCTTTTTGCAAGGAAAACAAGAAAGCACAGTGCAAGTCAGAACTTCCTGGCCACATTTCAAACAGTAGCAAAATACTACATATATAGAATTAGAAACATGAAAAATGTCCAGACTAGAGGCACTTTTCCATGACTACGCAGCGCACAACCAATTGTCCCTCGGGTAATTTGTCAGTATGTATATGAAAAATAACAAACTAGAACTAACCTGTGAGACCTGGTCAGCTATTGAATGCAAGATTCTTTTCCACCTTGACATATATGTTGATGTCCATCCAGTGCTCTTTGACTTCCTCAATTCATCTGCCACAACCTCAAGAAGTCATCAATTGCCTCAAGTTATGATCCTTTTCACAAGACCATCATGCTCAAAATAGATATGTGACAAAGTTCTCATATCACATACTAATTATTTGATCATTTACGCACATAGTAAATGCCAATTCCAATAACAAAAAACAGACAAAACACATAAAAGTAGAATTGGCACAGACCTGCTTCATCATTATCCGTCACTACAGAATCCAAAACTTCTGAAGACCTGAGTTGGTTACCATATTGCTCAATGCTATCAAGGACATCCGAACCCATGTCCCCATTAGAATCATCTTTAAGACTAGTCCTCATTATGTCCTTTTCCAACTCTGGCTCCCAAATCTCGAGTCTTGTTTCAATATTCAGAAGTATTCCACTAGAATATTCAAAATCTACTTCAAAAGCCCACATCTCGTTTAAATCCAGTGGGAGGACTCTCATTCTGTGCAGATATGGTGGAAGCTTTCCAAGACTGAGGCCAGCAAGTGTAATTTCACCAATGTAGGCTGGAGTTCTTGTGTTTGATAACGTTCGCTGGCCAACATACGAGAATCAATGAATACAAAGTTATGGAAATGGGTGAATGCACCTGAAAATGTCTGCATTATCTGACCTGAATGCGTGCTTTGATGGCCTTGCTAACCTCACCATTCATTTTAGCATCAAAAAACAACCGAGAGAATAGGAGGTTCCAACAAAGTGTACCGTCATTTGCAAGCTTTTCTTCCACATTTGTGTGGGGGGAGGAATCAGATAGCTGGCTGTTGGAACTCGCAGAAGAACTAGGTGTACCGGGTTGTTTTATATCCTGTTTAGATGGCACCAGATTTGTTTTACTCTCCGGAGAAGCCTTTATAGTTGACTTCTTTGTCAACCTTTTTAGAAAGCTTCTGACTTTTGAGGATCCATCAGTCTTCACAATGTTGTCCACAAGCACATGTTCCTGACCGAAGAGTTTAAGGAAACAAGGGTATCCAGCATTCAAAGATGATATGTAACCGCGGAACTCTTCGGTCAACATGGCATGGAATTTCAGTTTGTCCTCATCTGTAGTAGATGCAAGACGAAGTGCTTTACACCATGATTCCTTTTCCCAAGAGGTGTCTGCATAAAGATAGCATACCTTGCTCCCCCTGCAAATCCCAGATTCCTTGCTTTCCAGTTTGATTGGATACCTCTTGGCCCTGAAAGAAAATACTGATGGAGGTTATAGGCAAACTGTATGCGGCGCATGTGAATCATATCCTACCATCAGCATTCAAACCATTTAACCGAAAGTCAATTGACAGGAACAACTACTCGGTTGCTTTGTAGTATAATAACAAATTTGGCATTTTTTAAAAAAACAAATTTGGCTATTACGAGAACACACTTTTTATGACAAGTCAAAGATGAATGGTGGAAGCATGGGAAGAAGCTAGAATTTGCACTTACCATTTACGTGATGGTAGATTTGACGCAGAGACAGCAGCAACTGTAGAATTGAGCAGGTGAATAGTTTGCTGAGAACCATCAGGTGCAGACAAGGTAAGAGAGTGGCCTTCAAGTTTAGCCAACATTTTTACAGGGAAGACCTCCACGATAGTTTTCTTCTCTTTGATCCCCTGGCTGGCGCCATTCGATGGGCTGCTGACTTTGGGCATCTTCTCTTGCCCTAACATCCACAGAAAACCCTGAAACACATAGAGATTGGATTGGATTGCTTGCTTAACGAATTGAATTGAATTGAATTGATTGAATCGAGTCGGCGCTCCAACCTGTCGCTTGAGCTCCGGCGGCGGCGGCGGGTGGACGTGGAGTGTTGCTGTGTCCCTCGACGGGCGGCGCGTGAGGCTGCGCATGGCCCAGAGGAGCGCTGCCCCCTCGGCGATGGCCAGGGAGAGGACGCCGAGGAGGAAGCCCAGCAGCAGCAAGGCCACCGCCATGGAATGGAATTGGAAGCTACTGCTGTCTTCCGTCTTCCGCCGGCCGGCCTAACTGAATTTATTGATTGGCCCTGGCGTTGGCGTGCCTCCGCCTCCGTTCCTCTCTTTGCCGGCCTGCAACCATCCACACGGCAAACGGAACGGAACGGAATAAGAAAGCAGCGGCAGCAGTTGAACACGCGGACGGACAGACGACGATGCACGCACGCACCAAGGAGAAAGACTCTTTCTGTCCCTGACGTGTGGGCCCCTTTCTTGAAAATAGTTAATATAATAATACCCCACGGATGACAAATGGGCCCCACCTGTTATGTTAGAAGTCCTACTTGGGAGTATGTATGTCTCTGTGTGTGTATCGGAGCTACTAGCGCTCGGACGTTGCAATATTAAAATATAATTATCGAAACATTAGAAGTCACCACTTGCAACATAAAAATAATATATATAAAAAATAACTTCTGCGATACAAGTTTAGGATAAAAATTTCCACCGCAACATGCATATCATGTTACATACAACATTCAAAAGTTTCCATAGCTGATAAGGTCTTTCGCAACACCTAGAGACATCTTCTTTGCAACATCGCAAATCAACGATGGCAACATCCGATACAAACAGTTGCAATATCCAGACCCCCGCCGCGCTTGTCAATGTAACTCCGCACGGCCAAATCTGTCGTAGTGGCCCAAAAGGCAACGGACAACGGCAAAATTGATGAGCTGCTTGCAGCCCTGTCGACTTTGAGACCGTCCCCGATGACATCGAGGCCATAGGATGTCGCGCGCACGCTGGAGTACTAGCTGATGAGGCTATGGAGCGTAGAAGCTTCTGCGTGCCTGTTGTGCTAATTTTCAGCTAAAAAATTTGTCGTTCTTGCTACAGGGAGGCTGGGGTCTAGCTATGGAGGCTCCTTCATGCTTGTCTTGCTGATTTTGGGTGCCCTAAAGGATATAGGGCAGGACGACAGCCAACAGGAATGGAGGGGAAGCAGGTGAGAGGACGTACGGTAGAATTGTGTGGACGGGTGGAAGCCACGTCGCCGGCAAAAAAGTAATTTGCTATAAGAATAGATAGGTGGGGTGGAAGCAGGTTCTGAGAACCAAGCGTCCGATGCCGTCGTTTGTATCGGACGTCTTGTAGTTAGCATTACCCCGTACACACACACACACACACGGTTTGTAGATGGATGCAACCAGACGAGCCAAGGAGTTGTGCGCAGCGCGGGTATGCTCTGCGCCAGAATAGAAGTTACAGTCTTTATGAAATGGGGGCATCAGGGGTTACAGTTCCTTGTTACAGGAGTTACTGCTGCTTCTTCCGCGACATCTCATTACAAATACTGCGACTATAGTATATATTGGAATAGTTGTGGAAAAATATACTGCTCTCCTCTATCATACAACAACATGAATCCATTTTCTATTCGCTAGCCTCTCAAAAGCCCGGGTCGGGTTTGTTCATATATGTAATTCTTCTATCAAATAAGTAACATCATCTGTATTCCGCTGAAGAAGCCCTGGGTTTACCACTGCCCGACGAGTTGAGGTGCAGAGATACAAATATCACCCCGATCACAACTATCAGGCACCCCACAAGCGTGCTGAAGAAAAGGGCCCCAGGCTGCCTTGTCTGCACGAATCCATACACTCCTCCGGAGGTTACCACAACCATGTCAGTCAACCCATCACCGGAGAAATCCTCCAGGATCAGCGCATGAGTGGGAGGCGCCGGAAGCTCAATCATAGCCAATATGGCACCAGAAGGAGACAGCACCACAGCTTCCTGATCGCCGCCCGCGATGATCACCTCCTTCGGGTCATAGGCACGCAGGTTGAAAGCCTTCAAAGTAGGCACCACTATGTTCTCCATCATCCCCGATGGAGATGGGAGGTTGGACCATGTTGCCCCTGTCGATACTTGCCATCTCCATATCGCGTCATGGCCAAGCAGCCCAGGAGAGTACGAAGTCACCTGCAATCACAAACATATCACCATTTTGTGCACGCTTGTTAGTGTTAAGGCTCAAGGTTGCATCAACATGACCTGAATGCACACATGCTGACCTCTCCCTGGCTTGTCAAAAAGACGATATCGCCATGGCTTCCTCTCCTGTGTTTATGCCCATCATCTGTCTGGACCAGGATAGGAGTCGCAACCTCTAAACCAGTCGTATCAAATTTCCTCCCAAAACTTCTCGAAAAGTCACCATGATGGAACATATTAAAATGGTTGTAATGGCAGATAGACACATTAAAAAGTTGCTCCCGCACTGGAACACCAGATGTAGCAACTGCCCAACATGGTTTCAGTACCTCCATTGACCCACTCACAACAGTCTGCTCTTTAATACCGTTTCCACCAACAACCTACACAAATTGATCCAGCACCAACCATTACTTCTACATATACAACGGGAGGCCACGAAAATGAACAGAGCATCAATGCATCTAGCTAGTGAAGAAACAGTAAGCCCAATGCTTTGCCGATCTCAGAAGAGGAGACTGATTAGGTAAACAATATTGTGATGGCTTTAAGTTGGCTCTGCCTGTCCCAATGGCACATGTTATTAGTACTATCATTTCCAAAAAATCAATTTTTTAGACATCAAAGTTTATAATAAACAAAATGTCTGATAATTGAAGGTTTACCTAAAGAGAAAATTCCTGTACCATGTTAAAATTATATTGATGCAAGCATTGCACATTAAACATGACTCAATGAGGTAAACACGATAGCAATGCAATCCTAGTGCAAGAAATGTTAACTCATTTTTACAACATTCAGGGATAAAATGATAGAAAACAATCAAAGATAAGGACAGGCAGAGGAGATCATTTTATCCTTCCAGACAGAATTAGAAATCCATCACTTGAACTCATTTGTTCAATGGTTTAAGAACAATATCAATCTACTGGAAGGACATACCATCTTACGAGTCAAGTGGTCAACCTACTCAATGGGTATACCCAAATATCCCAAATTCTTCTCAAGATTACTGATAGAAAATACAAACTACACGAACAACCCAGAACCAAAGAAAAGCTGGCGCATATCAAAAGTAAATCCCAGCACTAGTCTGGATAACCCCAACGCACCTGAACATGATCTAGAACTCCATCTCCATTAATATCTGCATGAAGGCCTCCTTCAGTTAAATGAAGCTGGAAACAAGAATAGTGTCCAAACAAATTCAAGTCAGAGGTGATACACTGAATGGTTGCATTGTATTAGAGTAAAGTCAAATTACAGGGATATATCTTGTAGACCTTGCATATTGTACGTCCAGAAGCTAGATGGACAGCCTCTATCCCTTCCTTTTCATGTGCAACAATAACATTAGGAACCCACCATACTTGAGTATGATTAGTGATTGTCGGAATGTACATCGCCCTCTGTGTCTGCAATAAAAGCAACAAGTTAGAACATTAGAAAACATTGAGGTGTTTGACTTGTTTGAGCAGTGTATTCTATTTGGAAAAAGCTACAAATAGAAGTGCAACAAAGGGACTAGGCACGGTATATGTAAGGACATCCATGGTGCCTCAGGCAGGGACTTCAAGATGACCACAATTATTCATAGAAGAAAAGGCAAATTCTGAATGCAACAGTTGTGATCATGTGTCAATACCTTCCTAGCTTTATTTGAGCTAGCCATATCTGCAGCCTTCCCAAGCACTCTAGCTATTCTATTGGAAGCATCCTTTCCAGGTGGATTGTGCTCAATGGGCTTGTTCACGCTATTGATGACAGCCTTCCCTTGAGTTTTCTTCACTTGTTTCCTCTTATGCTTCCTAAAATGTGCAAGCTGTAGGGTAGTATCTTCTCTCCTATCCTGAAAAGGAGAACATCAAATCTAAGTTCAACGAGTCCAGAGTATCAAAACTGAACACAAGAAAACATGTACTGTTCTTACCCAATGATGAGGCATGACGCCAAGAATTGATTCTCTGAATTCACGACATTCAAACTGAAAATTAACATGTGGCGTGTTACATTCCAATTAGCCAAGATATCACCGCACAAACCAACTGTTTAGCATCTTCATGGTTCAAAATTAAGCGAAGAACAACATATAGATGGTCTGTTTAAATGAATTTCTAGAGTTTATATGACTTTTACAAGAACATGAGACCTTTAAAGGTCAAACGTAACACACTTTTAAGTTGGAATACGAGTGCCGTCAAGCAGAGTGCAAATATCTAAGCATCCAGTCCGTTGTGACTATAGCTGCTAAACAAGAATAAATAGATGATGACATTATGTTCCTGGTAGACACCAACTTCATCTGAAGACAATCCACAGTACATGATACTTAAACCAAGCAACAGATATCATATGAAAACATTGACACAAGACTTGCTCAAGTGTAAGTATCTGCTGCTAGGTAAACATAACCCTGACCTGACCAGGCTGACGACTGTTGAGGGCATGAACATCAAGCTTGTAATTGTGCTGTGGTATCATCACTGAAGCATCTGATGGCTGCGACTGGATGTTCTGCCAGACCAAAAGAGAAACATAACAACAATATATAAGACAGTCCTTTCACAACAATAATGTTTATGAAATGCCACGTAGTTTTGACCTTTCCATGCTAAGGCGGAACGGGAAATAAAGAGATACATCCTTTGACTAGCAGTGGAGCCAAATTACTAAAATAAAACGAGAAGTTGAATTCAGCGCACCTCATTCTTCCGGCTCCATCTTCGCTCGCCAGTACGTCCAGCAAAGGCATAAATGGCAAAATGGCGCAGGTCTGCAGTGCCAGTCTCAGAGCCCTGCACGGGATTGAGGTGCAGCACCGACAAAGGTTAGGTTAGTTTCTAGATCTATGTTAGGAGGGAAGATAAAGCAACAAACGAATGGGTTTATCACAATCTAAGAAGCTGTTTCCGGCATGGGGGAAGGAAGGAAGGAAAAAAAACCTGTTTCTCATTGGTGCTTCTGCGGTGGTCTTCTGGCATCATGAATTCGTCAAAAAGATCTGCCGACTGATAGGAGAATTACAAGGGTAAGTAAGTAGCATATCCAAGCAAGCAGAGCATGTCGGTCATGGCGGGCAAATACAAATAGTGCAAACAGGTAACATACATGATGCTGCATTTCCATCCTTCCTCCTACGATGATGAGGCCTGCATCTCCATGCTTGAGAGTGTAGTTGGTTATGGAGATGGCTACCTCGCGGTGGTGAGCGCCATGAGGGAAGTCATCCTGGAGATTTTGCTCCCATAGCTTCTTGAGGTTGTGGTCGAAGCACATGACGGACCATCCGGATGTGACGACGACGAGGACCTGCTTCCTGACGTCGCCGGCCCTGTAGGAGCGGTCGACGCTGCCGACCGCCATGGCGATGGGTCGCCTGCCTGAGGCGACCCGGACGTTGTCGGGGAGGAGGGAGATATCGGCCATGACGCGGGCCTCGTGGAATCCGGCGTCATCGTGGAGGTGGCGGGCGTGGGGCGGCTGGAGGACCTGGATCTTGGCGTCGTGGGTGGGGAGGAGGACCTCGGGCTTGCCGTCGCCGTTGAGGTCGGCGACGAGGGGCGGGGGCAGGCGGTCGGCCTCGTACTTGATGGGGAAGTCCTCGTCGGCGAGGTGGTACCAGGACTCGCGGAAGGAGAAGTCGCCCTCGTGGTGGAGGGAGAAGAAGACGGCGAAGGCGGCGAGCAGAAGGATCCCCAGATCCCGCTTCCGCATCCTCGAAATCGAATCAGGAGACGAAACCCTAGCGTCCGCCCTAGCTGTTCCGCTCCTCCCTCCCTACTACTTCGTTCCTAGTAGAGGAGAGTGAATGTGAATCCCATCGGGGTCGTCGTCGTCGCCGCCGCCGCCGCCGCCGCCGCTGCTCTCTCTCTCTCTCTCTCTCTCTCTCTCTCTCTCTCTGCCCTTGATGGGGGTTGGTTTCTCTGGGAGTTGGAGGACGAGGTCCACGAGGAGGAGCTGGAAGGAGACGAGAATGATGGGCCGGATGGATGCCCGCCCTTTCACATAGCGACTGGGCTTGGCCCAAATACATGGCGAGTTGCTGTCACTGGCCAGAAAAAGAAGAGAATTCATTCCTTCCCTCGCCAAAAGACAAAAAAAAAAGAGAGAATTGAATTGAATGAAAATTACACACGCAGACCTGGTACTATTTCTGAGCCACGGGATTCAATTCAACTATGTAAGTATGCCTTTTTCCTCTTCTTACATGGTATTACAATACAATACAATAATAGGAAAGAAATCTGCTCTAGGTCACGTATGTATAAGATTTCTGATTAAATAACTGCACAAGCATCAAGCGTCTATATGATGTCACTATACAACTCGACCAAAAATTACAGCACTGTGTATAGTCCCTTGTTAACTAAGTTTAGTTCCAGCTTCCTGTGTTGATGATACCATGTCCAGTACTTCCTTTGTCTCACGGGGATAAAGTTACGGTATGTGTATCCTATAACCAGCTGTTTGACATGTTGCCCTGTGTGATGAGATGGCCTTGCATTGACTCCCCAAGAACTGCTATGGCTACGGCCACTGGATTCCCAGCTTCACTCATGTCAGGTGTCGCATTCTGCTCTCACAGCAATCAAGATTTGAAAGGATCCCTCCATCCTTCATCTTCTCTTACAGCTCTGTTCCACCGTTCTTTGAACTTCTCCAGCTCAGCTGATGATTGTCTTCTTATCTATTAAAGCGAAAGACAGTAAGTAATATGGCAACTTTTAATCCTCTAATCCTGGAAGGCAATACCATAGATTATACTCACATGGGTCCTCAAATCCAGTGATCTTCGAGGTGTCTACACCAGCAAAAAGGATGTTAGTAATGACATGTGTCAATTACCTTTATTCTCTATTGTTACTATCATGCAGGTATACACCAACAAAGGTAAAGACAGCAAAACACACCAAGCAAACTCATTTATGTAATTCAGATGGTGACCAAAGCTGTATATCTGAATGGATGATCTGACAAGATTTCAAATGAATTTTGGAGAAAACAGTACACTTTGGCCTAAATTCCTTCGCATCTTTTTAAAAATATCAGTTTGTTACAATAAGCATACCTTGCTGCTAAGTGATGGTCCTCCTAAAGATGGTATCCCTTGATGGACAACATACTCACTGTCAATTACACCAACTTTCTCAGTTCGATCACCCTGAAATATCATGTGACTCTGTCAATCATCATTTCAGTTTTCCTAGAAAAATGCCCTGCGCCAAAAATCTTGTTTGCCAGAGGGCATGGTAGCTGAAATGGCATGCCTAGAAAGACATCCTGTTAAATATCTCTTAAGAATGTGAAACGCATCTTGAATACCTGAGCACAATAGCCAAGCTTCATGTCAAGACCCCAACCATGAATCAGATCATTCTGCAAGCTCAAGAGATTAAAAACAAGCAAAAGATTATTAAAATCTATGACCTTCCACTCCCACTTTTTGAAACCAAACAATAGGTTGACTATCACCAAGATATTCTTAAAAGAAAATGGGCAGGCTAGAGGAACAGTATTTGCACCTGAATGAGATGCCATACACACTTCCAGGCAGCGCGAGAAAAAACTGGTGCCATGCCCTCAACCCACCTATCCAAGAATGCAAATCACAACATCTTCAAATGTTTCATGGAATGCATTGGGATAGTTCATAAGGTAATTGGTCAAGAATCGATCAGCTGCAAAATGTGGTTTTACTTCAATAATCAAATGGTCAATCTAACAATGTGATAGGTCTAACAAAAATAGGAATAGAATACATCAATGTTACTAATTGTGTGAAAAGAAAATTACAAAATATGAAGCGATGAATTTTAGAGTGTCTCCCAAATAAAGTAACTGCATAAGGCTAAAGCTTTGTCCTTACCCTGTACAAGGAGGTCCTTTACTTTCATCAGAACAATTCATACTAGGCCGATTGTCGTATATTCTCCTACATAAAAATGAAAAGGATGCTTTTTAGAGTATAGAAAGAGTTTTTGGGGAAAGCACAAAGGAAATTATGAGTGAGAATTAGAAAGATTGAACTACCTGTGCACTTTTGTCATCTTATTGCGGATTGTGATTCGGTGGTGTATATCAGTTGATAAATCAGGGTCCAGAGCAGGTTGTGTTATTTCTAAGCCTTCAGAAACCATTATATTTAGATACCTAGGGAGATAACATGAAAGTTGAGAAAGCGTCTTTCAACAGAAAAACAACAAATTTCAGGAAGCTTATATAAATAAAGGAGGTGATCATTTTGCAGAAATTCCTGATCCATTTTCCATTTGAGTAAATCACACCAATGACCAAACAGTAACACAAAAATAATTCAGATTGGCAAAGCCTTTTCCAAACCTTAAAGAAGGTTACTCAGGCCAGAGCATAAAAGAGTATGAGAATCAAATTAATGCAGCTGCTCTAGGACTGGACGATATTAAGCACCCTTGGATGACAATATGGAAGGTTTGAATTCGGAGAACTGAGTAATGTCTGACTAGAGGAAGAAGATTGTGACATTACACATACCTTCTCGGGTTAAAGTTCTCCACTCCAAGGTCTTCATCCCATAAAAAGATGAAATCATACATAGCCATGACATCAGGATGCAAAAAACGCTTAGCAAACCACCTGCAGCAGGAATATGAATTCATTCTTCTGAGAAAGGGGGTCAAATGGTGCAAGGCAAACAGCTGCACATACTGAAAAGGGTCTATCAAAAGTGCGCTGACGTACATAACAAAATGATGATCTTTCATACAGTTACCATTTTGTTTGGTTGTGAGCGAGAATGTGTATGGCCTTATCACTCCACTCAAGATGACGCCATCCATCTACATTTCCATCGTAATGGAAGAGCATAACTGCATAGTTTTCCTTCAGAAACTAAAGAAATCAAACAGTGACAGATCATATTAGATGAACCTCTCTCGTCTTTCCCAAGCAACACAGACAGCTAAGGATAGGGGAAGGGAAACTTGAGAGGAACACAGACCTTACGAGCCATAGTGTCCACGTTTTTTATTTGGGAGATGCCAACTGCCATGGCCAAGAGAGCATTGTGGTCACCATTTTTATTCTGCGTGCATAAGGGAATATGATAATTAGCAAGCAAATGAAGTAGCCTGCCTCGCGAATTGTTAGCACAAATTGTTAGCATGGCAAGAAAGAAACAATTTATTTTAGAGCAGGTTAGCAATTGGCAAGGAAGTGGCCTTAATGGCATGTGGATAGTTTGTGCTGTGGAAGCTGTGACGAAAGCGCGTTGCAGAAAAGAAGCGACTTTGCAAAATTCATGACGCATGAATTTAGAGAAGCAGTGACAAGAGGTAGTGAGTGAGCAAGCAAGCAGACAGATGTTAGTACCTTGTGGGTGATAGCAGCGGAGTCATCCCAGAGCGGGCGGAGATACATGTCGGAGTGGCGCTCGACGATGCCGCGCGGCAAGGAGTTGGTGGTGGCAGTGGCCGGCTTGCTGCTGGTCCCCAAGTGAATGCGGTTGCGATTCGAGTTGTCTTGCGTGGCAGAGGCAAAGCCGGCCTTCCCGAGATCCACCTGAAGATGCGTATGGATTCAGAGCAGTGTCCAGAGACAGCGGGGGCGGGTGAAGAAAGGGAGAGCTAAAAATGGAAAGGAAAGAAAAGCGGGGCGGAGTGGCGGAGATGGAGGGCAACCTACCTTGAGGTGGTGGTACTGGATCTGGAGGCAGGCGAGGAGGACGAGCGCGACGACCGCCGCCACGACGCCGCAGCGGCGCGGCGGCGGGTGCTTCATCGCGGCGGGGCCTGGGGCTGGACTGGCCCGGCGTCCTCCCCACCCCCCTCCCTGCTAGAGGTGGTGGAGGAGGGTTAGAGGCGTGGACGGCTTCGTTGAAGCGGGAAAAAGGTAAGGTTCTGGGGGGAGGGAGGGAGGGTTCTAGAAAGGGAAGAAAATGGAAGAAGGAGAAGGTGGCGGTGAGGAGCAGAGCGGGCAGGGGACGGAGGAGGAAGGAGGTGGTTTTTTTAAATTTATTATTTCCATTTTCGCTTCGTTTTACGGGCCGGGCCGGCCGGTTGGTTGCTGCCTAATTAGCCTGCTTTCCTGCGAAACAAACATTATTAGGAAAAGGAAAGCTGCATGCATCGCTACCTACCGCACCGACTCTTAATGCTCCTGATGCTAAGACCAATGGACCAACAAAGGAGAATGAGATGAACTGCACACGAGTTACACAATTAGGCAGCCTCACCATCCCAGCTAAATGTCTACAGCAATGTACTAGAACATCACAACCACATTCATAGAATTTTTTAGATTACAGTAGTTTTTTTTTCTCGAACGCCCAGGAGAACTGCGCATCATTATATTAAGAAAAAAAATGAGGAGGATTTATCCCCCCAAAATGTTAAATGTTACATATATAAAGGGGATGTAATCCCCTTAAATTACCACTACACGGACTCTCTTTCTAAATAAAACTAGACCAGGACTGGACCAAAAACTAGCTGTCCAGGGTGAGGAGATAAGAAATCCCTCTAGCCCCAGCCAAGGACCATTGATGTAGATCTTCGAAGGTGATCGATATGATGCTGGAGATACTAGGTGAAGCGAGGTGAAGCGCCATCAAACATGCATCGGTTGCGGTGATTCCAAAGATTCCAGGCTCCCAGTATTATGACGGAGTTCAGGCCCCTAAGGACCTCACCAGTCACCCTGCCGCTTGCACCTGCCCACCATTCATCAAAATTTTCATCCTCAAGGTTTGGGGCCAACACTTGTAGGCCAAATCTCTGCAGAATAGAGAACCACATCTTACGAGCAAAAACACAAGAGATCAGGAGGTGGTCAATTGTTTCTTGAGCTTGGTCACAAAGTGGGCAGGCTGCAGGATGCTGTAACCCTTTTCTTGCCAGCCGGTCGGCTGTCCAGCACCTTTTGTGTGCTGCTGTCCACAAGAAAAATTTGCACTTTCCAGGTGCCCAACTTCGCCATATTCTCTCCCATGGTCCAAACTGAATAGCTCCAATGAAAAGAGCTTCATAAGCCGATTTTGAGGTGTATGGCCAGTAGAGGAGAATTGCCAAATATGTGCATCTTCAACATCCGGCTGCAGCTCAACATTTGAAAGCAGCTCCCATAGATGAATGTATTCAGTCAGGACCCGTACTGTGAGTCCACCTCTTATGTCAGAAACCCATGTTCTATTGCTAAGAGCATCAAACACCTTTCTTTTCCTTGCTCTAGCAGCCACTTCTCCAAACAGGTTAGGCAAGGACTCTTGTAGGCTTTGGCCACCAAGCCATCTATCAGTCCAGAAACAAGTACTCTTACCATTGCCCACTTCTGAAATGATGGCAGCTGCAAAGAAGGCTTTTACCTGTGGTGAAGTCTGGATAGGAAAGAAGGCCCATGGTTTTTCAGGTTCGGTTTTTTGGAGCCACAACCACCTTAGTCGCAGGGCCCATCCCAATTTCTGTAGATCAGAGATTCCTAGTCCTCCCAGGTCAGGTGGCCGAGTAACTTTGGGCCAGGCTAGTAAACAGTGACCACCCCTTATATCTTTCCTGCCTTTCCACAGAAAGCCCCTTCTAATTTTATCAATGGCCTGCAATGTTCCAGTTGGGAGATCCAGAGCTAGCACTAGATGTATTAGCATGGAAGTGAGCACATACTGCACTAAGATACTTCTGCCAGCTTTTGTGAGCAAATCTGCCTTCCAGCTAGGTAATCTGTCTGCGATTCTTTCTATAATGGGCTGAGTCTGAGCCTTGGTGAGCTTATTTGGTGAAAGTGGTACACCAAGGTATTTGCATGGGAACTCAGATATCTGACAAGGGAGGTGAGTCTGCAATAAAGTTATGTGTTCCTCCAAACAATGTATGGGTACAACAGCACTCTTCTGTACATTTGTTTTCAGCCCTGATGCTTCTCCAAACAGCTGCAAGATGTCTAAAGTGGCCCTGATATCATTGGATGAAAGCTGAAGAAAGATGACAACATCATCCGCATACAGGGAGATACGGTTCTGTAGGTTTCTTCTGGATAGGGGTTGTAGGAGTCCTTCCTCTGAAGCCTTTTTCACAAGGTAGCACAAAACATCCATGACAAGAATAAATAGCATCGGGGACAGCGGGTCACCTTGTCTGAGGCCACGCCGATGCACAATCTTTTCCCCTGGGTCAGCAGCACTTGCGTGGAGGAAGTAGCCAAAAGGCCACTAATGATATCCCGCCAAATAGGCCCAAAACCCAAATTGTGTAATACTTCCAGCAAGAAGGGGCAGGAAACTGTGTCAAAAGCCTTAGTGATATCAAGCTTTAGCAGCATGTGCGCCTCTTTTTGCTGATGTAGAAACTTAGTTGTATGTTGGACCAGCATGAAATTGTCGAGGATAAACCGACCTTTAATAAAGGCACTCTGATTTGGTGAAACCAAATGGTCCAAACGACCAGCAAGCCTGTTGGCTAGGAGCTTTGTGATGAGCTTTGCGAAAGAATGGACCAAACTGATTGGTCTGAAATCTCTGATGCTTGCAGCGTCATCCTTCTTAGGAAGGAGAGTAACGTAGGCAGAGTTGAGCAACTCAGAATTGCATAATTTCCTACTCCAAACAGCTGATACTGCCGCCATGATCTCAGATTTAATAATCGGCCAGCAAACCTTGTAAAACTTCCCTGTGAATCCGTCGGGACCAGGAGCTTTGTCACTAGGCAAGGACTGAATTATTTTCCACACTTCCTCTTCGGTGAAGGGAACATCCAATTCTGCTAGATCAATCCTTGGTAAATTTAATTCTTCTAGATTAACATTAGCCTCTCGGTCAAGACATTCCCCCAGCAGGTTGCTATAAAAGTTAAAAATGTTCTGCTCCTTCTCCTCATGCTTTGTGATCACCATCTCTTCATCAGTTGTAAGCTTGCAAATGAAGTTTTTTCTCTTCCTGTGTCGGGCATGGGAATGAAATAACGTTGTGTTAGCATCGCCTTCACTGAGCCAAGTGATTCGTGAACGGCTTCGAGCTATGGTACGTTGTAGGGATGAAAGAGCCAAGGAATGTAGCTTGAGCTTGTTTCGGAGCCAGGTTTCTAGGGGGGATAAAACCCGATGATCTTGAGATATTTCCAACTGATGCAAAACTTCTCTAGCTAATCCCAATTGAGTATTAACGTGACCAATGGTTTTTGGACTCCAACTTTGCAGGCTTCTGACTGTGGCTCTGAATTTTCGTGCTAATGTATCAAAAGGACATGATGAGATTGATTCACTCGCCCAAGCAGATTCAACTGTGTCCTGGAATCCATCTAGCTTGGTCCAAAATGCCTCAAAGTGAAATCTGGCTTTGCTGGGCTGAATATCATTCAACCCAAGGATAAGTGGGCAATGATCCGAACCATCTGTGGCTTCACTGCGCAGGAGACAATTTGGGAAGAGCTGCTCCCATTCAGCTGAGCTTAGGGCTCTGTCCAGTTTAACAAGTGTTGGATTATCTTGCTGGTTAGACCATGTGAACTTCCGACCATTCAAGGGCAAATCTCTTAGTTCCAGGTCACTGATCAGTCGACGGAACCTCCCCGTCATTGCTCTATTGATGTTCCCATTGTTCTTATCCTCCATATTGGTGATGAGATTGAAGTCCCCGAGCACTAACCAAGGTCCTTGACATGTCGTCCTAATGTTTCTGAGTTGGCCCGTGGCGTGGGGAGGATCTTGGTTGTCTTTTTCGTCACCTTTGTCAGAAAACACACCCGTTTGCACGAGGAAGGGGTGCTGACGCGTATTGGTGAGGAGTCAGGCATTCATATTAAATATTCTAACCTATATAACTAGCCATGAAATATTCTCCATGTATTTTTCCAACATAAGCATCATGTCCTCTATCCACTCGCAAAGTTTGAACTTAACACTTACCTGTACATGGAGAAATAAAAAATATAAATTTAATAAGAGATAGATTGGACCAATCGAAATAGATTGAGGGACTAGATGGAGGCTAAATTTTATTTGGAGGAAGCAGATAAAGTGGATTGGTGAGGATACTAAAATATTTTTTCCTAATAGAAACATCTTGAGTTCTTGGCTACTTCAGTACTTAATGAGTATGAGAGCCGCATATAGTGCAACCACTTTCTAAAACACATTTTGAGATGATCTATGTGCCGACAAGAGGAGGATGAATAGTCACAAATTGAAATTTATCACAACTAAAAATAGGCTATTAGTGAAAACTACGAGATGTTCGGGGATTTTTCTGGAGATTTCATAGAAAACTCTGGAAACTTCGCAGAAACTGAACTTTCTACAATATGACTAATCAAATCTCAACCAAAAGTAAATCAAGTAAATTTTCAAGTTGTATGATGTTGCCTCCAACCCTGTTCACAAGATACTTGCACTCAAAATCTTTTCAACAAGTAGATCGAGAGCAAACCTTAGAAAAGTACGCTATAACAAGGAACTTCAAACAAATCACTAGTAATCAGGCATAAAGATAAAAGAATTGTTTTTTACCCAAGGTTCAGTTGCACACATGGAACCTGTGATGCTGTTGAGGAACCTAAGAAGACGGGTCTCTTCTCAAGCTTGATCCTCCCCTTAGCAACCCCAAAATCCAGTTCATGCCACTTACTAAATGTTGGGGTTGCAAAAACATCCCGAGACACACTATAAGCTTGGGTACTCAGCAGGAGATGTCTAGCCAGCTCCTAGTTTGAAGCTTCAAGAGTAGCAAATGCAAAATCTACCCACCTGATGAAGAACGATGTGCTTAAATATGGAAATGAGCTCACTAGCACTCTGTATTGCTCTCCCTTCGATCCCTCTTCTGGCCCCTCACCAAATCTCACTTGGAGCACTAGAGCTTTGAGTTGTCTATCCGTTTGCTATTGACCATTGAACCATGGTTAATAACAAAGTCAAGGACTTCAGCACTAGAGCTTCAGAAAATGGTAAATACCTTTGGATGAACTGGAGAATGCATAGAGATACGTTTTCATTTTAGTTTATGTTCTTATTTTATAGTTCTAACTTCTATCTTAAAGATAATATTATAATGGAACGAGCCAAGTAAGATGGCATGCAGGGAACTCAGGGAAGTACGAAACGGCATTAATCCTTGTCAAGTTATGTAATGTATGGGCACCTTTTGAACCAAGCATGTGGTAACATAAGCTATCCAAATGCCGTGCTCAAGCACCTTGATTGCTTGCTGTCATGATATACTTCTTTCGTCCTGAAATGTAAAACATTTTGGTTTGTTCTAAGTCAAAGTAATCTTAGTTTGACCAACTTTAATAATATATTGAAAGTCAAATGAGAATAAGTAGATACATTGTGAAATATATTTTTATAATGTACTTAATGTGTTAGATGTTAATATTTTTCTCTATAAATTTGATCAAAATTAGATTACTTTAACTTAAGACAAAGCAAAATGACTTACATTTAAGGATGAAGGGAGTACACTGAAACATGAAAGAAACACATAGAGTACATGGTCCTTAAAGGCTATTGCTAGATATTTGTTTTCATATGGTCCTAAAATTTGCCCTTGCAGCGATAAAATAAGAGTATGTGCACGAGAATGTCTAGACTTGATGTTTTTCCTCCTATCTACGGGAAAAAGGTTTCCAAGTTTAAAAAATGGTGTTTAGACCTAAAGTTTGTCTCTTGTATATAAAGTTTTTCTCAACCTTTATCGTAATGTTCTCATTGTATCCAACTTACCATCCTACTCCTAGTACCGCCTACCACTGCAGTAAAGGATGGAAGAGCAAGTCAAAAGTTGTCATTTCTCTAGCTAAGAAAGTTGGAGCAAAGAAAAATACATGATCTTTCCAGAAAACTAACTTCATTAGTGTTTTCTTCGCCGCAACAATATAATAAGAGTATTTATGTCTATCTCTTTTATAAAAGATGAATTCAGCGGAACCGCTAAAAAATAAAACCATATTAAGAAGGTTGCACGCCCAAAGAAGACAACTTCCGGCTTAGATGTTGTAGTTTTATCAGGAAAGGTTAATTGGATATATGCCATTATAATTATCACGGTTCGGAGATATGCTATTACTATTTGTTATATTGCAAACATACCATTAAATTTTGGGTTAATTGGATTTATACCATTACAATTATCGTACTTCGGAGATATATACTATAAACGTGTCATTACAATTTTACAATTCTTAGAGATATGTCACTACGTACCTCTTCGGTGTGTTTATAAATAAATTTGGATTAAAATACCCTCATCTTCTTCCTCTCATCCCCTAACTCATTTCTATCCCCTCTTCTCTCTCCATCACAAAAGCAACGTCACCGCCGTCATGTCTGTCGCCCGTCCTCCAGCCTGGTCCCATGCGCGCCCCGGTCTGCCCTTACCCCGCGCATTCACGCGCCGCCACGGGCAAGCTCGGCCGCCCATCCGGCCGCGGGGGCACCGCTTCGGCCTAGCCCCGTGCGTCCGCGAACCGGCTTGGCCGCCTGGCCGGCCGCACGTGTGGCGCCAGCTCTCCTCTCGTCCTGCCACGCCCGCACAGGGCTCCGGCTTGGCCTCGTGCACCGCCGCGGTCTGGCCCGACCGCTCGTCCTGCCGCGCCGGCTGCGCTCCGCCCCGACCCCACGCGTCTGCGCACCACGTCCGGCTTGGTCGTGGCTGGCCGCGCGTGCGGCGCTCTGGCCTGGAACTGCGGCGCCAGAGCACGGGCACCGCATCGCGCCGGCAGCACCCGAGGGCGGTGGCGCGAGGGGGCGGCGCGGGGGCGGTGGATGAGGGAGACGAGAGGATGGCCGCCGCGCCGTGATGGTAACAAGAAGCGGTCGGGGGAGTGGCAGGAGAAGGTGGCGAGGGAGAGGAGCTCGGCGAAGGGCAGCAACAGCAGCGGGCGTAAGCGCGCGGCGAGCATGGCGGAGGAGGAGCCGGACGGCATGAAAGAGAGTGGGGATGAGAGGAAGAAGTTGGGGACATTTTGGTCCATAAGTTTCAAAAAACAAATCGAACAGGTAGGTAATGGTATATCTTTAAGAATTGAAAATTATAATAGCATGTTTATAGTATCGATAAAAATAATAGTATATCTTCGAAGTGCGAGAATTATAATGGTACAAGTCCAGTTAATCCTTAAATTTTACTATTTTTGAAAATGCACCACTGAATATTCCTTCCACGTATTTATAAAAAATTGGACCAAAGACCCTTATCTTCTTCTTCCTCTTATCCCCTCTTCTTTCTCCCTCGGCCCTCTAAAACTCAGTGTCAAACACAGATCTGCTCCTGCTCACCTGCTGCCATCCCAATCTCCCATGCTCGCTCTCCTTCGTGTTGTCTCCTCATCCCACCTCGTCGCCTTCCTTAGCTCGCTCGCCTCCTTCACCTCGTGTCTCATCCTCCCTCGGAGGTGCACGTGAGGAGTGCTTGGTCGACGTAGGAGGGGGAGGGGGTGAAGAGCGGGAAGCGGTCGGGCGCAGCGAGGCCTAGCAATATGGGTTGTAGCAGCCGCAAGGAGGGAGCCATGACGGCACCGCAAGCGCTCATCATGTTGGATTAATTGGGTTTAGGTCTATTAAAGCAATTAATCAGATAATTCTAAGGTCCATAGAAAATAGTTGTAGTTACACGGTGGTTAAACCATCTTCAAAGTCGAGAGGATTCTTAACCAACTTATAAGGTGGAGTTAGTCTACACCTAGTAAGAAGGTGAAAAAAGGATAAGAGAGCCACACACGCGCGCTCTCGCCTCGCCGAGGCTTGGCGTGGCGTGCCGAGCCGAGCCAAGTGACTCGTTGATAGCAATTAGCGACCAGTAACTGAAGATTGCTGGCTGGCCACAAAATGAATAGTAAAATATCTATCAATGGCTATATGTATGGCACTCCTCTCTTCTTCCATGTGTACTAACAACACACTATGTCTACTGTTTGGACGCCCATGTGTACAACACACTATGTACACTGATGCTGCTACTTTTATGCATCTCCGTTCCATTAGTCTAGGCACACAGACTTAATGGAAGAGCGTCCTCTTCGAGACTCTGCACCGAGTAGAGGGTGATCAAGGTTTTTGGAAGCACATTTGCGCGACTGCTCGCTGCGCCAACTCTCTGACAACCTGCTATGAACGACTACTTCTCGACGGTGCATCTGCACTATGACTATCATGGCTGCGTTTACCGCTAACTGATGATTTGATGGAATCCGAACGCCCAGTCTACCAGTGGCTATATATATAGCATTCCTCTCTTCTTCCACGTGTACGAACAACACACTCTGTCCACTGCTGTTGCTGCTTCTCTGCATCTCTATTCCAGTGGTGTGGATGCACAGACAAAATGTCGTCCTCTTCGAGACACTACACCAAGTAAAGGCGATCATGTTTTCTCGGGAGCGCATCTGCGCGACTGCTCGTTGCCTCAACCCTCCGACGGCCTGCTGTGACTGACTACTTTCCGGTGACGCGTCTGCATTGCGAACATCTGCACAACATCGGCTTCTGATCGACGACAACATACATGTCCGATCATAATGTTGGTAATAGCGCATCCAATGCCTTCAGCTTCTGGGTACTTCCTAAATTTTCTGTTTAAATTGTTTGTCATTGTTGTAAGTACAATGAACAATGATGTTGTTTCTGTTATCATATGCGTCAAGATTTATCTTCTGTTTCCTGTTATCATATGCGTCAAGATTTATCTTCTGTTTCAAATTAAAATGAACCATAAATTGATCTGTCCCAACATACCAGCTACGTGGGAGGAGCCAGAGGTCATGGAGAGAGAGGAAAAAGGGACGAGAGAAAGAAGATGGGAGATTTTGGTCTAGAAGTTTTTTAAGGAACACGTTAAAAGAGTATGTAATGTTATATTTTTAAGAACGGTGAAAAACTGTAATGGTACGTTTGCAATGTGATGAATATTAATGACATATGTTCGAACTGCGATTATAATGTCATATATTCAATTAACTCTATTAAAAACTACATCATAAGAAATTGTAATTTATTAAGCTGAATATAATTTGTAAGGCCAGTCGGAGTGATTCTCCAGGGCCCAGGGGCAATTCGGTCTCCAGCGGCGCTTGGACTTTGCTCACCACCTCGCGCCTTCCTGCCTGCTTGCGCTTATACATTTCATCGTTCGACTCGGCGGCCATTCCCTTCCCTTCCCCGACAGCTCAGATCAAGATCATCATCCACCACCTTCTCTCCAGTCCAGGATCCAGATCCCGAGGGGCCATGGCCACCGCCTTCGACTCCCCCACCTCCTCCCCCGCCGCCGCGCCCTTCCATGACGACGCCTTCCTCCACTTGGACGGCTCGGCCGCCGCAGCCGACGGCTTTCCGGCCTCCCCGGACCCCTACGCCTTCCGCTCCGACGCGCCCTCGCCCTTCGGCATGCCCCAGGCCAACGGCGGCCTCCACGACGACCCCTTCGCCGCGCCACCCGCTGACTCCGACGGTGGGCCCATCCTCCCGCCGCCCACCGAGATGGGTCGCGAGGAGGGATTCCTGCTCCGCGAGTGGCGCCGGTAAAGCTTAGCTTCACCCCCAGCCTTCCGCTGCTCAGATCTGGGTCTGCTGCCGGCTAAATTCTCCTAGATCTACGCGTCCGATCGCCAAGTTGCTTGCATAGAGGGCTAGATCTAGCAAGATATGGCCTAGTTAATCACCTAGACAGACCTAGCTGTTAACATGTCCTAGTCTAGATTTGATGCATCATCGTTTACCGCTCTGCTGTGGGATTCTAGGCTAATTGTCGGCAGCATTTTCCACAATCACATGTGTTACTGGCGTTCAGATTATGGTGCTGTCTGTACAGACTTGGAACTCTGCTTATATTATTCATTTTAGCATCATGATGCAATATGTCGCAACTTCATTTTGCAATTGTCTAGACCGCGACATGCTAAAACGAGATAATGCAATCTAGGATCAAGTTTATCTTTTTTCCAAATGGTTACCGTAACACACGAATATATCAGAATTATCATTACTGCTTTATGAAACCATAAGCCTATCAGTTTCAGCTGTGCTGGTGCATGATATATGTTCACTATCAGTGATTCTGCTAGTTCTTCTAAAAGTAAGCCTCGCCGCTGTTGTTATTTGTCCCTTTTACTCTGTGGATTCTGTCTACTCAACTTGCTTGTTCTACTTTGCTCTATCCTCTAGCCATAACAATGGGGAAAAATAGGATAATCTAGATGCAGCTGCTAGTCACATGATATCTTCATGTAGATTGCCGTATCTTTGACTAGAGCCGGACAGTCACATTAAGGGACTTACAGGAATAATGGTTGCTGTCATTTTTTATGGTTGTCACCCTCTATCTCTCACTGTTTAAGTGTATGCGTACTGCAATCATCTACAGTCAAAATTCAATCCTCCTTGAGGAAAAGGAAAAGAAGGAAAAGGAGCTGAGGAGCCAAATCATCCTTGACGCTGAAGAATTTAAGAAAGCTTTTGTCGAGAAGAGGAAGCTCAATGTTGAGACAAGCAAGGGCCAAAACCGCGACAGGGAGAAGGTAGGTGGTACTTCCTTAAGATCAGGGCCCTGCGAATCCTGTTTATCTTTTTTTTTTCCCGCACGATGGAAACCTGACCGCTCTTTATCATCACCCTCCTGTTTGGCCTGCTTGTTGCTAGCTTTTCCTAGCGAACCAGGAGAAGTTCCACGCCGGTGCGGATAAGCAGTACTGGAAGGCGATATCAGAACTTATCCCGCACGAGATTGCTAACATCGAGAAGAGAGGGGCGAGGAAAGATAAGGAGAAGGAGAAGAAGCCTGGGATCGTGGTGATCCAAGGCCCAAAGCCTGGGAAGCCGACGGACATGTCACGGATGCGGCAGATATTGCTGAAGCTGAAGCACACTCCTCCGCCACACATGAAGCCGCCTCCGCCACCTGCAGCAGCTGCCGGGAAGGATGGTGCCCCGGCTGCCGCAGCAAAGGATGGAGCTAAGCCAGCAGCCCCTGCCAACGGCAGTGTTCCAGAGATGGAGAAGGCCGCGGCGGCAGCGCCTGCACCAGCAACTGAGCCTATCGCGGCTGCCTAAGCTAATCATTTGCGGTACGAGGATAGAGCTGTCGCAGAGGAGGTGGTGCCGGCATGGCGGAGGCACCTACTGTGTATTTTGTTAAGGCACCTTTGATTCATTACATTACTACAATATTGTTATTGCATTTTGTAGAGAGGTGGGATGTGTATTCTGGTACTAATAAGGTAAATGAGGCTGTAGTAGGTGTGTCTGGGATTTTCTTTTGTTCAAATTGGTTGTATTATTACGTGACTATATACTATCTGCTGCATATATATGTACTTTGTGCTTCCTTGGTGTTTCATCTATCTTTATATATTCTCATGTCTAAAGCC
This sequence comes from Panicum miliaceum, assembly GCA_032594955.1. Taxonomy (NCBI): domain Eukaryota; kingdom Viridiplantae; phylum Streptophyta; class Magnoliopsida; order Poales; family Poaceae; genus Panicum; species Panicum miliaceum. Next base: position 50,571,639 of record CM064062.1, read on the forward strand.
TGTCTGTCTTGCTTTGATCTGTCCGTGCCGTACATTTCCTTTAGTACATACATATCTTGCTCCAAGTCTATCTTATTTCTCCTCATGCATTTTGACAATACATACATCGATAAAAGAAGCCAATGATCTTTTCTGATGCATTTTTCTTCTTTTTAAGATAAGATTTGCTACAAGCATCTCATGTTGCTTAGACCTTACAAGCATCATCGACTACAAGCAGATGAATGAAAAGAGAAAAACCAGGAATTTTCAGTGGTTGCAAATAGTAGTCAGTTGCTTCTTGTGATGGTAGTGTCTGGCTGCAAAACAAGGATAGGATCATAGGAAGGAAGGTCTGGCTGTGCCGTCCCTGTGCGTCATAGGAATAGCCGAATAGGATGGCTCCTCTTCCTCCCTGGAGCTGCTGCTCCTCCAGCCGGAGCAGCCTCCTCCTCCTTCCCAACCCCACTCCGCCGTCATCTCCAGCAGCTCTCTTCTTCCTCTCCAAGCCGAGGAGGCGGAGGCCCCCACCCCCACCTCGCCTCATCAGCTCCTGCTGCTCCTCGTCGTACAACGGCTGGTCCGACCTCGCCGCGGCGCCCGACCTTCCCCTCTTTCCCCTCCCGCTACAGCCCACCACCCATCGGCATGGCCTTCTCCTCGTCCTCCTCCCCGCCGCCGCGGCAGCCCTCGCCCTCTCCCGCCTTCCTCCCCTCCCCCTCCTCGCCGCCGCCTTCACCGCTGGATTCGCAGCCAGGCACCTCTCCTCCCAGCCCCCGCAATCAAATTCCGCCCTCCTCGCCCATCTCGACGCGCAGCTCCGCGCCCTGAGGGGCCACTTGCTTTCTGAAGCCGACCCGGGCCTCCTCGTCCAGGCCGTGGATCGCCTGCGGGATGCGGTCGCCGACGCGGCCAGATTGGCCGCCCAGGGCGATGCCGTCTCAGATGCGCTCCCACCTGTGCTCGGAGCGCTCGGGGAGGTCGGGGACTGTCTCGGTGCCTGGGCTCGCCACGCCGTGCGGGATCTCAGCCTCAGCTCGCCAAGGAGGAAGCAGCCTACTAAGAACACCAACAATGCAGATGCGTCCAAGGCCAACCAGCCTGCTGCTGCTGCTGCTGGTGGTCCTCAATCGCAACCACAAAATCCACCTGTCGCCGCTAATATTGCAAGTGGCATGCTGCACTTTGACGAGGATGACAGTGGACTCGAGGCGAAGCTGGGAGATGCTGGATTGGAGAGGCTAGTGTTCAAGCACAGGCATGGCCGTGACCGTGTGCAGGACGATCCATTCCAAGCTGCTTCCAGTAGCTTTTCCACGGAATCATCTTTGCTTGAGAGGACGCTTGAAATAAGGGACAGGTCCTACAGGTTCAAGATTGAGCGCCGTGACACTGGTAGCCAAGTGAATGAAGCACAAGACAGGGCAGCAGATGAACACCTTGTTGATAATTTCGCTGCTTTGGATCCTGCCTATGATGGAAGTGCCGCTGCCGATTCGGACAGCGAGGAGTTCAGCCGTAACATCAAAGAGGCTGCACAGATCTTGAGGAAGGCGAGGGAATCCATGGTGGCCATGGCTGATGAAGAGACTGCAGACTCCCTGCTGTACAAATCAGCTAGGCTCCTTTCCACAGCTGTAGCTTTGAGGCCAACTAGTCTGGTAGCAGTGGGTCAGCTTGGGAACACCTACCTCCTCCACGGAGAGCTCAAGCTCAAGATTAGTCGCGAGCTCAGAACGCTCTTGGCCAACAGCGGGGCTTTTCTGAATGGAAGAGAGCGTGTTTCACGATCCAGGAAGGTAGATAGCAGAATCTTAAGCAGAGAGAGCATTTCATCAGCCCTTGTTGATGTATGTGAAGAATGCGAAAGCCTCCTTGTTGAGGCTGGCAGAAGCTACAGGACAGCCCTCTCGATTGATTCTGGTGATGTCAAGGCATTGTACAACTGGGGGCTGGCACTTATCTTCCGAGCGCAGTTGCTTGCTGATATCGGACCGGTAGGGACATCAATATGTGCAATTTTTTGATCAACTATTATGAGTTGGAAGGTCTTCTTTTACGCTCCAGGAATTCAAACTGCCAATAATCAATATTCACTTGAGCAGAATTTTGCCCAAGAAACAGTGACAATTTGCTAAAATCCAATGTTGGTTTACGCCTTGCTAGTTGTGCAGATGACTTGAAATGTTTTCATGCTGGTTGCATTTGCTTGGGATTTGATGCAGGAAGCGGCAGTTGATGCTGACCAGGTGTATCTGGCTGCAATTGATAAGTTTGATGCCATGCTGTCGAGAAGCAACACTTACGCTCCAGAAGGTTCGATGACTACTTACTCCTGGTGTTTGCCATATTTTGTGGGTTGGGTGGGTGTGGGTATGTGTGCTTATGCAGAATTGTTATGGCATTGCAGCTCTCTACAGATGGGGCACCACACTGCAGCAGCGATCCCATCTGCGGGCTCGGAACAACAGGGAGAAGATAAGGCTTCTGGAGCAGGCCAAGAGCTTGTTTGAAGACGTGCTGTATGTGGAAGCAGATAACAAGATGGTGAGGGAGGCGCTGTCATCATGCATATCAGAGCTCAACTACCATGGCCGATGGTTATAGCCTGTTGTTTGCTCTGCAGAGCAGCTGCCTATACGATTTACAGGACAGGAGCATGTCTCTGTTTTTAACAAGCGAAGAAGAGAGGCATGAGCCAAAGTAGTTAGTAATAGTTGATAACATACAATGCAACATGATTGTTTGTATGGCTGAACCGTATAGTACAATGAATAAAAACCACGGTCAATTTTGAGTTGAAAGATGCACGCATGATGTAATTTTGCCCCTTCTTAGTTAAAACGGGTTACACTAGAGCCTGAGGTGTAAGGTGAGATGACAAACATGCCAGCAAAACATCTTTTCACATAGGGAAATAATGTAACACGTGTACCGTGCATACCAAGATGTTCCGTTCATGTTTGCAACAGGCGGTATTGGTAACGACGGCAGCAATCATCATCAAAATGCCCAAAATCAAAAAAACACTACACGAATCCTGTATGCAACCTCAGTATCTTTTTATGCATGCGACTTTTGACCTCTCAGTAGATGGTGAACAGCCTGTGGGTGGCCTACAAGAACCTCTCCACCGTCATTGCCAGTGTGGTATCTGTGACGGCGCCGATCACGGCCTCCTTCCTCTCCCCATTCTTGAAAATCAAGATGGTAGGGATGCTTCTGATGCCGTACCACGTCGCGATGTCCCGGTTCTTGTCAGTATTGAGCTTGAGGCACCGTAGCCTGCCTGTGTATGCTTTCGCCACATCTTCGATGACAGGGTGCATCAGACGGCACGGGCCACACCACGGTGCCCAGAACTCGACAAGCACCGGAGTCTCGGAGCCAAGGACGAGATCATCCCATGTCGACTCTGCTACATCCAGCACTGTGAAGTAAAGAAAGAACAAAGAAACAACCAGGTTAGGCCTCAGTCACAATAGCAACTAACAATTTGTGTTGCATGCAACTGAATTTGGGATGTGCTAAAGAAAAGCAGGTTGTGTTCCCATGTGGATTTGTACATCACAAGGACACAGGAACGGAAACCATCCAATCCAGATATCATCACTGAAACAATTGAGTTGAAGTTGTTTTTCCCATGCTGGTTCACATACCTCCATAAGGAGACAATCACAAGATTTCCGTGAGAATCCAACAAGGTTTGTTTACTATGTGACACAATCACTGATGCTACCTGATAGCGTGCTACTGCTATATCCTATAGAGATTACTGAATGATGACGAGAAGACAAGAGAAACTGCCACTAGATACCATCTCTACTGCCAAATACCATTGAGTGCGAACTTAGATGCCAAGACTGTGCTGGAACCAACCTGGTGTATTGCTTAATGATCACTGTGCATAACGAATGAAACCAGTAGGAGAGGAAAGATCCGGATCCTACTGCTGTGTGCTACTTTAAAATGTACCCCTACAACTAACACACAATAGAAAGGGGGGTCTTTGCTGCTAATGGATGTACATGTACCTGACAAGAGTAGATGTGCTGCACTAGTCACTAGTGTAGTGGGAGAGTTTTGCTGGAGGTTGCAAGGAACATCATGGCAGTTTATACGATGTATGTATGCAATTGCTTCCTGGTGAATGAGTAAGCAATAATAAACTAAGCAAGTGAACTAGGGACAGGCGAGACCAACCATGAGCGGCGGCGGCAATCGATTGTACTGCGATCTGAAACAGACACAATCACAAGGGGAGGGGATCGGATCGCGATTGGTACGGCGAATCTGGATTTCATTTCACTGGAATGGATGCATGGTGAGCAAGAGGAGGCAGGAGCGGGGGTTTTAGAGGAAGTTCAGTTACCAAGTTGGTCGTCACCGTGAGCCTTGGCCTTGCACGGGCGGGAGGCGGAGGCGGAGGCTGCGACGGCCCCTGGCAGCCGCGCCGCGGGGCACAAACGGAAGGAGAGGAAGGAGGCGGTGGCGGCAGGGGGATGACGCGGGCGGCGGGTGCCGAGGGCGGAGGTGGCCGCGGCGGCGATAGTCTCCGAGGACATGGTGGCGGCGGCGGCCGTTTGGTCGGAATCGGAATGGAAATGGGGACGACAAAACCTCCTACTTGTACTAGTATGGTCTAACACATTATTTCATTAATTTGGAAACTAGGAATTTCAAAACGGGCGTTTGGTCTAGTGGTATGATTCTCGCTTTGGGTGCGAGAGGTCGCGAGTTCGATTCTCGCAACGCCCCCTATATTTTTACCTTACTATAGGGTTGAGTTTTTTTTTGTTTGTCCCATTTTCACGTTTTAAATTAAATTTTGAGAACCATATCATCAAATAATGTACTAATTTTGATGTCATTCTTCATATTTTAAATTAAAGTTCAGAATCCGATAGTCAAGAATGTGCTAATTTTGGTGTTCTTCCCCAAGCTCTAGCTCCGATATGCATGGACAACTTGGATTTAATAACAAAAATGCTCAAATAAATACGTTTCATATGTTCATATGTCAACAAACTACAGCTCCGAGATTTTCTAGAGCTAGAAATGACCAGCTCTCGAAAATATTAGAGCTGGACAGTCTGGAGATGTGCAAGACGAGCTAAACAATTTCTAGTTTCAACGTTCTTAGCAATCTCTTCTTACCTGCTCACCGTCAAACAACCAAGCTCCCCCTTCTCATCAGCGCAACGCTCAGATCATACAATGCACAATTTCGTCTCCTACCTGTGGCATGTCATGTGTGGCTGTTCGCACGGTCGTCAATCGACGATAATCACGCCTCAAATTATTCTCTATATAAAACCAAATCAGTACAAGCACCAAACAGCACCCCAATCTTGTAAAATACATTTCGGTTTGGTTCAACCCAATTATTGTTTCCAAGCTCATTATTCATGCTTCTTGCTGTCCCGCACACCAAATGGTACAAGCAAACCTTTTCTTCAACACAAAAAACAAAATAGATACAACAAGGGGTACTACTACACAAGGGTGTCTTCATCGCCTATCAGATGCCACTGATTCTGCAGAAAACAGATACTTCACGCGAGAGAGCACCGAGTCATGCGCTGGATCATATGGATGGTCCTTGGATGGGATCTCCAGAATAGCAGGGACAGGCTTGTTGTAGCTATCCACCAGAAATCGTATTATATTGGCAATCTGTCACCCAGGGAACCCACACAACAAAATAGGCATCAGCAGGCTTATAGAATGGATCTTACTTCTATTAGCTAGCTGATACTACTGTGCTTCATAATTTCCACAATGCTTCTAGACTGTCTTTCTTACTTTCTCAAATTAATTAACGCTTTGCATAACAGTGGGAGTATCCAACAGTAATTTCTCCAGCAATAGCATTAATGAATATGCACTGTAATTAATTACAACATCAACAACATCAACATCAACATAGCCTTTTGTCCCAAGCAAGTTGGAGTAGGCTAGAGATGAAACCCATAAAAAAATAAAGATCACGGATCTTCAGGTACGTGGATGGCGAGTCTCCAAGCGCTCCTATCCAAAGCTACCTCTTTGGAGATATTCCACTCCTTAAGGTCTATCTTCACCGACTCGTCCCAAGTCAGTTTAGATCTACCTCTACCCCTCTTTACATTTTCAGCCTGCTTTAGAACCCCACTACGCACCGACGCCTCGGGGGATCTCCGTTGGACATGTCCAAACCATCTCAATCGATGTTGGGTAAGTTTCTCCTCAATTGGTCCCACCCCGACTCTATCCCGAATAACTTCGTTCCGGACTCTATCCCTTCGTGTGTGCCCGCAAAACCACCGCAACATCCGCATCTCTACTACACTCAGTTGTTAGACATGTCGTCTTTTTGTAGGCCAACATTCAGCACCGTATAACATCGCCGGACGAATCGCTGTCCTATAGAACTTACCTTTTAACTTTTGTGGCACCCTTCTGTCACATAGGACGCCAGAAGCTTGATGCCACTTCAACTAGGCAGCTGAGATTCTATATCTAACATCTTCATCAATGTCGCCATCCTTTTGGAGTATCGATCCTAAATACCGAAAAGTATCCTTCTGGGCCACCACTTGCCCATCGAGGCTAACATCTCCATCCTCATGCCTAGACGCGCTGAAATCGCACATCATGTACTCGGTCTTGGTCCTACTGAGTCCGAACCCTTTCGACTCTAGCGTGCGTCTCCACAGCTCTAACTTCCTATTAACCCCTTCTCTACTCTCGTCCACCAGCACCACATCATCAGCAAAGAGCATACACTAAGGGATATCATCTTGTATGCCCCTTTTAACCTCATCCATCACCAAGGCAAATAAATAAGGACTCAATGCTGACCCCTGATGTAGGCCTATGTTAATAGGAAAATTAGTGGTGTCACCATCACATGTCCGGACAAACGTCATCGCATCCTTATACATATCCTTGATGAGGGTAATGTACTTAGTTGGGACTTTATGCTTCTCCAAGGCCCACCACATGACATTTCTCGGTATTTTATCATACGCTTTCTCAAGGTCAATAAAGATCATATGCAAGTCCTTCTTCTGCTCTCTATATCTCTCCATCAATTGTCGGATTAAGAAAATCGCCTCCATGGTCGACCTTCCAGGCATGAACCCAAATGGTTTTGGGTCACGCTTCTCTTCTTAGACGGTGCTCGATAACCCTCTCCCAAAGCTTCATCGTATGGCTCATCAGCTTAATCCCACGGTAGTTAGTACAACTTTGAACATCTCCTTTGTTCTTGAAGATTGGTACTAATATACTTCTCCATTCTTCAGGCATCCTGCTGGACTGAAAAATAAGGTTAAAAAGCTAAGTTAACCATACTATCGCTTTGGCACCTAGGCATCTCCACACCTCAATGGGGATACCATCAAGGCCCATCGCTTTACCCCCCTTCATCCTCTTCAATGCCTCCCCGATCTCAGCCTCCTGAATTCTCCTCACAAAGCGTCTGTTGGTGTCATCAAAAGAGTTATCTAACTCAAGGGTAGGGCCCTCATTCTCCCCATTAAACAACTTATCAAAATACTCTCGTCATCTGTCCTTGATCTCCTCATCCTTCACTAGAAGTCGATCTGTCCCATCCTTGATGTATTTGCTTTGGTTGATATCTCTTGTTTTCCGCTCGCGGATCCTAGCCATCCTATAGATATCCTTTTTCCCTTCCTTCGTGGCTAGCTGTTGATACAGGTCATCATACGCTTTACCCTTTGCTACGCTCACAGCTCACTTTGCAACCCTCTTCGCTAAATTATAGCTCTCGATGTTGGCTGCACTCTTATCAAGGTGGAGGCGCTTGAAACACTCCTTCTTCTCTTTAATAGCCCTTTGCACCTCGTCATTCCACCATCAGGTGTCTTTCCCTTCCTATTTGCCTCCCCTACTCATGCCAAACACCTCTGAGGCCACCTTCCGAACACATGTTGCCATCTTTAGCCACATGTATTCTGCATCTTCTCCTTCCTCCCAAGGCCCCTCACCTAGCATTCTCTCCTTGAACGTTTGCGCCGCTTCCCCTCTAAGCTTCCACCACATCTTGACGCGTTTATATCGATGGACACGTACCCGAAAACGAAAGTCCGCCACCACAAGCTTGTGTTGAGGGACAACACACTCCCCGGGTATTACCTTACAATCTAAGCAATCCCGTCTATCCTCCCTCCTAGCAAGGATAAAGTCGATCTGGCTCGAGTGTTGTCCACTATGAAAGGTCACAAGATGGGATTCTCTCTTCCTAAAAAGGGTATTCGCTATCAACAAGTCGTAGGCCAATGCGAAGTTCAAAATATCCTCCCCCTCTTGACTCTTGCGACCACACCCAAAGCCCCCGTGCACTCGCTCGAACCCTACATTAGTCGCACCCATATGGCCGTTGAGATCTCCTCCTATGAAGAGTTTTTCGCTGCTAGGAACAGTACTAGCCATGCTATCTAGGTCTTCCCAGAACTGCCTCTTGGTGCTCTCACTAAGACCTACCCGAGAGGCATAGACACTGATCACATTCAGGGCTGAGTCTCCAACTACCATCCGGACCAGGATTATCCGGTCGCCTCGCCTCCTAATCTCTACGACTCCATCCTTAAGGCTCCTATCAATCAAGATACCTACACCATTCCTACCCGGTGTTGCCCCCGTGTACCAAAGCTTGAAGCCAGTATCCTCAACCTCCTTCGCCTTTTGACCCTTCCATTTAGTCTCCTGAAAGCATAGAATATTTACACGCCTCCTAATTGTTGCATCAACTAGCTCCCGCAACTTACCTGTTAGGGATCCTACGTTCCAGCTACCTATGCGAATCCTAGTTGGCTCGGCTAACTTTCTTACTCTTCGCACCCGTTGAGGAAAGTGCGAAGACCCTTGCTCATTTTCCACTGCACCCGGGCGCAGCATGATTTAAAAGAGCTCAAGGATAGGTTTCAGTACATTAAGCTACAAGTAACAAGAGCCAACAAAGATGATATTAACTACTGTAAAAGGTGATTCAAGTAACAAAGGATAATGCTAGGAAAAAGTGGGAATCTAAGTTGAGTGAAAGCACATTTTTTTGACTGAAATGGCAAATTTATACTGAAGCACGACAATCTGGCAGGAGTTTAGAAGGCCCATTTTATAGATTGTTTACAATTTTTGAACACGAGGATAAACTTTCAGGTTCCAACAAGCTCACCGAAATTGTTTACGGCAGCAGCAGCAGCTTGCTCCAAAGAAATTAAAAAAAATTAACTAAACAAAAAGCACCATAACATCTCCCCTTTTCTTTTGTCTAGATGATATGTTTACCAGTATCTGGCCTAACAATGCATCAATACACAAATATATGCATGTGTATGTGATGGTTCACTTACGTATTGACTGATGAGCACAATAGCAATATCCTCCCTCGCAGTAAACTCTTTGAATGCATCTTCAATTTGTTTCACTGTCGTCTCTGTGGCATGGAACAGCAGGAAGTATTGATACCAAACCATCAGGATCAGCAGTAGTAATGAAAGCACGAAGTAATATGCAACACAAACAACTAATCAGGATTGCAAAATGAAATAATGACTCGAGCTCCTCATCACTGATATGATTACAAGCTAAACACAGCATTCAAGTTCATCCGCATCATCTCTATAAGTTCATGAAAGCTCACGACTAAGGAAACTAGTAGTAGGAAGGAAGCTTAGATACAGTATATCCTAATAAAGTAGGCCTGCGGCCTGCCTTGGCCTAACAGAAATAATTTAACTCATAACTGCACACGATTCATTACCAAGAAATGCCTGAGAGGAGGCATGTGAGTGCATGGGATTGTTGCGCAAAGAACATGACATGAAGAAACATATGATACGTGCTACTGTAAGATCCATTACCAGGAAAGGCATAGGGAAACAAAAATACAAGACGTGTATGGGTGAAAGCGATCGGACTGTTCTGCAAATAAAAGCTTTCGGGCAGTACTTATTTGCTGGTGGTCACGATTCATGAAAGAACCCGGTAGCAATCTGCAAATTGTGAAGGCGTTCGTTTTACTTACTGTTATCGACGAGGAGGTAGTTGGTTTTCTTGCGCAGATCAACATTGCCAACCCCGGCCATCAAGAAGCCAGTGACGGTGTCCTGCAAGGATGAGTGACAAAACAAGCAATTGGTCGTTTAGATGTCAGGAAGGGAGGAAGGACAAATCGAGGCTGATAAGAACCCCAAAAGTCCAGCCCCACGCTGGATCCAAGAAACCGAGCCCCCCAATCACAATATTCCGATGGGGTCTCCTCCTCCGCCTATGCGGTTGCCGGAGCAAGGAGGATTGAGCCGGGCGGGGTGTTTTACCTCGTCGGCGATCATGGCGATGATGGCGGAGTTGTTGGTGGGGATGTTGGCCCTCCCCGCCATGGCTCGCGACCGTGGATGCTGCTCCCGCTCCGCTTCCTGGTCCTGCTGCGGATCCGATGGAGCTCAACGCAATCGGAGATCGGATCGTACTCCGATGGGGGGTGGGGGTAGACGACACGAGGAGGAGGAGATCTGGAGGAAGTGGGCTGTGGCTCCTCCTACACTCAGCAGGCAGGTGGGCCGGGCCCAACATGGCCCGCCTGATGACCGTCCGAGAATTCTGAAACAAAAACATACATTACAGAAACATGCACAAACACACATAGATGTCATGCAAATACACAGCCAATCCGATTCACTGCAAAGTGCGATGAATATGATTCAACGAACCAATCCCATGTGTGCTATTCACATTCCACCTTTTCTCTTAATAATATGTACATTTTGCATTGATAGGACACCCTGTTGTACACTAAATGAACGAGACATCTACATTTATTCACACTTGAAGAATCAGATCTACACATTATAGAATATTAAGAGCACTCTCTGGTTACCAGAGCTATCTTCAGTTGAGATGACTCCAATCTCCTGTCCCTGGGTCCTGGAAATTTTGCCTTTTCCTTCCCCATTAACTTCTGCCAAGTTCTTTGCCCTCAGGAGTCCTTGTTTTGCGCATCTCGTTTGAATGATCTGGCCTTCAATCAAGGATCTGGATATATACATATCCACATGGACATCATTTCAATGCCCCTTTAATCTTCCGCTCAAAATTGTGACCACGCCGGCTCGCAAGCCGTTGGAGCTGGTCGTACCCGGACAGAACTCCAGCTCCTGCCATTCCAGACAGAATATTTGCACCCACACCTCTGAACAATGTCAAGAACCCTTCACTTGAAACTATCTGCTTCACTGCATGGAAACCGTTCCTGTATTTGAATGGTTGCCCTGAAGTTAACATCATTCTACGACGGGCCGTGTCGAATGAATAGGCGCAGGCTCCTGAGAATGTAGTTATTGCCCAGCCCTAGAATAGCAACCAAAGCAAGTTAAAGGTGTCACATAGATTTAGCTGGAACCTCGTCTTTATAATGGTACTATGTCACAAGAATGGCATTACCTCCAATGGTCCTACTAGAACAAGAGGCTTCATGGTGTCATAGATGCCAAAATATAGACCCCGGTACAGGGTGATTCCCACAATAGACACACTGAAACCTCGGTATAATCAGTCATAAGTGTCCTCTTGTACACATCCAGCAGCCCCCTGAACTGGCGTTTGTTTCCTCGGGTTTCAATTGCATCAGTAGCTAGCCTTGTCCGTGCATAATCTAGATGGTATAGCAACAATGACGTCGTAGTCCTGCAGCAACTGCCAGAGGCTACATTTCCAGCTAACCACTTCCACTTTCCGTCTTTCTCCCTGTCGTAGCCAAAGAAGCTTTTGAAGTAACACTTGAATGCAAAGTTAAAAGCCTGCAGAACTGAGGTTCCATTTAGATTTTGAATATCTATTTCTCATTTCTCATGATGGGAAAAAAAAAACCAGATTCATTCATCCCTAAATGAGCTAAGGGCGTTTACTTGTTCTGGGGGCATGCATGTTTGAAGTTTGATGATGCAACATTAAGTACATTTACAGCTCTTAGCTATTAGCCTATGACAGAGAAATTGCAGGAAAACAGAAGAACAAGTTTCTTTCTTCGGTAATGGCATGCTATCTTTAAAATAGCTTATTGTCATCATTCCATCATTGCACCACACATCAGAGTCTAGTAATCTACAACGCAGCTAGAATAAGTGGCTGTAAAGATAGCAAGAGTCTGCCTGCCATATAGTTCAACTGCCTCCATATGGTTGAAGTTTGTTCTTCTCGCGAAAACTTTATCATGGCTTTGCAGTATGGTGCATAAAACATATGGATGCAAATGTTGAGTCGAGTCTTTTTCTACATACTATATTGTAATTATAAATAAGCGTGCCTTAAAAACTCAGCTAAGCTAACTTTTATTTATGAAGATTCATCTATACATGATAGTGCAGATGTGAAGCATTCCTACATACTAACGTACACAGGAACTCCTCTATGAACACAAAACCGGTCAGATTACCATCTCAAGCCATTTGCACTTCTTAGTATTATTGGTTTTAAGGATTTTGATTGCAAAATGTTCATTATATTATGTGGTGAGGAATGGATGGAGAATACCAGCCAGACAACATCCGCGAGTTGTTGTTTTTTTCAGTTGGAATGGAACTGTGAGCAATTGAGGCCATAGAGAACATGTGGATACAGGAAATCAGCGTCCTTTGAAGGCCAAATGGTAATCTTTTCGCAAAGGAATTACTAATCTGATCTATGCATAGTATGGAATGCTAGTTAATTTTGTGAGCACTCCATTTGATTACCAGTCGGGATCAAACTCACAGGCAGCTTGCCTTGAGCAATGGCAAACTGCAGAGGAGAGGGAAAAGACCTGGGTGGGAAAGTAGCGGATGACGTTGGCCTGGTTGCCGCGCCAGAGCGCGGCGGCGCCCTCCTCGCGGAGGACGCGGGCGAAGGCGTGGGCAATGCCCCTGTAGGGGCGCGTGAGGGTCCCCCGGCGCAGCATCTTGCCCTGGTTCTGGAGCAGCAGCTTGACGCGCTCCACCGACGCGGCCCCCGTCTTGGCGACCACGGCGGCCGCGCCGCCCATGGCGAAGTCCGCCGCCACGCTGGCGGGCGACCTCATGAGCCTGTCTTCCTCCCGGCGCTTGTCCGGTGTCGCGGGGGCGGCGGCCATCACTGAGCTCTCCGGCGAGGTGGGATTCAGAGGAGTTCAATCCAATCCTTGTTTTCCTCTTGTGGAGCGAACGAAGACCTCGCCGGCAGGGCAGCACGCGCCGCGCGGGCTCGCGAGAGATGGGACGAAGACCTACCAAACCTTTAACGCTAGCCGTCGCCCATCGCTGCCAAATTTGCCATTCCTAGTTTCCTACCACTACCAGGCAAAATTAGGTAGGGGCACTCTTCAAACCTGGATTTGCTACAAATCATTAAAAAAAGCTGTGTTTGCCAAAAGACATTAGAAATCTGTGGCAATTTGCTGTAAAACACTAAACTCATTATTATATTCAATTTTGCCTTCCTACCAAACCTATGCAAATTCTATTTACAAATGTGTAAGCATGTTGTGTGGATCCTTATTTATAATAAGATCCAGTTTGGATGCATCAAGATAGAAGAGTTAAAGATTAGTTCGATATGTGACAATGAGTTAAATATGAAATAGTTCTAGACTAATTAAGGTTAATAAACTTTACCTACCAATTAGTTATTATCTATGCAACAGTCAGTTCATATTTAGTCATGATTAATTTGTGCCAAATTAAAGGACTATAAATTAGTTCTGGGATCTAAACACGATCTAGCAAGTAGAAGATGTACACTTTTATCCTTTTGGGCGAGTGCATTTTGCTCTAAAATCTCCCACCACATGTATTTTATTTTTATTTTGACTCTTGAACAAGCGCATGAATTTCAATAAATGCATGTGTTTAGTTGATAGGTTCAAATAGGTTAGAATGAGTTGGATCTACATTTTAGACGTTTGATGGAAAGATCTCAAAGAATTAGGTTCATCCTCTCCAATTCAATATCGTTGCACCTTTAGCGAGGAGTAAACTACAGATGTATCATGGATGGTGGAATAAGAGAACACGATTTCGTATGTCAGTGACGTATATATCTATTTCTACAGAATTTGACTCTTGAACATGCGCATGAATTTCAATAAATGCATGTGTTTAGTTGATAGGTTCAAATAGGTTAGAATGAGTTGGATCTACATTTTAGACGTTTGATGGAAAGATCTCAAAGAATTAGGTTCATCCTCTCCAATTCAATATCGTTGCACCTTTAGCGAGGAGTAAACTACAGATGTATCATGGATGGTGGAATAAGAGAACACGATTTCGTATGTCGGTGACGTATATATCTATTTCTACATAATTTGACTATTTTCGTACCGAGCACCTATCTTGTTTGTTTTTAGCTCACGTGTCTATTGGTCGTTTTTGCCTGGAGCCGTTTTCACCGGTTAATGAACCATTACCTCATGTTTGAACATATATCCATACGCAAGTGATGTTTGCAGATCGTTCCATAGAACTTGGTCATTTTACATGTCAGGCACCCGTTGGTCCGTTTTTAATCTCCTATAAGTTGTAGCACGTGTTTCTTGCTCATTTTTGTCCGGGGCCGTTTTCATGTTTTTATTAGATGTTTCGTTGTTAGCAGATAGGGTAGAATCTGGGGAAGAAGCAAGAACAGGGAAAGGCTAGCAAGACGATTGGCGAGGACAGATTCAATTCATATGAATTGTGTTTGTTCTTTTTCATGAGTTTCTTCTCCAAGTCTTCTTCCTCTCTTATACCCTGCTCACGGTTACAGAACACCAGACTCACACGCTAGCTACTCGGGCCGGTGGCCGGCTCCATCCTGGGCCGGAGACGCGGACGCTTTGGACCCTGGGCCGAGCTGACCTGCGAGGCCCATCTTCAGCTTCAACGGTAGACGAAGAAGTGGCAGCATTAGTAACATTCGTCTCTTTGGTTCCTCTCAAAAAAAAAATTGAATATGAGTTCATATATATTTTTGATGCTTATAGCTATTTTCATAGAACTTGTCCTTTTTCGTACATGTTGGTCCATTTTTATCCTCCTCGTAATAGAATAGAATTCGTATCAAACTCTATGATCCCGGGACTCCTCTCGAAAGCACCATAACAATAGACTCATGCAGGGGAGGAGGCACCTTACCGGAACCTCAAAGAGACCGGTGGTACGGTACACTGAGGAATAGCGCTCGTAGCCATTCCTTATGCTGTACTAGTGATTGGCGCGAAGGAAACAACGATGATTAAAGTGCGTTATAAATATTACTATACATATACATATATTGAAATATATATTGACATACATTAAAATCAAGTACAATAGTAAGCTAGCTAGCATGTATTTACAAAAAGTCAAAAACTGCAGAGAAGAAGACAGCGAAAGAGAGATTCAGACAACACTTTTTTCCTTCTTTTTGAAAAATGCACCAGCATTAGTTAGTATGAAATCGATACCCAAAATATTCTATCCATGACCAAACAGTTTACCTACACCAAAGGGAATTATTATTGTAGGATTCCTATAGAACCTTAGGTTATTAATTACGCGACTAAAAAGAACAAATAGAATGTGCGTAGATGGTACCAAAAGTGGTTTCATCATTTTTAGCATTTTTGAGCTATTCACTATACATACTATTTTTGGACAACAAACAATCATTTAAATTAAAACAGGTGCAATCTTTGATCTTAATCTACATATCTAGCAATTACTTGAGCCAAGGAATCAAACAAAATTAGATCTAATAGTTTTAGAGCAGTATATTAATTAATATTTGTTTAACGTGGTCCTATCAGCTGGCCTCGTGCGGCGGTGCCCCTACGCGCTTAGTGTCTATATTATCATACTACATGTGTCTATTTATCTTATTTTTGTGAAAATTAAAATAGTTGTAAATATAGTGGTTCGCTACGATCGGGTGGGCATGAGGATCGCTGAGAACCGATTGAAAATGTAAGAGATCCAATGTTGAAGGTTCCAGGGGTTTGAACATAATTAGTATTTTAGCTATAAGGTTGGTAGAAATTATTCATCGAGGCGAAGGGCTTGTAAAGGTTAGGGTTTGTTTTGGGAAATATGCATGGCTGGTATTACCGGACCGCAAGTAGATTATTAAAAAGTTTGAGGACTCTTATGCAAATAATACGAGGTACATGCGTGGACTGCGGGTTGATATTTATAAAATTTGGGATGTTCTTTTGCAAAACTCCACGAGACACAAACATGGACCGCGGGTTGATTTTTATAAAATTTTAGAGGAGTTTTATAAACTATTCGGAATAAGCTCCTCCATCTTTCGGATCAGACGGTCGGAGATTTTTGGGCCGACGTGGCCACGTCGGGCGCCGCCACGATTGTTAGTAGCAGAGGCTTCGACTAATCCTCATCAATAAAAATAAAGAACGTGTTTCTGGTGTCATCCGGGAGGGCTAATTTTCACTTTCGCTACTAGAGATTAGCAGCGGCATCCGGGAGGGCCAATTTCAAACTGCGAGCCCCACGGCTGGGCAAGCTGGCTGAAACCTCAGAGAAGAACCGCCACGGCGACATGCTCAACCGCTACCTCTACCTACCTCTGTTCTGTTGGCATATGAAATATTGTTCGACAGGCCCGTCTTCTGAGTTGTGTTACTGCTGCTAGCTGGGTTGTATTTTGTGGTCTAGGCTGAATGAAGCTTGTGGAATTACTTATTTCTCTATGTATGAAATATTCTGCAGTTGATGAATACATGCAAAGTTGATATTCTGACCCGTACAATACATACACAATGATACAAGATCAGCCGTCATTCTCGAGCATAGGGAAACCTGCTGCAGACCTGAACGTTTATCTTTTCCAAACTTGTTATAAGCTAAAGCTAGCATGACCACTGGACACAGTAACAAAAAGCTTGCTGCAGCAGATTTCAGGAGGTTAGTTGATCGCAACATCTCGAATCAACTGGAAGCTCGATTCCATTCATCTAGTGAAACATCTTTCACGATTTTGCAAGCCAGCAAAAACACTCCCAAAAGCAGCAATTCACATGACGCAAGACTAACTGTACAGATGCACGGCGCCCACATAACCATTAATACACACACACATCAACAGGTGATAGGGGTACAGTGCAATGGAAGATCAACAATGTGAAACCAAATTGGAGAAGGTTACAAGCAATACGCCAGGAAAGGTTACAACATACGATGGCTGTCATACCTGGTGCTTGGAACCAACACATGCTTCTTCATCTGTCCCGTGACTGCTCTGCTCACTGAGGCCGTGCAGCATTTGCATCCAGTGGGTTGTAGGTGTAGTCACTTGTGTTCAACCCATACTGGAGGGCAGAGAAAAAGTGTGAGTTAGTCCATCAGAACTGATGAAAGATTATCATTTCAGTTAAGGAATGCTGAGCTATCATTTTCTGCAGCATGTGAAAAAAAATCGAACAAAACTTCCAGCTATATCAAATAATCTTAAGGCATCATAGGATTTTCATTGGTTAGTGATAGAGTGGATGTACGTTCCAAAATAGGTAAAGTAACACAAAGAGAATGATGAGAAACAGCAGGCAGCAAGTCACAACAACAATACATATTCACAGCATTTGTCAATCAACTTGCTCCGCATTAGAAGCTGGGGTATTCCTCGCCCCAGAAAATAAGGGCGGGTCAAACAGGGTCCCCCACCCTAGGACTAGGAGGGGGAAAAAGCCATGGTTTTCCAAACAAGTAATGTGTGTTTGCAACTCAATAGCATATGGATTCAGTTTAAGATTCCAGAATGCAGATCAGCAAATATGTTTGTCAAAGCAGCTACTTAATCATCCTTGTGATCGAACAACTTCATCGACCATAGTCCATAGATCAAATCCTATCTGCCCACAAATAAGTAGGAACATGCCCAACCTTGTGAAGTTGAGGATTTAGTTCCAGATGGGATGTACTTGCACTCATGTGTGGTGCAGCGCGCCTTTATATTGTGTTTAAATTGCACATGGAGTTGGATGAACAAAAATGATGTCATTGTAAACAAATATGAGAATTCGACTGCGAAGACAAGCTCAACTTCCGGATCTAGTTGCACTCTACATCCCATGCCACCAATGACTAGTATGGGATGTCACCAATGACTAGTATGGTAGTCGTCTAGTCAATTATGAGGGTGGATAAAGGGAAAATTTTGTAGAGAAAGACTGAAGAAATAAAGACGCAATGAATTTGGTGTGAGCTATCATAGATGCATGAAGTGGAGGTAGCTACTTCATTTGCTTGAGAAAAATAACGGGCAGAATACAAGCATGATTTCTAAACTCCTCATCAGACATCTTGTCAGTTAAAGAACTCTCTGAACTCAATAAGAAACTAGCAAATTAAGCCCCACAACTATTACTATATCGAGCATGTGAGGATCAAAATGTCATGAGCTACAGGTGTAGACAATGGTGTGATTAGTAGATTAGTTTCCTTACATCTACGATTTCATTACAAATGAGTTGGCTGCTTTCCCGATATCTTAAGATTGTTTGGTTGTTCACGAGACAAAATGCGGTTGTTCAGCTCACAGCGTTAGCTCATTCATGTTTAATATAAGCTATGGATGTAATATAGATATGGGTTGTCACCTTCTGTCTCATTCTTGAGCTCCAGAGGTCTGGACGGAAACCTCTGGTATCAACCGTGGTGGGAAGATAAGGTGGAGGAGCTTGGGCAAGGAGGAGTGGTCTCCTTATGACTACAAAGTCTTCATCGCTGTCGTAGCCCGTGGTCCGCGCAGACAGCATGGCTCGTAAAATCATGGCCAGGAACAGTGAGAGTGCCTGTAGGTCGCACGCACATGGTAGAACGATTGGGGATGATAATCAAACGAGGGCATTCAGCTTCAGCACTGATGAGTAGGGTACTAACTAGGAAAGGATGAAAAACAAAAAACCTGCGTGGCGAAGATGGCAAGCGCAGCCCATTTGCACAGGTCGAGGTTATTGTGGATGAAGGAGAGCAGGTTGTGGAGCTCTCCGGTGCGGTCATCTGGCAAGTCCTGAGCATAGACGGAGATGGAGTGAGCAAGCAAGTAGGAAATGAATGAATGAATGAATCAATTAATCTTCTGTAGCAGCTAAACCTGGATCCAGTGCTCGTTGACCGTGAGATGGCCGGCGAGGGCAGCTTCGAGCAGCATCATTGCCATGGCCGGGATGGTGTACTGCAGCAAACAGACGAAGAGTCAGCCACGCATGCTACTCTGAGCATCATCTCATCTAATCTGTATATGAGACGAGATGAGACGCAAGAGGAGTGAGTGGTCCCTCCGTACGAAGCAGAGGCAGCATCCGTTGTTGATCTCAGCCGCCAGGTAGCCCGCCAGGAGCAGGAGGCAGTAGAAGAGGCCCGCCGCCATGACGAGGGATGGAAACCAGAGGCCGGGGAGGAGGTCCTGGAGGTGGAGCTGGTGGTGGCGCGCCCAGCGGGAGAGGATCCACGCGGCGTAGAGGAGGGCGGAGACAGCGGCGAAGGCCTGAAGGAAGGCGAGCAGCTTGAGCAGGAATCCGAGGCAGCACGCAGCCCAGCCCAGGCCTTGTCTGCTGCGGACGCCTTCTCCGCTCCGGCGGCGATCCATCATCATCTCGGCGGCGGTGGCGGCGGATCTGGATTTGGGTTGGGTGCTGGATTTGATTTTGATTTTTCCCTTTTGTTCGCTTCAGAGAAGAGGAGGAACGGAGCACGAGCACGCAAACGAAATGAATGATCGCGTCGTTGACTCAGCTGTCTCAAAATTTTTACATATCAATCATATTAATATTTAAAGAAAAAAAATCGCATTACATAAATAGACTGTAAATCGCGAGATAAATCTAATAAATTTAATTAGATAGTAATTAGATAATAAATTAGTACAGTATTGCTATAATAAATATATATTAATAATAGATTAATTAGACTCGTTAGGTTTGTTTCATGATTTACGAACAAAATCTGCAGTTAATTTTTTAAATAAAAAAATTCATTTCAAAAAGTTTACACAAGATCTAAACGAGACGGGTTTTTGCGAGTGAGAGCAGGCTGCGGCCCGGCCCACACAACTCACTGAGCCCAAGATAGCCCATGAATCCCGTCTTCTTCTTGGATCCTGCAGCCAGTCAAAAGATGGTGCCTGCGCCGCCCAAATCCATCCCATCCATGGCCGGATGCGCCGCACCACCACTGAGGCCCCGCCCTCCTCCCTCTCTCTCTCTCTGTATATATTTATCTCCCATCCCATCCATCTCCCCGCCCTCGATTCATCTCGTCGCATCGTGGATGATGGCGTTGGTGTGCGTGCAGGCGCAGCACGTCGCCGGCCTGCCCGCCGCCGCGGAGGATCGCCAGGTCCTGCTGTGCCTGATCCAACAGCAACAGGTTGCCTCCGTAGCAGCGGCAACGTGCAGGGGGGGCGTGGCCGCCTTCCAGGACCAGGTGCTCCTCCTGGACTGCGCGCCCGTCAGCAGCAGCGTGAGCTCCGCGGTGGCCGTCGCGGTCACGGTCGACGACACTAGAGCTGCGGTCGACGTCAACCTCGCAGAGCAGCTGCGCCGCCCCTCCCCCCGTGTCGTCAGATTCGTGCTCGGCGGCGGCGCAGGCACAAGTACAGCCGGTGCCGTGCTCTGTCTGACTCTGCACCACAGGCTCATGACGCGCCGCCGCTCTGCTGGCGGCTGCACGGCGGCGCTGCTGAGCTGCCTGCAGGTGTCCCTGGCCCCCGCCCCTGGCGGTCCACCAGAAGAGGCCGGCGGCAATGGCATGGACGACGACGACGAGTCTTCCGGGTTCATCACCATCGAGAAGGGTACCATCTCCAGGCGGCGCCCGCCGTCCGACAACCTGGTGACCACCGACGACGAGGGCCCAAGTAGTGTGAAGGAGGAGGACAGCAAGGTGGTGGACGCGTTCCTGGCCATGCTGGAGGGCGATGGCTTGGACCTGGACGCGCTCATCAAGGACGCCGAGGCGGAGCTCGCCGGCCCGCCCGGCCGATGTCCCCGGCCCCACGATAAATCCCAAAGTTGCAGCTAAAAGTAGCTCTCCCAATCCTGCTCTTCTCGCGGCGCCCTCTCTATCTCAGTTTCCCATCTTTCCCTGTGCCGCCGCTCCCACTGCTCCCTACATCGGCGCCACCGCCCCCACACCTTCGCCGCCGCGCCCGGTCCTACCGAAGCCGGATCCACCATGAACGGCCACGGACACCCTTACCAGGACTATTTTTATCATTGTGGGATGGTCTGTATCAGTTTATAATACGAGGGTGCTTAAGGATGCAATGACCAGGTACGGAGACAAATAAATCCAGCTACTTTATGATATGAGGGTGTGCAGTATGTTCTAATGTTCGAATCATCCTCAAGTAAATCCAGCTACTACACTGACACGGGGCGATGGTTCGTTCAATGGATAGTAGAGTTCCTATGTGTAATAATGAGATTTGTGTATTCGATGAACACTGTTTGCAATAAATGAATAATTTGTTTCTTGTTTTAGGCTGCCAGCAGCGCGTCAAGGCAGAGAGAGAGGGTAGCGGCCGGGCAAGACGGGAGAGGGCAGTTGCAGGCAATTGGTCAAAGAGTACTAGGATCTTTACACAATTATATTAAATAATTTTAGTTCCTATAACCAAATAAGATGTGACTTAAGTTTACTCCCTAAATAAACCAAACACAGAGTAAACTTATCTTTTATCACCCGCAGGACACGGATCTAGTAATAATTAGAGTAGAGCAGAGTAGAGTAGAGTATAGCTGTAGCTGTAGAAACCAATGTAAGCAGAGCTTTGACTGCGGAATTAGAATGGCCTCAATCACGTTTTAGGTAGGCACATCTCCCATCACATCTCCATTATTATCGATCGCTTAAGAGCATGTTTGGTTCCATGGGGCTAAACTTTAACCCTTCACTTTTAGCTTAATTTAGCTCTTGGAGAACCAAACAATAGGACTAAAAGTGGAGTGCTAAACTTTAGCTCCCGTTAGCCCCTCCAAGGTGGGTTAAATGAGGCTAAAAGTGATCCCGGATGATCAAAAGACTTTCTCTACCCTTCCCACCTAGAACTTAGATGACATTAATTAGGAGCAACTTTTACACCCCTAGGCTAAACTTCAGCCCTTTATCCAACACAGCGAATGGCCCTTTGTATCCGGCCCTAACACTCACTCCCAGTCCCATGCATGGCATCATCCAAAGAAAATAAAAAAGGGCAAGAACTGGGCTGGGCCGGACTGGATTATTGTGCTCTTCTTTCTTCATGTGCTTTGATTTGCGGCCCACAAATAAACATAGAACTTCCTTCCCTTCCTTATCCAACGCAACACAGGCGGCGCAGCACACCTTATCCACCACCATCATTAATCCATCTGTTCTGCAGGCAAGGCTGCAGCAGCTCCATCATCCTCCTCCTCCTCCTCCTCCTCCTCCTCGGCAGGTACGGTGAGGCCACATGACTTGACAGGATGATGATGGCCTCCTCGCCTGCTGCTTCCTGCTCACCGCCGACGCACCAGCTGCCCTCTTCCTTCTCCTGCTGCTGCCGCCCCCCTTCATCTGTTCTTAGTCTCGTCGTCGTCCTTAGGGGGACCAGGGCCAATAATAATGCTTATGCAGACAAGAAGAAGCGGCGGCGAGGGCATTCGCCACCATCTGCTCTACCCGACCCCCAAGCTGCTGCGGCGGCGATACTTGCCGTGGCCGGGACAGTGGGAGTCGCCGCCACCCTCCTGCTTCGCTCCGGATCCTCGTCCCCCAAGCAGCAGCTGCAGCAGCAAGATGCTGATGATGACGACGACGACGAGGCGGAAGAGTGCTGCCCGGATTGCGGCGGCACGGGCCTGTGCGGTGTCTGCAAAGGGGAGGGCTTCGTCTTCAAGCAGGTCTCCGAGGAGACGGCCAGCAAGGCACGCAAGGCCGCCAAGAACATGGCCACCAGATACACCGCCGGGCTGCCCACCAAGTGGACCTACTGCAACAAGTGCTCCTCCACCCGCTCCTGCACAACCTGCCGAGGCTCCGGCACAATAATAACCACCAAAGCACCTGCAGCCTAGCAAGTAGCAACCAATCGTCCTGCTCATGCCTGCCTGTTTGGATCATGCTGGCAATGGCAATGGCAATGGCATTGGCATTGGCATTGACGACCTAAAAGCTGGGCTCAGGGATTCCCGGTCGTCGGCCTGCTGATGCTAGCTCTTCATGTATGATTACCAGTTACCACAGAGACAAATAAAGCTTGATGATGAGAGATAAAATGATTTAATGGCCGGCATTTTTGGATTTGATATTTCATAGCTTGCCTTTTGAATATGTTTTGATGCATGAATTCCCGACTCAAAACGTACGTGTAATAATATGTACACACTCTCAATAATGCAATCACATTATATTTTTCATAGCTAAAAAGTTATTACCAGCTGTAAAAATCTATTTATTACCCCTTCGATCTAGTAGTCACAAATAAGTGACGTTTCTGCCGGATGCCTTAACGCAATTATTGTATATAATATACTTTTGGTTGAAATTAAGTTACTCTATATATGTCAAGTTTGACTACTATTTGAAAGTGATTGTAGTTTCTTCGATTATTCCTCAAGTAGTGTACGTCTCGCTAAAAGGAACAAGTGAAACAACAAACCAACAGCCAGCATTGATTACTTCTCCCACGAACTGATGATAGCTTCGAAGCTAAGCAATGAACGAACAACGGATGTCCAACTAGTACGTACGTACGTGATTAATTAATTGATCGAGACGAACACTTTATTAATAATTTGGCACTAGCTAGCAGCTTAATTTTTCTATGTAACATGAAATGAAAATAGCTAGCGAGCTAGCGACGCATGATGCAAACCGAGCGTGTGTATATATATATATATATATATGGAAAATCCATTCTATAGCTATTCCCACATGTGTATCTCATGACGTAGGACGTATCTAACCCAACGAAGAGCATGTACGTGAAGTACGTGATCATACTAGAACATGTATGATGGTATATACGTTGGGTATGTGACCATACATATAGTATGTTGACATACTAATTTTTATATACTAGTGCTAAGGTATAATTATAATATATTTTAAAAATATGGGTGCTTTTGAATTTTTTTATATATCCTTTTGAAGTATCTTAGAATTAGTATATTAACGTACAAAAAGTGATAGATGAGTATGCGGACACATGCACAATGGTGTACTGATGATGAGAGTAGCTACACGTGAGTGTAGATAAAACTGTACATATATATATATATATTGATTTGGATAACAATGCCGTAACACAGTCGCGCATCGAAAAAAGGTTGATTGGTCAAGTACACATCATCTGTAACTGCAGTAGTTTAAATATCTTATTAGGCAATTCTAGCTAGATCCATACATGCATATTCATATACACATTAATTTATTTTTGAACATACAAGAAACATTAATAATCAACATGCATGCATCTATCTTGCCATGCATAAAGATGGAACGTCGTCTGATTCGTCACAGTTCCAAATGCCATCCAAATATAATCACCTAATAGCATGTATATTTTTTGTGAGAATATATGCATATACTCCCCCCACTAGCTGTACAGTACTACTAGCTAGTAGCTTTGTACGTATAGTAGATTATTATACTAGTTGTTGCACGCAATCCGATATATGGATCTTACTGTCGTCGACCGATCGAGAGGAACTTTAAGTTATTCGATCCACGGATCGATCAATTAATTAATTAATAAAGATCATATCATGCTTATGCATGTTGATGAAAAAGCAGGGCAGCTAGCTAGCAATTTCCATCGTTGGTTCGGTGGCTAGTCTTTTTCAATTTTCAAAGAGATGCATCCGGTGCGGTGCATGCATGCCCAAATAAATTAAAGCTCCCTCCTTTCATCGTTTGATCCGGTACGCCCAGGATTAAATTATACTTACCTTGTATATATTATTATTATTATTTAAAAAATGCTACCACTGCACCGCATATATATGATGCATGATTGGCTAGATAGGCTATCTCCTGCTCCTGCTCCTGCTCTGCTAGGGTCTCTCGCCCAGGCCGAGCATCGCCGTCCAAGCTGCTAGGTACCAACAACCATCGATCCTCCTCCTCCTCCTCTTTCTTTCTTCTTCTTCTTAATTTATCATCATCACCATCATTGTCGCTAATAATTGTCCAATAAGCGACAGTTCGTTAATCCAATCCACTTGATCGGAAATCTGCCCAACTTACTATATTCCAACTTGTTAGTTATTTCACCTTTTCTAGGTGCATAATTTTTACTGTGCATCTAAATATATGTTATGTCTATGTGCATATATCTAGGAAAGCCAAAACGACTAATGATCTAATGATCTGGAAGGGGGAGTAGTATATTGATAGAGAAGAGAATGTAGCAGTATATTGATAGAGAAGAGAATGTATTTTTATGTGGTGTCCAAAAGTTTAAGTTTCTAAAAGGCTTATAACTACAGTATATTTGAGAAAGGAAAAGATTACATTTAGATCACTTCATTTTTTTTGAGAGATCATAAGACTCGTGTAGAAATGGAATGATTGCCGCTTTCCTCGTAAAAGCCCAGCCCAAGCCCAAACCGAAGAAGGATCGAACAGAGCAGGGGAGACAAAAAGCCCAGCCCAAACCTTAACACACCACCTAGCTCTCCGGAGTCCGGCCGGCTCCCCGTCTCCCTCCGTCGCCGTCGCCGACGAGTCGCCGGCCGCCAATGCAATGGAAGGTCTGAGGCCGAAGAAACCACCAAGGCGGCTAACTACGACATGACCTCATAGATGGCGGCAGCCGGCGCCGGAGGTGAGGCAACCCAAATATACCCGACCTGAATCCTCTTCTCTTCCCCGCCCTTCAGTACAGAGGGTTCTTAGTTCCATTCCTGCACCTTCCTCTAGTTCTCTTCACATCCTAATATGCATGGAGTAATCCATTAATCTACCTCACCTCATCGCTTCAAAATCAACAGACTAGGCATGCCCAGTTTCAGTTCTGCGCTGTTCTCTGCATGCTCTTGCGTTTACTTTTTCTTCTCTGGGGGATCGGATCTGATTTTGACGCATTTTATCACTATCAAAGCCATGAATACGGAGACAGCTAGCACATCTTGCGCACTTTGTTTTATTCCAGCACTTGCAAGCATAATCTCCATCATCTTGCATTGTCTGCAGCCTGCCTCGGCCCCTGCTGAGCCGTATGCATGACGATCCCTGTGCCTCTTCTCGATGATGAGCTTCGAGTCCGAGTTAGTATCTCGCCCCCTGAAACAACCGAGGCTGTTCACAAGGGGTTCTTGCCTGCTCTGCCCAACTCTCAACATTCAGATGCTTCTAAAACAGATTCTGCCTCTAGAGTTGGAGAGCTTATACTACCCAATGGGGATATTTATCGTGGCACGTTACTAGGCAACACGCCACATGGCTCTGGCTGTTATATCTGGTCCGATGGTTGCGTTTACGAGGGTGACTGGAGGGGAGGCCTCAGGCATGGGCAAGGAAAGACGCTATGGCCGACAGGGGCCAGCTACGAGGGTGACTACTCTGGCGGCTACATTTATGGTGAAGGAACATATATTGGGCTAAACAACTCGACTTACAAGGGAGGCTGGAAGTTGAATCTTAAGCATGGCCTTGGTTTACAGACATATCCCAACGGAGACAAATTTGAAGGTTCTTGGATGCAGGGAGAAATAGAAGGACATGGCAGGTATACCTGGGCAAATGGGAACACTTACGTTGGCACGATGAAAAACGGGGTCATGTCAGGCAAAGGAATTTTCACATGGAAGAATGGAGATTCATTTGAAGGCAACTGGTTAGATGGTGTCATGCATGGTCATGGAGTCTATACATGGAAGGACTCTGACTACTATGTAGGAACCTGGACAAGGGGGGTGAAGGATGGAAAAGGCACATTCTATCCGAAATGTCGTGAAATTCTGGTTCCCCATGAGCTATACATGGATGCTTTAAGAAAGAGAGGTGCGCTGCCTGGTGTTGGAATTCAGAATCATGGTTCACATATCCTTCACTCCTCCTCATTCGACATGGCAGATGTGACGGCTAGCGGAAATCAGGACTCTGCAGGTATTTCATCAATTAGAAGCTTGAATTTTGAGAAAACTCGCTCAAAAAATGTATCACTGGAAAGACGGTGGAGTCTTGGAGCGGCTATTGAAAAATTCATTGGTCGTGAAGCACATGAAACTGCAATTCAGAGCTGTGAAAACAAGGCTGATTCCAACTTTCCTATACTGGAGAGGGAATACATGCAAGGTGTTCTTATCAGCGAGGTTGTGGTGGATAGAAGCTTCTCAAATTCATTCAGAAAAGTATCGCGTCGCCAGAAGAAAATGGTGAAGGATATCAAGAAGCCTGGTCAAACAATAATTAAAGGACATAGGAGCTATGATCTAATGCTCAGCCTGCAGCTTGGAATCAGGTAATGCAAGGTTCCTTTTTCACTGAAAATTTGAATATTCTTCGCTGTATTTTGTTGGATATTCGATAATGATTACCCATATGCAAAGTTCTAGCAAGTCATAGATAAGTTACCTACTGTTGTACTTGTTGTATCTACCTTCATTTGCCCAAATAGTTATGAATTTTCGTCTTTGCAGCGTGAACAAAATGTTAAGGATGCCTCTACCTTGCACAAGTTACTATCTGTCATCAAAAGTAACTGTAGAGCATAATTGACAGGTTGGATAATTACCTACTGATGGAGAACTAGGTCTTTCCATCTGATAGTCCTTAGACCCATATATTTTTACTTAAGATTAGCAGCGATGAAGTGGGACTGGGAGGCTTACATATGGAATACCAACTTGATAGCTGATCAGTAGGCTTATAGCTTCAGACATTTTGATTACAAGCTTTAACAAAGCAAGTGCTACGTGATCAGTATTTTTGCGTGCGTGCGTGCGTGTGTGCGCGTGTGTGCGTGTGTGTGTGTGTGGGTTTTGTGTGGCCATTTTGGCCTTTTTTCCTTCTATCTTAATGCAATGATACACAGCTCTCTTGCGTATTCGAGAAAAAAAACAAAGCAAGTGCTACGTGATATAATAGGGTCAATTATCTTGTTCATGTTGCACGACAGAATATAGTGGAAGAACAGTAGATTCTTGTTGTTCTGGAAGTGTAAAGATCTTCATAATAGGATTCTTTATACAAAATTCATAATAGGGAGTAGGAATGATGGTTAAGCATATAATTGATTATAATAAGTGCAACTAAAACACTAATGGAAGCTCCAAGTCTTAGAAAATTTCATTATTATGGACATTCTGCAGTTCTTTTTCTCAACGGTGTAGAAAATGTGGTAGTATGCTCTAATTTATTACTCTATTTCTTATCAACAGGATATTGTCGTGTTGAAATATCCAACTGAATGATTTTGGTCATCACTGAATGTTTGATTGTGATTATACTCAGGTATACAGTTGGAAAGATTACACCAATTCAGAGGCGTGAAGTGCGAGCTTCTGATTATGGTCCCAGAGCAAGTTTCTGGATGAACTTCCCTAAAAATGGATCACGACTTACTCCTTCACATCATGCTGATGATTTTAAATGGAAAGACTACTGCCCAATGGTTTTCAGGTTTGTTGCATGGTGTCCCAATTTTCATTCACCAAGACTATATTTATGATCACTATAAGTTCTTCTATTGTAATCTGTAGAGCCTTCATGTTCTTTTCACTGAAGTTGCTTAGGTTCACAACCTTGACAGAAACTAGACATAGGGTCAAGGGTGTCATGCATATGCAATAGCTTGAAGAGTTTGATGCTCTTTTAAGTCTTATCCTGTAATCTTGTTCCTTTAATGCGCTGGAAACATTATTAAATTATGAACCTTCCACTGCTGTAACTATTTAGTTTTTTTTTGAAAAGAAACAGCAAGGGAAACCCCCACTGTGGTAAATATATTAATAGGAGAAAACAAAATAAAATAAAAAAACTGTACAGAGCCCGAGAAGGGCAACAACAGCACAAGAGTGCCCCCACCGAAGATAAAAACTGAAAGAAAGGCTATACATCAACTATACAGAGTTTACCCAATCTAAGAAAACTTGTTTGTTGGTATCTTTTAGTCTGTGCGCTTGTAGAATAGCTTCTTCTACAAACTGAGATGTCCAGGCTCGTAGAGAAGGCCTTCTTCCTTCAAAAATAAAGTTATTTCTTTGCTCCAGATTCCTCATGCAGCAATGATAAAAATTTCCATGAAGAAGTTGTTGCTGTTTTGCCTTGCATCTTTCATAATATTATAGAAAGGCAAATTAAAATTCCATAGCACTCCGATCTTTTCCCAACAAGCTCTGCTAAAGGGGCAAGTAAAGAAGAGATGCAGGGCAGTTTCTTCCAGATTTTCCCTACAGAGCACACAATTGTAGTTTCCATTTTCAATTTGAAAGTTTCTCCTTCTCAACAGATTTCTTGTGTTAAGTCTATCCATTAGAAGAAGCCATGAAAAAACCTTCAGCTTGTTGCTACACTTAGAGTTCCAGATCCATTGGAATGGTGGGGGAGGTTTGATGTTTTTGTAGGGCAGGTTGTAGAACTTCTTGGATGAGTACCTGTCTGTCCCCCAAACGTAGTGCCATTTGTCCTTTTCGTTCTCTTGAACCTGTAGATTTTGAATCAGGTTCTGAAGTTCCTGATATTCTTGAAATGCTTCAGTGGGCAAAGGAGTGTGAAAATGATCTTCAATTATATTGTTCTGGAGGATTTCAGCCACTGAGATGTTAACTATTTAGTTAGGTCCACAACAATGAGAGATTTTCCTTATTTGGCACCTGATAAGTGACTCTACCTGTGCCTTTTGTGTTTCTGAACATAATAAGATCTACTTGTTTGTGTAGAAATTTGAGGGAGATGTTCAAGATTGATGCAGCGGACTATATGATTTCCATTTGTGGAAGTGATGCACTTAGGGAGTTATCGTCTCCTGGAAAGAGTGGAAGTGTCTTCTTCCTATCACAGGATGATCGATTTATGATCAAGACTCTACGGAAGTCTGAAGTGCAGGTTTCTTATCATTTTAACGATTTTAGAAGCAATGCCTTCCACAAAATTTTCTTATCCCAAAATATACTACCATATCCTATTAAGAATTTTTCGAAAGTATAGATCATGTGGTTTCGGTAAACAGAAGTGGGACCAGGCATAGAGACAATGGTTCCATCTTTTAAACACTAGCAATCGTAAAGAGTTCAATATGTTAAATGAACCAGAGTTTTTAGCTTATCTGGCTTGGTGCTCGACTTGCATGACAAAATATAATATGGCCTTTTTGTTGCTTGTCATACGGAGTTATGTTTTAAACCTTTATGTGTTTCACTTGTTGATTCTTGGATCAAAACAGTTCTAAATTGTCAAAAGTTTCTTGCAGGTTCTTCTACGAATGCTTCCAGAGTATTATTACCATGTCCGTACCTATGAGAACACACTCATAACTAAGTTTTTTGGCCTCCACAGGGTTAAACCGTCCAGCGGTCAAAAGGTTATCACATTACGGACAGCTTGACTTATTGTTTATGCTTCCTTCCTACTTCACGTGATACATAAGATAGAAGTTTAAAGATTTGTGCACACAACTTTCTATAAAAAGAAAAAACTTTGACTATTGCTGTACATGAAGTCTATGAGATTTTAATGAAAAGTGTTTTCATGAAATGATAGTTTTTCCTTTCTTTTGGTTGCTAATATTCCTGATGGAAAGTGAGGCTCAAGGTCATATTTTCGACCATTCCCTGTCTAAAGTTTCATATTTTTCATTTTTTTACAGTTGGAGTGTTGTACATATGATTTTAATTGTAGACATTTATCCTAAAGTAATGCTTGCTGTTGTCGTTTGTGCTTGCAGTTCCATTTTGTAGTGATGGGAAACATGTTTTGCACCGAACTTAGAATTCACAGGAGGTTTGACTTGAAAGGTTCATCCTTAGGCCGTTCAACGGACAAAATTAAAATCGATGAGAACACAACACTGAAAGACTTGGATCTAAATTATTCATTTTATGTCGATCCTTCTTGGCGGGAGACTCTGCTTAAGTAAGCAACTTGTAACCTAGTCATAGATTGCGTCATAAAGGGTAGCTTACGATTTCTTTTGTTGAATTACGACTTTGCACCTGTTATATGAATATTTTTGTGTCATAATTCATTGAAAAAATGTACCTCAAATTAGTTACTATTCTACCAGTAGGTACATCATATCCTTTGTAGCTAGAAATTTCACCATCACAGTGCAGTATTTTGCAAAGTTATTCCATAGATGTTAGCTGAACAGTGTTCCTATCGTTTTTTATCATTTACGACTACCAAATGCTTTTGTAATAAATTTGACACTGGTTGACCCAAAATGTCATTTGATGTACAGTAAGTTTCTCCACTATTGCATATTATATTATAAAGCTGCATGATTATAAATTGTTTCAAGAAAAAGAATCCTACTAGTTGAAAGGAAAAGAAACCAAATCTCTGATTGTTTCGGAGCAGTCATATTTCATTTCTGTATTAGTACTTTTTTTAACAAAAAGGCTGCTATTTCTTTGCATTTTACCTTGAGAATTTTATGCTATTTCTTCAGTATTCATTGGAGTTCGTGCACCTTTGATGTAATCATCTTTTTATCT
This sequence comes from Panicum miliaceum, assembly GCA_032594955.1. Taxonomy (NCBI): domain Eukaryota; kingdom Viridiplantae; phylum Streptophyta; class Magnoliopsida; order Poales; family Poaceae; genus Panicum; species Panicum miliaceum. The sequence goes on from CM064062.1 coordinate 50,603,236, forward strand.
GTAGGCAAATTGAGACTGATAGCAAGTTTCTAAGGAATCATGCAATAATGGATTATAGCTTACTTCTTGGCGTCCATTATCGAGCTCCTCAAAACCTGCGGACACAGGCATCCTTTAATCAGACAATCGTACCAGATAGGCTCACTGTTCTTTGGAAAGAAGGTAACTTAAATATTTTTCTCTTTGAGATGCTTAATCTGTGAGTGAACATACCTTATCTGTGTACTTAGCTATTTTAGTTACCTGCATAGGCATTTAGGTCTTTGGCTTGTCTATCTTGTACATATGCATTTACTCTTTGGCACGTAAATACAAGAACCGTTTTCTTGACATGGTAGAGTGTTATGGAAACCTGTCAAAAATCATTTATTGAACGATCCTATGGTTTGTGACCACTAGATAAATTCTACATTCAGTTGCTTACACTATCTGTCTCCATCACTACTTTTGTACCATCCGATTACCTCTTCATTTCTTCGCTGTCTGAACTTGGTCTTGTGTTGACAACAAGTTCACAATGCCTCTAGTATTCCACAACAACATGATATTGTAAAGCACAGAAACTACTCCAGAGTTTTCCTGGAAGCACTAGTGTTGACTGTTGATTCCATGCAGCACAATAAAACATTTGGACATGCACAGTAGCTTATCCATCTTATAGCTACAGAAACATCAAACACGGTTGCATAGGAAGGGCCCGTTATCACTAGGCTCCTCCCAGAACTTGCAAGTTAGTGTGCTCGACAATGAGAAACCTTTTGCCACCATTTTCTTCATTTGCTTTGAAGTTTCAAATTCTTCTAATATCAAGTCCAGTCAACATTATAACCCATGTTATCGATGTAAACAGTCCAATCTGCATAACTTTGCTTTGAGATGTAATTAATATTATGCTCCCTCCAATTTTTTTTCTTATTTTGCAACAGGCTTTTCCTTCTAATGTTTCATTTGCTTATCGTTGACATTCTGAGGCGATGCAGGTGCTCTGGGGGAGGACGCTATGGATTGTTCTGAAGGATTGGTTTTGGTTCAGCGAGCTAGTGACCAAAATGATGTCGTTATTGGTCCTCATATAAGGGGAGCCCGTCTTCGATCAAGTGCAAGTTTTGAAGAAGTAGATCTCTTGCTTCCAGGCACCGCAAGGTAAGTTCTCCTACCGTTATGTGCCGGTTCACAAGGATTATTGTATATTAATATATTATATACCATCACAGTGTAAGGCTGACAAGAAACTATTCACTTCATTAGGCTCCAGATCCAGCTAGGGGTTAACATGCCTGCAAGAGCAGAACAGACCACTAAAGAAGATGACAGCGACTCATTTGGTCAGGTGTATGATGCGGTGCTCTACCTGGGAATAATTGATATATTGCAAGAGTACAACTTAAGGAAGAAGATTGAGCATACTTACAAGTCCATCCAATATAACTCATTGTCAATATCTGTCGTGGAGCCCAATGTCTACTCAGAGCGCTTCCTGAATTTCATTCGGGCGATATTTCCTGAAAGCTCATAAGATCCAGTAATTTCTATTCTTCACGAGCAAAATGCAAGAAGATTTATTCAGCACTTACTGTGGCTATCTGCAATTTTTTTTGCCAACATCCCTCTTCACTTTCTTCTCTTCCTTGACTCAAGCGTTCACCCTGGGATTGGTTCCCAGCATTCGCATTGGGCTATCTGATCAAGGCAAGTTTCGAAGCATCTTCTAGAATTTGATGCTAATTTTCTCGTCTTCAGATATTTATGTGAGACAAGGATAGACATTTAACATGAATTGCCTGGATTCCTGACTGCAGGAAGCAGCCTGATTTCTCATTCAACACTGACGGACCTCAGCGATTTATTGGATTATTAGTGGAAAACGTGTCTTAAATTCCACTCGTCACAATACTATATGTACGTGTAATATGGTGGAAATATTTTGCACAAATTGTATAAAGCATAGGAATGACGCGAAGGGCTAAGGAATCCGTAAAGTATTCTCCCTCTTGGTAAATTTAGCTTGAAGATTTGGAAATAATATTACAGTTGATTCCTGTAACACAATAAACTATCATAGGCTCCTTGTGCTATTGTTCTCCTTTTTGTTTTTTTATCTGAGCCCAAATGTTGCATGACCATGGTAGATGACAGCATTCTCTTTTGTGGAATTTTGATGCACTTTTTGGTGGAAGTAGCTGCTGCCATGGGACCTGTTAATAACCACACACAAGTATCTGGCGTTAATTTCAACTGATGTGCATTTCAGCGGATCTCAAAAGCACAAAATACAAGCCACACAACTGGTTTGGTATCGGTCACAATTATGCTGACGACTCTTTGAACAATAACCTGCACGACCTCAAGGAATTTGTACAAATTAAAGACGCACAAGGTGGACATCTGTTGGAAAAACAATACTCTCTCCACCTTATCGAAAAATCTTTTGTTACAAGACTTTAACTCCAAATCACCCTATTAATGTCATTTTTGTGATACAAATTTTACTCATAAGTACATAATTTGAATACGAATATAATGACACCAATTTATATTACAAAAGTTAAATACTAATGATCAATAACTTATCATAATGAAACAAATACACTTTACATTCTTGGACACAGACTGACCGCACTACATTGCATCCACAAAGACGATCTATAGCGACAGAGGCAGACAAACAAAGAGGAATCACATGTTCACGCTGTACGTTGAATTTGAGACCTCCCCAATCCACCCCACTCCTAACAGCCTAGTATCACACAGCTAACTCCTATCACAACTCAAAAAGACATCAGCAGATACAACAGTCACCTCCAGTGAAACTCCCGACCCACAGTTGCCATCTCAAACAAACACCAACTCAACACAAGCAGAACGGTCTTTGCTGCTTTGCCACCCAATAAGTTGCCTGAAATTCACTCAGCTTTGGCTTTGCCTTTGCTGCTCGTCCCTGGTAGGTATCTTACACAATCTCCGTCTTTGCCTTGACAACAGATCATCACCATGCTCATAGGTTCAGGGTGCCCTTCCTATCCACACCAATCCCAGAAGCACGCACACAAAAAGATGTGTTTCTTAGCAGCATTCCTGTTCTGGTTGGGGGACCAGCTTGTGCAGGTTTGATGTGCCCTGAAACACAGTTGTTCGTCCACCCTTGAGGTATTCGCGCAGCTGCAAAACACAATAAAATTTACATAAGTGCAACCTCAAGCAAATCCTTCGGTCTCACACACGCTTGCAAGTTGGACCTAGGAACATATACAAACCTCATCCTGGCTTATCTTTGTGAACCCAAACCGCTCTGTCCAGATAGACTCCGCTTCCTCTGCAGCTGGTAGCACAAAATGTTTCACCTCCAAATATGCCAAAAGTCGTTCTATGCAGGCAAAAAGCGCTTGGAAATACCCCTGCTCAGTTCACAGAAGAAAAGAAAGATCAATGCTAGAGTACATCAGGTCTTGTCTCAACAACGACAAACAACTTTGTAACAAGGAAAGCCCCAATTCTGCATTTAAACTCAATCCAACTACTAAAACTTGTTCCGAAGATCTAAAACATCCTGTATCACCAAAACCATCTTTCAAAGGCTATAGCACACCTACTGCAGTTAGACCATTCTTGCTGTCCCTTATCCACAGGGGGGCATTGGAGCAACTATGCATTGCAGGCTTGCAGCAATACATGATCTATGGAGCTGGTTTATTTCAGACTCCATATGCTCAAAATATTCACTCTTTATGTTCCAATTAAAACTTGAATTATAATACCATCCAATGCTTTACGAACTTACCAAGCCTTGGCTATCCCGACTTGTAGCAACCAACGGCAGCTCAGCAATTTCACTACCCATGATGCGGAAAAGACCGGCAGAAACTACAGTGTTGCTGCATCAACAAAATTAATTAGAGTAGCTTAACTCTTGAGACAATTGATTGACAATGTCATTTCATTTTCTGCAGGAAACAATCTAAGACAAAAATTTACCGCACAGTTAACACAGCACAATACATTCCTGTGTAATCTTGATCCCTTGCGCTCCTCCTGGAAACAAGCATATATTATTTCCACAATTTTGATTTGCGTGTGATACAAGTAAACGAGGTAGACACTAGACCGTACCCATAAACCATGGCTGGAATGAGGTCCCGTCCAGTTGTTATCTGGATAATGGGATCAAATGTTTCCTGCAGAAATGGAAATAGTATGAAGTGAATCCCAGGTTTTGAATAAACAAAAACTTCTTTATGTCTGCTAAGCAGAATCTGCAATCATTTCCCCTACTGTAAGTCGAGCCTGAACTTGAATAATGTCAGTTAGTGAAGTGAAGATGCTTTTATTCTGTCAATTTTTTTTCTTGTTGATTTATAGCTTAACCATCAGGTTTGCAAGGTTATACATGAAATGGGGAGCATGTAAAGCAAGATATCCACTATATTCACCTCCATTATCAGAAAATACACTCCATACAAACCTGCATAAGGATACTTTGTTTTCTTAACACACTATACATTTGCAACATCCTGGTCATAAGTAATTGCAAATTCTACCAAGTGTTAACAATCAATAGGCACCTGTCATAAAAAAATTAATATCCAGTATGAAGTGACAGAAACTCACATGAAAAATTGCAACTGCTTTGGAAAGCACCAATTTGCTGTCTTCTGAACTCTTATCCTTCAAAATTCTCCATCTAACATCAAGGTCAACATCCGCATCTAAACCTTTCTCTTCTCGCTTCTTCTTAATAACATCTAGATCCATGGTATGGACAGGTTCGCCTCCACGGTTAAGTAAGTCTTGCAGTGTCCGGTTAATCCTCACACAGTCGGTGGAACAATACCATTCCCCTTCAGGCAATGCCTGCATTAGTTAATTATTAATATGGTGCTAAGTTTCTGCTACAAACTCTTCCAGATGTCTCAGGTTAGAAAAATCACCGTCAGATCAGCCATGTTATGTTCCTTGAGGCAACCAACGTGATATTCTCTACCGCACTGGTCAAAACAGACATGAATGACTTACTGTTACAAATTACCACTGCTGCCTTATATAAAGCACAAGACAGAAACAGCAGGATAACACTCTGTATATAGATCATGGAAGGATACTAGTATCAGCATTCACAGAGGTAAACCATGGTCTATAACCATATATGATTGGTAAACGTACTTGGTCACAAAGCAGCACAGTCCGGGTACTGAATTTCTTTTTGCTGAAATCATGGAGCCTGCCAAAATAATTCAAACAGACAATGTCCATGGATTATATATAGATATGTATATGAAAAAAAGACACTTCAGAAACTTGGGTTTGTATTCAACTGCACTATTCAGACACAACATGTGCTCCTAGTACACGTATATCTATCCGGCACCTCTCAATGATTGTGCTGCACAGGTTTTTACAAATGAAAGCATATATAAAAAACAAAACTGCATACTAAATCCTGGAGCAGATGTTATGGCACTTATGGCTCTGAAGAAATGTTATAGCACTCGGCAAAGTTGCCATTAAACGAAAACAATCTGTAACTTTCTTTCTTGTAAAACGTACTTCTCTCAGTCGACTGGTTAGAGCGTTGAACTTTGGGAGTTGTTGGGAGTCTCCCCCTGTGGTCGAGTCCTCTTTTTTTTTTCTTTTTACTTTCACAAACCCATAACAAGCACAGAAACTAGAAATTATGAACTAATGCTAACACAGAATTAACTAGGGTAGATAAAGCTTAAAGAAAAATAACAAAATTAACATCTATGCAAAAGTAATCAGCGAGTTGGTAAGGGTTAAAGATATTAAGCATTCAGATATTGATCTCCCTTAGCTCAACCAGTATATAAAGCAAATACCAGTACTTGATAAGAGGCAAATTTCCTCTGTTGGCCTAGGAAATGTTTGAGGGAAGTCTGGAAGCACATATAGCTTATGAAAGCATAAAAGAAAAGCAAGCCCAAGTGAATATACAAGCACCATGACCATTGGCGAACACTTACTTGCACAGTGCACAACCGCCAAATCCAGTATCGAGTGATGTAGCAATGCGTATAGACCGTGTGAATATTTCTTCCAAGGGGTCAGCTCCTTCAATCCTCCCAGCAGCTATTGCATTGTTGTTATATGCCAAACAACTTTCCCTCTGTTGTCTATTCTCACAATATCGGCAACACCAAGTTCCCTTCGGGGTAGCAAACAAGCCAACACATTCTGCAATAGATGGATAGGGAGGAAATACATCATAACAGTAATGAGAATCAACCAATGCAGCTCTTTTCAAAAGGGTTCACTAAAAGGTATATATGAAACATAATTCTTGATTTCACCAGATGTTAGAAATAAGAACCGCAAGATGGCAGTAAGAAACAGTTGAACATGAGTGAAAAAATGCAGCATTGTAATTCAAAGAAAAAGATTATACAACAGGAATCCCCGTGTAGACTACAAATCGAGCATAGTGTTACAACATAATTTAGGTAGATTTTGGAAGGTCTGACACCTGGATTTCAAGCATCAGTAAAATATCTGTAGACAGTAAATTTAGCCTTCCACTAGAAAACATATATTTCGACATACCATATCGTAACGAAAGAGTTAAATGTAGCTTAATTGAGCAGTAAGCAAACATGAAGCATCTCATACAAGCTATGGCTATGCATAATGTCATTACCTCTGTGAAAAGCTCTTGGACAGGTATCACAAAGGAGAAGCTGACCACCATCTGAACAAATGCTGCACAAGTCATCACTTTGTCTGTTTGACATCTTTTGACCTTTTGAGAGTGAAATTGACAGCTCATGCAGTGAAACACCATTCGACATATATATGTTGTGGTACCTACAATAGTATTTGTGGAAGGGATTAGAGTTTGAGTTGTATTATTACAAAAATAAACTGCACGAATATACTCACGGTTTGCGTCGAGCAGCTCGACCAGCATGAGCTTCAAATTGTGAAGGACTAACCTGTCCATTGAATTAAATGAATTCAAGAATTAGACTGGGCTTGATTATCAGTTGAGTTGTTAAGTGCCATTAAATTTCAACATGTATCTAATGAAAGGGGCTACAACTTACCACTGTGTTGCAGCAATGACAATAGATCCCAAGTTCCTTTATATATCCATCTAGTAACCTCTAGAAAGTTGTCGCTACAAGTGTTAATAACAAAATAACATTTGCACTGGCTGAAAACAGTAAGTTGCGAGACGAAAAATAAGAAAATGACCTTTCCACCAACATAGTAGCCGACATCAGTACCCTCTGGTAAAACACCACTCATGAAAACCACCTTATGCAACCCCTTATCCCTATTTTTTTGTCATAAAATAGCAAATTGGGGATTATGAGGTGTGAATAACTCAAGGAAAAGGATGCTTATCATAATTGACAATACCTACTTTCTTGTAAGCCTTCCTACACTCACAGACTTTGCTCCTGGGGATGTACTTTTATAACCCTTGGCAGATGAAGTCGAACCACGTGCAATTTTTAGTGACCTAAATGAAAGTAGGGCAACAGCCAATATGATTTGGAACCCCATGCAAATACTTTTGATGTGACAAAAAAAAAATGGAATGGCCACATCTATTACAAAGATTACCTGGTACTATTCTTAGCTCCCTTGGATTCAAGACATGAATCACAAAACAAAGCAAATTTCCCACTGCGGAGTGTGCTGAATGAACCTGAAAGATTAGATATTGATCAATATTTGAGAAATTAACAAAACCGAGCTAGGTGAGTTAGGTATGGATGAGAGGAGAAACCACCCACTTTTGCAGGTTTGGCATCTGAATGTTCTCTTCTGAGGTGCTGGGCCTATCGCCTTCTGTATTGCTGACTCCAACATGTCTAAGGTAGCATCTGCGCATGCCCTCAACACATCATGCAGATTATTTCCATTTTCCAGGAAAATGTAGTCGGATGGGTGCTTTTTGGTACTGCCAGCATGCACCTCGAAATAGTAAGGTGAAACGACCTGCAATTCAAAGGCACATTGGTTCAACCCGCAAAAGTTTTTTTTTTTGACCAAATTAACTCTTCAATTTTTTGACCAAATGCGTGGTGAGCACAAAGCGAACTATTCTTTAACCCTCAAAAGTTGGGATAGAAAGGTGGTGATTTTAGAGAAGAGGAGAGAAAACTCACCTTTCGGCCTTTGCACGAAGAGCAAGCGCACAATATGCCGGCACGCTTGATAACTCCCCGGAGTACTGCCCGCTGAAATAAGACCAGAAACAGATCCCTGGTCAAAATTACAGCAACCACGAAACTATATAACCACAAAAAGGTTCAGCATTGGGTGGGTAAATAGAGAGAGGAGAGCATATACCTTGCCTTTCCTCATGATGTACTTGACGGGCTGGCCTTCGAGCAGGCCGGTGGCGAGAAGCTCCCTGAGGTTGGTGGGGATCGTGTTTGTATTCCGCTTGTTGCTGCTGATACTTGTGGTAGTGTTGGGGGGTGGCGAGGAGGCATTGCTGGCGGTGGTGGTACCTGAGAGGTCGTCGTCGTTGCTGTCCTTATCCTTGATTAAGAGTGATCTAGTGAAGCGCCGGAGCGCTGGACCGGGCCTGTCGTCCTCCTCTTCCTCCGGCGGTTCAGGCTTGGGCTTGAGTGGAGTGGCATTGTGAGGAGGAGCGGCGGTAGGAGAGGGAGGTTTGTGGTGGAGCATGGAGCGCGTGATCCGCCTAGGCGGCGACTCCGGCGGGATGATGATGATGTTGGTGTGGCGTGCGGGATCCGCTTCGGCCTCGGGCTGCGGCTGTGGGGGTGGAGTGGAAAGCGGCGGCTGAGTGCTGGTGGGCTCAGCAGCCATCAAGGCGAGCACGGGGCCGGTGGCGTCGTCCCCTTGGCCTTGGGGAGGAGGGGAAGGATCTGGAGGGCGCCGGCGCTTGGCCTTGGAGAAGTTGGGGTCGGGAGCGGGCGATGAGGTGAGGTTGCGGGACGAGCGGCGGGTGCGGCCGAGGGGCGCGGAGGAAGACGAGAGGGCGGCCTGGGAGGCGATGGCGAAGGCGAATTCGCGCTTGAGGCCGGCGCGGACGCCGGAGCGCAGCACGAAGGAATTGGCGGCGGCGTCCGGCTCGTCCTCCATGGTGGATCCCTCCGCCGTCGTCATCCTCAACTCATTCGGCAAGAACCGGATTGGATCGAGAGAGCATGGCAGCAGCTAGCTGCCTGGAATCCAATCCTATCCCCCCCTATGAGAAGCGGATTTGCTCCGATCGATCCACTCACCTCTCTCTCTCTCTCTCTCTCTCTCTCTCTCTCTCTCTCTGTGCAACTGCAACGGGAGGGATGGGGAGGAACTCCACACGGAGGAGAGGTCGTCAGAATTGGAATTGGGATTGGGATTGGGATTTGGTCGAGACAGAGAAGAGGGAGCTGCTCTAGCTGCTAATCTCTACTGGCTGCTACAGTGATTGACAGGCTTGCTCGTGCTCACCATTGCCCATGGAATTTACGTCTTGGTCCTTCTTCGCAATAGAATTTATGTTCAGATCTCCAGGAGAAAGCCTAGCCAAGGGATATGTTAGAAAATAAAAATAAAAAGGCACGTGAGGTTGAAAGCTTGTCTGGTAAACTGACGGGTCGAGGGACCCGTCTCCCGCTGATATTCATAATGGCTATACAGCATCCGGAACGAACGTCCAAGGCCGTCTAGCCGGATCCCGACGGATCGGCCGATCAAAAAAAATATGGCTCGCGTCCCCGACCTAGGAAATGATCGGAGACTGACTCCGTACCACGACTTCGATTGAGGTCCCCTGACCAGACTCCGCCTTATACGTGTCACTTTCCCCGAATGACGAGGTCGGGGCCGGTCGGACTTCGCACACTAATCATCCTTGCTAGATGCTGAGGATAAGGATAGACACGTCGGAGTCAACTTATCGTACAGACCAACCACTCTCTCTACAGAGGTTATAGTCTCCTCTGTTGCCACAATGAGGGGACAATATTCCACCTGCCCGTCCTTGCGAAAGGATGGAACGTAACGTTATCACGACGCGGTGGGCTCGTAGCGAAGTGACGAGGCGTAATGCCAGGGACGGAGTGTGACTACCGTACCATACTTATCGCCGCACGCTCGCCCCCGACCGACGGAGCATGACGCATAGGGACAAGATAAGATGGCCACCCCACAACGCAGGACTTAGATGGTGGTCATTAGAAGACCGTGACTGACAAAGTTGGCAGTGAAAGAGCTGGCGACTCCGACCGGCGACGTGAGGAACACTCTCACTTTCTACCTCACTCTTTCTACCTTTGGTTCCCCTGTAATGAAGACCCTTTTTAACTATAAAAGGGAGGATCATCCGCTAGGAAAGGCACCTTGACTGATCTTGATCATACCACATCATCCACTCGCAAACTTGTAACTCCTAATTTTCACGAGCATCTGGACTCAAGCAATACATCCGATCGATCCCTGACTGGACGTAGGGCACATTTACCTGAATTAGTATAAATCTTGAGTCATTGTGTGCTAGACCACCCCCGATCACGATGTACGATACACGCTTCGAGTAGCCGGCTATTTTTGAAACCGACGCAAACACATATAAACCCTTTAGATTAGATGGACTCCAGCTAAACTCTAAGCTCTTTAGATTAGAGGGAGTCCAGCTATTAGCCTAATCTTTTAGAGGCGGCAAGCCCTTTAACGATCAAGGGACAAGGGAGTAAAATTTTTTACAACAATGGATCAATCAAATCTGAACTTTTGGTCACAGGATAAATGCAACCAACAACATCAAAACATCAAAAGAACTCAGTATCTCTTAGGTTCTCGATAACAATTAATTAAAATCAGAATATATATATATATATATATTATTGTACGATAAGATGTATTATAAAAGGAATTGAAAGATTCCCCTAGTAAGAAAGAGATCTTATATTAACACATATAGCGAGCAGTGAATATAAGATGTTGGCCGTGGGAACATAGCCTATATAATCCATATGAAAAAAAAACTTATTATGATTACAGTAACTCTTTGGTCTTTTTTTCTTCCCGGTTGAAAGTCAGCGTTGACAAAGAGCACGAACAGGTGAATAAAACAAGAATAAAGTCAGCGTCTGTGACGGTGAGGAGGGTACACGAGAGTCACTGTGGAGCGAGTGGGCCGCAGCAACCCGACCCGACCCGACCCCAACCCAACCCAAGCGAGTCAGCAGAGTCAACAACCCACCACCCCAACCGGGAGAAAGGTCAGGTCGGTCTCCCATTCCCACCCGTGCGATTCCCCTCCGCCATCTCCCAGCTCGCCGTCGTCCGGCCCCATCCCCTTCCCGTGCCACCGAGGTGAAGGTGGGCTCGCTCAGGTCTCAGGTGCTAGATGGCCGCCGCGGCGGTCCTGGCGCTGCTGATGGTGTCGGCGCTGGCGGGGGCCGCGGCCGGCGGTGACATCGTCCACCACGACGACGAGGCACCCAAGATCCCCGGATGCAACAACGACTTCATCCTGGTAACAAGCTGAAAGCAGCTGCCCACTTCAGTTTAGCTTTCCATTTAGGCCCCGAATCGAATCCCCAAATGAAGGAACCATACTGTACCACCATACTGAAATAGCATTGCTTATAGTTAGTTAGTAGTACTTCTATTAGGAAATACTAGAGATCACCGCCTGCCTTTTTCATCACCTCTTATATATCTCCCGTGCTATTCTTGTAAGGTAAAAGTGCAAAGCTGGGTCAACGGCAAAGAGGGTGATGAATTTGTTGGAGTTGGTGCTCGCTTTGGTCCCAAAATTGTCTCCAAGGAGAAGCACGCAAACCGAACTAAACTCACGCTGGCAGACCCTATTGAGTGCTGCTCTCCTCCAAAAGACAAGGTTTATCTTCTGCAACTTCAAGTCGCAGTTATTATTTGTCCATATTTCAAACCCAACTTCTGTGCTCCAGTGGTTAAATGCTCCATTTTTGTTCTAGGTTTCTGGAGATATTCTTTTAGTTCAAAGGGGCAAGTGCAAATTCACAAAGAAAGCAAAGTTTGCTGAAGCTGCCGGTGCTTCTGCCATAGTAATCATAAACCATGTCCACGGTGCGTTGTTTCCCCATTTATGACTTGTAAAATTTTACATACGAACCTAGCGAACAACACATTCTATTACATTGTTAGGATATTAAAATGGACACGTGTATCACTACTCGAGGAATGTTTTGTTTCACTTATTCTATCACGCATTTACCCTGCAGAACTGTACAAGATGGTCTGTGAAAAGAATGAGACAGATCTTGACATACATATACCTGCAGTTCTTCTACCAAAAGACGCAGGTTCTGCTTTACACACACTTCTTACAAGCGGTAACGCAGGTAAACTGTTAGCTCGCATGGTCGTCAACATTTCCATTTTCATATGGAACATAAGGGTGTGGTGTTAGCTATTGTTATCTAGACTTTCTTGCAGCTTTATGTGGACTTGCATTTTGGTTATCTGTTCTATCTGAAATAGCTTACTGAGTACTGATGTGTCCTTGTCTCTTCCTTAGTTTCTGTGCAGCTGTACTCTCCAGACCGTCCTGTAGTTGACACTGCAGAGGTATTTCTATGGCTTATGGCTGTCGGTACAGTCCTCGGTGCTTCATACTGGTCTGCATGGAGTGCTAGAGAAGCAGTTATTGAACAAGAGAAGCTCCTGAAGGTTTTGACCTCCATGCCATGACACTTGCTCCAATATAGCATCAGCTTAAAGTGATGTACTGACAAATGCACTTATTGTTATTTGTAAGGATGGCCATGAAGGCCTACTGAATGTTGAGGCTGGAGGTTCTAGTGGCATGGTAGATATCAATGTGGTATCAGCGGTAATGTTTGTGGTGGTTGCGTCATGCTTCTTAATAATGCTCTACAAACTCATGTCTTACTGGTTTGTGGAGCTACTGGTGGTAATCTTCTGCATTGGCGGTGTAGAGGTGCAATTCTATCTCACTATCGATCACCTTTCAGAAACATAATTACGAATTGCAAGTTTTAATCATATTAGCTGCTCTTACATTCTATTTCATGGTACAAGTACCTTGAAATGACCTAACATGATGGTGTGCTGTTAGTTCACTGATCCTACGCTGTTCTCCAGTTGATTGCTACACAGACTGTTGTAGTTAGTCCTTTGCTGCTTTTCCTTTCTTGAACTACAGCCTTTGTTTATGCAGGGTTTGCAAACATGCTTGGTTGCTCTGTTATCAAGGTACAATGGATTCTGTTTGAATCAAGCATTATGTTCAAGAACCTCTTGTACAAACCTGAGTTTTTTCCCTAAGAATTACTTATATTGACTGAATTGTGGAACCTTTCAGATGGTTCAAGCCTGCTGCAGAATCTTTTGTGAAAGTACCATTCATTGGAGCTGTTTCACATCTTACTCTGGCAGTTTGTCCATTTTGCATTGCATTTGCTGTTCTATGGGCTGTTTTCCGCCAACTTCCGTATGCTTGGATTGGGCAAGATATTCTTGTGAGTATCCCTGCCTGCAGCATTCGATAGTTCTGTTGCTAATGTCAACTGATTCCAAACTATGTACTTATCAGGGTATCACACTGATAGTTACTGTCATCCAAATTGTCAGAGTACCCAACCTCAAGGTAATCAAATAGCTCTTGATTTCTTTTTACTTTCTGCTTGATGTTGACCTTTGCCAAGGGTTTTCTTGGTAACTGTTGAGGAATCTGTTTTGTTTACCTTCTGGCCATGATCAGGTGGGTTCAGTTCTTCTCAGCTGTGCCTTCCTGTATGACATCTTCTGGGTGTTCGTCTCCAAGAGGTGGTTCCATGAGAGTGTGATGATTGTGGTAAGTATTGTGAAAGGGTGTTCTAATGTTTAACAGTGATAGTGTCCTGACTTTGTGGTTGTACATGCCGGAATCTTCTGATAGGTTGCACGTGGTGATAAGACTGACGAGGATGGTGTGCCCATGTTGCTAAAAATTCCACGAATGTTTGATCCTTGGGGTGGATACAGCATTATTGGCTTTGGTGATATCCTTCTTCCTGGGCTGGTAGTTGCTTTTGCACTACGGTAAGTCTAGTCTGCAAAGCAGATGTGTCTTTTCTTTGAATTCAAGCGGTGAATTTTGTTTGAATTGTTTGTTGTTCAGATACGATTTTGTTGCAAAGAAGAGCCTTCAGTCTGGTTATTTTTTGTGGTCAATGGTGGCCTATGGTTCCGGTAAGTTTGTGTCCATGCAGCGGGGAGAAGATTGAACCATGATTTCGTTTTTTTTGTGGACTAATTGGCTATTTCTTCTGTGGCCACGTGGTCAGGACTTCTAATCACATATGTTGCGCTGAACCTGATGGATGGGCATGGCCAACCTGCCCTTCTGTACATTGTGCCCTTCACACTCGGTAATGAAGATGGCTTGAGACTATGCAGTGGATGCATATCTATGGAGATTATGAATGACCAAGCAGGGACCATTGCATTGCATGATGCAAATGTGTGTGTTTTGTTTGTGCAGGAACGTTGATCACGCTCGGGTGGAAGAGAGGAGAGCTGCAGAACCTGTGGACGAGGGGGGAGCCAGAGAGAGTGTGCACGCATATGCATATGCCGCTGCTGCCCGTGACCCCAAACTAACAAGTGCGTGGGGTAGGCACTTGGACCAGAATGCACGCTGCGTCGGCGTCCTGCTAATACGGTAACTAGTAGTAATTAAATATATTGCCCAGCAATATGGTCGCGTAAGTTGTATTTGATCGAGACACTTTACTGATGTACGTATATGTATGTATACTTGCTTGTGTGTGATGGACAAAAAATCACTTTTCCGATGTGTTCCATCTTGTCAAGTCAAATGTAGCTAGGAATGGAATCAATCAGTGTAATGTTGTGTTCGAGAAAAAATCAGTGTAGTGTTACTAACTACTGCTGCTGCTGCTGCTAGTGTAGCAATTGAAAGGATCAATTCAGATCCTTCGATCTTGCATTATCATTAAGAGTCTGCAGCTAGCAGGCAGTACTGACTGATTGATTGATGCCTGCATGGCTGCAAGTTGTACATGTATAAGTAATAGGACAAGCAAAAAGGAAAAATAAAAGAAATCCCAAAGATTACATTAATTGGAGTGTGAATCAGCAGCAGCCATATCGATCGATATATGATATATATGATGATGAAGCTATATATAGCTAGCTAATCAATTGAAGTGGTGGTGCATGCGCTTTGCCGGGGATGTCACCTCCTGCTCCGTCGACGGCGCCGGCAGCAGGTTGAGGTCCAGCTCCAGGTTGACGTGGTGGTTGCCTCCTGCGCTCCTCTCCTGCAGCAGCAGCAGCAGCCGCCCATTACTATTGCTACTGTCGTCGGCGGTGACCACACTCTCCGGCGGCACCGCCGCGCTCATGGTGAGCGGCCGGTGGCGCCTCATGTGCCCGCCAAGCGCCTGCCCGGACGCGAACGTCGCGCCGCATGCCGAGCACTCGTGCGCCGCCGGCCTCCCCGCCGCTGCTGTGCGCAGGCTAAGCGTCGTTGTGACAGCAGCGGCGGTGGCCTCCTGCTCCGGCCGCCGCGGCTGCTTCTTCTTGTCGTTGTTGTGGCTGGTGCGGTGGCCGCCGAGGGCCTGGAAGGAGGGGAAGCACTTGTTGCACGTCTTGCACTCGTACGACGACGACGACACGCCGGCGCACCTGCGGCTCGTGCTCCTGGGCGTCTCGGGTGCCGGCATTATTATTGGTGGCTGTGGCTCCACGACCACGGCGGGGCCCTGGGCGAGGAGGATGAGGCACTTGGCCATGTCCGCCTCCTCGTCTTCCTCCTCTTGCTGTGTGGTGGTGCTGCCGCTGCGGGAGGACGACGAAGCGAGCGACGGCAAGGACGAGCAATGGCGACGTCGCTTGTTGGTGCGGTGCTTCACCAGCCTGGGGTCGCCGCCGGAGACGATGAGCGGCTGCCTCCTCCCATCCTCCTCCTCAAGCATCTGTCCTGTGGCAAATTAAGGTAGGAGAGAGAGAGGGGGAGGCGGTCGACTATCTAGCTAGTTTGTAGGGACCAGGCCATCAACGACTTCCCTGCTGCATGCACGCATACTCCATATAGCACTCTAATGAATAAATAGGAACGTCAATTTCTTCCTCTCTTTTTATAGCAAGCAAGCAAACAAAACATTTCTTCTATGTTTTGATGAGCTCTATCTGTTACATACGTTGTTCGTACATTCATTTCGTTGGATCAATGCAAGCTACTTGTTTGTACCTAAGCTTAGCTTGTGACTATATATATGAAAAATCCTTTCTACACTCGTTTGTAGTTACTCCCACACGTGTATCTTATGATGTAGGATATATATATATATATATATTATATATATATATATATATATGTATGTATTGGTAACATTGCTTGGGTTTGAACTAGAAATGCATAGGCTTTGATTACAATTTTGTACAATTTACCATGCTAAGCTTTAAAAGTGTAGTAAATTTTGAATTAGGATAAATCTAATAATAAGTCCATGTACCTACTACTCATGTTTTTTTCTTGAGACAGTACCTACTACTCATGTAGCTAGTGTTGCGCATTAGCAAAATAAACCGCTCGCTAGAACGAAGGTGACCTCTGCATGGATATATATATAATTAAGATTATTGGGTGGTAGATAATGAAATCAATATGCAGGGGATGGATTCGATGAGCTTTTCTCAATTATTAGAGAACAAATGCTTTCAGTCAAATGTTTTTTAAGGAACAAATGCATGCATGTGGTGTTAGTTGATTTAACACAAGTACATTAATTAATTAATTAGAGTATATCAGTTATTCCATCACTAGGATAATATAAAATGATGCGGGCCGGGTGTTGACATATATGGGATATTAATTCTGGTTCCATTAAATAATTTTGAGAATTGCAACATGCATGCAGCTTTAATTTGTTTTGCTAGCTATTTGGTCACAAAGCTAGCAATTAAACTAGCAAATTTGCTAGCCTAGTGAATATTTTATATACGACAGGCCCTGCAGTGTGTAATTCAACTGTCCAAACTAGAGATGCATGCATCGGCCTGCTCTTGCTTGTATCAAACATGGACCAAGTACATTCAACTCCTATATTATACATATTATATCGTGCAGAATAAAGATAGAAGCTAGTCGTGGCGAGCACCTACACATCTACAAAATATAAGGCACAGGACATGGCTTAGCTTGATGGCCTGGCTGTGGTATCGATCCATCGGCGACCATCATGTTCCTCCGCGCTCCTGCCGCCAGCGAGACTGCGCACGCGAGCATCAGGAGCACCAGGACGTGGAGCAGCAGCAGCAGCAGCAGCGCTGGCAGGGGGGCGTCGTCCTTGTCGGGCATCAGCAACGGCAGCGAACAGCAGGAGGACTCCGCCGGTGGCAGCAACGAGGAGCCCCTGCCCCTGGTAGTAGGCGTCGCCGTGGGGAAGGAGGTGAAGCAGTGCAAGGCCAACCTCATGTGGGTGCTCAGCAACCTGGACGCCCTCATCGCCGGCGACAAGCAGACCAAGAGGAAGGCGACGGTGGTGCTCCTGCACGTCCATCGCCCGGCCAAGACCATCCCCTTCAGTACGTATACATCCATATATATATATATATATATATATATATATATATATATATATATATATATATATATATATCTCGCATTATATTTGTACTGTACTACTATATATATTTGTATGTAACTAAAAGCCGGCGGCATAATTAAACAACATTCTGTACATACATACATACATACATGCTTGTCGGGCAGTGGGCGCCAATATGTATGTATGTATGTATGTATGTATGTATGTATGTATGTATGTATGTATGTATACGAGCTCGCAGTGGGCGCCAACTTCCCTGCCGAGCAGCTGCACGAGTCGGAGGTGTCGGCGTTCAGGCAGGCCGAGATGCAGGCCATGAACCGTGCCATGGCCAAGTACAGGGCCATCTGCGCCAAGGTGAAGGCGCACGCCGTCTGCAAGGTGGAGACGGCAGTGGCCGGCGACGGCGACGTCGCGCAGGGGATTCTCAGGCTGGTGGCGCAGAACGGCATCAGGCGCCTCGTCGTCGGGGCGGCGGCGGACAAGCGCTACAGCAGCAAGATGACGGCGCCGAGCTCCAGGACGGCGGCGAGCGTGCAGCAGCACGCTCACCCGCTCTGCGCCATCTGGTTCCTCTGCAAAGGCAATCTCATCTGCACAAGGCCAGCAGCAGCTGAGAGCCAAGCCCAGCATGCCCCTGCAGCAGCAGCAACCTACACGACAAGGCCAGGCAGCCTGAGGAGGAATGATGGTGAAGAGCCTCCTCCTCCTCCCCCTCCATCAGTAGTGCATCGTCTCTGGGTCGACAACCAGCAGCAGGAGCGCAGCAGGTGGTCGCTGCGCTGGAGGCCTAGGTGGTGAGCTCCAAGCGCGTGATCCAGGACCTGCAGGAGAAGCTATCCGAGGCGCACTGCCTGCTCTTCTCCCTGGAGCGCGAGCAGGAGGAGCTGCGCCGCCAGCGAGACGCCGCTCTCCGAGAAGCCGCCGCGCTCCGCGACAGGCTCAGGCACCTCGAGGACAAGAGCCGGCCGGCCTTCATCGACCTGTCGTACGACGACCTGCTGGAGGCGACCCGCAACCTGGACGAAGCGCTCAGGCTGGGGCAACCCGGCGGCTACGGCGCCGTCTACAGGGCCGTCGTCCTCCGCCGCGGCGACAAGGACAAGCTGGAGGTGGCCGTCAAGGTGCTCAACCCGCCGCAGGGGCAGGGCGGCTCCCGCTTCCGGCAGCAGGTGGA